>CM077019.1:27760768-28360768 GCA_039090855.1 Macrothele yani | reverse complement strand
CAATAATGACCTTTCCAAACACTTTCCCTGGCACACACTCAGCAAGCTGATACCATGATAGTTCTTGCATTCAGTCTGGCCACTTTTTCCCTTATATAAGAGAACAAAACATCCCTCCAATACTGAGGAACCATTTCTAACTCCCAGCACAAATTGGCAAATTTCAGTTAACCAGTCAATTACAGAATCACCACCTTATTTAACATCTCAGCAGTTATGCCATCTACGCCCAGAGTCTTAACCATCCCCTGAAGAGATTTTAGAGCTTTACACACCTCTTCTCTTGAGATCCCTCTTGTGCTTTCATCTCTCATTGTGACATTATCTACTTCCGCCTCAGAATCGCCTTTGCTTTCATCATCTAATAACTAACACAAGTATCCACCCCACCTTTCACTTAACTCACTGGGATCCCATATCATGTCTCCGGTCTTATCTTCACACAACTTAGAGTTTTATTTCCCCTATTTTTCCTATGTCTTATGTACTGAATTTTCTAGTAGAGGTGTGCATGTGCTCAAAAATGCTCACTAATTGTGCAGTGTGCATTCTCAAAAATGTTTTTATTGTTTACCAGTGATTATGTTTTAATAGTTTTGTGTATTTAGAAGTAATATCTCCTGATGGTTATAATTGCTCAATTTTCTCTTTAACAAGTGGTTATGCATGTTCTCACAGACATGCCTCTTTAGTTAAGTGACTGAAAATAAATATTACATCTTTACCTGTTCATCAGCTTTTATATAATGCATAGTGAAACATCAAATATGTAAACTCACTAATCTGAAATATTTTCAATACAAAAATAAAGAATTGCTCAGAATTAAATATAATATTTTTACCTGATCTGCGAGTTCTAAAAATGTCTCTGAGGTGCATTTGAAGAGATCTGGCTTTTCCCATCCTGTGTCTTGAGTACAAAAACGTGTTGCCTTGCCTGAATAAGTATTTAAAAATGGATTGGAAGATAAGAAAAATGTAGCAAAAACATTTTATACCATGCAGCATTTATGAAATCATAAGATCTTAGTGCAAACATGCACTAATTTGAAAATATAATTATCTTCAACTGATAGATTGAAATCTGACCAAAAGTGGAAGGCAGGAAGCCCAATCAGCTAATAAAGGGTGCCCTATTGTGCAAATAACAAGTCTAAACACCATCTGTTTGCAGGCATGAGATGGCTTCAGGAGATTATCCCTGAGGTCTTTTTATATTTGTAATCAAAAGAATGTGTGAATACACATATACTCACACCACATTCATTGTAGGAATAACACTATTTTTAGCATGTTTTCATCAATTAGCAATATGAACTATGCATACCTCATTTTGTCTTATAAATATATATACTTAAAAGGATCGAATATTTAATAGTTTGTTATACTGTAATCAAATAATATTTGTTTAAGGAAATACTAGGAACCCAGTTTTCCTGTATTTCGAGATATTAAGTCACATTCGTGATTGAATTTACTGTGCCTCTTACACCCATATTTTAGGTTTAAAATTTAGTAAAAAACAACAACAACAAAAAAAGAAGAAAATAATATAAGTGTAAAAAACTTTGGATATCTGTAATACAACTAACGATGTAAGTAAATTCAAACCACATGGTTTTAAGGTACGTTAAATTTATCAATTGTAACAGTATTTCCTTAAATATATTTGATTACAGTATAATAAATTATTAAATATTAGATCCTTCTAAGTATATGTCTACATTTATAATATCAGATGAGGTACACATGGATCATATTGCGAATTGACGAAAATGTGCTAAAAAATAGTGTTATTCTTATAGTGAATGCAAGGTGAGTATATGTGTATTCACACATTCACACACTCTTTTGCTTACAAATATAAAATTTCTTAAGCATGTTAAATTTGCTTAAAAAACGTTTAGGTGTCTTTGACTTTATAACATTGAGTCAAAAACAACAATAACAAAAATACCTGAGGTCATTTTATTTCCCTTTTTTGGGTTGTAGTTCAACTGCTGTCAGTTTGACCTAAGAGAGTAGGTGGTGCCACTTGCATGGTATTACCTAGATTAATCTCTATCTGTCCAGTAATTGGGGTTCCACTTCTTTCAATTTCTACATTTTCTTCCAAATTCCTTTTACAATGTGTTACTGATGTGCTGTAATTTTTATAGTCCACCATGTTACATCCTTAATTTCCATAAGTCTTGCTTTTCTGATAATTTTTTTGATCGTGGCTTATGTTCTGCTACAAGTTGTATCCCAGTTTCTCCAACATAGGTTCCCCAACAGTTGGAGTTTACACACTGTAGACTACTACTTCTTGTAACAGAATACTGTCTTCTTTATTCTTTATGAAAGGGAAGAATGATTTTATTTTATTGTTTAGGCCTGGAGCAAGTCGAACATGTAATTTTTTGCTGATTCTCCGAAGTTTTTTTTAATAAACCTTTATGGTAGCTAACTTTCCTGGTTAATTTAATGTTATTGCTTGTTGTTTTCAATTTCACTTTATATTTTTAGAAAATATTTTTTGATTAGTGAAAAAGTGTAATTATTTTTTTGCGAACATGATTTTTTAGTTCTTATTATGGAGTTTCTTCGATATTTTTGAAAAATCCAGTGCATTTATTTTATCCAGGAGTTGTGTTGCCACATTAAATTTATGGTAGGTGGGATGATAAGAGTGGCAGTCCAGAACTTTATCGATACTGGCAAACATTTTATCAGGTGCGAATCCTAAGGGCATGCTAAGCTTGCTGCACATGCTCTATGCTTTTGGAGATGTATTTTCATGTGTTTATTTAAGAGTAATAACATAATAACAACAACAGAAATACAAAACTATGCATTTAATATATGGTATTAAGTAAGGCATTTGTTTGTGTTCAAATACAATAAGCGTGTGTGTGTGTGTGTGTGTGTGTGTGTGTGTGTGTGTGTTTAAGAGCGCCCCTGACCTGTACAAAGCTCTGGTGCTAGTAGCTTCTAGCACGGGATACGGCACAAGCTCTAAGATTGCATGCACAACTCGTTTAAGGTTGCTACAGTACACTGACAGCATGGACTTGAAACACTGAGAGAAGGAACTTCTCAGTAGTTTTCATTTTACTGGGTGTAGCATGAGTTTTCGTTGATATGACATTGTTTGTTGTGTACAATAATGAAGAAAAATATTTCACGCATGATTTATTATGTATTTATATTAGATTAGTAAGTTTTTTTGGCTGAAACATCAGCCTTGTTCACACTAGTAGCAAGCATTCACGTAGTTGACATTGTTTCTGTAACTGTTGCCAGTACAGATTTCCAAATAATTGGAATGGTAAAGGGTGCATCCAAATTATAAAAGATTTTATTGGAGATAATTTTAATGCTTTTCCTGTAGCACAAGGATGCACCCTTCACCATTCTGATTATTTGGAAATCTCTACTGGCAACAGTTCATGGGTGGCTTGCCAGATGAGGCAAGTGAGGCACCATCTCACCAGAAATATTTCCTCCGTGAAGAAAGTTTTTACATACGTAAGTTACAATACGCCTTCAATTGTGCACGCCAAATGAAACTCTGAAATTCTCATTGTGGTTCGTAAATTTTGTTGAAACAGGCTTCAACCAGAGAATGAATCCTGAATTTAAGAGCCTTAAATTTTTAAAGTTTAAATACTATTTTTTCAAAGAGGTAGAAATGAGCATATGCTGAGTGCCTAGAGAGGTGATCATCTGAGTCGTCTCTGTTACAACAGACAGGAGACTGCACAGAGATGGAAAAAAAAAACCCGGTTCTCCAGACTTCCTCTATGGATTTTGAGGCAAGCTCGAACGCCACTTAAAATCTACTGGTGTCTGTGTTTCTATTGGAGGAAGGCAGGGATTTTGTCCAAAAGGAGTGGGCAGACGAGAGCTTGGCAAAGCAGTTACTGAGGTGGCAATACAGTTTCCCTCAGTCAGTGAGAGCACTATAAAAAAAACTACACTACACTATAAAAAATTTTATAGTGTATTATCTACACAGCTTTTTAGTCAAAGTGTGCACTGTATTCTATATTTGTGCTGACTTTTTGGCATGTGCTTCTTCTGCAGTTTCTGGTTAAGCAAGAAATGTGCTGAGTTTTCCTTTCTTATTATTATCTTATATATAAAATACAAAATGTCTGTTTGTCTGAAGCCGTAAAAACTCTCGAACGCTGAACTGTGGCATCGTGAAATTTGCATAGCTTATTAATACTGGAATTTCTAGGTCAATGCAACTATTTTAAGATCTCTAAGTTGTTCCGTTCGCAAGTTATGAATTAATTAATAAACTAATCAATAAAGTCAGCATCATTTGCTACATCATCCTTATCTGTTCCAAATCTGAAAGCACGTGACTGCATTCATCCACAGGCGTTTCTATTCTTTGAGAACTGTGCATAAAAAAATGCAAAAACGAACTTTGCGAAATCTTAACGAAACAGGCTGAAATTTTTGTCAACACCATGCATTGGTAATAAGAGGAGTCCCTCAAATTTTCACTGGAATCCGGTCAAAACTTTTAAAAATAGGCATGGAATTTTTAATTCATCAGTAAACAGAAATATACAAATGCAGAAACAGTTAATAACATTTTGATGGCTAATTAAAAAAGTTATTTACCAATTCAGGCGAAATTTGGAGGTCATGTTTCTATTAATAATTTATAGTGTTCATTAAAATTTCAGCCAGTTTCATAAAATATTCGCAAAGATACGTTTTTAACTTTTTTATCCCACAGATTCAACCCTCAAAGACGTCTGAAACTGAAACCATGTGATGCATTTGATCTTCGATAGCAAATTGTTAACGAATTTTATTCAGTCAGTGTTCTAACACTGTGTCTCCTGAAAGTGTGTTAAATAATTCGTAATGCTTTTAGTCTGTTTGATTCTGCAGCTGTATGTTGGAATGTCAACAGCAAAAGATCCAACAAAATTATATATTGTCGCCGATGAAGGAGAAACCAAAAATGTTGTGTACGGCCAAGTGCTGAAATAATCACACTATGAATAAACAATTTGTAATGACCGAATTTGTGAAATCAGCTTTTTTCTTTCTTGCAAGCATCAATTTTTTTCCCTGATTTTTTTCGGCGACATATAAGGGAATATGAAATTAATAAGCCTAAATCCCGGGCAAAGCTGTGTAGTAAAGCTAGTTAGTTATAAATTTTGATTTATTAGCAATAATAAAAATAATTCTTTTTAGAATTGAACTCATTAATAAAAAGTAAATTGGATGCATTCTGCAGAGGGAAAAGCAAATTTTACAGGTAGTCACTTGTTCAATTTCTGCCATGTTTAAGTTACATGACCTGTTTTGACAAGATATATAGAAATGTGCTTCAGCTGAATTTCTCCTAGACACCATTCCCATGGGTCAGGACCTTAATTTGTGACCTGTGGGCCTTAAATGATGTACATGAGGGGTGCACCTTTGCAAATGCATTTTGCATAGAAGTCATCGCTCTTTCCATATTTATAAGTGAGTCACGAAAAAAATTATCTTCTATTTGATGTTCCTGGTCCAAGTCAACTGTGTATTTATTATTCATTTGCCTTCTAGTTATTTGTTCAGTTGCTGCTGTTCATCTGTGGTGAATCTCCAGCATTGTGTGGGGCTCCAAAGAAGCAACCCTGCCATGTGGTTTGGCAGTTTGTCGTTCCTCAGTCTGGAGAATTTTGAGGCTGCTGTGGTGCAGTGGAAGCATATCCGGCACGTAACTGGAAGACCCTGGGTTCAATTCCGTTATTTGTTCAGTTGCTGCTGTTCATCTGTGGTGAATCCCCAGCACTGTGGGGGCTCCAAAGGAGCAACCCTGCCATGTGGTTTGGCAGTTTGTCGTTCGAGTCTGGAGAATTTCGAGGCCGCTGTTCTGCAGCGGAATCATATCCGGCACATAACTGGAAGACCCTGGGTTCGATTCCCGGTGGTGGCCGATGAGAAATTTTGCCGTGACTCACTTATAAATGTGGAAAGAGCGATGACTTCTATTTGATGTTCCTGGTCCACATGAACTGTTTATTTATCAAACAGTTTCCCAATTGTGCACTGCAGTGTTTGAAGAACCATTACGGCTTCTTTTTTTTTTTTATGTTGTTCAGTTGAAGACTGAATTAAGCGTTTTGTATGTTCTACAGATTTCAAAAGTAAGCCAAGTTTTCAATTGGTAAAATTCAGTCAAGAAAATATATGGAATGTGGGAATGCCTGAAGTTTATAAACTAGCAAAGTTAATTGTAACTAATCCTGCAACAACGGCTACAGCAGAAAGGTCGTTTTCTGCAATGAAAAGAATCAAACTGTACTGCTGCCATACTTAAGGCCAAGAAAGACTGTCTTTTCTAGCTTTAATGTTGATCACAAAAATGTTGCTCGGACAGTTATAGCAAAGAACTAACATTTTATGATGATGTGATTAAAAAATTTGCCGAGAAAAGATATGCGAGTAGACTTTGTTTTTAAGTTTTAAGTTTCCCAAATTATTTTATAATGTTCTTAATTTTGGGAAGTTTTGAATTTTAGTGTTTAAAAAATCAAGCATAGCAATTGTTTTCTGAAATAAAGTATCATTTTTGGAGGAAATGATAGTCCCTTTTTTGAGGGAAGTCTAGGGTCAACAAACGATCTGGGCCCAAAATTTCTGTACAAACTTTGATAAAACTTGTGAATGGGAACTCAACAATGAAAAAAAAAATGTATGCACATCCATACGTATGATACAACACCCAAAATAATGGAGGCTCAAGGAACCCACAGTATTATTCAGGGTTTGAAAGTGCCTCAAACCCCCCAAAGTCTGTGCCTAAGCCTGGCACTATTAGATATTTTTCATTTTGATTTGTTTCATTTGTTTGACAGAAACTGGGCTTCAGAATTCATTTGTCTTTATTAACAAGGAACTGTACACCAACTATACTTAAAACTATGCCGGTACAACTATACCAGTAATCCGAATTTAATAGCGCAAAATAGAAATCGAAGTTTACAAGCTTTCCCACAACAACCAGATGGCTTTTTCAAGGAATGTAGACAGCAAACTGCTTTGCTGTCTGCGTTCCTTAATAAAGCCACTTGGTTCATTTGCTTTTGTTTGCCTATTACTTATCAAAAGGTGACCTGCAAAGATACACAGTTACTGCTCCTTTTTTTTTTGTACAACACTCTAAATATGTCTTTTTTTTCTTTGGGCTTCGTAAATGTTAACACTAGTTCAATAAAAACTATGACTGGTACACTATTGAAAAAAAAAGTAACTTATGAATGGAAGTATATGAATATTTATCATTAACATTTTGCCTGTGTTGAAGGCAAAACATTAATGATGCCAATAATAATAATAATAAAACCCTCACCAAGTGCTCCTCTCGGGCATGGATGTACAGCCTCATGATCAAAAAGTGTCCTGTCCCACCATATTCCATCACTGAATGATTGTGGACATCCATCATATACAACTGAAAATAATTGCAAGCATTTTATGATTGAAATCAGCATTTAAAAAAAAAAAAGGAAAGATGGCAGAGAAACTAATTTTTTATGCATGAATTTTTAAATAACTCACTTATTTCTTCCTCAAATATAAATTGAATGAAAAGTAAAACACAGTATAAAAACCAATCCAAAATTATTGCGCACATTTACATTTTAGTAGATGCTAAATGAGACATCTGTGCAGTTATATATCTGTTAATTTTTCAGCCATATTTCTAATGAGTTTAGCTCCTGCCAGAAATAGTCACAGTCTGTTAACCACTGGATCAAAAACTTAATTATGGAAAATGAGTAGTTTTGCGTGAATTCTGTTCAAAAGCATTTATTCCAAGAGAGCAACTCTTTATAAACTAACAGATATATGGGTATGGTTTATACTTCATTTCACTGATGATCTCTTTGTTTGAAAGAACATTTATTATGCATGGTTATGATATTTATGCATGGCTATTGCTCATGTTTTATGTTTGTTTATTATGCAGACCAGGCAGGCATTCACTACCTATGTTCTTAAATAACACATCTGCTTTATGAAATTATTCAATTTCCTTTAAATTTCAATTTTGTTGTTTTCAAGAATTTCTCTAAAAACTTTTTCTGGTGTTTCTTTGGATAAGAGAGTGCATGTTTTACCAAGCATGATATATCATGATATTTATAAGTTCAGCAGAAGAAACCAAAGTTTATGAAATAGTTTTCTCAACATGTCAGTGTACACAATGCACCATTAGAAGTATTCTAGTATTAGTATTTTGTTCCAGAAAAATGTGCATTTGAAAGCTAATAGCTTATGAGATATACTGAGAGAGAAACCTACTGTGAAATCCATCAATTCTAACAATTTTACTGAAGAACTAATTTAGCACAAATTTCTGTTAAATAACAAAAAACAATAGCATGTATTAACCGACCTTGCATTATTCCCCATCCCGGTTATCTGACTTCGCTGTCGAGCGCTCTCTCTTAGTCACATCAGCTCTTATCTCAGTTATATGTATCAGTAAAATTGCATGCGCAGTCCTTCCGTGTACACACAACATTTGTTTGTCCCATAAAGAGCTAAACAGGAAAGATGCCAGCGAAATGCAAGAAAGTTTGTATTTCACTTTAAACGAAACTTGAGGCTCTTCAACACATTGGCAAATGGGCGTGTCATAAAAATATTGCTGTAGAACTTGGTGTTGGGTATGCCGCTGTTGGAGACTGGATGCATAATTACGCAAAACTGACAGCGTGGAAGTTGAAAATGCTAGTGACTACTCAACATAAAAATATGAAGACTAGCATGTACGTGACAGTGGAAGAAGCATTATTTTTATGGTTTGTGCAACAAAGAGAGAAAAGGAGCTCTAATTTCAGGACCGATGCTGTAGGCAAAAGCTTTTTCATTATGTTCGCATTTCCCAGAGAAAACAATGTTTCACAGCCAGCAATAGCTGGATTGATAGATGGAAAAAGAGGTATGGTGGGCACCAACTTAATACTTGTAGAGAAAAACTATCTGGAGGCATTAATGCTGTGAATGTTTGCAAAGAAACAGTTTAAAAAAACGGTTGATGGAGGTTGCTGTTTAGAACAGATTTGTAATTGTGACGAAACAGACTAAAATTACAAAATGTTGTCTGCTAAAACCTTGGCATAACATGAAGAATCATCAACTCCAGGCTACAAATGGAGCAAGGACAGAATAACTACACTGACATATAGTAATGCCTCTGGTAACCATAAACTGCCTTTTATGGTCACTGGAAAATCAGCGAAGCCTTGGGCATTCAAATTCAAAAACCTATCGGCTTCAATCAAACTGGTTTATTACAAGAACCCCAAATAATTTTTAGATGGATGCTGCACTCTTTAAAGTGTGGTTCCATGAAGAATTTGTACCCAAGGTTAAGAAACATTTGAAGACAAAATTTCCAAGAAAGGCCATTTTGTTTCTTGATAATGAGCCTTCACATCCAAACAAAGACATGCTGTAATAGCAATACCATCATGAAATTCTTCCCACCTATCCTTGGTTCAGCTAATGGACTAAGGTGTTCCCAAAAACTTGATGCGGCTGTATCAATTTCTGCCTCTTACAATCCCTTTCAGAAGCAACTGAAAAGGGGGAGAATTGACTGATCAAGACCAATCTGAAGGATGTGGTTTTTGGGTAGCTTAATCATGGAACAAGGTAAAACCAGAAATTTTGAGTAAGTCGAGGTGTAAGATTATCAACTTTTCTGAGCAAGAAGAGGAGTCACCAAGTGAACCTATTCCATTGTTTGAAATGGTGAGGGCTCTCCCTCCCTGGATCGGAAGAAGTTATGGAAACAAACATTGAAGAATGGATGAGAGGCAACTTAGATTATACTGACGCAGAGATAGTGACTCTAATCAAACAAAAGTCCCGAGAAGTGTCAGTGTCAGACTCTCATGAATAGGTAGTTGAGCAGAGAATTTCTCATTTGAATGCTGTGTCCACTCTTAAAACTGCATTGACGTATGTAAAGCAACAAGAAGGTGCAACACCAGCTGATGTGTTTATGATGAAAAAATGGCGAGACATTGCCACGAAGAATAGGTCATCAGCACGACTGCAACAGGCTAAAATATTTTCTTTTTATAAACCATAGATTTTAATTTATAGGTTTCAATAATAATAAAATACCTGAGTGTAAAGGACTGCACTGTGAACCCCTGAAAGAAGTTGCTACTCAAGAACATTTTAAACAGGTCATATCAGGGCATGCCTGATTTTATATTTTCCATTGATTTTTTTTTTAGTTTTTCAAAGAGATCTTTGTGGTAAGATCTAAAAACAAGTTTAAAAAATCCTCTCATCTTTAAAACAACAACAAAAAGACATCCAATTACAAGAAGAGTTAGTCTATAGCATAGACTGTACCTATGGAGTAAGCTATACAGGTGAAATGGGGAGAAGTGTTAAAGTCCATCTGGGGAACATAAAAAGCAGCTATTAGTGAACAGGAAACTTGAAGGGATAGAAATAGTGTGAAGAAGATGTACCACAGTTAGTTATATTTGCAGTTGGGCACTCGTGACCAAATGACAACTACTGCAGTGACGGTCCTGACGATGAACTAGGGTCTAGTTCAAAAATCTGACCACCAAATGTTCTTCTATAAAACCAAAATGACCTCTATAAAACCCCTAATTAAAATTTTTTTAACTATAAATTGGTAATTGAAGTATCGTTTTTAGAATGTAAGACGTTTTTCCAACGAAAAAAAGTTGTCAAAATTCCCATGTGTCTTATATATCGAAGTTCATTATCAAAGTCATGAATGTACATGCATGTATGCTGCTAATAAAGACTGCTAATAAGTTTTAAATGTTATTGTTTTTCCTTAGGTACAGTAAGAGATATTGTTCTGCACTTTTTCTATAATGTCATTGTATCATGAAAGCTTGTATATAATATACTTTTATGTTTATCCATTGTCAACTAGTATGCGAGTGTTTTTTTGAGTTGGGCCTACTATCTGGCTAGATGTATATTTGTGTCATTGTGCATACCTATGCAGTCATGAGTTAATGATGTAAAATACAGTTTCAGCACTTATCTCATATGTTTGTTGTGCATAGCAATCTGAAATGGACATTTATCACTTTGCTTTTTAATAATTCCTTGAAAAAGCAAAGTGATAACAAAAAAAGGGGAAGAACCAAATCTCAGGATGAAACATCACAACAGATGCTTAAGACTACCACCAAATTGGAGTTATTAAAGCATTAGTGCCAGCTGCAGCAAATTCTTCAATTTACACAAAACTTTCATAGACAAAACGTGTTCATTCACAGTAACACAAACATTGTGGAACTGTAAGTTTGAAGTAATTTTGGGAAAATACATTTTCAAAACATGCAAATTTTTCTTGAACTTTAACTAATGGAAATGTACTTTTATTTGAAGTTTACAATGGAAGATGCCATCACATCTGACAGATTGTGTTGCAGCATTAGATCTTTTGCTAGGGTTCTGTAGCTTGCTTCCTTTTGCTGTTCATCAACAACATGCAGAGGTTATCATGTTCACTTCTTTGATGATATAGATTTTTTTTTCTCTCAAATGGTTCTTGGCAAGCTTTAGATAAAAAAATTACCCATTCTCAGGAATTGTCATGCAGTGAGGATGATCATCTAAACCAATAACAAAGACCATTTGCTATATGAAAGTATGACATCATGGACGAATCCTGCAGTGCATATGAACCATTGGCTGATAAATTGAGTGGCATTTCACTACGTTGCTTTTCAGTAACAGTATCACACATGGCTAATTTTGCAGATTGGAAGGATTCAATGATTCATAAGCTGTTGCTTTTACACAAAAAAATTTCTTAATAAAAATCTTTAAAATGTCATTTTATTTTATTTTATTTTTTGTTAAAATTCCTCTCAAAAAATAAGGGTGTATTTTATATACTGGTGCGTCTTACATTAAAAAAAATACAGTACTTGCTTTTAGATTTTATTGTGGCTGGTAATTATATCTTCAGCTTCATGTGCCTACAAGTTTAAGGAATTAACACATGCCAGATATTTACTGGGCAGCACCTAGATATATAACAACTCAGGGCCAGCAATGCAGAACAAGTTATGGAAAAAAATTAGACAAGAAGCCAGCTCAGGCTGTGCAAATAAGTCAAGTGGCATATCAGGTTGATACCAAGGACCAGAATTTTATGATATAACTTTGAACTCACTGTGGCAGAATATTAAGCCAGTAAACTGGTTTATTTCATTGTAAAATGTCTTATTATAAATCTAAAAAAATAACTGGTACCAGATTCAGCACAAAAGTGAAAAATTTTGAAAATCAACAATAGAAAACTTGGGCTATTTGTACTGGTGATTTACACGCGTAATTTTTTGTAGCCCCTGATATCAACAAAACATTCATCTACTTTTTCTATTCTTTATTCTTATAGCAAGGAAGTCATAAAAAAAACTAACCCAGATCACTTTATTTACACCAGAATTTTTGATTTTCATCTTTTCATTTGGTAAAAATCAGTATTGGTACATGTTAATGATAGGCAAAGAACTTCATTGAATTGCCTACTCACACACTTCTACCAATGAGATATGACAAACAGAGATTCAAAATATTATAAAAACAGCAAGAACTTTTGGTTACTGTGGATATATATATATATATAGGATCCACAGAAATCTCAGAAGATTAATAGATTCTGGTCACTCAACTGTACAGAGGGGGCCAACAGCAACCTAAATTCATAGGATCAATGATATACCACCCCACAGTTACCCCAATTTTAAAACAAATCTGTCGAAGATTTGGTCTGAACTTTGGGACAAGAGTGCGAAATATATTGGCAACCACCAAGAATGATCATGACTCCGTGGGACAAAGAGATAGACATGGAATATATAGTATTCCATTACGAAGTGTGGAACAAGATGAACCCGAAAAGATCTACATAGGATCCCCAAGACACACCCTAGGGACAAGGATTACAGAGCACAAATACAGTATAAAAAATGGTTCGGTATCAACATCATTATCAAGATTGGTGAACGAAGATAACCAATCTTGATAATGATGTTGATACCGAACCATTTTAAGGAGGAGACCTTAGTCATCGCTACTCCACCGTCAAAATCAAAATCATCTTACTTGTTTGCAGAAAGTTCGCACATATTTCGTAATGAACATATATGTTGTGATGAAAATATTCCTGCATACATACCACAATCATGGAGATATTTGTTATTGAAAAACAATCCTAATCATCAAGAAGAAACTTAAAGTAAAAGATTCACAAAATAACAATATGCATTATATGTACATAACTGTGTCTACTGCTGAGTGTGAAGTATTCTCACAAGGCGCATGCACCATGACATGAATGCATCGCTAATCACTAAGAGTATAAAAGATTTGTCTCCACCCACGCAATTTTTAATCTAACACCTGATGAAGATCCTAATGTAGGGTTAAAAGATCTTGTGTATTTTACCATGTAAATAAAGTTTTTAACCAGTAGGGTTTTGATTTTATACAGTAAAAATTTTTAACCACATAAAGACTGCATTATTTTTTATCTCTATAGTAAACTAGCATGAATAAACTCAACAGTGTAACAATAAGAATGATTGAAATAACCAAGTTTTACCCATACCTTCACAACCTCGAAGAGTAACTTCAGCAAAAGGATTTGAACAAGAATCACATCGTCTTCCAATAACACCTGCCCTACATTTGCACTGCCCAGTTATGGGGTCACATCGATTGCCAAATGAGCCAGTAGCATAACAGTCACAATCGAAACAAATATCACTATGCAGAGGCTGGAAGTGTTTATCCTGGAAAAAAAAAGAGTTAAAATACATTCATTTTTTTTTAAATAGAGCAAAGCATATGTGATCACAGCCAAGTCATCTGAATGAAGAACTTTCAGTCAAAAATGACATAACTCTCTGCTTATGTGAGTTGACTCAAATGACTTCAGCCCAAAATTAGAAATCAATTCTGAGAGAACTGTTCAGTGTCATAGATAAGGATTTGCTTAATAGATATTCTAATATGATATGCGCATGCGGGCGCACACACACACAGCTATTTAGCCAGTTTATTGGAGGATAAAATCTTTGCAACCCAAGTTGTCTGGATACCCAGTGGTGAAAGTAGAGGATTTGTTTTGAGGGAACACAGTGTAAGAAAAAAATGAAGGAAGGGAAGATGATCCTGTCTCATAGACCTATATAAGCAAAGATAGGATATTCACTCAGAAACAGCTGATGTCACTCTTTTTCTTCCAGAGGGTGTTCCTACGTAAGTTTAAGTATCCAAAGTAACTGCTTGCTGTTAGATACAACTTTAAACAATTAGAGAATGTCATCTCCCCTAAAAATCAGTGCTGCATTGGTCAGTGTCTATGCATTGAATTGTCACTATTAATGAATTACCCTCATCTTTGAGTTTGGTGTTTTAAAGCTAGTCTGCAACACTGTTGCTAATTCACGATTCTGCTATGTGGGATGATGTGCAGGATAATAAAACAAAACAGTGGAATGCAAGCATCTCTTCCAGCTATGTTTTGGCAGTTAAGAATCTGAAGGGACAAATTATATGGTCTTAGAGCAAGAGCTTTGACAACTGCAAAACCAAAGACATAAAAAATCTTGAATCATACAAATCTTACACATGTTATGAATTGAATTAATAGATGTAACTGAATAGTGAGCTTGAATTTCCTCAGTATAGTTTAGCAGCACACACATTTTTTTATTTTTTTTTCAAATTTCTATGTACTTTTTTATAACTATTTTATATTAGGGAAACCATTTCATAAGGAAACACAATTTGCCACCCCTCACTTTCACCACAAACATCTCCCAAAATATTGGGAAGGGATAAAAATATCTCTGCTATAATAAGGTGTGTTTCTAATGATTTGTAAAAATATTTAAAAATATATACCATATATATGTGGTATATATTTTTAAATATATGTATATTTTTTTATGTTTAAAAGTGGTACTTTATGGGGTGGGCCTAGGTCCCTGGGCCAATCCCACTGAGTGCACCACTGAACTAAGCCTTATGACTTGAAAGTCATAGAGCTTAATCTGCTCAAATTATAGTTCTTCCTTTAATCTGCTGCTCAGTGTCCATTAGAATAAGTAAACATTCCAGTGGACATATGGGGCTTTGCAGTACAGATGTCAGAAATGGCCAAAGTTCAAAACACAAGAGTAAAACGTACAGATAAAACTGGAAAGTATGATGAATTCAACAGCCTGCTGAATACACAGAATCCAACATTTACATTATCACATAAATGCATGTTACTGGCAGATGGATGCCATATTAATCATACATGTAGACATACCTCAGAAAACTTGAAAATTACATTGCCTATATGTATAGTTACATTATCAGTTGATGTTCCTAGAAGTAATGACAACAATACTTTCTAGACACATACATAACTTTTTACACAGTTAATCACACATAATGTCATAAATGTAAATGCAATTGAAAACATCAGAACACAAGAAAACATTGACTATTCAAGGTCAAGCAAAAGTTTAGAAGGCTATCCAAATGTATTATCTCTTGTTGCATAGCCACAGCAAAAAAGAAGAAAAAAAGGAGTTAAACGTGCCAAATATCAAGAACAATGTTCCTTCCCCAAGCTTTGTACATGATACACCATAATTTATATAACAGTGCACAACTTAACAACAGCCACTTCTATGGAATGTATAAGGAAAGCCTACATTTTTTGGAGGCTCAGCAAAAACACTAGTGTCCAGTGTTGACCACCTTGCAGTAAGCCAGATTCCGATTTCAGTGATAAGAAATCTAGTCACACACACACACAACAAAATTAATATAAGAAAAAATGTACCTTGCTGTTCAAAGTTTCATATGAGACAGTGAGGGAAGTATACCAGAATATTTCATTATGCCCACATATCAATTGGGTTTAATTAACCTTTTAAAAAAGTCACTGCACTTTTTTCTTAGAAACAGATGAAAAATGAATATCCACAAATACGCAGCAGATAAAGAAACACATAATTTTTGGCATAAGTGCCTTACTTCACTGATTTCTATCTGGCCATCTACACAGAAAAGGAAATTTTCAGTTTTTCTGTATGGAAAAGAGTGAAGTAAGGCACATGTGCAAAAAAATGATATGCTTGTACTCCTGCCATGTACTTGAGAATATTCTTCATCAGTTTATGAGATGATATCAGAAGAACTGGTAATTCTGTCCTGGATCTGTTCCTGAATTAAAATGGCTGTTTACACTATGACGGATCATCAACAAGGTACTTCAAGTAGAAAAATCTGAAGCTTTTTCAGTTCCTTGGAATTTTGTTGTCCTGGTTGGTGCAATGGTAGCATAAAATTGGAAGACGTAGACTCGCTTTTAAGTTTTTCAAAGAGACAAGTTACGTGAAAAAACCCCAAATAAGGTGTTTTTGTACTAAAGACGGTGTGCTTGTAATATTTCTTTGCATTTAAGTAAATTTGGATAAATCCTTTGAGATGTAGACAACAATTCATGTCTTTGAAGCAAAACATTCATGCAACAAAATGTTAAATTCAGTCTCCATTTTTCCTAAGTCCAATATGCTCGTGAAGAAAATATTCCTGGTGGCACAGTGGTCTAAGCGCTCGCTCACTTGATACAGAAAACACACGATTGTGATAATAACTGCTTACTTTTATGTACTACTTATTGTCTTTGCAGATAAAAATGGTTTATTTAAGGCAAAACATTTTAGCTTCTTTTAGATTTAAAACCCAGTTCAGAAATTTAGAAACTGCAAATTCTTCCTTACTTTCCTGAAATTCATATTGCATCAGATTCAAACATTTTGTAATGTGTTATCAACTTACCTTGCATATCGGTGGGTAGTAATCTGTATATCATTTATGTTATATCATAAAAAGTTTAACTATTTGCAAAAATTAGGTAAATTAAGTAATAGATTTTAGTCTTCACTAATCTAATATATATCCAATAAACAAGACTATACTTACTTTCCCTATCTTTGACTTTATGCAGCCATGAAAATGCTTTATCATTTTTAAAGAACCACTGATTTGTGAACTTGGATGAATCACAATCCACTGACGCTTTAAACTGATTTTAAACTGACGTAAACATAACCTTAACCTCAATTATGTTAATGTACTGTTGGACATCATTACCTTGGTAGTGAATATATAAATGAATATTCGTTAAGAAAAATATATTAAGAGTATATTACTTTTTTGTATCTCTCGTACATAATTTTATGTAACTATATATCAAGAAGGCATTTGCACTTTCTAGTACATTCAAATTTAGAGAAGAAATTATATATATATATATATTTAAAAAATGACTATTGCATAAGGATATGATAGTAAAATAACAAACAGGGGCATAATATACACAATATCTAAGGTATTGTTTACCTGATATTGGCAAAGTATTTTGCACGTTGTTACTCCGTAAGGCACGCGGCTCCCAGGCGGTGGTTCACGGAGCAACTCATGAATTACATATTTCGTAACACAAGGGCATTTTTCAAAATGAATATATATCAAAAAGAAATCAAGGACAGGAAAAAAATACATAGGAGGTCATCTATACATAACAAATACCAGGTGCGCCATATAAAAGAGGCCCCGTGGCCAGACATTGTTAGGCGGGTTTCCAGTTAAAACCCCTTTGTCCCACTTCTAACCAGTTTCTGTGTGTACAGCTGCAAAGGAATTCTCCGGGGTGGTTAGTCATAGCCAGAGCAGTGTAGGTATGCAGTCATAAGTGTAAGTGAAGAGAGAACAAAGGCAACAGAAATCATTTTAAGTATGAAACAGCAGATTTTTATTGTGGAACAGTATTTCAGAAATAACTCATACAAGGTTTTTAATGTGTTCTTTACAGAAAAATTTCCACATTGTGCGGCACCGGCGAAATCAGTGGTACAGAAGTTAGTGTGGAAATTTCATGAAACCGGCACGGTGCAACACGAAAAGAAAGAAACCGAAGACAATATCAAGGATGTGTGCAGAATGATGTTACAAAGCCCTCAGAAGTCAATTCGCTGATTATCGTCTAAAACGGGAATATCTGCCACGTCATGCCAACACATACTTAAGGTGGATTTGCATTTTCTGCCGTACAAAGTTATGGCACTCCAAGAACTTTTAAAACTCCTGATTATGAAAAACGGATGCAATATTGTAAGAGGTTTCAGGAGACCATTGTCAGCGGTGAAATGGACCCAACACTTTATCACATGATAGATGAAGCATGGTTTCTTCTGTCCGGGATGTCAATGTGCAAAACAGCAGGATTTGGACCGACACGAATCCCAGACGGACAATGGAGACTCCTCTGTACGACCAAAATATAGGCGTTTGGTGTGCTGTGTCTGCAAAGAGGAGAGTCGGCCTATTTTTTTCACTGACACCATCAACTCACAGCGCTATATTCAGCAACTGTTCAACCCATTTGTTGTCGCACTTACAGAAGAAGAGCGAACATATGCTTTCTTTCAGCAGGATGGTGCAATGGCACATATTGCACAGAACAATCTATATGCTGTGTTTGAAGTGTTTGTGGAGAACAGAACTGTATCAAAGGGACTATGGCTACCCAGATCACCCGATCTCTCCACCTGTGACTTTTATCTATGGGGAGCATTGGAAGAGAAAGTGTACGCAACTAATCCGCACATCCTTGATGAATTAAAAGTGAACATTACGGATGCCATAGCCCAGATTACTGCCGATGAGTTGTGGTGCATTATGAACATGTTCCGTCCTGTGCAGCTGTGTCTTGATGTCGGAGAACAGCACTTTTAGCAATTGTTGTAAACGCAGGTAAATCACACCTGTTTTCTGTCATTTCAACTATTCTTTATCATGTATAGTAGCATTGCCTGACTGTTGTCGTTCATCATACTCGGGCCTCTTTTATATGGCACACCCTTTACAACTAAAACAGGATTTAAAAAAGAGAAATAGCACTTGATCTTGAATATTTGACAAACAGTATGACATACAGAAAAAGTCAAAGAACTATTTGAACTATAAAAATCGTGAGTGCACAGTGCTCTAAATTTGGAAAAAAAGTAAGCTTTAAATATATTATGCATCATCCTCTTTACAATGTTGTACAAATAGAAAAAAATAAAAATATATATAAATCTTTAAGACAACAGAGAAATTAAAAAGAAAAAAGATTGACATTATCAGTATATCCTTAACAAAAATTTAAGAAAAATAATAATAAAATTGGGAATCTCCAGATCGAAATGGTGAAGATTGAAACTACACATAAGGCGTGCAAGTTTGTTTGTTTTTTTTAATCCAGAAAAAACATCACATAAAAAAGACCATATTATATAGCACTATAATTCATTGAAAAGAAAGCAAATGTGATTCTGAAGTGGAAGCAGATGATGTCACAGTGAAAAATGGAAGCACAGGAGGAATTTCAAGAGAAGAGGTGTGTAAAGCTCTAAAATCTCTTCAGAATGGTAAGGCTTTGGGAGTTGATGGCATAACTGCTGAGATGTTGAAATATGATGGTGACTCTGTAATTGGCTGGTTAACTAAAATTTGCCAGCTGTGCTGGGAGTTGGAATGGTCCCTCGAAATTGTAAGGATTCTATAATTGTTCTCTTGTACAATATAAGGGAAAAGGTGATCAGACTGACTGCAAGAACTATTGGGGTATTAGCCTACTGAGTGTGCCATGGAAAATGTTTGGTAAGGTCATTGTTGAAAAAGTACGAGGTCTTACATCAGAAAAAGTGTGGGATGTTCAGAGCGGTTTTATGCCTGGTAAAGACTGCACTAACTAATTTTTTTCACTACGCATAATGATTGAAAAATATCTGGCTGTTGGTAAGAAAGTTTTTGCTGTCTTCATAGATTTAGAGAAAGCTTAAGACTGAGTAGATAGGACACTTTTGTGGAAGGTTTTGAATGAATATGGTGTTACTGGGAATCTACTTAATAGTGTAAAAGCTATGTATGTTGGCAGTAGAGCTTGTGTATGAGTGAATGGTGTTTTATCAAAATAGTTTTCTATTAATCTTGAAGTCAGGCAAGGTTGTGTAATGTCACCATGGCTGTTTAATATATTTATGGATGCCTGCATGTGTGATGCCAAAATAGATAATAATGGTTTATCTCTTGGTGATATCCATGTGAGCAGATTGTGAATGCTGATGACACTGTCCTGTTGGCAGAGAGCAAAAGTGAGTTGCAGAGTATGTTGTCCCGGATGTACAAAGTTTGCATGAAATTCAAACCAATATAAATAAGGGAAAAACCAAAGTTATGGTTTTTGAGTGAGGAACTTAGCACTGAACGTAATGTAAGTCTAAAATGTGCAGTGACTGACCAGGAGAATTAGGTTGTGTATTTAGGAAGCATGTTTGACAAAGAGAACAAGTTAGATGGTGAAATAGGTATGTGAGTAAATTCTTCATTGAAAGTCATAGCTGCTTTAGGAGGTTTTCACAGGAATGATGGGTTCTCAAGAGAGTCCTGCATGGCTGTGTATGAAAGTGTAAATGTTCCTACTCTGATGTATGGCAGTGAAACCTGGGTGCTACAAAAGATACATAGGAGTCATTTGTGTGTTAGAGAAATGCATATCTACGAGGAGTTTGTGGCAAGACCTATTCTGATTGTGTGAGGAATAAAGATGTGTTGCAGTTGTGTAATGTGAAGCAAAATGTTATTGGCAAGGTGTGGAGACTAATAATCTTCAGTGGCTTACCCCCATATTAAAAGAATGAGTGATGATGTGCTTACTAAGAAATTTTTTTAGCCCTAGTGGCAGAGAGGAAAGGCAGAGGAAGGCCACGGAAGTCATGGAAGAATCAGATTCAGGACCATCTGCATGAGAAAAAGGTTATGAGTATGAAGTATATAAGGTCTTATGTACACCATGTGATGGATGTCAGTGAAGCATGAGTTGTGTGTCAAGATCGCTGTAAATGGAGAAGTTTAATACGGTAAGAGTTAGTAAATAATCAGTTAGAAATTTATCTGGTAGTTTGTATTTCTTTGTGGAGCTAACCTCTGAATCTTGGAGAACAGCTTAGTGATATGTATGTATGTAAACTATACGTAAGAATGTACATAATATGTAAGAATGTACATAATATAAAGATATATTAATTGTGTAATTTATCTAGATATTTAGTTCTGAATGATGCCATATATAAGAATGTACGTATAAATGCCATCTTCAGAACTTGCATCTTTAACTTAATACTAAATGAAAAAAATGCTAAAAAGTAGAAAAAGTAGTGTAACTAGCTACTTTTTGGAAAGAATAGTTGTAGCAAGCAACATTTTCAAGAATGTTGCCGTAGCAGTAGTTAGCTATTAAAAAAAAATTCCAATGAATGTATGCATGTGTGAGTGTATGCAATAAAGCATAAAAGATATGTTCTTACCTCACATGTACATTCTCCTGTGGTTTTGTTACAGTCAGCATCATATCCTTTGTTAGTATCACAGTGGCATGGCCCACAAATAGGATAACCCCACCAGTTGGAAGGGCAAGGATGATCCAGAGGAATTTCACAGTATTCTCCAGAATGTTGAGAGTCACATCGGCAGTTATAGCCCCAACCATGGGAGTCAGGTGCAGCACTACTTTTCTCAGACATCTGACATACAGATCCTGGGGTGCATGGATTAAGATCACAAACAGGCATACACTGTGGTCCAACAAACCCTAAAATTGAAAATAAGTGTGAATAACAATATACCATAACCAGAGCTAGTCATTAAAAACACAAGCCAAAACAATAACAGTTTTTGTAAGCTTAAAAGTGACAGAGGCATAAAAGATCAAGACCACAAGAGCATGGTGTTGCTGAGAACAATTCCCCAGAGCCTTGACATTAAAAAACTACAGCATTCCTATATTGTAATTGTGGGCTTTAACAGTTTGTTTCATTTGCCTTCAAAATTACACTTTACTTTCAATAAAGTTGCTAAGTTACCAACATGAGCAAGCAAGCATTTATCACTGTAGAAGTGCCACATTTAACTAACTATGCAGCTGTCTCCTCAGAAAATTTTAAAGTAGCCTCGTTCCAGGGTGGGAATCAAAAGCACATCTCCTAATTTCCATTTGAGCAAGTTACCATGGTGTAACAGCGTGGTAGCAAGCTTGAACAGAAATTGGGAAATATAGGCTCAGTTTTTGCTCCAGGAAGATGCAATTTCCAAATGTTTGGAGTGGACAGCCATATGGTTACAGTTGAACATTGCACATCTACTCTGAAAAATATGCTTATATGCCTACCACATATTTATGAATATTTATTCTTCACTAATAACAATGTGTATGTAGGAATGTTGCTATCAATGTTAAAATTATTATAATTCATTCCTTTATTCATGAATCCAAAGATTTCTGGGGAAATGACCAGGACTTTTCCAGTGGCAAAAAGTTAGACTTACACTAGGTAAACTAACTACATTTCCAGCAAAAAGGTTAACAGTAAAAAATTACTTTGAATTCCAGTTTCTGATGCCCTTAATTGACTTGAAGTTACTTTGAAGTGCAGATTCTTATGCTCTTAATATGACAATCCTTGAAGCTTTTGCTGCTGAAGAAATATCATACTTTTCAAGAATAATGTAGCATTTCCATTTATCTTCTTGGTTTATTATTGGGAATAATACTGCACTTCATTAAAAGCATAACCAAGAATTTTTTTGGAGGGGGAAGGATATGAAATCAAATTTCAACAAAGATATATGTAACATTGGTATTAAAGAACAGTTTTGTGAACATACAAAATGCATTGATGGAAATTGAATCATGCAAAAATGAAAAACCAGAATGTTGATTAGAAGCAAAAATCTGGTAAAACAATTCCAGGAGTATGGACAGCTCTATTAGCCATATTTTGAACTGAAGTGTTGCAAAGATCATACACAATAGCAAATATTTGCAGGATCGTAAAATGAATCTTTTGAAAGTTGTGAATTTGCTAATATCCTTAAAAGCATAAGTTTGAGAAGTAATTTTTAATCCATAGAAGCGGACACTAAAACTTGGATGAACAGTCACAAATTTAAAGATGAAAAATGTTGACAGAAGAAAACAAAAACGTTTTTTGATGAAAATGAAATTGTCCTTCAAGGCAGAGAACATTTCATCACAGAAACCGCTTGCGTTATATGTGACACGTTAACCTCTGAAATTCACCATAGAGTATATGAAGACTTATTAAGGTGCATTTGCTGGGTTTTCCTCAGCAATCAGATGACATGTGGCTTAGTGTGGGTACATAGGGCACCCATAGCTTAGTTTTCAGAAGGGAGCAAACAAAAATTTTTGCTACACATAACACACGCAAATACCATATGTATATTTCTACTCTGCTGGGGCATGTACAATTTCCAGGGAAGGGAACCCTTCTCGTTATTTAGCCACTTTTACCGCACACCAAAAACGATAAATTTAACTGTATACCAGATGACCCCAAAAAATACATAAAAGAGATCGATAAGTGAAATCAGACAGCTTGTTTGGACAATAAGCACATTTCTTTGTCGTTCTTTCTTATCCTTTTGGCCACTTAGGTTGCTTGTGCTACAAAACCTCAGAGATCACTCAGTTGGTAACCAAGAATGAAAAAATACCCTCAAGACAAATTTCTGGAGAAAATTTTGAAAGATCTTTATCCAGCAGTGAATAGCTGCTGCAGAGGATGATATATATTTTCATTTCTTCGCCTTTTGTACTTTTCTACACTATAGAAGGCAACTCTGTTCTCCAACATGCATTAAGAAATTTTGCTATTACTTCTTACACTAGATTTCCCATTTTTCTACTGGAAATGCTTTTTCTATTTTTATGGCATACACACGCATCCAGAAGTTTGATAGAAAAGCAGCAATCAGAATCTGTGTTATTGCAAAAGTCTCTGTAGTACCTTCCAAAAACAGAAAGGGCATGGTACAATTTCCAGGGAAGGGAAATGCCCTCTCTTGCCCCACTATATGGGCACTCATGTGCAGGGTATCTGCTGTAAAACTCATGAAGACATACAAAGAAAAGATTCATATAGACGAGTTTCAAGACAAAAATTTTCAGATTTTAAAATTCATTAAGGAAGGTGTCATCAATCCCACAGATATGTATCAATGCCTTAATGCGGAACTGCAATCAACATTTCCAAATGTCGAACCAATATTGAAATTTTTTTGACAATGCCAGTAATGAATGCCATCAGTGAAAAGTCCTTTTCAGTTTTGAAGAGGGTAAAAAATTACTTAAGAAATTCCTTATGGTAAGAACCTTTGTTTCATCTATCTATGATATTTACAGAATCAGACTTAACTAATTTTCTATCATGGTGGCATAACAGACACTTTTTTCAAAACGAAAATAAAGTAGTTTAAAATTGCTATCAAACTACTAAGATGTTTATTCTATCACACTCTGACATGCATTCCAGCCAATTTTATATTACTAATAAAAGGGGACTCTACTTCAAACTGTGCTTAGGGCCTCAGAATGTCTAAATCCAGATCTAAAGCTATCCATGCATTACAATGTGAACATTATTTTGTGAGATAGTATAAAAGGAAACTACTACTTTCCCAGAATTTTTAGCTCAATGGAAGGTTATCACTGTGTGAATGCACAGAGTTTGAGAGAGATATGATTTTACTCGGTCTTCTATCTCTTATAGAAATGCACTTTAGCTGCATTTCTATAAGAGATAGAAGACCAAGTAAGCATTTCTAAAGCAGCTACTGCATTAGATGTAGTGCACTGCTGACAGAATGAAGGTGTCCCAAAACCATCAAAATGTACAGACATAAAAAATTGAGTGCCAGAGATTGTTGAATACCAAAGGAACAGGCGAAAACTTGTCAATGGTGTAAGTCGGAAGATCTGCATTTAGCAAGGGCTTCTGGTATCACCACATGTACTATAAACATTATCAGGGAACTCCATGCAATGTGTTTTCATGGTCGTGCTCCCACCCACAAACTTCCAATCACTCCACAGAATCCTGCTGTTCATTTCTACAGTACATCAAGCTTCAGTCTGGTGTCTAGAATAATGGATAAAGCTCCTATGGACTGACCATCTAACTGGTACATCATGGACTGACCATCTAACTGGTACATCATATGGCCATCTAACTGGTACATCATGGTACATGATGTACCAATTAGATGGCCAAATACCGATATGGAGAAAGCCAGTGGAGCAGTTCTTAATGGAGTGCCCGGTTCCCACTCACAAATTTGGAGGCAGCAATGTTCTTGTGTAAAGCTAGACTCAATCCATTGGTGGTGCTGCAAAGCACTCTTAATGTAGAAGTTTATCTAGACATCATGGACAGTTTGGTGCTTCCAACACTAAGGAACTGCTATGGAGATGAGACCTGCTGGTATTAGCAAGACAATGCTGCCATTCATTACACATTATTGCTGATTAACTGAGTGATTTAAGAGAAAAAGAGATTTATGGAAAATCTGTTTTCACATTTGGACTGGACTTCACAAAGTTCTGATTTGAACCCCACTGAACACCTCTGAAATGAATTGGATCATTATATAAGGAATTTGGAAAACTGACTTGCTTTACATCAAAAGCTAGTGAAGATATTATAACAGAAATGGAAATATGTTCCTGCAGATATTTTTCAAAATTTAGTGGAAAATGAAGTTTAGGAAGCTTAACAGTACAAAGGTTTGCTGACTCAATACCAATTTCTTCCAATAAATGAACCTTTTTGGTTCCAATTTCCAGTGTCTTTTGTCTACACAGCATAAGTACCAATAGTAGGATAGTACGATAGTACATTTTTGGAAGAACTTCTAGCATTATTTTCTCAGTTCCTTTGATTTTTTGGTAGCAAATTTCTTTTAATAATTTTTGCAGATGAAATTCAAATACAAAAACATTTTCAAAATATGGAATTATTACATAAAAACTAGAATTAGCCAAATAAAATGAGTTCCATTTCAAGTAATTTTCTTCTATCTGTAATATCATTGAGTGGATTCTATCACAATTTCCATTCCTATATTTCTATTAAGATTTCCGATTTTTGTGAAAATGTGGTTCTCAAAACTCACACAAAGTTAATGTTTAAATTGCTCAAATGTCAGTACATAATAGATTCCATTTCAAACAAAAGAAGTAATATGTTCCTTCAGATATTCTTCAGTCTGATCAATATGTGTTATGCTAGGTGCTTGAAATAACAGAAAAAAAATTGGAAGTAACTAAGGAGGGAATCGATTAAACACCTTTCCAATGTTTTTGATTACTTTCAAATAATATACTTTTTAAAAACTCATTTGATCCCAACTTTTTCAAGTTAAATTTATGATGAAAATTCATTGCTGGATTAATTAAAAATGTGGAGTAAATTTCTCTTCATTAAAAAACTTCTTTAATTGAAAAAGATTTACAAACTTTTTATCTTCCTTTGGAAAGCATCTATAAAATGCAAATCTGCTGGAATTTGCTGTTTGTCCTCAGTTAAGCTGATGTGCTTGTCTGAAGCGTATCAGATGCTTACTAAACGAGATAGAGTAGAGAACTGCAAAATTAACAGAATATTAATTTGCCACTGCAAATAAATTTCTTGATGAACACTAGCACTTCATGAAACTGTGTCCCTATAAAATATTTTTCAACCATTTCTGTTTCTTTCCCAGAAAATATAAAAGAGGGTATACAACATAATTTTAAAAAATAGTTACATATTTGAATAATTTACCAATATCACATTGACAGATATGATGGCTCCAGAGATCAATACAAGTACTGTTTGATGGACAAGGTTTTGCATGACATGGGTTTTGAGTTTGACATCCTTCTCGAACATTACTCTCTAATGATGGTCTTAGCCAGGCCTCCCTGTTGGCGCCAACTCTTACATCCTAAAGCAGAAAATACAAAAAATAAATTATTGCTTCTTAATTACAGACAAGGAGAAATTATTTTAATGAACACAAATTATGAATACATCTAAAGAACTTTTTGAAAAACTAAAATGTGAAAGATGACTTCTACAACAAAATATTGATATGGACTCTGGTAAATTAAGGGGACATGATATAATCAAGTGGTGATGGATTTTGAGAATTTTAATAAATAATTTTTCTTCTAATTCAATGAAATTTCATTGCAAGGAGGGGAAGGAAGAAAAATGAAAGTGAAGTGTTCACTTTAGGGTCCTTCACATGTAATCATCATCATCATCATCATTGTCAACCATTATCAATCCACTGCTGGACGAAGGTCTCCCCAAGTTTCCTCCACAACGGTCTGTCTTGTGCCAGTCTCCTCCATGTCACTCCCGCATACTTTCGAATTTCATCCACCCATCTTCCATGTGGTCTTCTTCTGGGTCTTTTCCTGTTCCTTGGAATCCAATCTAAAATTTCGGCTGTCCATCGATGGTCTGTCCTTCTGGCAGTATGTCCAGCCCATTGCCATTTCAGGGATTTAACTCTGATCATGATGTCTTCCACTCTTGTCATTTTTCGGATCCACGTGTTCCTCTTCTTATCTCTCCTGGTTACACCAAGCATGCACCTCTCCATGCTCCTTTGAGTTGTCTGCAGCCTTTGTATGTCTCTTTTAGTTAAGGTCCACGTCTCTGCACCATACGTAAGCACTGGAAGGATGCATTGATCAAACACTTTTCTTTTAAGACATAATCACATGTAATATATATATATATATATGGCAAAACAAAGCAAAATTTTGAACAAGAGAAATAAAAATAATAGAAAGACCATCAGTCACCAAATACACCATCCGAACCAGTTGTTTCACATTATTTGCTTTTGCTATATATATATATAGAGAGAGAGGGGGGGGGGAGGTTTAAGTTCCCTTGAAGGGAGTGCAATAACTTCTTGCATCAACCAAAAAAATATATATATATATAAAAATGTGTGAGGGGAAAGAGGTTAAGGTGTAGAAAGAGCATTACAGTGCGAGTTAGCTTCACAAGACAAAGTGGCGGTAAAAAGAGCATACAGGAAGGTCAGCTTTAAGAGTACTGGTGGTCCAATCTCACTGCTAGAAAGAAATGAAGACCCCATGTTCTCAGACTTTTGTGAGTCATTAACTTAGTTTGAACTGGGGGTTTTAGTATTATTTGCAAGTTTTATGTCTGGTGAATCTCCACAGTGTTTACATACTTAAGTTTGTATTAATCTTTCTGTATCTGTAACCATGAATAAAAAACAAAATCAGTGATGAGATTAAATTGTTTCAGCATGGATGGTGTTATGATTTAGGTGTTATGTATTTCCAGGTAAGTGACCCCTCTAGGTTTTGCCCTAGTCCGCCAGAGGACGCAATGACTTACATTTGTAATGAATTGTAAAAAGAGATCTGGCTTCCTTCTTCCTTCTGCCCTGTTACCATTATGGCTTGAGCGTGAGTTGTGATTCTATGTGTACTGAGTTTAAATAAAGTATGTTTATCTCCAGTGTATACAATTACTTCTGATCTTATTTATTCAACAATGTGTTACACCTTTGTACCTTCTTACTCCTTCCTCACCACAGTGTTTAGTGATTACATCGGAACAGATGGTAACATGAATTTCTGTTTATGAAAAATAAAGACAACAAACCACAATACCTCATGTGCTTACAAGTACTTTCATGTAACAAAAAATATAACTTTAACACTTAACAATGATTATTCCTAGAACCACAGAGAAAAATGTAAAACTTATGTCAAACAAGCATGTGATATAATAGTAGCAGATCTAAAGAAAAAGGTTAGTGTTTAGAAAAAGTGTTTTACTAAATCAACATCATATCAAAGTCTTCCCTACCACCATTTGTTACGACCTCTGAGATTGCAAAAGCAAAAAAATGTTTGTCTGATCGTGAACTGGTAAAAAAAAAAAAAAAAAAAAAAACCTGCACAGAAATGGCCAAAGCACGTAGAGGGAATAAAAACTATGAATGAATTTAAAAACATTTTTTTGTCAAACCAAACTGTAACTAGGACTAATGAAAAAATAGGTTCACACATTTCTAAATCATTGAGAAATATTATTGTGAAGTCTGTGTACGTTTCATTGACATTTGATGAATCAACTGACATAACTGATACAGTTCAACTTTTAATGTATGTTCAAACTGCTTCTAAGGAGTTTGCCATTCATGAAGAGTTTCTTGTGCTAGAGCCATTTCATGACAGGTGTAGCTAATAATCACTTGAGTACAAAAAGGCTTTTTTATATGTCTTTATTGGTAGAATTTTGAAAAATATTTTATAGCCATACCTGTATACACCCATTGAAGAACATAACACCATCTGTTCCTTCTGAAGGCTGGATTCCACCTACAGATACTTTGCCAATGTAAAGACCTCCAATGTGACCTTCAAATGCCTTAACAACCTAAAAATTTGAAAAGTTTTTTTATCTCTGAAATTAAGATTATTTTTCATGTTAATTTTAATGCACTGAACAAACTATTCTGAATCCCAATATGGTAATTTCAACATTTGAAGCTAAGAACATTTTACATAAACCCATTAAATCAGCAGTTACAGTGAATAATCTTAAATTTTTGAAAATAACTTACAGCATGTTAAATTATCCACGAAAATCTTTAATTTTAAATTAGTTAGTTTTTGGAAACAAGAAAAAATTCAGACAAAACTTACATTATTGGCATTATTTAAAGGCAAAATATTATACAGTTTTATTCCAAAATGGGAAAAGGAAACAGTCTGTAAATAACGGATGCCTTTAAGATTATGACCGACATTTCAGACTTTTAGTTCTTTATCATGTCATGGCTTCAGTACTGTTCCTTCTCCCTCCCATTGATCATTACTACTTAGCACTACTGACTAATTAAAGATAGCTTTGTAATTGGTTTTGGACAGCACAAAACAACTTGCAAATTTTTTCATTTTATGTCAATAAAAACTCAGAATTGTGTGTGTAATTTATATCTTCACTGTCAAACAAATCTGAATATTGTGAGAAACTGAATTAAAATATAAAAAATGTATAATACATAAATGTTTTCATATATTTAGAAAAAACAAAGGTATGCAAAATAATTTAAAACATGAAAATGGAATTATATTTCACGTGATTCTATCATAAAGTTCACATACCATTACGTGACCACAAGGTTCTTCAGGAAGACACTTTGACGTCTGTAAGTTCTGTTTTACTCGTTCTGTAAAGTGGATACAGTCTGTGGTGGTGCATTAACTTATTCAATTAAAATATAAATCGGTTAAAAGTCCTAAAATTGTTACTCATGGAAGTGCGTGTTCAGTTCGACATCAGTAGTTATTGAGAGTTTCTCTGTCCAAAGTTGTATCTTGCTTCAATACGGTCAGTTGTTAGGGTTAGCTCGAGAGCCATTTCATCAAAAGTTGTACCCTACTGTGATTATTGTCCAGTTGTTGCGAAGTAGGGTACAACTTTTGATGAAATGGCTCTCGAGCTAACCCTAACAACTGACCGTACTGAAGCAAGATACAACTTTGGACAGAGAAACTCTCAATAACTACTAATGTCGGACTGAACACGCACTTCCATGAGTAACATTTTTAGGACTTTTAACCAATTTATATTTTAATTGAATAAGTTGATGCACCACCACAGACTGTATCCACTTACAGAACGTGTAAAACAGAACTTACAGACACCAAAGCATCTTCCTGAAGAATGAAAATGGAATTTTCACAGATGCTTCATTGAATAAATTCTCATTTGAACTTAAATGTTTTCATATGTAAATCTGACATTTCATGTGCAAGTAGTTATTAAACTACAACAGGGAAAATTTAATTTTAAAATCTTTTCCACTAACAGATAAACCTATACATCTCGAAAAACAATAATATATTTCCTATTTCTTGCTCTAATACAGTATGTTTGTAAATATTAGAACCAATTAGTGCCAATTCGTTACAATTCTGAGTACTGCATTTAGTTGTTTTGTATTCAGTAACGCTCCCTATTTGAACTATTAAAATACTGAACATTATAAAAAAATCTTTACTATTCATCTCTAAGACTGAGATGAGTAGTAAAAATCAACTATTACCTGAACATTCAAGATTTTAATTAAACTTGGTATTTTTCAGTTTAAATGGAACAGGAAAGTCATGTCATAAACCAGGTTACAAAATTTAAAGGGACAGCATGACAGTCCAAAAATATATAATGTAAAAATTAAAAAGAAATAAAGAATTATATTAAATTTTCAGCTAACACAGACACCAGCTGATCAGACCATAACAGTGAACATGGGTGTCAACACAACATCGGTGCAAATAACACGTTTAGGTAGGGAATCCAATTACAGTATGAAATCATTCATGGTAACATTGTCAGCATATCATCATTTGTAGGTGCCTTTTATTGGTTGGCAATAACTATAATCATGAACTTGAAATACCATATCTACAACCAGTCTAGATCCAAATGTTTACAGAGGATCAAGGCCCAAGATGGGCTGAAAACTTCTGTATATCATTAATTTCTTTCAGAATGTAAAATGTGTGTATTTCAACAATCTATATTTATTGGTTATGTGTGTATTGCATCATATCTATCACATTGTATAAAGAAAGTTAATGAAGGTGAATTGTTTAAATTTTAGATAAACATAAATTTTATACTCATTATGTATTTTATTGCTATCATGTTGTAAATTAAAGCTGTGCTTCTAATTTTATTGTCAATATGTGCTACACATAATTTTTATTGTCATTATGTACTATGATGTTATAAATTAAAGTCATACATTTTTTTTAAATATTGTTAAATTTCCTAGTATAATCTCTTCTGATTGTGGAAAGAAAAATAGTTGTCCCCCATTATTACTCTTGCCCTAAGACTAGAATGTTATAATTAACACTTCACAATTATTTTATACAATCTTACCTCATATTGCCCATAATCAAGATTTATCCATACACCTGCAGCCATCCACTTGGCTTCAATATTATGCCAAATTCCATCATTAACATTTACATCTGGCAACAGCACTGACTGTTCATTGAATCTGTATTTCACATAACCATTAGTAACCTACAAAACAAGAGGACAGTACATTTGCACAATCATTTTATTAGACAAAATGTATTAAGTATTCTAAATGAGGATGCAATATTTTCTTTAATTTATGTGCATATTTTTTAATTTTATGTGCAACTAAATTTACTTAAAAATAAATATTACTACTGTTGTAGACTTCAGTTATTTAAGAACATTTTAAAGTAGATGAAAAAGTGTGCTCATATAAAATAATTTAAGTTTTGTATAATGAATGTATTGCTTTTAAAAGTATTTATAATGCTTGTTAGTCAATAGATACAGGTTATCAATTGACATAAATAATGCGTATAACGAAATAATAGAATATGCACGTATTTCTCGATGTATCGAGATTTAAAAACATGTTTTTAAATCTCGATACACGCAGACATAAAGTTAAAAAAAAAAAAATAATAATCCTGTAATCCTGAGTTTTCAAATCACAGGAGTGGCAGTGCAACACATCCAATGACGTATAACACACAAAGATTCCCAAACTGAGCACGTGGCATATTCAACGTAGACTGCAGAGAGAACGGACAATCAGAGGTCCCAGAAGATGGCAGACAGATCTGCCGAAATGCATCGGGCAATACATCCAGGAAGTCTGACGAAGTTTTTTCGGTGATTGCATTTCCTCATGCGAATATTTTTTCGAGTGATTCATTTTTCCGTTTTTTCAAGTTTTCCAACATAATTTTTCATATCTCCTTTGTCTTCATGTGCCTCCTGTAGTTCAACTAAAAAAGTATATCCTACTCAAGAAAATGTGCGGACTAACTTCTAAAAAAGCCTACACTCAAGAACCTGATGAGAACAACCGTGCGAAGATTTGAACATCGACCACCAACAACCGAGAGGTACGTGAAAGATGTTTCCTTGAATCACATTCGATTACCGAGATATATATTCGCAGTGAATATTAATAACTTCTAACGGAGAAATAGCTTTTCACTCAAAGGAAATATAACATGTAAAAAGTTACAACAGTTAAAACCACCATTTAATGGTTCTACCTGGAAAAAAATAACAAAATAATAGACGAAAAAAAGTCAAAGGTGCAGAGCATATGAGATACCACACAAACTGCGCTTAAAAACAAACTTTTTAAATGTAATGAAAGAAATAAAATGTATTGATTTGCTCTTATAAAAGTGAATAACTAATATGAAAAATAGCAACTAAGTTTCAGTCAGTGAAATTCCTTGGTGAGAAATGAGCTACCGAGGAAATACAGAAAAATGATTTTAATAAGAGTAATGAGAAACTTACCTTTACTAGAAGGTCTGTTCTCTTGAAAAAGATACATTTCATTGCACGTTTTTTCCCATTTTAATTTCTACGGTTGGTTTGGGCTTCTGGTGCGGCGGTTTTATGTTGTCTTCAATAAAACCGCTGCATCAGAAGCCCAAACCAACCGTAGAAATTAAAATGGGAAAAAACGTGCAATGAAATGTATCTTTTTCAAGAGAACAGACCTTCTAGTAAAGGTAAGTTTCTCATTACTCTCATTAAAGTAATTGTAGGCACGTAAACTTTTGAATGGTTATAGTAATACTGTGACTTTTCAAACAAGGAAGAAAAATAATTCCTTGAAAAATTCGATGATACTGCATTAAAAGTCTGAAGTGACTGAAGTAAATTCAAAGATGAGTTGTGACTCATAATGACCATTTTGCACTTTTGTGTCATAGAATGGAAGCAGGGCCGGGTGGAACATTTGCAGGGCATAGGGCAATGTTTCATTGTGGACACTGTAAAATAAATCTCATATTTTAATAATATTGTTACGTGAAAAATGATCACGCACGGAAAACTGTCCTTAAGACAAAATGATTATCTCACAGAAGCATGTTCTGGCTGTGTGTGTGTGTGTGTGTGTGTGTGTGTGTGTGTGTGTGTGTGTGTGTGTGTGAGAGAGAGAGAGAGAGAGAGAGAGAGAGAGAGGTAGGTATTAAAGTCTACAATTTTCTTTCCAAGGAGAAGGTGGTAGAGGTTGTATTGACTCAAAAAAACTTCCTCACAAAATGATAAAAGGATACCTGTGTAGCTAATATTTTTGCTTTGTGAATATTTTTGTGTAGGAAATATTAAGGACTCTTCTAAAATAAATTCGCAAAAATATTTTTTTTTTTTTCCCACATACTTGTTTCAGTGATTGATTTTTAAAGCGAAGGAGTAACTGGTAAATTTGTGGCATTTTGAACTTTTATATACACTCATATATAAAAATTGTTTTTTCCAATTTTCTAGTAATGTTTGTAAATCTTATAATTGGCCTCCATATGTAGCCCAAAAACAACCTTGATATTGTTTTTTTTATTTTGTTAAATGTAAGTATCTGGTTTGTACACAAATTGTTGAATATATAAAAGTAGGGCCCACAAAGTTATGAAATTTAATTTACTATTTCATAAAGCAGAAAATATTAAGGTGGTTACAATAATCATTTGAAATCCGAAAATCTCAATATCTATACGGCGAAGGGCGATAACCTATTCAAAAATGGAGGGGGGGGCTGGAAAAAAAACCTTAATAAAAATATTTTTATATATAAGGGCCTCACACTATAAAACTTACAAAAAAATAATTATAAAAATTTTTACTAAAACTGATTTTGTTTTTTTTTCCTTGAAAGCGTGGGGCCCGGAGTGACTGCCCTGGTTGCCCTTATGGTCCAGCTGGCTCTGACAGGAAGGATAAAATAGGTCAGCTGCCTCTACTTCAGACTTCTGAAAATAAATGTACACACACAAAATGCATAATTGCTCCAGACATATTATATTTCCCTCAACAGCATTCATTTTTTTTTATATAACTTCATTTCTCTGAGAAATGCTAATTGTTACAATACTTCAACAAACCAGCATACAGAAGAAAAACTAGGACTGTTTCAGACAGTTCATTGATCTAAGAGGCAAGTGGTTTTAGCTTCTACAGAAATATCAGGTTGAAATAAATTATTTCCCCAGAACGCAGGAATGATGAATAGGGTATACAGTCTTCATAGATGGTTATGCGGGCTATATAAAATGCAACAGAATTAAGTGGAATATAATCTGATGGAATGTTTCTTAACTGTGGGTAGCAATATGCACCAGTAACTAATACTTTAAAAGTATATTCAAGAATCATGTTATAAAACTTGAAGAATTGACAAAGAGTACTTCTTAATAAAAAACTGAAAATGCTTAATAAAAAAAACGTTTGCCAGTTATGAATTAAAACCAAAGAAGATGCAAAGAATTATCAACACAGCAATCAGACATCTCTGAGTTGCATCTATTTTTATTTTACTGTTTTTCGCGTAACACTAATCCCACCAGAAAACATGAAAATTACATCATCCTGGAATGGGAATCGAACCCATACCTCCTGATTTCTGTTTGAGAATGCTAACCATTACACCACCCAGGATGATGAACTATGTTCACTAAGAAAGAAAGAATAGTCAGAGAAATTTGGTTGTAGATGATGCAGCAGTTAGACCTACCTTCTCCTACAGTAAGTAGTGGTAAGAGAAATATCAGGGGGAGGGGGATAACTGAATTCAGTAACGATAAAAAATTAGTAACCATATATTAAGAACTGAGTTGGGTACTTCTTCAGTAGAGCACAAAGTCAGTGAGAACATTCTGAAGTGGTATGGACATGTGTGTCATGTGCAATGAAAAGTTTAGCACATTTAATATTCTGTGGTATTTGGCTACAACCTGAGAAAACCAGGACAAGGAAAATTGTAGGTCTGAAATCGGCTATGGTGTTCAAAGAAGGTGGTTGGTTGATTGGTGTTTTGTAGTGCAAGGGCCTCAAAAGACCAAAGAGCGCCACGTCAGAGTATTAAAATGTAATAAACAACAATATTGAAACACAACGATAAATGTATAAAACAGTAACAATAAATGTGGTATATGGCAGGAGAGACTATAACAAACAACAAAAAACAAAAAGCACTGGTATAACGGATACAACATTTAACACAGTAATGATGACATAACATGGTTAAAATCGAACAATGACAGCAATAAAAAGACAAAAGGTGAAAATCGTCGATAAAACAATACACTACACAAAACATAAAACGAATGGTAAAAGAAAATGACGAGAATGTTGATGAATGAAACAATGACACAAACACAAAATATGAACAACAGTTAAAGGTACATCACACGTCTAACACATAGGGGCAGTGTCACCACACAGCAAGTAGCGGTGAGTAAAACGACAATGCCCAATGCGGAGACAAGCAAGTATAATTTCCTCCCTATGGTTCTGGTGACATGAAGAACTCCAGACCCCCAGAACTGGTTTGATACAATGTATTGTATTGTCAACCTGTTGGTCCCACTGGCCCTGCCACGTGCGCTTAATATAATCACGGATCAGAAAACACAAATCCCGGTGAAACAGTGGCAAGGGTGTGGTGCCCACAAATAAAGTAGATCTAGCAGCCGCATCAGCACACTCGCTACCTGAGATTCCAACATGGCCAGGAATCCAGCAAAAGTGTATCTGGAAACTGGCCAGAAGCAAAGTACACAGTAACCGGCTCATGCAACAAAGAAAAGAATGGTGAGTAAGTCGGCAGAAGAGAGGGCCTGCAGTACACTCAAAGAATCCAGATAGATTATAGCTCAATGATGAGTGCTCGACTGTAGATGACAAATGGTGAGATACACAGAATGCATCTCTGCTGAAAACACAATGGCCTCAGCTGGAATCCATGCTACAGAGACATCATCAACACAGACAGCTGCAGATCCAATGCACCCAGCCAACTTAGAGCCATCAGTGAAAATGGGAGTGTAGTCAGAATTGAGGGAACAGTGCTCAGTGAAAAGCTGCTGGTAAATGAACGCAGGGGTTGAGGACTTATCATACAACATAAAGTCAGTATCAACCATGGCTCAAAGCCCCTGGTCTCTCCAAAAATAGACAGGTTGAGCCCTGCATCCCGAGCTATGGTCACCATACAAAGACCAAAAGTTGGAATACATGGCCAGTTCTCAAAAACAAGCATGCTGGGGATGAAAAACTGCAGTGTATAAAGGATGGTCTAAAAGAGATCGTAGTTTCAAGTAAATTTGGAGAGAAAGCTGCAGACGGCATAATTCAAGCGATGGTTCATTCATGTCAGCATAAAGGGTGACGTACGAAATGCTCCCGTACAAAGACGCAGTGCTTGATGGTGAATGGTATCCAACGACCGGAGAACGGAACAAGGAGCAGAGCCATACACGATACAACCATAATCCAGCTTCGACCGAATAAGAGAATGATAGATACGAAATAAAGACATCCTGTCTGCACCCCACGAGACTGAAGAAAGGATCTTAAGGACTGACATTAGTCCGCAGACAGGAAGTCTTTAGCCGTCGGACGTGCGAGCGAAAAGTGAGGGCACAGTCGATGGTCAGACCAAGGAACTTGGCCTCTGGCAAAACTGGTATAGCTGCATGTTCCAAATGAAGCTGTAGGTCAGGATGGAGGCCACACCTCTTGCAGAAATAAACACACGCTGTTTTGCTGGGAGAAAGAACAAAACCATTGCTGTTTGCCACTTTGCAATCCGGTTAATCGCAGACTGCAACTGCCTTTCAATAAAATGCATGCTGGATGACGAACAGATGTGTAAGCCATCTACATAAACAGTAGCCGAAACCGCAGGAGGAAATTTTTTGAGAAGACAGTTAATGCATAGGGTGAATAATGTGACAGACAAAATGCAACCTTGAAGAACTCCTTGTCCTTGATGGAACAGTGACGAGAGCGTCGTAGCCAGGCACACCTGGAACACCAAATTGAGAAGAAAACTGGCGATGAATGTTGGGAGGTTTCCTTGCAACCTACTCTTGTGACCGTGATGCCACGCTTGATCATAAGTTTTCTCAATGTCGAAAAAGACTGCGCCTTGAGACATCAAACTCCTCATGAACAGATGTCTTAAGGTGCAGGAGATGATCGTGAGATGAACGATGCCAGAGAAAGCCACTTTGTGATGGTGAAAGTAGTTGGTGTTGCTCTAAAAAATGAAGTAACTGGGAATTAACCATGTGTTCAAGCATTTTACACAGACAGCTAATGAAAGCAATTAGACAATAACTAGAGGGAGACTTAGGATCTCTGCCAGGCTTGGGGAAAGGCAGAACAAAAGCTTTTCACCAAGGTTCCAGGAAACTGTGCTCTAACCAAATGCGATTGAAGAGGACTAAAAGACTTTTGAGAGATGATGGATCATATCATAGTGGATGCCATCAGGACCGACAGATGTCACGTTGGATCGATGCAGAGCCACCCTGAGTTCAAACATGCTGAAGGTAGAGTTATAGTCAGTGTTGTGAAAAGGCGCAAAGGAGATTCTCTGGCGTTCCGCAGTTGACTTAATCCTCTGAAAGGAGGAAGGATATGCCAGATCACTGGGCACAGAGGCAAATACCTCACCCAAACAATCTCCTCGACTTCAGCATTTGTGCAGCAGTTACTCTCAAGAATGGAAATCTGGTGAGAACTATAGTTACCCCGGCCGGATCGTATGAATCTTTTCCCACACAGTTTTAGAACTGGCACGTGAATTGAGGGATGAAACATACTGAATCCAAGACTCGCTCTTGCTTCGTGGATGCACCAACCGAGCGTAGGATTTTGCATGTTTAAATGCAATGAGATTAGCATCGGTTGGATAATGCCGAAACGTACATCAGGCCTTATGTTGAGCTCTCCTAGCTGCTGCGCATTCAGGGATTCACCAAGGCTTCAGATTCTTGAAAGCGTCGTAGATGTCTTTGGTATTGAAAGATCAGCTGCCTGAATAATACAAGAGGTAACATCGAAAACGGCTGCATCGATTGACTCTTGGGTCACCATGACAGAAGATATCACTGCGGACAATGCAAAGACCTCCCATCTTGAACGATCCATCCTCCATCGAGGAGGGTGGGAAGCAGAAGATGGCATAGTCACATTATGCGAGAGCACAACTGGGAAATGGTGACGCCCATGGAAGTCATTACAACCTGTCTACAACCAATCAACATTAATTGATGGTGATCCCAAGCTCAAATCGACTGCACTGAAAGATCTTGTTGGCTCGTGGAAGTAAGTGTCAGCATGGGTGTTAAAAAGGCACAAAGAGGTCGAGGACAAAATGGACTCGATTCTACGGCCTCTCATACTGATGCTGACACTACCGCACAAAGGATTATGGGCATTGAAGTCACCCATCAGAAGGACGAGGAAAGGCAGCTGATCAACCAAACTCTCAAGCACTGAAGTGCTTGAGAGGACAAGAATAGCGACTCCCCCACAGGCTATATCTCCTGATACATTATCTTTCCGATCTGCCCTGTATCCTTAAACTGAAAAGCAGGTTTAAGTTTTGTCTCCTGTAGACAAAAAAACACACCGGAGAGTACAAAAAAGCAGATGTTTCCCGTCGTCAGGTCTTGTCCAAAAACCTTGGCAGTTCCACTGAACGACTGAAGCAATGGTTAGAAGTGAGATGAGAGTAAAATGGAAAAAAATGAACTAAACTGGCCGCTCAAATGGAGTCAGCGTCCATCTCCTCTGATGAGTGGTCACCCAGATGTGGGGATGTTTTATCTGTGGGCAATATAGGATGATACTTTGTTGCATGGGTCTTACCGAGATTCGTTTGGCTTGAGTATTAGTCTGACATGTTAAAGAGGAAACGCTCTTCTTCTTGTCTTTGGTTTACTTGCCAGAAGTGATCTGAGTTTTGGTGCTGGCGATGGTGTTAGCATGCTTCGGTGAAGTGATAAGTGCCGCTTTCAGACCCCTAGCATGAGACTGGAGTACCTCCAGCCCAGCAACGATGATATCATCCAGCTTGTAGGGACATTTAGGGGGAATTTGACTTTTGGTTTGAATAGCAACTGTAGACTTGGCAACCATCACTGATGCATGCAATCACCGAGCAGATTGAACAGGAACCACCTTTCTTCTGGCCCCTGGATAAGAAATAATATCAACCATTTTTAGCCATTGGATTTCTTTTTTCCTCCATCCATTTTGGACACTCTTTGGCTGATGCTGAATGTGAACCCTTACAGTTTACACAAAACTCGCCCTTGGCCACACAGTCTTGTAAATGATGGTCTGTGGCATCATAGCATCCACAACAAGGAGTGCACCTTCACGACTGCTGAGAGTGGCTATATGTCTGACACCTAAAATATCACAGAGGGTTAGGGATGTACGGACATACCTCAAGGTGAAGATACCCTGTCTTGAAGGACGTAGGCAGGGACAAGCTGTCAAATGTCAAAATGATGTGTCTGATTGCCCATTCCATCTGAAGAGAATACGCCACACACCCATAACGTGTTGACTCCTCAGTTCTTCCAGAAGTTCATCTTCGGTACAATCAAGTAAATCCTGAGAGTGTTATTTTGACAGGAGTCTCAAGCAGAAAAGTAGTGTGAAGAAGTGTGGAACTGTAGGCCACAGTGGGCATCTCTACAAGAAGATCTCCAGACTGGAGTTTCTTGATGCTCTTATGAGAGCTTGCAATGGATTGAAGTACTATATCCAAAATGGACTTTTGGCACTCAAAGGCTTTGCAGGGTCCAATGAGTGCACAAAGAAAAACGAGCATTCAAAGAATCAGGGACATGCTTCTTGGAGGAAGGGGCTGAGCCTTCCTTAATATGTAATTTGTTGTTAGCCTCTTGGGAAACATTATTGGAAGCCATAAAGAAAAGTGAAAGAATTCGTCCGACAACTTCCCTGCCCACCACTGAGCCCAACAGGGGAGAGCCGGAGGTCTGCAAGCCCAAATGGACTCAGGACATGGCTCTAGGGTTGAGTGGCGAATATAGCAAGTTGATAGGGCAGACATGCACTCGGCGAGTATCGCGACTTTCCTGTGTCTTGGTAACACCCCTCTGGCATGCCCACACCATCCCCAGACTCATGTTGTCGTACAGAACGACAAGCCACTAGAAGTCTGGACTCCACTCAGCCACAGACTTCATTGGCTAGGAGTAGGTTAGTTCCCAGCTGCCTGTTTAGGGTGAAGCAGGGGGAAAAAAGAGTGTTGGTAGCTGGCAGCAATCACACCCCAGTCCCCAGAAACCTCAGCCTCCAGCATCCTCTTTTCTACCTTACGGGTCACCGCACATGGCAAATATGCAGGTAGGTCTAGCTAACCAGCATGGAAAAACAAAGAGGGGAATATAAAATGGAGAGTAAAGGAAAGAGAACGAGAAACTAAACTCCAGTGCTGGCGCATAGTCACAATCTCAGCAACCTACAACTGAAGTAGGTTCATTTCAAGAGAACAACAAAAGCTAAAATATGGGAAAATATCATACAGTATATGTCAGCTGAGGCCATGGGATCACCTCTCCCCTTCAGTTGGATGAACAGCTGTCCCTGCGGTGATGTTATCACACAAAGACAAGAAAGCAAGATAATCCATCACAAGGTCAGCTCGGGACATCAGGGTGCTACTCCCCAAATAACTGGAAAACCAGTTATCCCCGTGCGGGGGTGTTCAAGGAAACAACACAGATGTGGAAAATACTGAGATAATTATAATAATGCTGGTTTGAAATGAAGAAAGTTAATTCAAACCAGCATTTTTTGTGATTTTACTTGGGCTGTACCAAAATCATGCCTTAATGTCATACTAGTATGCATGTGTGAGATTACAGCGATGACGATATTTATCTGAACAGAACATAAAGGGTTTGTGCAAAAGTAAACCCTCCATTTCTTATGAGAATGCCAGTATCATAAATAGAGGAAAATTTGTGCAATATCCCTACTGTTATTAACTGGATCTGAAAGCAAACTTATACCACCTGATGCTATAAATGCCCACACATCATTTCATGAAACCCTGCTGTTGTGCATATACTCTTGGAGCATGCAGGTGCACTTTCATTCATACCTTATTCATGACCTGAGAAAAGGCAAGAATTAGAGAGTAGCTGCTCAATCTGTAGTTTAAAGGCATTTAAATCAACAAAATTAGAACTTACTTCCAATCCAATAGAACTTGTTTGACCAAGTTGTACCTTGATTAGTAAACCATTTTCTTGTCGAGTTCTAAAGGACAAGCTAACTGCCCATGGCAATTGAATTGCTCGAAGGTGAGGTGTAAATGTCAGGAAACCATCTCCAAGGAAATGACGTACTGGCTCAACACCTGAAAATGTAAATTTTGATGCAACACTAATATACCATGGAATAGTTGAAAAGATAATTACTAATGCAATACAATAAATATATCCTATCAAAAGTAGCAGCACACATGATGAATTGGTATGAAAACTGGCTATTGCTTCCATGGGCAGATAATGTCTTTGACAGTGTACATGAATGATAAAACTCACTGTATGCAGATGTACTGTAAATAAGTGTTTCTAACAAAAATTTACCCCAATCACAACAAAGTACATTATCATTCTGTAGTGTATTAAGTTAGTCTGCCATTAAGCCAACAGTCACCAAAAGGCCAACAAACAAATATGATTGTAGTAATCTGTGATACATTAGCTCCAATTTTGTGAAACAGAAGGCTTTTTGAAGTTCAAAGTTTCCACATTGCTTTCATTTGGGCAAAGTGCACGAGGAGAAGACTTTTCCCTAAATGGATGATAATTTTTTACATAATGTGAAACAATTATTTAGAACATGTTGCAATAGATACCCTGACTGATCACCTGCTTAACTTCTTAATGCCCACCTCAGATGCTCAAAGTACTGACAAAACAAACTCTTGCTGATAGCAGTAGTGGATCCAATGGGGAACAACAGCAGCAATCCCCCCCCCCGAAATGCACAAAATTCATAAAAGTGTTTACAACAATTGAAATTTGCTGTGAATTTGGAGAAAAAATGTTCTGTTCCAGCTTTATCAGTGAATAAAAAGAAAAAAAAACAACAACAACAGAAAAACCCTAGAGGTTCGGAAAGAGGGAAAAACTCACAGCGGAAATAAAAAAAAAAATAATAATCTGATCATGAAAAGCAAAGCATGTACTTTCCTCTGTTCTTTAGTATTGTCTGTCCTTAATAAATGGGAATGGGGCAGATCACCACAAGGAGTGGACTTTGTGTGAGTGATAAAACTGAGGTACATATCTCACTTGTACCATAAATAAAAACCTGAAAATATATTCCCAACTGCACTCTTTTCCATTTTGTTTTGAGGGTATTTTTTGAGTGTTTTCATTCCTTTCCATTTTCCTACACATAATATAATTTGATATATGAATGTCAGCTTTATTGGCTTCTTTTTGTCACTTTGCTCATTATTTGAGAAAGGAAGGGACCAGGGGCATATGAGCCTTCCCCCCTCCCCCGAGTTTAATTTTTTTTTTTTTTTTTTGTTAAACTGCAACTTACATTAGAAAAAAATGCTTTAATTATTTCTTCTATTTTTCACTGTTTTATTTTGTCCTGATGGATTTCAAAAACTTCAATGTTTTGACACTCCCCCACCCGAATTTGCTTTTATATACATCCCTGGGATGAACAGGAAATTTTCCATTCTGAATGCTAGGCATGCCTCCTGAAAACAGTAAATCAGTAAATTTTAGCCTGCATTTTTAATTGGCAAGTAAAAATGTAGCGAAATCAAGTCGTGGAGTTTGTGCAGTTACTCTCATTACTGATATCTTTGTGATTTAAAGATTTATATGTATAATCAGAGCAACTACCCCTTTTTCAAGCCTTTTTTAGAGCAGAGATCCCCCCCTCCTCAGTTAGCTTTTGGATCTGCACCTGACTGATAGTCAATACAAATTGTACTGGGACTGTCAGCCATACATACTACCCTATACTACAAAGGACAGGAGGAAGCAATGTTCAATGGTATAGCAGTTCTATCAAATCATGGTGTTCAGATTACCCAAGAATCAGAAATGCTGTGGAATTGATTGCAGTATTTCAGAAAATGTGGCAAATTAAATCTATTCAGAAATATTCACAAAAAATTCCCACTGTGGGCATCATTACATACTCTTTAAACTTAGCTTGATGCTTTAGGAATATATAGCCAAAAACCAATCTATATGAAGCCATATCATTAAGAGGAAATTTAAACCAGGAATGACCATGATACTAGACTGAGTTTAATGACTGGCTGCAATGATAGATTATCATCAGGGTCAACATAGCCCAGGCCTAAAGTGTAAAATTTAAAGGGGGTATCCACTTTATAATAGCCATATTTTTTTGCAATTCCATCACTTCTGCAGTGTTAGACTGCAGCCTTAATTAGTGTCATTAGCTCAACTAAGCTGTGCAATGCATTGCTGTCTCTGTACTACTATAAGAATACCCTGCTAAGTTTTCATAAGTGGGGGTTGTGTGTGTTGTTTTTGCCTCATTGATGTTTATCTGCAACGTGGAAATCATGATGTCAGTAACTTCTGCTCTCTCTCTGACTTTATTATTATTAGTTCTTCCTACACATGAAACTGCTATAGATTTTCTTAAGGTAACAGTGAATACACTATGTCAAGCAAAGCTGCACTCTCTGTGTTGTGTGCACTCCAGTCTTTGAGATCTGAACCCATAATGATGAGTGAACCACTTGTGTTTAACTAAAAACTCCAAGTGCTACCACACAGTTTCTTTATTACCTAATGTTCTCTTTTCAGATTACATATATTGAAGTCACCTGTGCTTAGTGCATTTTTTTCATCACTTAAAGTAAATTGAAATCTCATGATCTGCTCATGATCACTATATACTATCTTAATTTTTAATTAATATTTACAGTGTTTTCTTCCTAAAACTGCAATCAGAATTATTGCCTATAGTTTACTGGTCATCATGTAACATCTCAGAAAACTTTAAAATTATATCGCCCTGCAGTGAGAATCAAACCTGCATCTCCTGATTTCCATTCAAGCATGCTAACTGTTACACCACCCAGGAAGTTTGAAGTAATGGAAGCTAAGCAATTACAGCTTAGGAATCTGAACAACCTCAGATTTTACTGATCAAAGCAATCCTGTGCTTCCTTGTCAACTCCAGGAATAGATATGGACCCTTTCAACTCCAGGAATGAATATATGTTGTAAATCACCAGTATCTTGCATATTTATGAGAAATATTTCTTCCTTAATTTCTATAGAAAATTAAATATCAATATGCCCCCTCCTTGAATATTTGTTGTGTAGAGAGATGGATTTTTTAAATATTGCTGGAAAAATGTTCATGGTTCATTTTTCCAGCAATATTTAAAAAATCAGATAATCAAAAAGTCATTAGACTTATGCTTATTATGGCATCCAAAATGATAATAGGACCAGAAGGAAGAAATTTCATGGTTCTCAGATCAAGAAAAAAATTTACAAAAGAGAAAGGAAAGATGACAAAAATATGTAAAGCAAAAAAATTGAAAGGTTTCAATTGAAAGTAAAAAGATACATTCATTTAAATAAAATGTAGAATAAATGAAATGCACATACCTCTTTCAAGATGTCTCCATAAATCTGAGCATTTAAACATGAAAAGAATATTGTTCTAAAACATTTCTCATAAAGCAGTACAAATACAATTTTTTAAAGAACACAGTGAAATAAGAAATATATTTTAGAAACTACAATTAACCTAACTTTTTTAATTAAGTGCTTTTATTGAGTTTGATTCATCATGTTCATACACTTTGGAATTGAATTTGTTATAATAAATAAAAAAATATGAAGGAAAACTTTCCTCAACATCTGTCTCAAAAACTATTTTCTCTCAAAAATTATTTTTTCCTCGGTGGTGGCTGGTGACTACATGCTAAAAAATTCTAAATTGAGATTCATATTGTTTATTGTAGCGAAAAGTACATGCATATGATTTGCTGCTAGCACAAAATCTGATTTTTAGCCGGCTGTAACCAAAGAAAGCTCTTTTCACAATTCATGCTGTATGTGGGTTAGCACGGCCATACATCAAGATTTTCCTGCTGCCTAGGGCACACCCCCATGGATCTCCTCAAACAGGCCACAAGGAACTTTCAGTGTGTTGAACTTCTATGTGTGGCAGGAGCAAACTATGGTGAGATCCCTCTCCCCTCATTCTCCTAATCAGAACTAGGAAAAGTAAAACGGGTAACTATTTTACTATTTACAATTCCTACGGGATGTGATTGTTGACAAAAACAAAAGGAAAGCTTATCTGATTGTTACCGTCCTCTCAAGAAATTTTACATCAGTTAAATTTTTTTTTTTTTCACTTCTGTGTTTTGTCCTTTGTACCAGGTAGGTAGATTTTTGTAATCTTCTAATTTCTTGAATGGCAATTAATTTAGTTCAGTAGATTTTTTATTGAAACTACCATTTTCTTCAAGAACATCCTTAGAGGGAAAAATTGAAATGAAATCCTTAAGATCCTGAGTAAAAGTAAAAATAGATCCTAAGTAAAATCCTTAGGATTCATGATTTTTGGGAGACCCTAGGAATGAAGCTTGATGTGCAGTTATTTATACTTTTTTGTATTTCATAAACTCTTTGTAGGGTAATTTAGTTACTTCATATATCATTAATTCATATTTAAGCTCTTCAAAAATGCATTAAAATCACAAATAAGATTGCAAAGGTGATTTCTGATTATATCCTGAACAAAGACACCACAAAAATATTTCTAATTACAAATAGAGAAATAATCTATTTTTCAAAAAACTGAGTAAATAATATTTTCATATGATCACAGCTGAATGTTTTCACGGCAATTGAAATCATCACAGATTAATAAACCCACACATTCTGCAAAATATTAGGTTTAATTTTTGTTGAATATAAGGTCATAAATCATTCCTAAAATGATGATAAATGTAATTTGCTGAAGCTAAAAATGTGAAGAAATTATTAATAACTCATACTAATTTGTATATAGTAATCACAGAAAACATCTGCAGCTGCCTTTATTTCTGCTTTATTAACCCTTTTTTGTGGGGGGGGGGGGGCGATGGTTAGGTCTAAGCCATTTAAGTCCCGATTCTAAGGCCTTTGCTGGAAAGGAGAAGGTAGTGGGAAGAATAAGTCACACCACATCCATTAACAGCCACATGAGCAGTCACTGCACTACCTTGACCTTTTACTGATCTGGTAAGTAGCTTGGATGTCAGTTTATTCTCTGAATACTGATGCTGTAGTGAAATCAAACTGCCTGGCCATTACTCATTTTAGTATATTATTGTATCAAATGAAGACTATTTAGACCTAGAATTAAAATGGTGTCCTAGGCAACATAACATATATACAGCAGTTACCAGTGTTCATAAGTAGGGCCACTGTATCATGCTACATTTACAGTAATGTAATATGTAGCAAATGCTACAAATAGATAAATATAAGTTGCAGCAGTAGCACAGTAGAAAATCTAGTAGCTTGTAGTGGAAAATTATGTTACATATTGTGATACTTAAAAAAAAAAAAGCAAAAACAATTAAATTCTTAAATTTACATGGCACTTCCAGATTTCTTGAAACATTATTGGCTGGGACAGGAGGGCTGAGTATGCACTGACTACAATCATGTACCTGACTTGATTTGCTTTGCAAAAGTTAGCAAAACTGTTAACCATAAAGTATTACCTTCCTTACTTAACATTATTTAAGGGGGAAGTAAGTCTTCTATGTCAGCCTGAGAAAACAGAACATAAGATTATAAAGCTAGCAATTTTGTAGATGACAGTTGAGAAAAAGAGATTTAATTCTCTTAGCAAAAAAATGAAGTCTCAGATGTTTGTTTTAGTGGTTTCATTTCAAATCTTTCAGCTTGCCCTGAGTATAAACCGCTGGATGTGGTAAAATGTGTTACATATGATGATCCTTGGTATTTAGCTTCAAATGCCATATGTAAGAATATGCATATAAAGGTCATCTTCAGAATTACCACTTTTAACTAAAGACTAAAAGTAGAACAAGTAGCTAAAAAGTAGTGAAAGTAGCTGCTTTTCAAGAAAAGTAGTGTAGCTAACTACTTTTTTAGGAATGTCTCTGACTATGATTGCCTAGTTCAGTTTTATTAGACATGTTTTCCAGTTGCTCATTTATTTTCTGTTGAATGAGGATTACCTGATGAACAGATAATGCATTATCAATTTAAAACACAGAATGAAAGCTTATGAGTAAATAATAACAATATCCATTTTATTGGCACAAAACAGTAAACGACTGGTTGCAAGCTTTCAGCACCTACAGGTGCCTTCTTCAGGCTCAGACATGGTTTAAGCACAACATTAAGAACCTAAATGAATGAACAGAAAAAATTTAAATATGCATGTGAAATGTATATAAATGAGACAGCACGGCACGTGCTGAAACAGGTGAAAATTTGAAGAATCAAATACTTTATCGAGAGGCATGCAGGAACATGTGCCATACCAAAGGAGCTGCCTTTGGTATCGCACATGTTCCTGCGTGCATCTCAACAAAGTATTTGAAGCTTGCAACCAGTTGTTTACTATTTTATGCCAATAAAACGGATATTGTTATTATTTACTCAGTTGTTTGGCATACCACTACCCACTTTTATCTAGTTTAAAAGCTCATAGCTTCATTCTGTGCTTTAAATAAATTATTTGTTGGGATATCATTTTACTATGAATTAGTGGAATGTTTTTTCTTGTTCAGATCTCATGCTACTCTTATGAACTTTTTACTAGCTTTTTTGTGTAAATTCCGATAAACACCTGTGAAAATTTTTCTGGCAATTTAAATTTTTTATATATATTTATATACGTATGTATACACTTTTGTTTTTCATTTTTAGCAAATCATTTTTAGTACCTGCAACTGGATTACATGGGGTGATTTTTTATTAACTCTATGCATTTTCACTCTGCAAAGTTTGTACATTGACACATCATGAAGTTATATTTGTATGCCTTTGCATGTTGGACACAGAGAAAGCATCAGGGTTCAGTGAGTCCATCCATGCCTGTTGCGAATACCTAAATAATGACATCCGATGTTTGAATTCTTTTAAAATGAATAAGAATCATAATTAATGCAATTCTATATCATTACTGGAAAAAAGTATTTAAAAGAAATCAAAGAGGTCCAGTAAATATGTGAAATTAAAGATGAGGGGCAGTTTTCATTTGAGCTGCTCAAGTTTTGTTTTAGATGTGCGAATGAGGTGACACAAGCTTTGAAAAAGTAAGCTATGATTAGAACACAATATCAGTACATATCAACATTTTGTGCCACTATACTGAAGCTGGTCAACCAACAAGCACTTGCAGGCTCATGTTCAAGTTTGGTTGCTCACAACCAACCACAGTTCATAAACAGCAATGCATCAGAAAGATACACAGGAGTTGTCCAAGTATTCCATATTAACTGGACATTGAACAAGTTAACCATCATATCAAGGCCTCGAGGAAACTCCTGGAAAATTCATGTATTAGGCAACTTACCTTGTAATTAATTTTAAAATTCAAGGTAAGAAAAAAAAAAGAACCCTTTCGTGTGTCAAGAGTAACAAGTGCAAAAAAGGGAAAGAAAAAATATTCATTATTATGCAAACTTTAACTCCAAGAAATTATTAACACTGTGTTATTGAACGATGATTTGAATAAGAATTTTGGGGATGAAGAACTCATGATTTTAGTTTAATTCAAAATAAGCTGCCTACCAAAAGCTATAGAGAAATGCCTTTCCAACCAAAAAGGTATGAAAGCCTTGTCTGAGTCAAAAGCATTTGCTTATAGTTTAAAGCAAATCAGCCAAAAATTAACCAATCATGTCAAAGAAGAAATTCTAGCAAAGATGCAATGTGAGATGAAAAGGTTATACCATGCTGATTCCTGAAAATGATAGTCATAATCAGCTGTAATGTTTTGTTTGAGGCAAATTGAAAGTGCAAGAGACACATAAATAGGTGAATCTATTTAACTATTTTTACATAAAGGGCATCAAGCTTGGGCTATTACCCTGAAAAAGAAATAATGAAATAAATTTAGAATCAATAACTGGACCCTGAATTTCAGTGAGTGTAATTCCACCAGACAGACTTGTGAACATATGAGTGTAACAGATACAGTAACATCTAAATCCTTAAAAAAAATTAGAAAAGAAAGCCAATTTAGGGAGTAAATAAAGAAATGAATTGTACGAAAAAAAAAAAAAAACACACACAGGGTCACACGATCTGCCATCAAACAGAAACCCATCGGAAGTGTAGATGGTCTTCAAAAGACTCAAAAGTAAGCTCTAAAAGTATTGTATTCAAGGTTTCTGCTATAGAGACCAGAATTGAATTACAACAGATGTGTTCGATCTGTTGCATGGCATGTTAACATCTGGAATTAATTGAACACTGCTACATAAAAAAAGTATGCTTCTCCGATACCCAGGTATTGATATGAACTCATTGTTGTGTGGTTAACAGGTAAGGAAGAGGAAAATAAAATTCATTAATGGAAATTATTGTAACTGCATAATAAGCAACTAGAAATTGGAAAAAAAAATCGGAAAAATTATTTTGTGATCATAATAGAAAAACTACAGTACAGTTCCTGTCAACAAAGAAAGAAAAACTACAGTACAGTTCCTGTCAACAAAGAAAGAAAAACTACAGTCCAGTTCCTGTCAACAAAGAAAGAAAAACTACAGTCCAGTTCCTGTCAACAAAGAAAAAAAAACACTCTCTTATAAACATACTTTTTTTATTTATCTAAGGTATGGCATGCATCGACAGAGAGGAGAATGTAAACCATGCAAGAATATGCAATCAAAAGATCACAGAAGGAACTTAGGATATGCAACTTGCCACCTATAATAATGATGGTGTAAAAAGAAAAACTTTTGAGTAAAAAAATATGAAACAAACAAAAGTTGCATGCCAAATGACACTGATACTTTCTATATCAATTTTCCGGGCATAAACAGCTTCATTAGTTTATCTAGCTATATCAATTTTCCTGGCATATCAGTGCAGCATAATGCCAACTTGACATAATGTTTAATGTAGGATTAGGAGCTTCTATGATTGACTTGAAGCTTTCTTTTACTGCAAACCATAGAAAAAAAATCTAAGGTAAGAAGCATATTACCTGCACTGCAGTCTTTATCTCCAAATCCAGATGGGCAATGACAAACAAAAGACCCCAGCCTTCTTCACAAGTTCCACCATTCAGACATGGCATTGAATGACAAAATCCTTTTTTTCAGAACAGCCAACTAATGTTCCATTATCAGCAACAAAACTGGATAAAAGCAAAAGAAAAACCATGTTTTACAAGAAAAAAATTTAACTTTATCATATCAGAATGCACAGTAAATCATTAGCAGTAACTATTACTGAAAGCATTTTGTGATGGTGTTCTACTTTGCACAACTTCAATAGTACAAAAATGTTAATTTGACTAAAATTTTGACATTTGCTCGCAAAAAAAAAAAAGGAGGTGTTTATTAGAACATAAAAGACTTCCTTTTTTCAGCATTACCAAATGACTAAAGATTACTTGCCACCTGTTTTATGTCACTAAGGTTGGTGACACCAAATCATCATTGTCTATTTTACTTTCTTAATATTTTCAGCTTTGCTGTCAACTTCCTATGGAATTCATAATCTGTGGTTTGCAACATTATCTTCTAGTTGTGAAGTCAATAACTGCTTTCCCGGTAGAACTAGCATGTGACTATGAGATTGATGGTCTTAGTTTTCTCACATTCATCAGCATCACAATCTGAATGAAATGGCTTCCACTCAACAGAGTATTTAGAAGGGAAGGCCAAGCCAAAAGTGCTTAATTTTTTTGTTAAAATATAACTCACATTAGAAAAAATGCTTTAATTTAATAAAAATGCATCACCTTACATCAGAAAATGTTTTAATTTTTTTCTGCTATTTTTCATTAATTTTTATTTTGTCCTGATAGCTTTCAAAAACTTGCATTTTCTGTCCCCCCCCCCAAATTCTCCATACAGCAAGTATCACTGAATTTATGCTAAAGTTGCACTAAACAATGCAAAAAGAGCTGTCTGAGCACAATACAAACTAATGCATTTTTAGCTTTCCCAATTAAAAGATAAAATTTATTTACAGCTAAAAAATTACACAAGTTAAAATAATAAAAGGCAAGATCTTTCGAGGTTACTATAACCTCATCATCATGGCTACAAACCCACTTCCGTTCCCAACCTGATGCTCCGTAGCTCATTCTGCCCGGCTGATTACAAGACAGCTTTATTCCGTTATCGAATCAGAAGAGCATTCGACATCTCCTCCGATGTTCCTTCTAGACTAAGCGAATTAAAAAGCGTTATGAATTTGGCAACCAGTTCATGGCAGGATACGATCCGAACATGGTACATAGATATATCGAAAGAAACAAAAAGAGGCATACCGATCTTTCTATGACGCGGCTACGCTATCTGGGCTCTATTCCGTACGTACCAAATCTTTCCTATAAGCTCAAGAACGTGCTCAGAAAGATGAACCTTGGTGTCGGCATAAGATCTCCGACACCTTTATATGCTATGCTTAAGCGAAATACTGACGAGCTCCCATTTTTCAACGAAGCAGGTGTTTATGCCGTCCCTCTACAATATCCGGATGGCTCCAAGCGATTCTACATTGGGATGACTAAACGTTCATTTAGAATTAGAGTCAACGAGCATAAGAGGGACATAAAGAACGGAAAATTAACCACGGCCCTGTCCAGAGAAGTCCAGTTCAAGTCCGCCGATCCTATGTGGGATAACATAAAGAAATTAGCTGCCTACTCTACTCCAAAATCCACTGCCATTCGGGAAACATTGGAGATCATTACAAACGATGAGGCCTGCAATGATAGCGTCTCGCTAGAATTACCACGAATTTGGAACCAATTCTTCAAATAATGAATGCCTTTTTTTTTTTTTTTTTTTTTTTTTTTTTCCTCCAAGGATTCCGCGTGCAATACGAACATGATGTCTCGTGTTTTTATTGAATAATTACGTTCGCATCTCTTCGTTTATTGTCAAGTCAACTCACCGCGTTCAAATTCTTGAAACGTTCTATTATCCAGTTTGCAGTTTGCTGTCTACCTTCCTTGAGAAAGCCATCTGGTTGATGTGCGAAAGCTTGGAAACCTTGATTTTATATACGCCAATAAATTCGGATAACTAGTACAGTTGTACTATCTTATATCATAAGTTAGAACTTGCCGTCGGGGATGTAATTAAAGAGGTTTACGGCATACAGAGTTTTAAATCGTTTTGCGATAATTTATACTCTTTGTATCACGCTTCACCAAAGAACGCCCGCGAGTTGCATCACTATGATGAAGAAATTGCAGTTCTGTTTTCTTCAATCGGGAGAGTTCTTGGAACCAGATGGGTCGCATCTAGTGAGCGAACAGTATCTGATGTCTGGAATATGTTTCCAGCCTTGGCTTTGCATTTTAAAGCTACATCTGCTGATGCTTCAAGAGATAGTAAAGAAAGAAGCATGTTTTCTGGCTTACTGAAAAGACTTACAAAAGCACATGCTTCCTGGAAAATTTGACACTAATGAAAACCGCCTTAAAGGAACTTAGTTCATTGTCACTGCGTCTTCAAGGAAATTCTGTATCGTTACCAGAAGCACATTCGCATATTTCCCTTACAGTGAAAGTTTTCCAAGGTTTAGCTGATGGTGGTTTTGACGAGTTTTATTTAGTACATCAGATGCCGTAAAAAATATGGTGTTCAAAATGTCCACCCCTTTAATGTCCTCGCTGCTGAATAAACTTACATTCAAGGGGATATAAATCTGACGGGAAAATAAACCGTGTTCAGTTTTTTCGGAGTGTTGGTAACAATTTATCTGCCAGATTATTCAGCAGCGAGGACATTGTAAAACAACTTCAGGTTTTGTATCCGTTTTTTTGGACGACCGACATAGATATTTTATATGGAGAAGGAGAGGTTCTAAGTTTATGCCGAATATTCGGATAGGAGGAAGAAAGGAAAATCATTGAAGAGTTCAGACATTTCAAGGAAACCAAAAAAGTTTCACATAATTTAAAAGTCTTATTAAAATCTGTTGCTGCGGTTGCTATATCAACAGCTGAGTGTGAAAGAGATTTTAGCACCATGAATTTGATAATAACTGATTTAAGAAACGCTTTAAACGTTACACACGTCAGCAACCTCATGTTCATAAAAATAAGGGGACCTCCTTCAAAGATCTTCAATCCCGAGCCGTACGTACGGAAATGGTTGAGTGACGGAAGGAGAAATGCAGATTTTTTGGCTTGCAGAGAACGTGAAGAAAAGATGCAAGAAGACTTCTTGAAACAAAAACTTTGGAGATTATTTTAGGAGATGAGTTTTTTTAAATCGAAGTTATAATACGTAGATATTGCAGCTAAATAAATGGATATTTCAGACAAAGCCGAATTTCTTTACTTTGCCACCCCATATATAGTAGTTACTTACATATCTCTGCCTCAAATACGGGCTGACATTTTACTCCGATGTTTGTTATTTGAGGACACCTCCAAAAAGGGTGATGATACCTTTAATTGCACCGGCACACATTCGTGTGGTCTTTCTAATAAGAAACGTACTTCTGAATAAAGAAAACAGCTCTGACTTTAGCTAAATGTGACTATTTTATTTTAAAGTTTAATAACGAAATTTCCTTATATGGTTTTATGTGTACAGCAAATGGGTTTGCGAATATTAAATTTTTAATGCATTCACTTGTACCGTTGTAGTGTTGTCGCCAAAACCCATCAATACTGCGTCAAGCCTTTTTGACGAATTCTGACTATGGAGTCAGCTCAGAAATAGACAAAATGTTGCAATGTCATTTTGACGGGTTTTGGCGACAACACTACAAGTTGTACGTTGCATTCCGGCAGCGAAAAATTCCCATTTCCACCACTGAGCATACACATGATTTTTTTTTTAATTGAAGGTTTAACAACCACTGTGAACAACTCAATGGGTTATTAGCAATTGGATATTGGATATTGTGTTTGCCGTAAGACAAACACAATATCCATGCTTCACTGTTATTTGAACCCTGATCCTTCTCAGAAAAATGGTCACAAGCCAGCACTTAGACCACTGTGCCACCCGGGCAGAGTATGTATTTTGACGCATGGTTAAACATACATAAGTAATAATAAAATATGTTACACCATGACTTAAAATGCATGTACTTACAGCTCATTATTCAATTAAATCAGTCTGCAATTTTCGCTGCAAAAAAATGTGACTAAAGTGTCAGCTTCTCCCCAGGCTCCAATTTGTAGCATGTTTTTCAAACTGTATTTTTAAATTCAATAGTACTAATTCCCTCGTACATCCTTTACTTAAAAAAAAAGTTTTCTTTCTCACTCTTCACTACAATTTTCAGCCTCTTTAAACCAATCACACCTCTTCTCTACAACTACATCAGATGCTTCCTGAATCAAATAATTTTTTTCAATGCTTTCAAGGCAATGAACTTCTGCATGCTGTTCATTGCATCTTCAATATATAGATCTTCATCTACCATAACGAAATCTTTTGCATTTCCTCTGTTTATTGTTTAGACATATAATTAGTTCGAAGATGGCAAATAAATCCTCTTTCGGATTAACAACGAACACCCCATTTTGTTTTGAAAGAAGCTGTTTTGTCTACTTCTAAGAAAAGATCGGCCATATTAAAAACCACAGATCAATAGCTTTTGTAATGTGGATCTAGAAGACAAAAAGTACCCTGTTTTCATCCAAAGAAGCTAAACAAATCTTCCTGGTAAAACTTTGCCGATTTATTTTTCTTCAACATTCACATTTTTAACTGTCTTATGAACAAGACCACTGTCTGTAATTTGGAGGTAAATATACAGCACCATATGTACTTTGGGACTGGAGATCACAAATTAGATCATAAATGGAGGTGTCTGCTATTGGAAGTGCTCTTTAAGGACGTTTTACCACACACACACACACACACACACACACACACACACAAGCGAGTGCATGTGCAGTGCATTTCTCATGTAACTGAGTAGTGAGCAAAGGCCTCTGGCTACCTGTAAGTCAATCAAGTTGCTATGGAGAGAGGAGTGACTTCATGATGATTTTTGTGTTTTTTAAATAGAATAGTCAAAGCAAACAGATGATAAATTCTGAATTTGCTTGTAACTCTTACTGGTCACCCATGTAACATCTTTCAGAAAACTTGAAAATGTCATCACCCTGGAGTGGGAAACGAATCGGCAACTCCCAATTTCCATTCAAGTCTACTAACCATTTTTATGAAGAATATTTCTTCCTTCATTGATTTATTTGTGTTTTTCAAATGTTATTGTTTTACTGATGGATTCCAAAGCTACTGTAGTGCTCTAAATAAAAAGTGTATCCGATTTTGAAATTTGTTTAAATTAGATTTTGAAAAATTCTACAAAAACAAAAAATTAATGCCTTTCCTTTTTTTCGACTGCCCTCTTTCCCACTGATTGATCTCATGCTTTACATGAGTTTGGCTACTATCATTTTACAGTAAAACCAGACTATTTGCATAAGACCCAAAAACACTTTTAAAAGACTACATACTTATACTGTATATAGATGTAGAGTTTAATTTTCAAAGACACTTTAATTTTCAATGCACTTGTAATTCCTGCAGAAAATAAAGTAAAACCTACGCAGTTCATTTTAAGACATTGGAATTCTTTTGTTTTACTAATAATAACTAATAACAAATAGCAGAGAGAGGGATTGAAGTTGGAAGATAAGAATAAAAGAATGAAGTTTGAATTGCATCAGTAAATAAGGAATCAGAACAGAGGAGGTTCGATCAGGTTTTACTAGTGGCTAGAGTTTCAACTTGGGAGCTGTGAGGTCCTGGATCAAACCTCATAGCCATTAAATACTCATAGAGCTTCAATGAGCACATTAAGCTGGCAGTCTTTGAGTGAAAATGACACTTGTCAATGCGAAAATGACACTTGTCTCCTTACTCTAAAAAGCTGACTGAACACTGTAAGATGTGAAAATTGACCCCACCCAAGAAAAGAGTGACACCCTAACTGCTGATCAAAAGAGTTACACTCTGCCAAATGGTATGCAATCTTTTGTATGAAAGGACTTGATTAAAAATGCAAGTGTTATTCATAAATACTTATCCTAAACCTGAACACTACATATATGTAGATATCTCTCCCCTGATTGTTTCTTAAAGAATTGGTAACAGGACAGTTTGATTCAACAACTTCGAATTTAAATTTATCAAAAATATCTGAACCAAAAACAGTACTAGAACTAAACTTAATTACACAAATAGTCTTATAAGAATATGAGCCTAACTCACTTTCTTCTCAATCTATTCTCTTACCACTTTAATATGTTTGGAAATATTCTAGTTGGATAATGCTTACCTAGGTAAGCATTATCCAACTAGAGTATTTTAAAGTTTTTGAAATAATGCACGTAAAAATGAATAGTAGCCTTTGTCCGATCGATTTCTAAGTTGAAATATGAACTGCTAACATGAATTGACTTTAATGTGTGATAAATGTGGTAAAATAATAGATTGACAGGGTGAGTTATGCTCATATTCTTACTAGACTACTTGTGTAATTAATTTTGATTTGCCACCTTTTAGATTAAAACCTATTAAGAGTAATTTTCAACATACTTACAGGTATTAGCAATTAGAACCAAGCTCTTTGCAAACTGCTTCCAACATATAAATAATTTAATTGATAACTTTTTAATAATTATACAAAAGTAAAGTAATTGTTCAGACTTACAGGAAGTTTACTAACTCTGTTTGTTTGTTTGGGTTTTAACAACGACTGTGAAAAACTCAGTAGCCTATAAGGCACTGGTTCCAGAGAAGGAAGAGAGCCAGCACCATAATACAAACACAAAAATCTATGCCTCACTATGATTTGAACCCGGACCCATTTTGGAGGAATGGTCAGAAGCTTAGACACTGAACAACCAGGGCACATTTACTCTACTTCTCCTTTCTCTTCTTAAACTGAAGTAATAATGTACACAGTAAAAACCAAGCTTTATTTCTTTTTTTCTGAAAAGGCTATACTATATATGTAACATTTGTAATCAGACGTTATTAACAATAACTTCTTTACTACTACTGTTTCTTTTTAGCACATCTGTTGTTATCACTTTGTCCATCCATCCGTCTGTGGACATCATACAGTATCTCTGCAACTATTAGTACGATTTGAAAAATTCCTTTTGCACTGGAAAGCTTGAAATGTAAGAATGATGATCCTTGCATTCTGGTTTTCTTCTGAAGTTCAACTTCTCCGCTACAGGGCGTAAATGCAGATGATATCGAATTCCAGATAAATTTTATTCCATATATTTGCTTCTATGTATCCGATTGAAAAAATTATTTTTCCTGTTGACGCCATTTACATCAAAGACTATTTTAGGTACAGTCTGTTTTAAGTAATGCATATATTTTCTACAAGGGAGTGTAAGGTAAATTGCATTTCGACCAATATCTCTGCTTCTAAAACTAAGATTTGAAACATTCTTCCTGGATTCAATATGGCTCCTAATGGGAAATGTTTTGCATATATATTTTTTATTTTTGGTAAAGAGTGATTTGGCCGCAAGTGGGTTTAAGTGTTTTTTTTTTTTTTTTTTGCTTCTGATGTATTTGCAGCAGAATTTTAAGAGAATTTTTCTGTGACTCACTTATAAACATGAAAAGAGCAATGACTTCTATTTGATGAAAATCTGAGCTTCTGAATACTAGATTGAAAAAATGTTTCATAAACTGATACCACTCACCTCAGAAAACCTTTTCAGAATACTTTCTTTTTAAAATAATGCACAGTTTTCCTGCCAGTGACATAGATGTAAATCTTATTTTTGTCAATATCTCTGCTTCTAAGAATCCGATTCGAAAAATTATTTGTTGGAGAGCGTTTTTTATGCAAAATGTTTCTTATATAATTTCAAATTTTTCAAGTAATGCATAGATTTTCTGCTAGGGGGCATAAAAAGTAAATTGTGTTTTTCATGATATCTCTGCTTTTGAAACTCCTGTTTGAAAAATTCTTCTTGCATCGGATACAGCTCCTGATGGAAATTGTTCTGCATATTTGGAGTTTTTGGTAAAGAATGGTTTTGCCACCAGGGGTGTAAGTGTTTATTTCTGCTTCTCATGTATTTTTAGCAAAATCTAGGCATTTGAAAACTCAGCTGAAAAAAATTCTTTTGTAGACTCATACTGCTCACCTCTTGGAATACCTTTTCAGAATACTTTCTTCTTAAAATAATGAATAGTTTTCCCGCCAGGGAGCGTAGATGTATATCTTATGTTTGTCAATGTTTCTGCTTCTAAGAGTCGGATTTGAAAAATTATTTTTTTGTTGGAGAGCATTTCCACTACAAAATGTTTCTCATATAATTTCAAATTTTTCTTAACAAACAAGTCTACCACTAGAAGACGCAAGTTCACATTTCCATTGACAGCAATACCTGTAGAACTAAAAATCAGATTGAAAAAAATATATTTTTGGTCAGATGTTATTAGCTAACAAAACTGTGTATTTTCTTCCCAAAATAATGCACAATTTTGCTACTATGGGCTCGAATGTTTAATCTGTTTTTCTCAATATTGCTGCTTCTACATGTATGATTTAAAAAATTCTTTGAATACCAGATGCCATTTACCTTATGGGACACTTTAGGTTTGTATTTGAAGAATTTTATAGTTCACAGTTCTATCACTAGGTAGTGATTCTGGACTTATGTTTGCAGCTGTTATCTCAGTCCTAAAAACTGTATTGAGAATTTTTTTTTTTTTTTTTACTGTATGCCATTTGCTACAATAGAGATGTGGAACATTTTTCTCTTAAATAATGCATAGATTTCCCGCTAGAAGTCATAACGGTCAAAACCTTTTTTTGCTGTTTCTGCTTCTGGGAGACATATTCAAGAAGCTATCTTTTGGTTAGCGTAGCTTTTTCCATGAAGAGTATTTTTCACCTATTTTCAACTTTTCCATTAGGCAAAATTCTTGTGCTAGAAGGCACAGAGTTATATCATGTTTCCTTCTGCATTTCTTTTTTAACTGATCGATTTGAAAATCTCTGCCCACTGATATCTTCCTCCTGCTAGTGGAAGTAAGTACCCATTTCTATTTCTGGATGTTTTATCGAATAGAAATCTGGCTGATTTTTTTCTAACCAGTTTCATTCACTTTGAATAACTCTGATACATTTTATTCATGTCAGAAAGGATTCATAGCAATATCCTCATTACAACCGAAAATTCGATATCGTCTTTCTTGTTTCTTTCTCTTGTGGCACAATCACAGATATAGAATTTCTATTACAGTTAGAAATAAAACCGGTTGCTAGATTTAATATGTATGACATTTCAAAGTCTTACAGAACACTGAAATGACAGCAGAAAAATAACTGTAGACACAGATGCCAGCTTTAATGGTACTACTCGTATAATGTAAATATAGATGAAACAATATTTTAAAAGGGTTTTAACAATTTTATGCAGAGAAGAACATGCACCATGTTTTTGAAGTACTTAGATTAGTTTGTGAAATTTCCATTTCATGTAAATGAGTTTAAAAATGAGCTTATATAATAATATAATTTACTGCTATTTCAATAATATAATTTACTGCTATTTCAATAATATAATTTACTGCTATTTCAATTCCCATTTAGTAATAAACTAAACTTCTACACTTGGCAAAAGTAGAAAATGAGCTGATTCCTGATAAAGATGCCAAGTAGAAGGGATATGTACACTGTGCAGAGAATGACACTACACTCCCATGACAAGTACAGTTGCATGTCCCACCTATTGGCACAATGTCATTGCAACAAAAAGTAACAATGAGCAAACAACATAGTCTAGATCAGAGACATGAGCAAACAACATAGTCTAGATCAGAGACATGAGCAAACAACATAGTCTAGATCAGAGACATGAGCAAACAACATAGTCTAGATCAGAGACATGAGCAAACAACATAGTCTAGATCAGAGACATGAGCAAACAACGTAGTCTAGATCAGAGACATGAGCAAACAACATAGTCTAGATCAGAGATCAGAGAACAAGGAGCAAAGGCAACCTCCGTGTAAGTCTTCACTGCTTGCAAGCCAGATTTGAAAGTTTTCGTTTCGTATAAAACATTTTCCCGCTTGTTGGTTCCACAGAACCTACCATAGACACATAATGTGTAATGAAATGATAGACCAAAGATCCCAGTGGTACAGTGGAAAGGCACTGCAAAAATGAAATTAACCTAGCAACAGCAACCAAATTATTTTTCTGGATCCCAACATTGCTGGGCATCTGGCAGAGACAAAACCAGCCTTATTCAATGCCTGACATAGATGCCTCACATGAATAGTCACACTCCACAGATTCTGCAACACACTAAGGAAATCCAGATATATAATAGCATGCCAATGTTGTTTTAACCACACATGGTATACAGCAACATATAGCATACAATTCCACTGTAAACACCATAGCCTTAGTTGTAACTATGCTGCACAGACATCTCTGGTATATGCAACTGAAAATCATGTAACTCCACTCCACCTGACTCAGATGTTTGAAATGTTCAGTACAAAATTTGGATGGAGGAACTGGTGGTTGGGCAAAATTCTAATTGTTTCCTTTTTATTCTCCAACATTTGTGCACTTGTTGTTGATATCTTCATAGCTAATTGGTAAATTTGTGGTCCTCTTTCATCTACAAAAGTTTTAAAAGTATTTTTATCTATGAAAAGAGCATGCATAGAGGACAAAATGGCATGATCTGATCGTGCTTAAACATGATGGAAGGCTAGTTATGATGTTTTGTCAGGTTCTCCAAACCAGATCGTCTGTTACATTGTTTAGCCCCAAAGCCAGTCAGCTCTCAGCACAGTGCTAGACACATAATTTTGGGCTTACATCTGTGGATATGAGAAGTCTGATTTCATAATATACCCCAGACAAGTAAACCAGCTGGTTGGACAGCATATCCTCTTTATTTTCACTGCATTGAACTGAAAGATTTGATACTCCACATCAAAAGGAAGCAGCATCAAACACTGAGCAGAATTAAAAAATAATCTCATAAGAATATGGGCACATAACTCACCTTCTTGATTTATTCCTTTTCCACATTTCAGCAAGTTTCTTCCTCTGACTGTCCATTTGTTTTTATGTTATCAGGGAGTTCATACATTAATTAGTAAATGTATCCTTAATCGATTTGGATTATAATATTTTATGTTTTTAATAATTTCATAATTGATTTTCAACAAAGGACTAACTGTTAGCCTTTTTAATTTTTTTATTAAACTCCTATTTTAATAATTTTTTTGTAAATACACTTATTAACTACATTATTGCATTACTCTATTAGTATATTATATAACATAATAACTTAATATAATAGATGAAACTATACATATATTGCCCTTCTTTCCCTGGAAAACATGTAGATCAAAGGCAGTCAGCTTACATTTGGCTGAGGCCTTTCACCACGCCGTGTGTTGTTCTGAAAACCATATTACTTTCTGGATCTTTTTATCCTTATCCTACTGTAATATTTAATGCCTGGATCTTACTTTTAAGTGTTTTGGCACATATCGTCAAACAAACAATGCTTCAGTATCTTTTTGGCAACATGCTGCCTTCTCATTATCTGCCTTATTGCCAATTTTCACTTCCTATTGGGGTGTGTGTGTGTGTGTGTGTGTGTGTGTGTGTGTGTGTGTGTGTGTGTGTGTGTGTGTGTGTGTGTGTGTGTGTGTATGTGTGTGTGTGGTATGTTTAAATGTTTTTACTTGTTTGTTTTTTTAACTTTTATTTCCCCTCTTTTTAAAATGTTTTCATTATTTTTGTGACATAAATTGACTATTTTAAAATGTTTTCCTAATGAATTAACATCTTCCATGGAGACTAGTTGGATCAATATTATTGCATATTCGAATTTTATGTTTTTCATTACAAACAGACTCAACTATTGTTAAGTTCATTCTCATTTTTTGGACAAGCAAGAAGTGTAATTTTGTCAAATTTAGGAAAAACTTTTCCCCTGCAATATTTAATAACAGCAGTGCTTTCTTCCTTTTTTTTTTTTTTTTTTGGCAATTTTTTTAATGCTTATTCAGCCTATGTTTTTATTTCTTTTTTGTGCTGCCTATGTATGACATTTTGGGCATTTTTGAGAAATTGGGATTTCATAAATTCCTGCTTTGTCTAATAATTTGGGGAGATATTTGTTGTTAGCTAGCATATTTTTAATGTAAGAAACGGAATATCTGAAACAGCAGTTATACATATATTTTTGCCCTATTTTACTCAATTTTGCAGTAACAGATTTAATGTAAAGGAATGATGCACTGTATTTTTTATTTTTAACAGCTTTCTGGCTAAATTTTTTTTTTTTTTGGTGTTTGTTTTCATAAATTAATTTGTTGGATTTTTTTTTTTTTTTTTTTTGGATTGGAGGTTTAACAACCACCATGAGCAACTCAATGGGCTATAAGCAGTCGCCCGTCCCTAATTTAGGGTCACTGGTTCCAGGGAAGGGAGAGAGCCAGTGTCATAGGACAAACACAACATCCATGCCTCACCGGGATCTGAACCCGGAACCCTTTTGGATGAATGATTAGAAGCCATCGCTTAGACCACTGCACCACTGGGGCGGCATTAATTTGTTGATTCTTTTGATACCTGAACTTTTTGCAAAATCTTTAAACCAGCTCACCTCTTCTTTTCCATAATTTTTTTTGAAGAGTGGTTGATCGCTCTTTTAACTGACGTTTGTAAACTGTTGTATTTATGGATTAATGGGATGTGCTGAATTTAGTGGAATAAGAACGGGAATGTGGGTGGGTTTTTTTGTTTATGAACTTTATAATAGATTGTTTTTTCTTCTTAATTAATAGCAAATCAAGAAATGAAATTGAATTGTCTTTTTTGAATTTCTAAAGTTAATCAAATCTCTGGAAATATCAATGAAAACTTTTCAGCAAAATGAACAAGTTTGTCTGTTTTTAATTTTGATATGATAAAAATGTCATCAACATACCTGACGTAAATTAATGGAGGTTCTGGTAGATTATCTATGATATGGTTTTCTATGTGATTCATAATATGACTTCAGCAAAAATTGTTGAGAGAGGAGAGCCCATTAGACCTGTTTTTTGACAATATATTTTTTGGGTCATGTATAAAATAATTATTTTCATAAATGAAAAATAATATATATTGAATTTCAGCTATTTGAATGGCAGTAACTGCTGTACTTCTTTTAAGTGTGTCATAATAAATTCTATTGCTTGGGACACGGTACTTGGGTACAGCAACTTTACGTCAAGGGTAGCCATCTAGAAGTAAAAAAGTATCTTAATGAATTCAGTCAGAAAGATATCTATTTAACAAATTCAGCCAATTAATAGAGACCTTTTTGACTTCCAGATGGCTAGCCTCCACGTAAAGTTGCTATACCCAAGTACCCCTGTCCCAAGCAATAGAACTTATCAAACACTTAAGAGAAGTACAACAAATGTCTGCTGTTCAAATAGCTGAGATTCAAGATGTATTATTTTTCATTTATGAAAATAATTATAATTATTTCATACATGACCAAAAAAATATATCATCAAAAAACAGGAGGTCCAATCCTGAAAACAGGAGGGGCTCTCTTCTCTCAACAATTTTTGCTGGTCATTATGAATCACATAGAAAACCATACCATAAATAATCTACCAGAACCTCCATTAATTTACTTCAGGTAACATATGAATATGAAGATTTCATACTTAATAGATGAAAATGAGGAACATAAGTTTGCTGTCTGTAGTACGATAAGTTAAAACAAATCCCTAAAACTGCCGAATGAAACTCAATTTATTTACAATTTTAAAAACCTATTTACATAGCTAGCCTAGCACTTTTGGGGCTCACATGGCCCCATTTTCAAGCCCAAAAGCCCCAGAACACAAAGAGGCAGTGACTATATACTATCTGAGTTTTATTCGGCAGTTTTAGGGATTTGTTTTAACTTATCGTACTACAGACAGCAAACTTATGTTCCTCATTTTAGTCAGGTAACATGTTGATGACATTTTTATCTTATCAAAATTAAAAATAAACAAACTTGTTCATTTGGCTGAAGAGGTTTCATCGATATTTCCAGAGATTTCATTAACTTTCGAAATTGAAAAAGACAATTCAATTTCATTTCTTGCTTTGCTGTTAATTAAGAAGAAAAAAACAATCTCTTATAAAGTTTATAAAAACCCACTCACATTCCCATTCTTATTCCACTAAATTCAGCACATCTTATTGATCCATAAATATAACAGTTTATAAATGTTAGTTAAAAGAATGTTCACCCACTCTTCAAAAAAGTTTATAGAGAAGAAGATTTGACCTGGAGTAAAGATATCACAAAAAAGTTCAGATATCAGTCTTAAATCATCAACGAATTAATTTGAAAATGAACACCAAAAACGAAAATTTTGTCAGAAAGAAGTTAAAAATAAAAAATACAGTGGATCTTCTATAGCATCAATATATGCGCATTAACTACACTATATTAGATGTATTTATTACGTGGCATAATATATGATTATTTCAACATAAACATTATCATTACTGTACTTCATGTTATCTTTTGGTTTCATACATAGTTCATACTGGCGTGACCCTATGTCCAATAAATTAAGAAGAAGGTAGTGCAGAACACGCTAAGTTACATACAAAAAGTTTAAGGCAAATATATTTCAGCCATTACTATGGCTTTCATCAGTGCGACTACGATTGGTTTACGTTGCCAGATTGGAAAGGTAAGTTTTGTAATGGTAACTCCGGGTGATGTGATGCAATGAGGGATTTCCAGATGTAAATGTAATTGCAATTTTCGGAAAATAAAATTTCCAAACTTTCTCTAAACCTCAGAGCATACCGATTTTGGAAGGGAGCCAACTTTTTAGTATCGGACCAAAGTGGAATAGAAAAAATTGCATTATAAAATAACTTATTATACAACATTTGAACACTAAAATAATAATATTTACAAGGTTGCTTACCTCTTTTAACATTTCACTACACATTACATTCTTTCTGCTGTCAACATCGATTACAACAGCATGTTAATTATTGGCAAAAAAAAAAAAGAAGCAAAAACAGCACTGATACAGTACTGCCTAGATAACCAGACATATCCAAATTTTGAAGAAATTAAAATAATAAAAACATGCCGCAATGAAAGACACCTTTGTATTGCAGAATCTGTATTAATTGAAAAAAATAGATACTGAGTTTGTAATAATAATGATCCTAATATACTTAATGAGAAATGGAAGGAATTAATAAAAATTGACCAAAAAAACCAAAAACACAGAAAGGGAAAGAGAAAATGAAGAGTTCACTAAAGTCAATGACAGATGGAGCCACGGTGGAAGCATTTCGTGGATGACGATGAGGCAGGGCGAAGAAGCTGGGTGTGTCACTCACTCTTGCTGCAGTGGCAGAAGAGTAAACACCTCCTGAAGATAACTCAGTAGAGAGTAGAAAGTACTCGAGGCAATCTGCTTGGGAATGGCTTAGGATGTGATAGATTATTCATGAGGTGTTGAGGAGTCCAAAGAATTAGTTGTGTGTAAATATTTGTATATACGTTTTTCAACTTTTTCGTTCGGAATTTGTATGTTTGTAAATAGGCGTTTCGTAGTTGTCTATAATATCAAAAGATTTTGTGTTCAATAATTGGTTTTCAGCAATGAAAGTTATGTTTTATAAGATGGTGGGAAGGGGGAGGATACAATTTTGCAACCTGGACAACAAGGCACTTCATGGAATTGAGCATTGGTAAAGCATTTGAAAGAACCTGAAGACCAGGAATAGAGCATCGCACCGGTTGCCTAAACCAAGCATGACGGCAGAAAGAATGTAACATGTGGTGAAATGTTAAGAGGTAAGCAACCTTGTAAATATTATATTTGTATGCACATAAATTTAAGAACAGATGTGGCCTCCGCTATAGATGTTTTTAACCAGAACTAAAATAATAAAATATGGCTACTCACAATGTTTCTCACCTATTATACTCATATGAGTGGTTTCATATCACTTATGTCCAATAAAATTGCATTATAAAATAACTTATTATACAACATTTGAACACTAAAATAATAAAATAATATGGCTACTCACGATGTTTCTCACCTATTATACTCATATGAGTGGTTTCATATCACTTATGCCCCACCTTGACCCATCATCGTACGTAATAAAACTCCTATGTGAAAACTTCTTGTGTCGTCAAATTATCAATAAAATGATTATACATAAATGTAACACTGGTTTCAATCCTGAGCTTGGACTAAGTCATGCGCACAGGATGTCACGGACGATAAACATACTAGCAAACGAATGACAAACATACATACCAACGAAAACCAAACATATAGAAATTCCGGACAACAAAAGGCTCAAATAACAACATGATTAAGACAATAAAAGAATATTGGCCAAAGAGGTAAAAGACAAGAACCAGGTCAACACTGACTAACTAAACAACCATACCGGTTTCGGCATATTTTAATGCCATCATCTGTGGTATCAGCTATTACTCGTCATGCTCGCCTGAATGCACATACAACTATGAAGTATACACACATGACATGCCGGCCACACTCTTCAGTTTGTAACATACTAAGCATCATGGTATTATACGTCACTAGCGCCATCTATTTACACAATCAACTTTATCGCTTTTCTTTCTTTATATGGAAATTGTTTCTGCTTTCATTTTTGTTCAACCCCTATTAGGCATTTCCAAGTGAATGGTAACTCAATTGGTGCAGTACTATTACAGTTCTTCTCTCTCATCTTTTCAATGACGATAGCCTCGGAAATAAACTGTTGTTTATGTTTTTTATGAGACATTATTAGTTTGGTGTTAGACCAATCTGGTGTTAAATCATTCTCGAGGCAATACTGCATTAACGATGTCTTCATCTCTTGCTTGTGCCAATTTGATAAATGTTCATTTAGCCTACATTGCAGTCATCTCTTTGTGCTGCCTATATAACATTTCATTTGATCTCCCTCCTTATTAACTGTAGGTATTGAGTACACTCCCGGTCCTTCAAGGATAGACATCTTACTATTATTAGTTAACAATTTCCCATTGGAATGTACAGTTTCAGCAAGCTGAATGTTGTGATTAGCACATTCCTTTTTAATTATTAGACATAGGGTCACGCCAGTATGTATCAAACCAAAAGATAATGTGAAGTACAGTAATGATAACGTTTACATTGAAATAATCATACAGTGGATCATTTCCTTACATCAAATCTGTTACTGCAAAATTGGGTAAAATGGGACAAAAATATAACTGTTATTTCGGACAATCAGTTTCTTCCATTAGAAATGTTAGTTAACAACAAATATCACCACAAATTATTAGACAGAGCAGGAATTTATAAAATCTCAATTTCTCAAAAGTCCAAAGATGTTTTTTGTGCTGCATATGCAGAACAAGTTAAAACATAGGCTACATCAACATTTAAAAAATTGGCAAAAAAGGGGAAAAAACTGATTTTATTAAATATTGCAGGGGAAAAAACTTTTTCCTAAATTTCATAAAATTACACTTCTTGCTTGCTAGAAAAATGAGAATGAACTAAGAATAACAGAGTCTGTTTTTATTGAAAAATATAAGTTACATACACTATTACTCCAACCAGTCTAGCTGCTCCACGGAAGATGTTAATTCATGGAGGGGAGGGGGATTGAAGATAGTTAATTTATTTTAAAAAATTAAAAAAAGGGGAAAATAAAATAAAGGTAAAAACATTTACACGTACCACACACACACACACACACACACACACACACACACACAAATAGTAAGTAAAAATTAGTGATAGGAACAATCATGAGACGGCTGCATGTCACCAAAAAGAGACGTATGAAACATCGTTTGTTCGAAGATATGCACTAAAACCCATAGAAGTAAGACATGCTTGATCTCAGATATGCACCAACACACGTAAAGTAAGACATGTTTGATCTCATATCACAATAGGTCAAGAACAAAAAACCCAGAAAGTAATATGGTTTTGAGAATGCCAAACAGCATGGCAGAAGGCCTCAGCTGAATGTAAGCTGACTGCCTTCGATCCATGTGTTTTCTTTGAAAAGGGGGACAACATATCAGAGGCATAACTAGGATAAGGCAGGCAGGGTGGCTGCCCCAGGCATGGCTCAAAAGAGGGTGCAAAAATTACTGTGTCTGATTAAAATTGAATTGAAACTTTAGCACCAGCTTCTGGCATGGTTTTCTCGAACTATACTTTTTCAATTGTCTATTTGCAGAATTTTCTTATAAGGTTCAAAGATGACCCCTACGACCCTCCCAACAGGATCTGGACCTCTTATGAAAATTTTCAATTCCACTGTTTTTTTCTTCGTTTCGTTGAAGTTGTTTTCATCCTGTCATTTTAAAATTTTACTTTTTACAATATAATTCTATACAATTAGTGCATTGTTTTTTCCTAATCAATCAGGTTAGCTAAAGTTATTACAAATTTATATAAATTTAAATATATGTACATTATATTACACGTTCAACACTTTCTCTGATCATTGCACTTTTTTTGTGTGTGTTGACTTCTCACATGATGGGGAGAGAGAGAGAGAGAGAGAGAGAGAGAGAGAGAGAGAGAGAGAGAGAGAGAGAGAGAGAGAGAGAGAGAGAGAGAGAGAGAGAGAGAGAGAGAGAGAGAGAGACAGAAATATGAGAACACAGCAGTCTCTAGACTCTCTATGCAGTAGGGATTGTAAAGTGCTGCCTCAGAAAGTAAATTTACTGTATCACTCACAGCCATATTTTGATGATCTGTAATTCATACAGCAGTAAAGGCAAATACCTCATACAGTATAAGAATATGGAAACTGAAGCCGACTCCAAAAAATTAAACCCGTCTATGCTACTACAGCTCTTGAGCCTCTGTGAGCATGAATTCTACCCTAGTATTCAGAGACTATTATTAAAATTCTGGTTTAGCTCTGAGTTTAAGAGCCTAACAGCAAATAAACATTTTTTGTTTTATGATGAAGAGGGTTAAATCGGTTTTTAAGGAACAAAACTGTGAAGGCAAAACTGGGCACTTATTTAATTTGAGTTGAATATATATATATATATTGAATATATATATATTCAACTCAAATTAAATAAGTATACTTTAATTGAGATTCAATTAATTAATTTATATATATAAATGTGTGTGTGTAAAATACAGACAGACAGATGGGAGCGTAAAATTTTGTGGTTTGCCTCGGGTGCAGAAATGCCTAGTTATGCCTCTGCAATGTATGTATGGTTTCGTCTCTATTATGTAATATACTAATAAAAAGTTAATAAATAAGTATTTATGAAAAATTTATTAATACCGAAGTTTGATAAATTTTGTAAAAAAAAAAAAAAACAGTTTGTTACTGTTGTTCTGACTTAATGATAAAGAGTCAGAGACACCTTAAAAATGTTTTCTATGCAAATTTAACATGCTTAAAATATTTAATATTTGTAAGCATCAAATTGTATGACTAACATATGTACACTTACCACACATTCTTTGCAAGAAGACTATCATTTTCAGTATGTTTCATATCGCAAATGGATGGAAATATACTGAAAACAGTGGTATTCCTGTAAAGAATGTAGGGTAAGTGTATGTTCATTCACACAAACCTATGCCTACAAATTGTATTAAAAGACTAACAATTAGTCCCTGCTAAAAATCGATTATAAAATTAATAAAAACATAAAATATCATAATCCAAATTGATCAAGGACATATTTACCAATTAACGTATAAAAGCCAGTCCCTCCTGGATAACATAAAAATGCATGGAGAATCGAAGGAAGAATCGTGCTAAAATGTAGGAAAATGGGTAGATCAAGAAGATGAGTTATGCTCATATTCCTATGAGATTATTTCTCTAATCAGTTTTGATTTGGCAAGTTTTTACCTAAAAACTTAAGAATGTTTTTGACATCCTTATAGGTAACTGATTTATGCTGAACAATTGGTTTTAAACATCTTCTCGGAAGTTTGGCACATGGACCTCTCATTAGTTTGAGTACTTTGTCATCATCAGTGTAGCCAAAAAACAAACAGCAAGCCAAAAGACATGGAGGAAGTTCATATCAAAAAAGAATCCAACAGTCAGTCAATGTTTGTGCTACTAATAATAATAGATATGGATGAAAAGTGAGACTTCTGGTTCACATTACTCAAAAGCACTGTATACAGTCAGTGTTTTAAACAAACTATTTACCGTAGTTCTTTGAGTTTGGGCTGCTCTTTTTCCTGTCCAGCACCATGGTTTTCAATACACCTTTTTAGAAATAAAGAAATAAAGATTCTGAATGCTTAGAATTTTAGGCATTTTTATTCAGAATGTCTACATTAACTTCAATGTTCTAATGTTTAATCATATTCTAATGTGAACATCAAGGAAATAAAATTCCTTTTCCTTCTTTTCTTTATTATTTTACCATATTAATCCAAGTTATTTCTCAATTTTTTTTTGTGAACTTAGTACTTCCTGAAGGTATATTTTAATGTATCCTGGAAAAGTGTTTACAAAGGAATATAAACCAAAGAGCCAAAACATTATGACCAGCATGTCTTTATGGAAATTAAAGCAATTGTAGGTAAACAACAGCATGTGTGAAGGTGATGAAACAGTATAAATAACACCTCATACTAAGCTCTGCTAATCATTGTTATTCTCGTTTTTCAGCTGGGAAAGGCAGAAGACTTAAGCGAATTTGACAAAGGACAAAGTGCAAAGGCCACATGACTGGCTCAGAGTATTTCCAAGACACTGCTCATGGTCAGCACTGGTTAGTACTTTCAAAAAGTGGTCCGAGGAAGAAAAAGAAAAATGCTGGCAAGACGTGGCCTGACTATGGCTGCAGTGGTGTGGCCAAGGATGATAGGTTTGGGGTGTTAAAACACCCCCAAAATTTGGAACCTGTAATTCAAACTAATCTTTGTTATGTGGCTTCCTAGATTACTACAATCAAGCTAGTTAACTTTTTATGGGATTTATCTAGGTAAAGTCTCAAATTTCTGCAAATTTTTGGAGAGAACTCCTTTCCTTTGAATGACTGCCTGATGGAGAGAAGTGCTCTCCGAAAATTTGCGACTTTACCTAGATAAATCTCATAAAAAAGTTAACTAGTTTGGAACATTTCAATATTTCAAAAACACGATTTTAAAAGACAAATTTTTGTAAGTATTTGAAATTGTTTTACTGTCTCATGGCAACAATTGAACGTGGTTTCTCCATGAAGATGAGGAAGATGAAAGGAGATAAGGACCAGAATGTCCTATTGCAATGAAAAGCCAATGCATGGGTATATTGAAAATTTCTGTGGCAACAAGGCAATGCCAAATTTGAGTTCCATGGCTTATTTTAGATTACTCTAAAGCATGCTGAAAAGCAAGAAGTTTTGATTAAAATACCAAGAATCACATCAAAACAAAACCAATGCTATAACATAAACACAGAAGACTGTTACAGGATTTCAGTTTATGTACCATTTTTAGACATGTTTATTAGTGCTTTGAAAAATAGATTTCTCGCCCACAAATCGGTCTTATCAGGATTCCAGTCACTTTTGCCATCTTGTTTTCTGAGCAGATAAATAGCATAATATAAGTGGTCAACCATTATGTGGTGATAAGAATATAGGTAGCAAGAATATTAATAATTTTCAGCAATATTTATCTGAATATTTTTATACAGATGTTGTTATACATTTTAAAAATGCACTCATAACACATTTAGTTGTATAAAAAATAAATTTCATAACCCACCCAAAAATATTCTGGGCATGCCGCTTCATTGCTGATTGATGCTGGTGGTGATCAAAGAATATCTCACATGGTATGAGATAACAGAAAGGATATTGTGGCACAGCTCATCAGAAATCTGAATGCTGGTGACAGGAGAATGTGTCACAACACACACTACATTGAACCCTGCTGAAAATGGGGCTGAATAGCTGCAGGCCACTTTGAGTATCCATGGTAACCTTGGTTCTCCATTGAAAGTGCCTACAATGAGAGTGTATGCAGAAAAACTGGATGGACGTTGAATAATTGGAAGAAAGTCGGCTAGTAAAATGAATCTTGTTTCCTGTTGCACCATGTGGAAGGCCAAATATGTGGCGGCATCATTTGCCTGTGAAAGTGTTGGCACCAAGATGTACTGTGGGACAAAAACAAGCTGGTAGAAGAAGTGCAATACTTTGGGCAATGTTCTGCTGGAAGGTCCTGGGTCCAGTCATTCATGTGCAGGAAGCTATGATGTCTGTCACCTACCTAAACATAATTGCAGACCAGGTACATCGTTTCTTGCAAATGGTATTCCCTCTAGTAATGCTTTCTTTCAGCATTAAAATATGCCATGCAGTGGCAATGCCAACTGCTCAGAACTGGGTGGACTATTAGGGGGCTAAGCATGATGGGAAAGGAGCAAAAATTTTGAAGTGTTTGGCAGAAATTGTGGCAAAAAATTATGTTAATTTGCATTTTACCTGACACTGCTAATGTTATCCCTAGTAAAAAAGTTTGCAAGTGAATACTGTATGTAGTATGGGAACCATGGATACAAATCTCTGTAGCAAGTTACTATTTCTTCACAATTTTAGCTTACTCAGGTACGTTTTTTTTTTTTTTTTTTCTTTTGCTTTCAGAAGGCTATTTCTGAATTTTAGTTTGTAACCTCTCTCTCTCTCTCTCTCTCTCTCTCTCTCTCTCTCTCTCTCTCTCTCTCTTAACATTTTAAACCATAATTACAAAAATGGTGTGGTAGAATATTCAAAGCAAATAAATTATAAATTCTGAATTTCATTGTTACACTTACTACTGGTCATCCATGTAACACCTCTCAGAAGACTTGAAATTTCTTCGCCCTGGAGCGGAAACAAACCTGCATCTCCCAATTTCTGTTCGGATATGCTAACTGTTACATGATGACATTTTCAAGTTTTCTGAGAGGTGTTACATGGATGACCAGTAAGGGGTACAAGCCAATTCAGAATTTATGATCTGTTTGTTTTGAATATTCTATCAATTTCACATGTATTATGAAAACTGTTTCTTCATTCATTAATTTAAAAATGGTGTGTTTCGACTACTCTCTTAGAAATTCGTTCAGAACTCCTTCCTTTCCCATAAATACAAATACTAAATTTAACAAAGAATACATTTTATACAACAAAATTTCAGTGAGTTTAAGAAATTAACATATATTTATCGAAATTCCCTAGAATCTTAGATGGTTGCACCTGCCATATGTTCCAAAAGCTTCAATATTTGGGGGGGTGTAAAGGGGGCTCAAAACAAAGTTGGGTGGGTGAAGCCCACCCATTGCATTGTGTCTGACGCCCACACTGCCCGGATTATTTGAAGATGGTTTCTGGAACATGAAGAGACGTCAAGGTATTAATTACCCTGTGCTCCAAATTCTTCAGACATCAATCAAAATCAGCATCTGTGGTTTGTATTGGAACAGCAAATCCAATCTACAGTGGCTCAACCACATAGCTTACAAGAGTTAAAGGATCTGCTGAAAATGTGTTGGTATTGGATACCACAAGACACCTTCAGAAATCTTGTAGCGTCCATATCTCGCCGGGTAAGAGCTGTTTTGGTGCCACGTGGAGGACAAACATCATATTAGGTAGGTTGTCATATATATTTTGGCTCTTTGATGTATGTGAGCTTGTTTGTCTCAAAGAAAATCATATTGTAAACTCAGTAGAAATCTTTCAATTTTTCAGGGCTTTCTTTCCCCGATGTATTGTCATTGTCTTAAAAATACACCCTTGGAATCTACATGTAGTTTAAATCTACATGCCATGATCTACCCTTGGAAAAAATTATCAAAGATATTTAGTGTGCTATTGCTATGTAAAAAATGTATAAGTGCCTAGGGTGTTTTGTGATCCCTATATTGAAGAAAATAACAACACATTGTAACATTAAATTTGAAAGGTTACAATGCTAGGTGTTTTTGCATACTTCATAATTTTTTAACAAATGTAAGGCTATAAAGAACTGTCATCCATATGTTAATTCCTCAGAAAAATTAAAAGTTGAATCACATGGGCTTACATAGATAAATAAGTTTCTGTGCTTATTAGGTGCTTTGGGGATTATGCTATGATCAATTTCCATTATGTTCATGAGTTGCCATTTTCTTGTAAAAAGGCTTGTAACTTAAACATTAACTACAATTTCTGGGAAAAACTAGGTCCATGAAAAGAACATGTATTGATGTTTTACAAAACTAAACAAAGGACTGAAAAGAAATTTTCATTTTATTTTTTCCTTAGAGATGTATGATTATAAACACACGAATCCCTATATTTTTCTTTGCAAAAATCAGATTCTGAAAAGTAGTTGACAGCAGACATCAGATCATCCATAATTGTTCCCTAAGCAACTAACATTCATAATCAGTTAAAAGAAATACCAAAAGTAAGCAAAACACTCATCGTAAAAAAAAAATAGTTGCACCCAGAAGGACATGTTGGATTGCAATGCTATTTGGGAGGAAGGTAAAGGTTACCAGGAACAATAAGTGATTAAACATTGAGAACGATATGAGTAATATTTATTGAGCTACAAGCCAATAAGTAGTGTCTCTCAGTATGGCCTCGGGCTGCCATGTTTGCTCACACAACATGCCATGGGATTTCACCCCATGCCATGTTTGCTCACACAGCATGCCAGATGTCTTGGTATGGAGTTATACAGGTTTCTAATGGTGTCCTGCGATAAGCCATCCCATGCAGCTTGAATCTTCTCATGCAGTTCCTGCAGATTGTGCGATAGGGGTGGAGTATGGAAAAAGCGTCCACACATTTTCAATCGGCGATCGGCCTGGTGATATGGCTGGCCATTGCAGAGTGTCAGTGTCTTGAAGGCAAGCTCTCAAGACAGCAGCACTATATGGATAAGCGTTGTCCTGTTTGTTGGAAAATTGTACCAGAGTGAGCGTTCAGAAAAGGTAGGGCCACAGGTTGCAAGACCTCATTAACGTAATGTTGGGCTGTCAAAGTGCCTGTAATGAACACCACAGGTGATCTGGTATCGTAGACAATTGCACCCCACACTATGACACCAAGCCTTCTGGATTTGTGATGCTCGACAACAAACCATTGATCTTGGCGCTGACCATGGTGCCTCCACACATGGATTCATTGGTCGTCTCCTCCAAGACAAGACCGGGACTCATTACTAAAGATCACCCACTGCCATTCTGATTGGCTCCATGGCAATCTGGCACGACACCATTGTTGTCTGTGGCAATGATGCAATGATGTTAAGGGTAGTCATCGTAACGGTCTGCGGGTGTGCAGTCCTACGTTGTGCAGCCATCTGTAAATGGTGCTGATACTAATCGGACGATGCATGGAGGGCACCACTGCTTGCTGAATATTCGCAATCGTGGCTGTCGGTCCTCTCTCTCTCTCTGTGGTTTGTCTAGGTCTCCCAGACCCTTCCTTTGCTACTGTGTGCCTTGTTCTATCCACTGCTGCCAACAGCATGCTATGGTAATATCCGTACAACCGGTATGGTACACAATACAGTGATAAGACCATCCCACTTCCCAAAGCCCAACGATGCGGTCCCTCTCGAACTCCTCCACGTATTTAGAGGATTTTCACCTTGGATCTCGCCCTTTAGATTTAACTGCTATAATATATATAGCCAGTGCCGTTAATGCCCACCAGATGGAGACGTCTCAGTAGCTGAGCCCATCTTATGGATTTATGATGTCAGAAGCTGACTTAAAAATGCACATAGCACCGTGGATTGTTGGCCACCGTGGTGTAAAGTTAACGCGCTCGGCTAAATATCGAGAGTTCCATGGTTCAATTCCACGGCAGCGGCTGAAAACAATTTTTTGGTTGCTATGTGTTTCTGGAACGTAGAAAGAGCGATGTATTTATTTATTTACTGACGCCATGTATTTGGAGGATTTTCACCTTGGATCTCACCCTTTAGATTTAACTGCTATAATATATGTAGCCAATGCCATTAATGCCCATCAGATGGAGACGTCTTAGTAGCTGAGCCCATCTTACGGACTTATGATGTCAGAAGCTGACTGCAAAATATACATCGCACCATGGATTGTTGGCCACCGTGGTGTAAAGTTAACACGCTCAGCTAGATATTGAGAGTTAAGGGATTCAATTCCATGGCGGCGGCTGAAAACAATTTTTCGGTTGCTATGTGTTTCTAGAACGTGGAAAGAGCGATGTATTTATTTATTTACTGATGCCACGTATTTGGAGGATTTTTCCTCCTCCAACTGCTTGATTGCTTCTGAACTTTACTTTGAGGCATACTTCACTTGCAAAGGATGCAACCAACACAATAGCATTAGTCAGAATGGCAAGCATGTGCAATAGGACGACCTTATATAGCTGGTCAGGCACAGCACTAGGACTCCTCCTTGCTGGCATCACATGCGCGGCCGAGCGTGATACTTGAATCATTTGCATGTCTCACAATGTCAAACATACCCAAAAGTTTCATTCCTGTCAGTTGTTTCCTTCTGGGTGCAACTATTTTTTTGATGATGAGTGTACATCTAGGAACCTTCAAGTTGAAAAGATAAGGACATTTTCACTCACTCATAATTACACTTGGTATTAATGCCCCATTTTATTTTTAAAAGATTTTGCCTTTATACTTTTCTGAGCACAAATTTTCCAAAAGATCCTTTTTTACTCCTGATGTGTTTGTCCAAAAATCTACTAATTTTGTCAAATTCTGTATCACTACCAATTGATATAATCCAGTTGAATTAATTTTTGAAGGAAGATAAACTCCCTTCCAAAAAGAGTCTTAAATGTAAGATTCATAAAAACATCCACATAACTGACTCATTTAACTGAGTTAACTAATTTTTTAAATCCTTACATTCTTTGTATCAGTGCTGCCATTGAATTAATTGTCAAAGTTCTTTAGTACTCTTTCACTAGGTTTAGCTGAAATGTTCATGAGTAGACCGCCTGACAACCACATCAATCAGAATGACATATGTTAAAATTTAAAGGACTCAAGATACCCCATTTTAACAAAATCTGCACATGTTAAATGAAAAAACATTTTTCCCTAGAGTTAGTCTTCTAGACTAAGTGTAAATCTTGCCCTTTTTTTTTTTTTTATCATAAACTAGCTGTTTTAGACTCACAGTGCAAATTGCTTGAACATGGTTTTAGATTACTGAGATTCATATACAAATTGTTGCACACCACATATTTTTTATGAACACAAAGAATCCCTGATTGACATGAATTAGGGCAAGTGTTAAATTAAGTAGTATCAACCATCCATGTTTATATAATTTTAGTTACATATTTAATGCAAATTATCAATAAAGCCACTAATTAAGTTCTAGTACTTTGTTGTAACAGGACAGATTGAATATTGAATCTTAATGTATTTTAATATGAAATGAAAACACTGTTTATGAATGGAATCTTGTAAAACTAAAACACTGGTCAAAGATGTTTAGTATACTAATAAAAATTTCAGTGAAGATACAGCAACATGTTTGATCTCAGATATCAGTGGCAAATTAATTCCTCTAAAGAAATAATTCCTTAAATTCTTTACAATTGCATGGATGCCACATACAAATGTCATTATCTCCTATGTAAGCAGTATCTCCAGAAAACCTGAAAACTGCATTACCCTGTAGCGAGAATTGAACCCTTGTCTTCCAATTTTCATTCGGACACGTCTGATCTATGTCTTCATTTAAATCAGACAATTTTCATAGGCTTTGAGTGCTACAAAAGTCCATGTCTGGAAAGAAAGATTGTTTCAAATATATATGCCTATACCAACAATGGGATGGTCTTCATTTAATAGCCTGTTGTACTATTTTTGAACAGCTATTAACCTGGCAATTAAAGTATCTATAAATGCCTTAAGTATTCTCAAATTTGGATAGGCCTTTCCATTTGATAAAGTACTCAACACTACCAGAACATACATTTCTTTTCCACTATTTCCATGGAAAATAAACTCCCTTCCAAAAAGAGTCCTAAATGTAAGATTCATAAAAACATCCACATATCCTTTATTAGGCTACTTAACCCAGTCACAGGAATTTGTTCCTCAGTGGTTTATTGTCATCTACTTTGTTAGAAAAAAAAAAAAACTTTCCCCTACTCCAGCATTCTGCTAGTTCAAGTTTGTCAATTCAACCATGTCCTGGTCTGACCAGTGGCAGATCCAGCATGAGACAATTGCCCTCTCCCCATTTTTTAAAAATAAGCAGACCTGATTTTTTTCCTTTTTTTTTTTTTTTTTGAAAAATATGCAGATAAAATATTTGATTTTCTTGATAAAATCAATCGAAATTAGTTTTTATTAATACATTAGAAAAAATGAACACAATTGTGTGTCTTATAAATATGAAGCTAATTGAAATAGTCTTGCAAAATTCTATATATACACAGACATCATCACCAACCTTTATCAATCTACTGCTGGTTGAAAGTCTCCTCAAGTTTCAAGTTTCTTCCATAATGGTCTGTTTTGAGCCAGTCTACCCCATGTCACTCCCACATGCTTTTGAATTTCATCCACCCATTTCCCATTGGTCTTCTTTCATGTCTTTTCCTGTCCCTTGGAATCCAGTCTAAAAGTTTGGCTGTCTGTCAGTGTCCTGCTCTCCTGGCAATATGTCCAGCTCATTGCGATTTCAGGGATTTTACTCTGATCATGATATCTTCCACTCTTGTCCTTTTCCTTATCCACGAGTTCCTCTTCTTATCTTTCCTGGTTACACCAAGCATGCTCTCTCCATGCTTCTTTCAGTTGTCTGCAGTCTTTATATGTCTTTTGTAGTTATATATATATATATATATATCATCATCATCATCATCATAATTGTCAACCATTATCATAATTGTCTCCCCAAGTTTCTTCCACAAGTCTGTCTTGTGCCAGTCTCCTCCATGTTACTCCCGCATACTTTCGAATTTCATCCACCCATCTTCCATGTCGTATTCTTCTGGGTCTTTTATTGTCCCTTGGAATCCAGTCTAAAATTTTGGCTGTCCATTGATGGTCTGTCCTTCTGGCAGTATGCCCAGCCCATTGCCATTTCAGGGATTTAACTCTGATCATGATGTCTTCCACTCTTGTCATTTTTCGGATCCACAAGTTCCTCTTCTTATCTCTCCTGGTTACACCAAGCATGCACCTCTCCATGCTTCTTTGAGTTGTCTGCAGTCTTTGCATGCCTCTTTTAGTATTATAAATATTTAACGGGAATTATCAAGGATAAATTTATTAGGTACATTACCTCTCAAATTTTCGATCTAAACACTAGATCTTCGTCAGGAGTTCTTGCTTCCTTCTACTTCCACAGGTCTGGTGACCAAGCCTGATGGATTTTCCATCCAGCATGGTCATTGATGTTGCCACCTTCTTTGTAAAATACGAACTTCCACGCACAAAAGTGCGGAATGATACATTGACATTTAATGACTTGAGCGTGTGGTGAGTGATGTGAGGAGTTGCATGAGAGATATTCAAGGAGTAGGACATGCCGAGCTTTGGCTAAGACAACAAGTTTAGTTTGTACCGCGGAGTGTATTCCAGTCTATGTTTTTGTGTAAAGTAATAAATGTTTTGTGTTGTGATCGAGTGTCTGTGATGTTACAGATGAAAGATAGAAGTGGAGGCGCCGGTGAGACGGGATTGCGCAACTTCAGCGGCGTTTTTTATGACCGTGGGAATCGATGAGTTGAAAGATCTTCAAGCGTGAGAAAGAACCAAAGTGACAGGGATATTTTTTTACTCTTTGTGTTGGGAAGAACAAAGGATGGTGACTCTTGTTTTTCAAAATTAGTTCGTGAGAAAAAAAAAAAGTTCCATGTCAGATTTACACCACGTTAGATGTTTATGTAAGTACTGTTTTTGTTGTTGTTCTTAGAGAATTATCCAAAGGAATGAAATATCAAAGCAAGTTTTTTAGAAGTTTCCGAGCACAGAATTAAATAGAAGGAAATAATTTCTGTCAAGAAATAGTACATTCAGAACAACTGTTTGAGCCTAGATTATAGGTAAATGTAGAATATTGTTGTAAACAATTTCTGTGAACGTATAAACATATACGATAATAGAAGGAAATAATTTCTGTCAAGAAATAGTACATTCAGAACAACTGTTTGAGCCCAGAGTATAGGTAAATGTAGAATATTGTTGTAAACAATTTCTGTGAACGTATACACATATACGATAATAAATAAACATTGGGTACACGTAGAGCTTGTTGAAATGGCTTTCTTAGGAAGAGCTCGAAAAGAAGAACTTCTGCAGTTGGCGGAAGAATTGGGTATAGAAGTTATGCCAAATCTCAAAATTCTGGAATTAAAAATAAAATTGTCAACTTTGAAGGCTATGAAGAGGATTTCGTGAAAGAACTTTTGGCAGGTATAAAAGAGCGTAGAGAAACAGAAAGACAAATGGAATTGGAGCTTGAAAAACGTAGACAAACAGAAAGACAAATGGAATTGGAGCTTGAAAAACGTAGACAAACAGAAAGACAAATGGAATTTGAGCTTGAAAAACTCAGAATAGAAGCTGGACGTCAGCCACTGGGAGGTAGTTTGGAGCAAAATGGAAATTCTCATAAACCGAGATTAGAACTTCGTCATTTGATGAAAACATTTGACCCAAAAGACAGTGATATAAGTATTTACTTAGTTTTATTTGAAAGGCAAGCACAACAAGCAGAAATAAAAAGGGAAGATTGGGTCACGAATTTGATAGGACTTTTGCCCTACAAAATATCACAATTGATTGCCAGAGAAAATGTGGAAGATGCTAAAAACTATGAATATGTTAAAAGGTTACTTCTTAAAAGATATAAGTTAAGTCCAGAGAAATTTAGATTAAAATTTGTACAACACATGCGTACATCAGAGAAGACCTGGAGAGATTTCGCCTTCGAGTTAGAAAATTATTTTAATGAATGAATTTCAGGACTTAAAATAGGCGATTTTGAAGGGCTAAAAAAATTAATGATCACAGATCAATTGAAGCGGAGAGTGCCCATAGAAATAAGGGAGCATTTTATTGATAAATGGTCAAATATTATCTCACCTTCAGATTTGGCTGATATGGTGGACAATTATGAAAGTGTAAGAGGAGGAACCAAGAAAAATTCGTCGAATGAATTTTGTGCTTCAAAGAAAATGCAAGGCAGTGAGAAAAAAACCTAGAGATAACTATGATCGGGAAAATTTTATGAAAAATGGATTTTATAACAAAAATTATGTTAAGTCAGATGTAGGACAAGGGTGGTCAAATCGGAATGTATCTCAGAATGAAGAAAAGTATGATCGCAGACGGAAGATTCAATGTTACGAGTATGCATCTTATGATCACATTCGACCTCAGTGTCCTAAGCTAAAATCACAGAACTCAGGAAGCGTAAATAGAATCAGAGAGGAAACTGAAGGGGATCTCTTGGCACCCTACACCTTTGAAGGAAAAATAAATGGAGTTACCATGCCTATTCTCCGGGATACAGGTTCATCAGTTGATATCATTTGTCAAGAGTATGTGTCGCCAGGTGAGTTTACTGGAGAACATGTGTGGGTACAGCATCTTCTGGATAAACAAAAGGTTTGTTTACCATTGGCAGAAGTTGAACTTGAATGTGAATTAGGTCATATTGTAACTAAGGCTGCAGTGATTAGAAAGTCGCTAGATCAAGGTAGATATTTACTCGGAAATAAGACTGCCGCTTTGTTAAAAAAAATTGATATGGAGTGGCCACTTAATTCAGAACAGGTAAATGTTGTGATTACTCGGTATCAAGAAAAACAGAAACGAAACAACGAAGAGAGAAATTCAGTAAAGAATGATTCAGGGAAGAAAGAAAAACAAGCCCTTGAAGGAGAGGCTGTGGGTTCCGAAGAATCAGATGAATTAGAAGAAGAAATTATGCCATTGAGGCATGATGAAGATAAAGCCATGTTAGAGTTGGTAAAAATGGATTCAAAAAGTTTCATGGAAGATCAACGGCGAAGTTTAGAATTGAAAAAAATTCTCAAAGAAATAGAGAAAACAGATTTTAAAAAGGCAAATGGTTATGCTGTACTAAGAAATGGGATGTTGGTGAAGAAGAAGATCAACAAGATTGGCAAAGAGGGAGATCTTATTGTTGTTCCAGAACAATATAGAGAACAAATAAAAAACATGTGTCATGAGGGAACTTCGGGGCATTTAGGAGTGACAAAAACCAAAGACAGACTAGCGAAGTATTTTTATTGGCCTAACTGTTATAAAGACATTGAAGAATTTGTAAAATCTTGTGATTCATGCCAATGTGCTGGAAAAGCTGGGGACAAAAAGAAAGCACCTTTAAAAATAGTTCCAATTATTCCTGAAATTTTTACAAAAATCAACGTTGATGCCTGGGGGCTTTTGCCCGAGACTTCAAGCGGAAATAGATACATAATTACAGCTATGTGTTTGTCGTCCAAATATCCAGATGCAGTACCAGTACCAAACATAGGATCCAAGTCGGTAGTTGACGCTTTGTTACACATTTTTAGCCGCATGGGATTTCCGAAAGAAATTCAAACTGATCAAGGAGCCAGTTTTGTAAGTATTTTGACACTAGAATTTCTGGAGCGGTTTATGAAAAATGGATGGGTCATCCTGAAGAAGAAAACTATGTCACTGAATATGTATTTACTCATAGTTCTGTATATCATCCCCAAGTAATCCGGTAGAACGATTCCATTGAACTATTAAAAGGATGTTGAGAGTTTTATGTCTTGAGTCTGCTCCGGATTGGGAGAAACAGTTACCGGCGGCGCTGTTTGCTTTGAGAACTGTGACACATGAAAGCACAGGGTTTACGCCTGCTGAATTGGTGCATGGAAAAAATTTGAGGACGCCAATGACACTATTGTATGAAAAATGGATGGGTCATCCTGAAGAAGAAAACTATGTCACTGAATATGTATTTGAGTTAATAAATAGGATGAAAAGATGTCAAGAACTTGCCATTAAAAACATGGAAGTGGCTCAATTGAAAAGAAAATATTGGTATGACAGAAATGCGGTAAAACGTGAACTTCAAGAAGGAGATTTAGTAATGGTTTTTGTTACCTGCAGACCAAATAAGTTAGTGGAACAGTGGAAAGGACCAGGGAAAATTGAGAAAAAAATTTCAGAGACTAATTATGTAGTAAGCTTTGAAGGCAAAAATGTAAAGCATCAAGTATATCACATTAACATGCTGAAACCATACCATAAACGACCAGAATTTGTGAACTTATTGCCCGTTTGTGAAAATGGTGAAATGGATTTAGAGATTAAATTTCCGCAAGTTGAAAAAAAATCCCAATATATTTAACTTCTCTGATATCGAGGAGAACAGTAAACTTCGAGAGCGCCTAAGTGGCCAACAAATTCAGGATCTGAAAAAACTATTATGCCATTACTTAAAAATGTTTTCTAATATTCCAGGGAAGACTCATTTGGTCGAACATGATATCGAGCTAGCTAGTAATGCTATTGTAAGAGTTAAGCCTTATAGAATGTCGCCCGGGCAGATAAATATTCTTAAAGCCGAGATAGATAAAATGCTGCAGTACAAGATTATAGAAGTTGGTGAATCAGACTATACATCACCCATGATTTTGGTAGAAGTACCCGGAAGAGATCCACGCCCATGTATTGACTACAGGCGATTGAATGAAGTGACAAGGACCCAGTTCTATCCATTGCCTAATATAGAAGAAAAAGTTGAAAAGGTTTCTGGAGCGAAGTATATTACAGTATTAGATTTAACAAAAGGGTACTGGCAAATTCCATTAAGTGCTAGAGCTCAACGATTGGCAGCGTTTGTGACTACTTTTGGAACGTGTCGGCATTTAAAGATGCCATTTGGCCTTAAGAATGCACCTTATTTCTTTAGCAAAATGATGTCGGAACTTTTGAGAGGCTGCAAAGAGTTTGCCGTACCATATCTAGATGATGTTGCCATTTTTTCCGAAAACCTGGGGGATCATTTGATACATCTTGAAGAAGTGCTACAGAGGTTGCAGAGGGCTTCCTTGACCATAAAACCTTCCAAATGTAAGTTTGCTCAAGATCACGTCTTGTATTTGGGTCATATTGTTGGACAAGGATATCGAAAACCAGCGGAGCAAAAGGTTCAGGCCATACAAAATTTTCCTACGCCAAAGAACAAGACGCAAGCAAGATCTTTCTTAGGCCTGGCGGGATATTACAGCAGATATATTCCAATGTTTTCTTTGATAGCAGCTCCCTTGACAGACATCTTGAAGGGTAAAAATCGTAAAGAGGAAATTATATGGTCAGAACAATGTGAGATGTGGAACTAAAAAAATCTTTATCTAGTTTTCCTGTTCTGTATGCCCCTGACTATGAACGTAGATTTATTCTACAAACTGATGCTTCAGATCAAGGAATGGGAGTCGTCCTCTCGCAAGAACAAGAAGATGGCGCTGAACATCCTGTACTCTATCTAAGCAGAAAACTTTCGACAGCAGAGAAGACATACAGTACCAGTGAAAAAGAATGTGCTGCCATTATATTTGCGGTACAGAAACTGAAATGCTACCTGGATGGTCAAAATTTCCTCATACAAACTGATCATAACCCTCTCGTTTGGTTACGCACCAACGCAAGTTCAAATGCTCGTCTGATGAGATGGGCCCTTGCTTTACAAGCATATGATTTTGTTATAATTCATCGATCGGGAACTATGCACAAAAATGCAGATGGACTGAGCAGAGTTCCAACTTTAGATGATCCACCTTGATCATGCTATGTGTCTGCTAGTGAAAACTTTTTTTTTTTTTTTTTTTTTTTGGTTGTGGTATATAATACATAGAAATTGCTGGAAAACACGTAAAGATGATTGTTAAATTAACTCATATATTTCTCTTTGTGACTCATTATGTGAACTATGACTATTGTATTGTAAAATGACAAGAACTTTTTACCACTGGAAAAAGTTCCTCTGGAGTGAGGAGGGGTTGTAAAGTACGACTTCCACGCACAAAAGTGCGGAAGGATACATTGACATTTAATGACTTGAGCGTGTGGTGAGTGATGAGGAGAGTTGCGAGAGAGATATCGAAGGAGGAGGACATGGCGAGCTTTGGCTAAGACAACAAGTTCAGTTTATACCGCGGAGTGTATTCCAGTTGATGTTTTTTGTGTAAAGTAATAAATGTTTTGTGTTGTGATCGAGTGTCTGTGATGTTACACCTTGCATCTTGTAAATTTCCAGGGATTCCTCTAATTTCCGAATAATTGCATGGGATTGATGTTTGATCACTTTTAAGGAGTCCCAGTCCATTTTGTGGCCAGTTTCTTGTATGTGCCTGTCTAATCCTGTTTTATTTGAGCTGTTCCTTATTGCTGCTTTGTGTTCTTTAATTCTGGTGGTTAACCTTCTTCCTGTTTCTCCTATATATGGTAATCCACAAGAACAATCTATTTTATAAATGACTCCGTTGTATGTGCCTGTCTAATCCTGTTTTATTTGAGCTGTTCCTTATTGCTGCTTTGTGTTCTTTAATTCTGGTGGTTAACCTTCTTCCTGTTTCTCCTATATATGGTAATCCACAAGAACAATCTATTTTATAAATGACTCCGTTGTATGTGCCTGTCTAATCCTGTTTTATTTGAGCTGTTCCTTATTGCTGCTTTGTGTTCTTTAATTCTGGTGGTTAACCTTCTTCCTGTTTCTCCTATATATGGTAATCCCCAAGAACAATCTATTTTATAAATGACTCTGTTGTATGTGCCTGTCTAATCCTGTTTTATTTGAGCTGTTCCTTATTGCTGCTTTGTGTTCTTTAATTCTGGTGGTTAACCTTCTTCCTGTTTCTCCTATATATGGTAATCCACAAGAACAATCTATTTTATAAATGACTCCGTTGTATGTGCCTGTCTAATCCTGTTTTATTTGAGCTGTTCCTTATTGCTGCTTTGTGTTCTTTAATTCTGGTGGTTAACCTTCTTCCTGTTTCTCCTATATATGGTAATCCACAAGAACAATCTATTTTATAAATGACTTCGTTGTATGTGCCTGTCTAATCCTGTTTTATTTGAGCTGTTCCTTATTGCTGCTTTGTGTTCTTTAATTCTGGTGGTTAACCTTCTTCCTGTTTCTCCTATATATGGTAATCCACAAGAACAATCTATTTTATAAATGACTCCGTTGTATGTGCCTGTCTAATCCTGTTTTATTTGAGCTGTTCCTTATTGCTGCTTTGTGTTCTTTAATTCTGGTGGTTAACCTTCTTCCTGTTTCTCCTATATATGGTAATCCACAAGAACAATCTATTTTATAAATGACTCCGTTGTATGTGCCTGTCTAATCCTGTTTTATTTGAGCTGTTCCTTATTGCTGCTTTGTGTTCTTTAATTCTGGTGGTTAACCTTCTTCCTGTTTCTCCTATATATGGTAATCCACAAGAACAATCTATTTTATAAATGACTCCATTGTATGTGCCTGTCTAATCCTGTTTTATTTTAGCTGTTCCTTATTGCTGCTTTGTGTTCTTTAATTCTGGTGGTTAACCTTCTTCCTGTTTCTCCTATATATGGTAATCCACAAGAACAAACTATTTTATAAATGACTCCGTTGTATGTGCCTGTCTAATCCTGTTTTATTTGAGCTGTTCCTTATTGTTGCTTTGTGTTCTTTAATTCTGGTGGTTAACCTTCTTTCTGTTTCTCCTATATATGGTAATCCACAAGAACAATCTATTTTATAAATGACTCCGTTGTATGTGCCTGTCTAATCCTGTTTTATTTGAGCTGTTCCTTATTGCTGCTTTGTGTTCTTTAATTCTGGTGGTTAACCTTCTTCCTGTTTCTCCTATATATGGTAATCCACAAGAACAAACTATTTTATAAATGACTCCGTTGTATGTGCCTGTCTAATCCTGTTTTATTTGAGCTGTTCCTTATTGTTGCTTTGTGTTCTTTAATTCTGGTGGTTAACCTTCTTCCTGTTTCTCCTATATATGGTAATCCACAAGAACAATCTATTTTATAAATGACTCCGTTGTATGTGCCTGTCTAATCCTGTTTTATTTGAGCTGTTCCTTATTGCTGCTTTGTGTTCTTTAATTCTGGTGGTTAACCTTCTTCCTGTTTCTCCTATATATGGTAATCCACAAGAACAATCTATTTTATAAATGACTCCTTTGTATGTGCCTGTCTAATCCTGTTTTATTTGAGCTGTTCCTTATTGCTGCTTTGTGTTCTTTAATTCTGGTGGTTAACCTCCTTCCTGTTTCTCCTATATATGGTAATCCACAAGAACAATCTATTTTATAAATGACTCCGTTGTATGTGCCTGTCTAATCCTGTTTTATTTGAGCTGTTCCTTATTGCTGCTTTGTGTTCTTTAATTCTGGTGGTTAACCTTCTTCCTGTTTCTCCTATATATGGTAATCCACAAGAACAAACTATTTTATAAATGACTCCGTTGTATGTGCCTGTCTAATCCTGTTTTATTTGAGCTGTTCCTTATTGTTGCTTTGTGTTCATTTTTTTTTTTTTTTTTTTTTTTTTTTTTTTTGATTGGAGGTTTAACGACCACCGTGAGCAACTCAATGGGCTATAAGCAGTCGCCCATCCCTAATTTAGGGTCACTGGTTCCAGGGAAGGGAGAGAGCCAGTGCCGTAAGACAAACACAACATCCATGCCTGACCGGGATTCGAACCCGGACCCCTTACGGACGAATGATCAGAGGCCAGCGCCTTAGACCACTGCGCCACCGGGGCGGCCTTTGTGTTCTTTAATTCTGGTGGTTAACCTTCTTCCTGTTTCTCCTATATATGGTAATCCACAAGAACAATCTATTTTATAAATGACTCCGTTGTATGTGCCTGTCTAATCCTGTTTTATTTGAGCTGTTCCTTATTGCTGCTTTGTGTTCTTTAATTCTGGTGGTTAACCTTCTTCCTGTTTCTCCTATATATGTTAATCCACAAGAACAATCTATTTTATAAATGACTCCGTTGTATGTGCCTGTCTAATCCTGTTTTATTTGAGCTGTTCCTTATTGCTGCTTTGTGTTCTTTAATTCTGGTGGTTAACCTTCTTCCTGTTTCTCCTATATATGGTAATCCACAAGAACAAACTATTTTATAAATGACTCCGTTGTATGTGCCTGTCTAATCCTGTTTTATTTGAGCTGTTCCTTATTGTTGCTTTGTGTTCTTTAATTCTGGTGGTTAACCTTCTTCCTGTTTCTCCTATATATGGTAATCCACAAGAACAATCTATTTTATAAATGACTCCGTTGTATGTGCCTGTCTAATCCTGTTTTATTTGAGCTGTTCCTTATTGCTGCTTTGTGTTCTTTAATTCTGGTGGTTAACCTTCTTCCTGTTTCTCCTATATATGGTAATCCACAAGAACAATCTATTTTATAAATGACTCCGTTGTATGTGCCTGTCTAATCCTGTTTTATTTGAGCTGTTCCTTATTGCTGCTTTGTGTTCTTTAATTCTGGTGGTTAACCTTCTTCCTGTTTCTCCTATATATGGTAATCCACAAGAACAAACTATTTTATAAATGACTCCATTGTATGTGCCTGTCTAATCCTGTTTTATTTGAGCTGTTCCTTATTGTTGCTTTGTGTTCTTTAATTCTGGTGGTTAACCTTCTTCCTGTTTCTCCTATATATGGTAATCCACAAGAACAATCTATTTTATAAATGACTCCGTTGTATGTGCCTGTCTAATCCTGTTTTATTTGAGCTGTTCCTTATTGCTGCTTTGTGTTCTTTAATTCTGGTGGTTAACCTTCTTCCTGTTTCTCCTATATATGGTAATCCACAAGAACAATCTATTTTATAAATGACTCTGTTGTATGTGCCTGTCTAATCCTGTTTTATTTGAGCTGTTCCTTATTGCTGCTTTGTGTTCTTTAATTCTGGTGGTTAACCTTCTTCCTGTTTCTCCTATATATGGTAATCCACAAGAACAATCTATTTTATAAATGACTCCGTTGTATGTGCCTGTCTAATCCTGTTTTATTTGAGCTGTTCCTTATTGCTGCTTTGTGTTCTTTAATTCTGGTGGTTAACCTTCTTCCTGTTTCTCCTATATATGGTAATCCACAAGAACAATCTATTTTATAAATGACTCCGTTGTATGTGCCTGTCTAATCCTGTTTTATTTGAGCTGTTCCTTATTGCTGCTTTGTGTTCTTTAATTCTGGTGGTTAACCTTCTTCCTGTTTCTCCTATATATGGTAATCCACAAGAACAATCTATTTTATAAATGACTCCGTTGTATGTGCCTGTCTAATCCTGTTTTATTTGAGCTGTTCCTTATTGCTGCTTTGTGTTCTTTAATTCTGGTGGTTAACCTTCTTCCTGTTTCTCCTATATATGGTAATCCACAAGAACAAACTATTTTATAAATGACTCCGTTGTATGTGCCTGTCTAATCCTGTTTTATTTGAGCTGTTCCTTATTGATGCTTTGTGTTCTTTAATTCTGGTGGTTAACCTTCTTCCTGTTTCTCCTATATATGGTAATCCACTAGAACAATCTATTTTATAAATGACTCCGTTGTATGTGCCTGTCTAATCCTGTTTTATTTGAGCTGTTCCTTATTGCTGCTTTGTGTTCTTTAATTCTGGTGGTTAACCTTCTTCCTGTTTCTCCTATATATGGTAATCCACAAGAACAAACTATTTTATAAATGACTCCATTGTATGTGCCTGTCTAATCCTGTTTTATTTGAGCTGTTCCTTATTGTTGCTTTGTGTTCTTTAATTCTGGTGGTTAACCTTCTTCCTGTTTCTCCTATATATGGTAATCCACAAGAACAATCTATTTTATAAATGACTCCGTTGTATGTGCCTGTCTAATCCTGTTTTATTTGAGCTGTTCCTTATTGCTGCTTTGTGTTCTTTAATTCTGGTGGTTAACCTTCTTCCTGTTTCTCCTATATATGGTAATCCACAAGAACAATCTATTTTATAAATGACTCCGTTGTATGTGCCTGTCTAATCCTGTTTTATTTGAGCTGTTCCTTATTGCTGCTTTGTGTTCTTTAATTCTGGTGGTTAACCTTCTTCCTGTTTCTCCTATATATGGTAATCCACAAGAACAATCTATTTTATAAATGACTCCGTTGTATGTGCCTGTCTAATCCTGTTTTATTTGAGCTGTTCCTTATTGCTGCTTTGTGTTCTTTAATTCTGGTGGTTAACCTTCTTCCTGTTTCTCCTATATATGGTAATCCACAAGAACAAACTATTTTATAAATGACTCCGTTGTATGTGCCTGTCTAATCCTGTTTTATTTGAGCTGTTCCTTATTGATGCTTTGTGTTCTTTAATTCTGGTGGTTAACCTTCTTCCTGTTTCTCCTATATATGGTAATCCACTAGAACAATCTATTTTATAAATGACTCCGTTGTATGTGCCTGTCTAATCCTGTTTTATTTGAGCTGTTCCTTATTGCTGCTTTGTGTTCTTTAATTCTGGTGGTTAACCTTCTTCCTGTTTCTCCTATATATGGTAATCCACAAGAACAAACTATTTTATAAATGACTCCATTGTATGTGCCTGTCTAATCCTGTTTTATTTGAGCTGTTCCTTATTGTTGCTTTGTGTTCTTTAATTCTGGTGGTTAACCTTCTTCCTGTTTCTCCTATATATGGTAATCCACAAGAACAATCTATTTTATAAATGACTCCGTTGTATGTGCCTGTCTAATCCTGTTTTATTTGAGCTGTTCCTTATTGCTGCTTTGTGTTCTTTAATTCTGGTGGTTAACCTTCTTCCTGTTTCTCCTATATATGGTAATCCACAAGAACAATCTATTTTATAAATGACTCTGTTGTATGTGCCTGTCTAATCCTGTTTTATTTGAGCTGTTCCTTATTGCTGCTTTGTGTTCTTTAATTCTGGTGGTTAACCTTCTTCCTGTTTCTCCTATATATGGTAATCCACAAGAACAATCTATTTTATAAATGACTCCGTTGTATGTGCCTGTCTAATCCTGTTTTATTTGAGCTGTTCCTTATTGCTGCTTTGTGTTCTTTAATTCTGGTGGTTAACCTTCTTCCTGTTTCTCCTATATATGGTAATCCACAAGAACAATCTATTTTATAAATGACTCCGTTGTATGTGCCTGTCTAATCCTGTTTTATTTGAGCTGTTCCTTATTGCTGCTTTGTGTTCTTTAATTCAGGTGGTTAACCTTCTTCCTGTTTCTCCTATATATGGTAATCCACAAGAACAAACTATTTTATAAATGACTCCGTTGTATGTGCCTGTCTAATCCTGTTTTATTTGAGCTGTTCCTTATTGATGCTTTGTGTTCTTTAATTCTGGTGGTTAACCTTCTTCCTGTTTCTCCTATATATGGTAATCCTTTAGAACAATCTATTTTATAAATGACTCCGTTGTATGTGCCTGTCTAATCCTGTTTTATTTGAGCTGTTCCTTATTGCTGCTTTGTGTTCTTTAATTCTGGTGGTTAACCTTCTTCCTGTTTCTCCTATATATGGTAATCCACAAGAACAATCTATTTTATAAATGACTCCATTGTATGTGCCTGTCTAATCCTGTTTTATTTGAGCTGTTCCTTATTGCTGCTTTGTGTTCTTTAATTCTGGTGGTTAACCTTCTTCCCGTTTCTCCTATATATGGTAATCCACAAGACCAAACTATTTTATAAATGACTCCGTTGTATGTGCCTGTCTAATCCTGTTTTATTTGAGCTGATCCTTATTTTTGCTTTGTGTTCTTTAATTCTGGTGGTTAACCTTCTTCCTGTTTCTCCTATATATGGTAATCCACAAGAACAATCTATTTTATAAATGACTCCGTTGTATGTGCCTGTCTAATCCTGTTTTATTTGAGCTGTTCCTTATTGCTGCTTTGTGTTCTTTAATTCTGGTGGTTAACCTTCTTCCTGTTTCTCCTATATATGGTAATCCACAAGAACAATCTATTTTATAAATGACTCCGTTGTATGTGCCTGTCTAATCCTGTTTTATTTGAGCTGTTCCTTATTGCTGCTTTGTGTTCTTTAATTCTGGTGGTTAACCTTCTTCCTGTTTCTCCTATATATGGTAATCCACAAGAACAATCTATTTTATAAATGACTCCGTTGTATGTGCCTGTCTAATCCTGTTTTATTTGAGCTGTTCCTTATTGCTGCTTTGTGTTCTTTAATTCTGGTGGTTAACCTTCTTCCTGTTTCTCCTATATATGGTAATCCACAAGAACAATCTATTTTATAAATGACTCCGTTGTATGTGCCTGTCTAATCCTGTTTTATTTGAGCTGTTCCTTATTGCTGCTTTGTGTTCTTTAATTCTGGTGGTTAACCTTCTTCCTGTTTTTCCTATATATGGTAATCCACAAGAACAATCTATTTTATAAATGACTCCGTTGTATGTGCCTGTCTAATCCTGTTTTATTTGAGCTGTTCCTTATTGCTGCTTTGTGTTCTTTAATTCTGGTGGTTAACCTTCTTCCTGTTTCTCTTATATATTGTAATCCACAAGAACAAACTATTTTATAAATGACTCCGTTGTATGTGCCTGTCTAATCCTGTTTTATTTGAGCTGTTCCTTATTGCTGCTTTGTGTTCTTTAATTCTGGTGGTTAACCTTCTTCCTGTTTCTCCTATATATGGTAATCCACAAGAACAATCTATTTTATAAATGACTCTGTTGTATGTGCCTGTCTAATCCTGTTTTATTTGAGCTGTTCCTTATTGCTGCTTTGTGTTCTTTAATTCTGGTGGTTAACCTTCTTCCTGTTTCTCCTATATATGGTAATCCACAAGAACAATCTATTTTATAAATGACTCCGTTGTATGTGCCTGTCTAATCCTGTTTTATTTGAGCTGTTCCTTATTGCTGCTTTGTGTTCTTTAATTCTGGTGGTTAACCTTCTTCCTGTTTCTCCTATATATGGTAATCCACAAGAACAATCTATTTTATAAATGACTCCGTTGTATGTGCCTGTCTAATCCTGTTTTATTTGAGCTGTTCCTTATTGCTGCTTTTTGTTCTTTAATTCTGGTGGTTAACCTTCTTCCTGTTTCTCCTATATATGGTAATCCACAAGAACAAACTATTTTATAAATGACTCCGTTGTATGTGCCTGTCTAATCCTGTTTTATTTGAGCTGTTCCTTATTGATGCTTTGTGTTCTTTAATTCTGGTGGTTAACCTTCTTCCTGTTTCTCCTATATATGGTAATCCACTAGAACAATCTATTTTATAAATGACTCCGTTGTATGTGCCTGTCTAATCCTGTTTTATTTGAGCTGTTCCTTATTGCTGCTTTGTGTTCTTTAATTCTGGTGGTTAACCTTCTTCCTGTTTCTCCTATATATGGTAATCCACAAGAACAATCTATTTTATAAATGACTCCGTTGTATGTGCCTGTCTAATCCTGTTTTATTTGAGCTGTTCCTTATTGCTGCTTTGTGTTCTTTAATTCTGGTGGTTAACCTTCTTCCTGTTTCTCCTATATATGGTAATCCACAAGACCGAACTATTTTATAAATGACTCCGTTGTATGTGCCTGTCTAATCCTGTTTTATTTGAGCTGTTCCTTATTTTTGCTTTGTGTTCTTTAATTCTGGTGGTTAACCTTCTTCCTGTTTCTCCTATATATGGTAATCCAAAAGAACAATCTATTTTATAAATGACTCCGTTGTATGTGCCTGTCTAATCCTGTTTTATTTGAGCTGTTCCTTATTGCTGCTTTGTGTTCTTTAATTCTGGTGGTTAACCTTCTTCCTGTTTCTCCTATATATGGTAATCCACAAGAACAATCTATTTTATAAATGACTCCGTTGTATGTGCCTGTCTAATCCTGTTTTATTTGAGCTGTTCCTTATTGCTGCTTTGTGTTCTTTAATTCTGGTGGTTAACCTTCTTCCTGTTTCTCCTATATATGGTAATCCACAAGAACAATCTATTTTATAAATGACTCCGTTGTATGTGCCTGTCTAATCCTGTTTTATTTGAGCTGTTCCTTATTGCTGCTTTGTGTTCTTTAATTCTGGTGGTTAACCTTCTTCCTGTTTCTCCTATATATGGTAATCCACAAGAACAAACTATTTTATAAATGACTCCTTTGTATGTGCCTGTCTAATCCTGTTTTATTTGAGCTGTTCCTTATTGTTGCTTTGTGTTCTTTAATTCTGGTGGTTAACCTTCTTCCTGTTTCTCCTATATATGGTAATCCACAAGAACAATCTATTTTATAAATGACTCCGTTGTATGTGCCTGTCTAATCCTGTTTTATTTGAGCTGTTCCTTATTGCTGCTTTGTGTTCTTTAATTCTGGTGGTTAACCTTCTTCCTGTTTCTCCTATATATGGTAATCCACAAGAACAATCTATTTTATAAATGACTCTGTTGTATGTGCCTGTCTAATCCTGTTTTATTTGAGCTGTTCCTTATTGCTGCTTTGTGTTCTTTAATTCTGGTGGTTAACCTTCTTCCTGTTTCTCCTATATATGGTAATCCACAAGAACAATCTATTTTATAAATGACTCCGTTGTATGTGCCTGTCTAATCCTGTTTTATTTGAGCTGTTCCTTATTGCTGCTTTGTGTTCTTTAATTCTGGTGGTTAACCTTCTTCCTGTTTCTCCTATATATGGTAATCCACAAGAACAATCTATTTTATAAATGACTCCGTTGTATGTGCCTGTCTAATCCTGTTTTATTTGAGCTGTTCCTTATTGCTGCTTTGTGTTCTTTAATTCTGGTGGTTAACCTTCTTCCTGTTTCTCCTATATATGGTAATCCACAAGAACAAACTATTTTATAAATGACTCCGTTGTATGTGCCTGTCTAATCCTGTTTTATTTGAGCTGTTCCTTATTGATGCTTTGTGTTCTTTAATTCTGGTGGTTAACCTTCTTCCTGTTTCTCCTATATATGGTAATCCACTAGAACAATCTATTTTATAAATGACTCCGTTGTATGTGCCTGTCTAATCCTGTTTTATTTGAGCTGTTCCTTATTGCTGCTTTGTGTTCTTTAATTCTGGTGGTTAACCTTCTTCATGTTTCTCCTATATATGGTAATCCACAAGAACAATCTATTTTATAAATGACTCCGTTGTATGTGCCTGTCTAATCCTGTTTTATTTGAGCTGTTCCTTATTGCTGCTTTGTGTTCTTTAATTCTGGTGGTTAACCTTCTTCCTGTTTCTCCTATATATGGTAATCCACAAGACCAAACTATTTTATAAATGACTCCGTTGTATGTGCCTGTCTAATCCTGTTTTATTTGAGCTGTTCCTTATTTTTGCTTTGTGTTCTTTAATTCTGGTGGTTAACCTTCTTCCTGTTTCTCCTATATATGGTAATCCACAAGAACAATCTATTTTATAAATGACTCCGTTGTATGTGCCTGTCTAATCCTGTTTTATTTGAGCTGTTCCTTATTGCTGCTTTGTGTTCTTTAATTCTGGTGGTTAACCTTCTTCCTGTTTCTCCTATATATGGTAATCCACAAGAACAATCTATTTTATAAATGACACCGTTGTATGTGCCTGTCTAATCCTGTTTTATTTGAGCTGTTCCTTATTGCTGCTTTGTGTTCTTTAATTCTGGTGGTTAACCTTCTTCCTGTTTCTCCTATATATGGTAATCCACAAGAACAATCTATTTTATAAATGACTCCGTTGTATGTGCCTGTCTAATCCTGTTTTATTTGAGCTGTTCCTTATTGCTGCTTTGTGTTCTTTAATTCTGGTGGTTAACCTTCTTCCTGTTTCTCCTATATATGGTAATCCACAAGAACAATCTATTTTATAAATGACTCCGTTGTATGTGCCTGTCTAATCCTGTTTTATTTGAGCTGTTCCTTATTGCTGCTTTGTGTTCTTTAATTCTGGTGGTTAACCTTCTTCCTGTTTTTCCTATATATGGTAATCCACAAGAACAATCTATTTTATAAATGACTCCGTTGTATGTGCCTGTCTAATCCTGTTTTATTTGAGCTGTTCCTTATTGCTGCTTTGTGTTCTTTAATTCTGGTGGTTAACCTTCTTCCTGTTTCTCTTATATATTGTAATCCACAAGAACAAACTATTTTATAAATGACTCCGTTGTATGTGCCTGTCTAATCCTGTTTTATTTGAGCTGTTCCTTATTGTTGCTTTGTGTTCTTTAATTCTGGTGGTTAACCTTCTTCCTGTTTCTCCTATATATGGTAATCCACAAGAACAATCTATTTTATAAATGACTCCGTTGTATGTGCCTGTCTAATCCTGTTTTATTTGAGCTGTTCCTTATTGCTGCTTTGTGTTCTTTAATTCTGGTGGTTAACCTTCTTCCTGTTTCTCCTATATATGGTAATCCACAAGAACAATCTATTTTATAAATGACTCCGTTGTATGTGCCTGTCTAATCCTGTTTTATTTGAGCTGTTCCTTATTGCTGCTTTGTGTTCTTTAATTCTGGTGGTTAACCTTCTTCCTGTTTCTCCTATATATGGTAATCCACAAGAACAAACTATTTTATAAATGACTCCGTTGTATGTGCCTGTCTAATCCTGTTTTATTTGAGCTGTTCCTTATTGCTGCTTTGTGTTCTTTAATTCTGGTGGTTAACCTTCTTCCTGTTTCTCCTATATATGGTAATCCACAAGAACAATCTATTTTATAAATGACTCCGTTGTATGTGCCTGTCTAATCCTGTTTTATTTGAGCTGTTCCTTATTGCTGCTTTGTGTTCTTTAATTCTGGTGGTTAACCTTCTTCCTGTTTCTCCTATATATGATAATCCACAAGAACAATCTATTTTATAAATGACTCCGTTGTATGTGCCTGTCTAATCCTGTTTTATTTGAGCTGTTCCTTATTGCTGCTTTGTGTTCTTTAATTCTGGTGGTTAACCTTCTTCCTGTTTCTCCTATATATGGTAATCCACAAGAACAATCCATTTTATAAATGACTCCGTTGTATGTGCCTGTCTAATCCTGTTTTATTTGAGCTGTTCCTTATTGCTGCTTTGTGTTCTTTAATTCTGGTGGTTAACCTTCTTCCTGTTTCTCCTATATATGGTAATCCACAAGAACAATCTATTTTATAAATGACTCCGTTGTATGTGCCTGTCTAATCCTGTTTTATTTTAGCTGTTCCTTATTGCTGCTTTGTGTTCTTTAATTCTGGTGGTTAACCTTCTTCCTGTTTCTCCTATATATGGTAATCCACAAGAACAATCTATTTTATAAATGACTCCGTTGTATGTGCCTGTCTAATCCTGTTTTATTTGAGCTGTTCCTTATTGCTGCTTTGTGTTCTTTAATTCTGGTGGTTAACCTTCTTCCTGTTTCTCCTATATATGGTAATCCACAAGAACAATCTATTTTATAAATGACTCCGTTGTATGTGCCTGTCTAATCCTGTTTTATTTGAGCTGTTCCTTATTGCTGCTTTGTGTTCTTTAATTCTGGTGGTTAACCTTCTTCCTGTTTCTCCTATATATGGTAATCCACAAGAACAAACTATTTTATAAATGACTCCTTCCTGGAGTAAAGTATTTTCTTCTTTTTGTTTTAGGGATGGTAAGTATTTTTTTAATTTTGTTATTCAAACCTGAAGCTAACCTAATTTATTATTTAGTGCCGATTTTTTTCAGTTTTTCAAACAGTCCCTTGTGGTAAGTGACTTTTCTTGTGAATAAATATTCAATTTTCTCCTTATTTTTGTCTGTAGTGCCTGTTCTGTTCCTAGTAGGATTTCAAACCCATTGTCTCTTTTAGTTAAGGTCCACATCTCTGCACCATACATAAGCACTGGAAGGATGCATTGATCAAACATTTTTCTTTTAAGACATAATGGCATATTGTTCTTGAAAATTATACTGTTTCTTCCGAAAGCTCTCCAGGCAAGTTTTATACGCCGATTAATTTCTTTCATCAATGTGACCCTCACCTGATATCTGCTGTCCAAGATAAATGTAGGTATTGGCTATCTCCAGCGTTTCCCCATCAATCGATAAATCTTCATTTCTTGTAAAAGCATTGTACACCACTTTTGTCTTCTGAAAGTTAATTTTTAATCCCACTTCTTTACTCTCGTCAGCAAGTTCCTGGATCATACTCTGCAGATCTGATGGGGTAGTTGCAAAAATGTCTATGTCATCAGCAAAATGAAGGTGAGTTAGATAATCTCCATTAATCTTTATCCCTTTGTTTTCCCAGTTCAGTGACTGAAAGAAATTTTCCAATGTGGCATTAAAGAGTTTGGGAGATTTAGTGTCATCTTGTGTCACTCCCTTTCCAATTTTTATGGGTGCTGTATTCTCAAACAGCCGAATCTTTGCACTAGCATTTTCATAGATGTTATTAATAATATTAATGTATGCATCTTCAATACCACAGGATTTCAAAGCCATTGTAACTGATGATGGTTTCACGGAATCAAAGGCCTTTTCATAATCGATAAAAGCCATGCATAACAGAATTTCATATTCCCTCACTCTTTCAATTAGTTCTCTCAGTACGTGGATATGATCTATTAGTGCTGTAGCCACTCCTGAATCCAGCTTGTTTTCTCGGTTGAGCCAAGTCCAGTGTCACCTTCAAGCGATGTGAAAGAACTTTAGTGAAAATTTTATAAATCACTGATAGGTCTGTAGTTCCTCAGATCCTCAATGTCACCTTTTTTTATGTAGCAGAATCATTGTACCATTGTTCCAATCCTCAGGAATCTTTCCTTCATTAAGGCATCGAGTTAAAACTTGGACGAGTCCTGTTTAAATTTTTCCACTTGCTTCTTGTATGATGTCTACGGTAATTCCATCTTCTCCTGGAGCTTTCCCCCTTTTCATGTTCTTGATTGCATGTGCAATTTCTGCTGGGAGGACTGGAAGAACTTTGGTACTGGTACCTTTCTTAATGTCTGGAGTACATGTATAATCCCTTTCATACCGTTTTGAGTAGAAATCTTTCACTCTTGTCAAAATTGCACCTCTATTTCTTGTTACTTCTTTTCTCAAAGCCATAATCTGTTTTCTTCCCTTACTCAGATGTCCCTTTGCTTTCTTAAGGCTTTGGTTGTTTTCAGTTGCTTTCCTCACTAGTTCACACTTGAATTTCCCTTACGTCTTCAGTGATACTTTTTGTACAGTCTTGCATAGCTCTATATATTCCACCTTGGAAGTCATATCTCGTTTAGTTGTCCTCATCTCTCTTCTTTTTTGCATCAGAATTCTGGTTTTTCCTGATAATTTGTTGGTATACAACTTGTTCTTACTACCAGCTATTTGAATTGCTGTTTCCATAAGAGCCTTGGTTAGTTTTCTGTTAACTTCAGACGTGTCCACTTCTTCCGACGTTAGACCTACTAGAGCAGATAATCTGTTCTTCAGTTCCAATTTGAAGGTATTATGATGTTTTTTTAAGGTTGGTCGTGTCAATACACTTTGTTTGTTTTATGAGCTTGCCACGCTCGAGTTTAGCATTGAGGTGCATCTTACCATTCTATGGTCACTACCTGTATTGAACTTGTTTAGCACACTGCAGTCTTCCATGACAAATTCCTTGTTACACATAATAAAATCAATTTCACTTGTCAATCCATTGGGATGCCTCCATGTCCATTTCTTTTGCAGCTTTTTCTTGAAAAAGGAGTTCATGATGAGAAACCCTTCTGCCTCTGTAAATTCTACGAGAGTATTTCCACTCTGGTTTCTGTTGCTGTGACTGAATTTACCTACTGAAGTTTCATTCTGTTGCCGTTGCCCTATTTTTGCATTGAAATCTCCCGTAATGATCTTCAAGTGCTGCTTGCTTTTATTATTTATATGATGAATTTCCTCATAAAATTCTTATATCTCTTCTTTAGGATTACTTGTGGTGGGTGCATAAGCTTGAATAATCTGAGCCTGGTATCTTTTCGAGCGTTGGATAACGAGTCGTGCAGCTCTGTCAGAGGAACTTTCAACTTCTACAACTTTATCCTTCAGTTTCTTATTTATTATAAATCCAACACCACTAGTTCTGCCAGTATCTGTTCCACGATAGTAGAAGATATGTCCACTTTTCAGTTCAATGAAATCTTCTCCTTTTCTCCTTACCTCACTTAGCCTGACGATGTCCCACTTGATCCTTTGTAGTTCCTCTTCCAATTCAAGGAGCCTTGAATCAGAAGATAGGGATCGTCCATTGTAAGCAGCTAAGGTCATGGCAGCCTAGTCCGGTAATTCTTTGCAACCTCTGCCTTCATGTCACACTGGCCACGGCCTTGGCGAGGTACATTCCAGCTGCCGGAGACTGAGGGCCAAGATTTAGGTTGTGGAGTCATTTTGGATATATATATATATATATATATATAGGGATGTAAGGTCAGGTGATGCGTAACATCACAGCCTCTCCTTGACAAATGTCAACCCCGCCTTCTCGTGGTGCATCCTGTTCCCACTAAAGGGGCTCTGACGACCGCCAATAGCGGTATAACTATACCATCGGGATCAGAGGAAATGCTATCCCACACTCACCAACCCGCTTGGCCAGCGTGGTGAGTTATGGCCAAACACCTCCAAAATGACTCTACAACTTAAATCTTGGCCCTCAGTCTCCGGCAGCTGGAATGTACCTGGCCAAGGCAGCGGCCAGTGCGACATGAAGGCAGAGGGTGCTAAGAATCCTCGGAGGACCGGACTAGGCTGCCATTTGATGCTGACCTTGGCTACCTATAACGGACGTTCCCTATCTTCTGATTCAAGGCTTCTTGAATTGGAAGAGGAACTACAAAGGATCAAGTGGGACATCGTCGGGCTAAGTGAGGTAAGGAGAAAAGGAGAAGATCTCATTGAACTGAAAAGTGGACATCTCTTCTATTATCGTGGGACAGATACTGGCAGAACTAGTGGTGTTGGATTTATAATAAACAAGAAACTGAAGGATAAAGTGGTAGAAGTTGAAAGTTCCTCTGACAGAGCTGCACGACTCGTTATCCAACTATCGAGAAGATACCAGGCTCAGATTATTCAAACTTATGCACCCACCACAAGTCATCCTGAAGAAGAAATTGAAGAATTTTATGAGGAAATTCGTCATCTAAATAATAAAGGTAAGCAGCACTTGAAGATAATTATGGGAGATTTCAATGCAAAAATAGGGCAACGGCAACAGAATGAAACTTCAGTAGGTAAATTCGGTCACGGCAACAGAAACCAGCGTGGAAATACTCTCGTTGAGTTTGCAGAGGCAGAAGGATTTTTCATCTTGAACTCCTTTTTCAAGAAAAAGCCACACAGGAAATGGACATGGAGACATCCAATTGGGACGACAAATGAAATTGATTTTATTATGTGTAACAAAAAATTCGTCATAGAAGACTGCAGTGTGCTGAACAAGTTCAACACAGGTAGTGACCATAGATTGGTGAGATGTAAGATGCACCTCAACACTAAACTGGAACGTGGCAAGCTCATAAGACAAACAAAATGTATTGACATAACCAACCTTAAAAAACACCATAATACTTTCAAGTTGGAACTGAAGAACAGATTCTCTGCTTTAGAAGGCCTAACATCGGAAGAAGTGGATATTTCGGAAGTTAACAGAAAAGTAACCAAAGCTCTAATGGAAACAGCAACAAAATTAGCTGGGTCTAAGAACAAGTTGCATGTGAACAAATTATCAGGAAAAACCAAAATGTTGATGCAAAAAAGAAGAAAGATGAGGACATCTAAAGTAGATGTGACTTCCAAAGTGGAATATATAGAGCTATGCAAGACAACACGAAAAAGTATCACTGAAGACGTAAGGAAATTCAACTGTGAGCTAGTGAGGAAAGCAATTGAAAACAACCAAAGCCTTAAGATAGCAAAGGGACATCTCAGTAAGGGAAGAAAACAGATTATGGCTCTGAGAAAAGAAGATGGTTCTATAACAAGAAATAGAGGTGAAATTTTGACAAGAGTGAAAGATTTCTACTCCAAATTATATGAAAGGGATGATACATGTACTCCAGACATCATGAAAGGTACCAGAGTTCTTCCCGTCCTCCCAGCAGAAGTTTCTCATGCAATCAAGAACATGAAGTGAGGGAAAGCTCCAGGAGAAGATGGAATTACTATAGACATCATACAAGAAGCAAGTGGAGAAATTGAAACAGTTCTCGCCCAAATTTTCACTCGATGCCTTAATGAAGGGAAGATTCCTGAGGATTGGAACAATGCTACAATGATCCTGCTACATAAAAAAGGTGACATTGAGGATCTCAGGAACTACAGACCTATCAGCCTCCTATCAGTGGTTTATAAAATCTTCACTAAAGTTCTTTCACACCGCTTGAAGGTAACACTGGACATGGCTCAACCGAGAGAACAAGCTGGATTCAGGTGTGGCTACACAGCACAATAGATCATATCCACGTACTGAGAGAACTGATTGAAAGAGCGAGGGAATATGAACTTCCATTGTGCATGGCTTTTATCGATTATGAAAAAGCCTTTGATTCGGTGAAACCATCAGCAGTTACCACGGCTCTGAAATCCTGCGGTATTGAAGATGCATACATTAATATTATTAATAACATCTATGAAAATGCAAGTGCAAAGATTCGGCTGTTTGAAAATACAACACACATAAAAATTGGAAAGGAGTGAGACAAGGTGACACCATATCTCCGAAGCTCTTTAATGCCACATTGGAAAATGTCTTTCAATCACTGAACTGGGAAAACAAAGGGATAAAGATTAATGGAGATTATCTAACCCACCTTCGTTTTGCTGATGACGTAGTCATTTTTGCAACTACCCCATCAGAGCTGCAGAGTATGATCCAGGAACTTGCTGACAAGAGTAAAGAAGTGGGATTAAAAATGAACTTTCAGAAGACAAAAGTGATGTTCAATGCTTTTACAAGAAATGAAGATTTATCGATTGATGGAGAAAAACTGGAGATAACAGATATCGTATGTTTATCTTGGACAGCAGATATCAAGTGAGGGTCACATTGATGAAGAAATTAATCGGCGTACAAAACTTGCCTGGAGAGCTTTTGGAAGAAACAGCATAATTTTCAAGAGCAATATGCCATTATGTCTTAAAAGAAAAGTGTTTGATCAATGCATCCTTCCAGTGTTTACGTATGGTGCAGAGACGTGGACCTTAACTAAAAGAGACATACAAAGGCTGCAGACAACTCAAAGAAGCATGCAGAGGTGCATGCTTGGTGTAACCAGGAGAGATAAGAAGAGGAACTCGTGGATCCGAAAAATGACAAGAGTGGAAGACATCATGATCAGAGTTAAATCCCTGAAATGGCAATGGGCTGGACATACTGCCAGAAGGACAGACCATAGATGGACAGCCGAAATTTTAGATTGGATTCCAAGGGACAGGAAAAGACCCAGAAAAAGACCACATGGGAGATGGGTGGATGAAATTCGTAAATATGCGGGAGTGACATGGAGGAGACTGGCACAAGACAGACCGTTGTGGAGGAAACTTGGGGAGACCTTCGTCCAGCAGTGGATTGATAATGGTTGACAATGATGATGATGATGATATATATATATATATATATATATATATATAAAAAAAGCAGAAACTGCAACAAAAATAGCATTTTTGACACTTTCTGCATCCTGCTTTTGTTTTTTCTCCCTGCCTGCCTGTTGGCTTTGGAGTTTATTTTTATTTTAGTTTTGTTGTAGTTTCTACTTTGTTGTTATTTCTGAGAATTATTCACTGCTGCTTTTGCACGTTTTGGTCTTCAGAATTTAAGTTGGTAAATTTTAATTTTTTTTTAGTTTATTTTTGTTTTTGTCTAAAGTTTGGTTTAAGTTATATATATATATATATATATATATATACTAGTATATTGTACATACACTGACAGAAAAAAAAAACCCAACACCACGAAAAAATAGTTATAGAGGAATGAAATGGCGGCAATACATTTGTATAGGTAACATATTTAATCGATTAAGGTTTCAAGATCCCAGCTTATTGTAAACGCGAGAAGAGCCATTTTAAATGTGAAATGCTTGTACATTAATAACCGGTGTAACCGCCAGAATGTTGAATGCAAGCACGCAAACGTTCATGCATTGTGTCGTACAGGTGCTGGATGTCAGTTTGTGGGAAGGAGTTCCATGCCTGTTGCACTTGGTCGGTCAATACAGGGACGTTTAATGCTGGTTGGGGGTGACGCTGGAGTTGTCGTCCAATGATGTCCCATACGTGCTCGATTGGTGAAAGATCTGGTGATCTAGCAGGCCACGGCAACATGTCGACACTCTGTAGAGCATGTTGGGTTACAACAGTGTTATGCGGGCGAGCGTTATCCTGTTGGAAAACACCCCGTGGAATGCTGTTCATGAATGGCAGCACAACAGGTTGAATCACCAGACCAACGTACAACTGTGCAGTCAGGGTGCGTGGGATAACCACGAGAGTGCTCCTGCTGTCATAGGAAATTGCTGCCCAGACCATAACTCCAGGTGTAGGTCCAGTGTGTCTCGGCCGCAGACAGGTTGGTTGCAGGCGCTCACCTGGCCTCCTTCTAACCAACACACGGTCATCACTGGCACCCAGACAGAACCGGCTTTCATCAGAAAACACAACAGATCTCCACTCCGTCCTCCAATGAGCTCTAGCTTGACACCACTGACATCGCAAACGGCAGTGGTTTAGAGTAAGCGGAATGCACGCTACAGGGCATCTGGCTCGGAGCTGTCCTTCAAGTAACCGATTTGTAACAGTTCGTTGTGTCACTGTGGTGGCAACTGCAGCTCAAACTGCTGCCGCAGGCGCAGTACGACGCGCCACGGCCATACGTCGTACACTGCGGTCTTTCCTCTCAGTAGTGCCACGTGGCCGGCCGGAACCCGATCTTCTTGAGGCAGTACCTTCCCTTGGCCACCGCTGCCAACAATCATGCACAGTGGCTACATTCCTGCCAAGTCGTTCTGCAATATTGCGGAAAGAAAATCCACCTTCTCGTAGCCCTATTACACGACCTCGTTCAAACTCCGTGAGCTGTTGATAATGGCTTCTTCATCTTCTTAAAGGCATTCTTGACTAACATCAACACCCTACGTCGAATCTCAACGATAACTAACGCTCACGAACGTTACAGTGCTTATTTATAGCAAACCTGCTTTGCATGTTCCGAGGGCGCTACTAGTGCCACATGTATGCACCGAGCGCGAAATTTGCGTATAGACATCATCTTACAGATGTACTCTCACCGCCTACCAACTGTCGTTTATCTAACACAACCTCTTCTTGGTGTTGAGATTTTTTTCCATCAGTGTATATACATATACTCTTAAAAAATGTACTGTTTCTTCCAAAAGCTCTTCAGCCAAGTTTTATTATATATGCTGATTAATTCCCTTATCAATGTGACCCTTGCTTGATATATGTTGTCCAAGCTAAATGTAGGTATCAGTCACCTCAAGTTTTCCCCCATCAACTGCAAAATCTTCCTTTTTTTTTTAAAGCATTGTACGTCAGTTTTGTCTCATTTTTAATCCCCCTCTTTGCTCTTGCCAGCAAGTTCCTGGATCATATTCTGCAGTTATGAAGGGGCAGTTGCAAAAATGATTATGCCATCAGCAAAACAAAGGTGAATTAAATATTCTCTATTAATCTTTATCCCTTTGTTTTCCCAGTCCAATGATTGAAAGACATTTACACACACCACACACACACGCACATACATACACACATCTTAAAATTTAGCTTTCATCTTTTCTTGGTGGATCAAATTGCAAGCTTCCTTCCCTGGTCTGTTATTCTGGACCTGCCTTTGAATCTGACACATTTTGGGTAGGCCTTTGCAACTCCAATAAATGTAATTTTCTTTCTTGAACCTCCCACCATCCCCAAGAAGTTGAGAATTGGCTTCTTTATATGGAGCTTCTGAACATAAGTAGCAGACTTCAAGACTGAGAATTTCAGGATAAGGCTAGTCACCCTCACTGTTGACCCTTGGGAACTAGATAACTACAAATCACAGTTACCCACTTCCACAGGCACAGCTTTAATGTAAGTAGTCTTCAGGGCACCATGATAACAGAAGAACTCTACCATGGTGGGTGTCATTGCAAATACTGAAACATCAGCATATGGCAGCTGCTCATTGAACTTTTCTCTCATGCCCAAAGGTAAAAGTTATTCTCATTTCTGCTCTGTTCTGCATATATATAGTATTACATCCATTTGTCACTTGAACAATAGCATTCAACACATTCTCAGTAGTCATACTGGGGGAATACCAGACAAAAGCACATTTTATTTGCTTGTGCACAAACATTTTGCATGGCGACTCAGGGAGCGGTAAAAAAAAAACACATATTCACAGATTAGAAAATCTGCAACAACTTTAGAAATACACCTAAGAAAAATAAATTATTGTGAATAGTGCTATGGTAACATAGCTATCATCACACTCAAATGCATCAAAAAGGCAGGGATAATTCCTTTATCCTAACTTAATATCTCTACGAACATTCAAACAGTGACAAATGCTCAAAGCAATCGTAACATTCCTTTGAGAATTTTTCTAGGAATCCATAACTATATATACAAATTCATCATCATCATCATCATTGTCAACCATTATCAATCCATTGCTGGACGAAGGTCTCCCCAAGTTTCCTCCACAACGGTCTGTCTTGTGCCAGTCTCCTCCAGGTCACTCTCTCATACTTTCAAATTCCATCCACCCATCTTCCATGTGGTCTTCTTCTGGGTCTTTTCCTGTCCCTTGGAATCCAATCTAAAATTTTGGCTGTTTATCGATGGTCTGTTCTTCTGGCAGTATGTCCAGCCCATTGCCATTTCAGGGATTTAACTCTGATCATGATGTCTTCCACTCTTGTCATTTTTCGGATCCACGAGTTCCTCTTCTTATCTCTCCTGGTTACACCAAGCATGCACCTCTGCATGCTTCTTTGAGTTGTCTGCAGCCTTTGTATGTCTCTTTTAGTTAAGGTCCACGTCTCTGCACCATACGTAAGCACTGGAAGGATGCATTGATCAAACACTTTTCTTTTAAGACATAATGGCATATTGCTCTTGAAAATTATGCTGTTTCTTCCAAAAGCTCTCCAGGCAAGTTTTGTACGCCGATTAATTTCTTCACCAATGTGACCCTCACTTGATATCTGCTGTCCAAGATAAACGTACGTGTCTGTTATCTCCAGCTTTTCTCCAACAATCGATAAATCTTCATTTCTTGTAAGAGCATTGAACATCACTTTTGTCTTCTGAAAGTTCATTTTTAATCCCACTTCCTTACTCCTGTCAGCAAGCTCCTGGATCATACTCTGCAGCTCTGATGGGGTAGTTGCAAAAATGACTATGTCATCAGCAAAACGAAGGTGGGTTGGATAATCTCCATTAATCTTTATCCCTTTGTTTTCCCAGTTCAGTGATTGAAAGACATTTTCCAATGTGGCATTAAAGAGCTTCGGAGATATGGTGTCACCTTGTCTCGCTCCTTTTCCAATTTTTATGTGTGTTGTATTTTCAAACAGCCGAATCTTTGCACTTGCATTTTCATATATGTTATTAATAATATTAATGTACACATCTTCAATACCGCAGGATTTCAGAGCCATTGTAACTGCTGATAGTTTCACCAAATCAAAGGCTTTTTCATAATCGATAAAACCCATGCTCAATGGAAGTTCATATTCCCTCGCTCTTTCAATTAGTTCTCTCAGTATGTGGATATGATCTATTGTGCTGTAGCCACTCCTGAATCCAGCTTGTTCTCTTGGTTGAGCCATGTCCAGTGTCGCCTTCAAGTGGTGTGAAAGAACTTCAGTGAAGATTTTATAAACCACTGATAGGAGGCTGATAGGTCTGTAGTTCCTGAGATTCTCAATGTCACCTTTTTTATGTAGCAAGATCATTGTAGCGTTGTTCCAATCCTCAGGAATCTTCCCTTCATTAAGGCATCGAGTGAAAATTTGGGCGAGTACTTTTTCGATTTCTCCACTTGCTTCTTGTACGATGTCTACGGTAATTCCATCTTCTCCTGGAGCTTTTCCCCGCTTCATGTTCTTGATTGCATGTGTAACTTCTGCTGGGAGGACTGGAAGAACTCTGGTACTGGTACCTTTCATGATGTCTGGAGTACATGTATCATCCCTTTCATATAATTTGGAGTAGAAATCTTTTACTCTTGTCAAAATTTCGCCTCTATTTCTTGTTACAGAACCATCTTCTTTTCTGAGTGCCATAATCTGTTTTCTTCCCTTACTGAGATGTCCCTTTGCTATCTTTAGGCTTTGGTTGTTTTCAGTTGCTTTCCTCACTAGTTCACAGTTGAATTTCCTTATGTCTTCAGTGATACTTTTTCGTCCTGTCTTGCATAGCTCTATATATTCTACTTTGGAAGTCACATCTTCTTTAGTTGTCCTCATCTCTCTTCTTTTTTGCATCATTATTTTGGTTTTTCCTGATAATTTGTTCACATGCTACTTGTTCTTAGACCCAGCTAATTTTGTTGCTGTTTCTATAAGAGCTTTGGTTACTTTTCTGTTAACTTCAAAAATATCTACTTCTTCCGATGTTTGTCCTTCTAAAGCAGAGAATCTGTTCTTCAGTTCCAACTTGAAGGTATTATGGTGTTTTTTAAGGTTGGTTATGTCAATACATTTTGTTTGTCTTATGAGCTTGCTACGTTAGAGTTTAGTGTTGAGGTGCATCTTACATCTCATCAATCTATGGTCACTACCTGTGTTGAACTTGTTTAGCACACTGCAGTCTTCTACGATGAATTTTTTGTTACACATAATAAAATCAATTTCACTTGTCGTCCCATTTGGATGTCTCCATGTCCATTTCCTGTGTGGCTTTTTCTTGAAAAAGGAGTTCAGGATGAAAAACCCTTCTGCCGCTGCAAACTCTACGAGAGTATTTCCACGCTGGTTTCTGTTGCTGTGACTGAATTTACCTACTGAAGTTTCATTCTGTTGCCGTTGCCCTATTTTTGCATTGAAATCTCCCGTAATCATCTTCAAGTGCTGCTTGCTTTTATTATTTATATGATGAATTTCCTCATAAAATTCTTATATCTCTTCTTTAGGATGACTTGTGGTGGGTGCACAAGCTTGAATAATCTGAGCCTGGTATCTTTTCGAGCGTTGGATAACGAGTCGTGCAGCTCTGTCAGAGGAACTTTCAACTTCTACAACTTTATCCTTCAGTTTCTTGTTTATTATAAATCCAATACCACTAGTTCTGCCAGTATCAGTCCCACGATAGTAGAAGAGATGTCCAGTTTTCAGTTCAATGAGATCTTCTCCTTTTCTCCTTACCTCACTTAGCCCGACGATGTCCCACTTGATCCTTTGTAGTTCCTCTTCCAATTCAAGAAGCCTTAAATCAGAAGATAGGGAGCGTCCATTATACGTAGCCAAGGTCAGCATCAGATGGCAGCCTAGTCCGGTCCTCCGGGGATTCTTAGCACCCTCTGCCTTCATGTCGTACTGGCCGCTGCCTTGGCCAGGTACATTCCAGCTGCCGGAGACTGAGGGCCAAGATTTAAGTTGTGGAGTCATTTTGGAGAGGTTTGGCCATAACTCACCACGCTGGCCAAGCGGGTTGGTGAGTGTGGGATAGCATTTCCTCTAATCCTGATGGTATAGTTATACCGCTATTGGCGGTCGTCAGAGCCCCTTTAGTGGGAACAGGATGTACCACAAGAAGGTGGGTTGACATTTGTCAAGGAGAGGCTGTGATGTTACGCATTACCTGACCTTACATCCATATACAAATAGTCATCCAGATATTAGGAGATTCAAATTCATGCAGAAGTAGTCAAAAGTAATCAAGGTGCCTTCGTGCATTGAAGGCAACTACCTTGACATCTGGATGACTAGATGACTCAAAAGTAATCGTGCATCGAAGGCAACTACCTCGATTTCCTTTGAGTCATCCAGATGTCAGACAATAGATACTTACATAATGGGGCTTTTTCTGGTGCCTTCATTACCATAGTTTGATTACCATGCTTTGGCTAAATTTATTCTTAGTGATATTTCAAACATGAAAATGGTGAACACAAAACAAACTGGTTTACATAATATTGATTCATTCTTTCATTTCACAAGAAACATTTTGTGATCTACACAGATGAAAAATGTTAAATACATACAACCTAAGTAAAACTTAATGCTTCTGACAGACACACACAATCTTAATGTGACAGATAAACATAGCTGCCTAGCTGTGGAGTTTTCTTGAACTTTTATTGGAAAGTTGCTTTTGTAACCACAGTTACGAAGTTGCCTGTGAAAGTATATCATGTGAGCCAACTAAAGCTCTCATTTCAGTTGAAATGGAACACACACAGAATTAACAAATGAAGAAGCTGAAGCACTTCAATTTGAAATTCATAAATCTGGAAATTAAACAAATACTGAAGAAAGGAAAGGGTTTCAAATTTTATGACTTGGAGTATAACTCAATTGAACTTCAAGAATAAATGATTTTTTATAATTCTTGCTTTAATTGCTTTCTTTGTTTTTAAATATATCAATCAATATAATCGTTTAAACTTTCACATACGTTTTCAAATCAATGCCCATAATGGTAATACAATGCCAAGTATTACTGTAAATGTTAATTTTTTTATTTTACCATTTAATGCTATTGTGAGGTTATCATTATCAAATTACCACCATCCAAAGCAATCATGTTAAAAAATATACATGATATACAATATACACTATCTACCAACAAGAAATTGGACACATGTGATATCAAAGGAAAACGAAGTTTATTCACCTTCAATAGTTGGTGGAGCCTCCACAAGCGGCGATTACAGCTGTGACCCTCCGGGGAATACTCTCAACCAGGCGTTGTACGACAGCTAGCGGTATTTTCTTCCAACTGGCTTGGAGAAGACAGGTCAGTTCCTTCACCGATTTCGGACGGTGGGGGCACCACATAAGACGCCCCGACGCTCCAACTTGTCCCAGAGGTGCTCGATAGGGTTAAGGTCCGGGCTCTGCGCAAGCCAGTCCATTCGATTAACCCCATTGTCACCATACCAAGCCATGGTGGAACTTGCCACATGACAGGTGGCATTGTCATCCTGAAAGTAACATGGGTCCACCCCGTAAAACTGCCACAATGTAGGAAGCGCATGGTCATCCAAAATGGTGCAGTAAGTCTCGGCGTTGAGTCTACCAGGAATTGCAACCAAGAGTCCCGTGCCATACCAGGAGAAACACCCCCATAGCATAATTCCACCGCCGCCGAACTTCACAGTTGGCACAATACATTCCGGCGGCAGGAGGCGTTCTCGAGGCAGACGCCAAACCCAGACCCTGCCATCCGAACGGTAGAGGGTGAACCTTGATTCATCGCTTCAGAGAACCTGTTTCCACTGTTCAACGGTCCACTGTTGATGTTCTTTGCACTACGTTAGCCAAGCAGCGCTATTGGACTTGGTGATCAAAGGCTTGTGGGCGGCAGCACGTCCATGATAACCAAGCAGATGGGCTTCCTTACGTATGGTATTAATCGAAAGAACACTCCCGGATGCCTGTTGAAACTCCTCGCGGATGTGGCCCATCGATTTGGTGCGGTTCTTCCGAATTTCTCTGGCCAGCACCCGTCGGTCTCTAACTCCCAGTTTTGTGGGTCTGCCGGGTTGGGGCACATTCCGACAGTCACCTCTCATCTTCCACTTGCCAATCACATAGGCCACTGTCGATTTTGGGTACTTCAACTCGCTGGATATGTCACATACGGATCGGCCATTTCTGTGATACCCGACGATTACACCTTTCTCAAAATCAGAGAGCTCCAAACAGCGTGCCATCTTGCATGCGACTGGTTGCGTTGTTGTTTCCCACATAATATTTAATGGCAGCAGCCATTACGTGTATCAGGACCGCAGATATCGTCGATTGCAGGGGTGTCCAATTACTTGTTGGTAGATAATGTACTTGCTATACTTAGTATCGCATTATAATGAAAATACAAAAATTTTAAATCTGTGTATTTTCAAATAAGAAAATAAGTATGTAGTTTAAAATTTAAAGCCTAAACAAATTTCTTAGATAATTAATTTTGCTGGTAGACACAGAAATTACTGACATTTTCGAAAAACTTGTCCTATGAATATATTAAAAGAAACAAATTAAAAACTGATGGATGGAAAACTCACGTATTTAAATCAACCATCTTGTGGTCAATATACAAGTCCATCATGCATCCCACAAAGTCTTTATTTTTAATCTGGAAATCAGAGGGAAGTGCTGGAAGTCCTCCAATTTGCAATGGACCTGTGAGATCTAAAAACCTGTAGCAAGTTTGCATTAGATCAGCACACCTGAAATGAAAAAATAAAATAAACTACAATAAGATCACTTCATCATCCTCTTCACAAAAAGTTTGGTTTTTGAACTACCTACATTCAAGAGGAATGGAGTTGAATGCACACATTGCTTGTAATTACTTTATTTCTTCTCTGACAATTTCACCAATTTGTGATAAATGAATAGTCGGCCAGTTCTTAGGGTATAACTGAAATGAATATTTTGTACCTTGCAGGGTGAATCCTTCAAATTTATAAGATTTGAAAGTAAGGGCCTGCAAGTTAAAAAAAATCATCTTTCCTGGGGTATTAAAAGTGAGTAAACATAAATGGGTGGCATAACATGACAAACCTTTATTCATTCCAAAGAAAACTAAAAAATTCAAAGCGGCTATTTGTTAAACTAATAGGATCTAAATTTTTTATGGAATTTTTTTTTGGAAAAAAACAACACCTTTTTTATGCTTTCTTTAATGTAACTTCTGTCCCAAAAGTTCATAATTCATTGAGAAGAATGGGTTGTAACATGTCTTGGTGTTTGGAATTTCTTACTTTCTGAGAATGATAAAAGGCACAACAGATAAAGGTAACTTGATCACGCTAGTTACGTTTAATGAAAACTTTTACAAAAAGCTCGTAAGTTGGAAGCTTTCGACCTTATCTTAGGTCTTCATCACGCCAATGGAGGACTAAGATTGTTGCCAGATTCTACATTTGAATTTTTCCTATTTTTGTTGCCAAAACTTAGAATTGATCTCCAGATTATCGGAATGTAGAGAGGAGATTCGGAATTGCAAGTCATTGAGTTGAAAATAATTTCCAGGCTTTCACGGTAACAGAGGGCAAAACGATTGTCAAAAGAAGCAATTCGTTTTGCTTCGTTCCAGTGGGGAACTGCAGATGTGTCTTCCATTGTCAAAATAGACAAGGCAGTATTAGGATTGGCTTTCGAAACATCTTTTTTATGTTCTAAAATTCTATGGCTAATGCTCCTGTACGTGCTTCCAATGTATAAGTTATCCCCAGTAGAAGAAGAGATAGGAATGCAGTAAACTCCTGGGAGGTTCAGGCTTTCAACTTTGTCCCTATCCCTTTGTAGAAGTTTCAAGATGTTTGGGGTAGATTTAATGGCAAGATGGTAACCAAAACTTCTAAAAAGAATCTGTAACTTATAAGCATAGGAAGGATGGTAAGGAACAGAACCACAGAATTTCAGGTCTTCTTTCTTATGAGGAAGGAGGCATTCGATTTTCGAATGGTTTTCAAATTTCTTTATGAGGGAGTTGACTGTAAGAGCAGGGAAACCATGGGAGAGGGCTATTGTAGAAATTTTGGAGAGTTCTTCTTGAAGAAAGAGTTGGTTGTTGCAAATGATATGAGCCCTGTGGATGTAGGACTTCAATGCTGTAAGCTTGTAGAGATGCAGGGTGAAAGAATTGTAGGGAATGATGTTAGTGCCCGCAGAAGGTTTACGATAGACGGAACGAGTAATGGAGAGATCAGCGTTTCTGCAGATAGATACATCCAGGAAATCAATTTTGTGGTTTACTTCCTTAGATATAGTGAGATTAATGGAAGGAAATTTTTCCGTAATGGAGTTGATCAGTGTCTGTAGTTCAGACTCGGAATGTGGCCAGCTAATGAAAATGTCGTCTACATATCTTAACCATAGGGAAGGTTGAAAAGGGTGTTGAGGAATGATGGAAACTTCAATATGTTGCATGTAGATTTCTGCAAGCAGAGGGGAAAGAGGTGAGCCCATGGGGAGACCAGATTGTTGCCCATACACAATTTTGTTGAAAACAAAACAACTGTGTTGATGAATAGTGTGGAAACAATCATAAAGATCTTTGATAAGTGTACCGGGGTGGGGGGGGGGTTCAAAATGAAGAATCAATTTCTTCATGAGGAGCATGTGGGAATCAAAATATGGTACAGAGGGAAACAAAGATTCTACATCAAGAGTATACAGATTAACACTAGGAGAAAAGGAATTAGGAAGTTTGTGGATGAAGTTTGAAGTAGAGACAACAGTATGAGGATGGTTGGCTGCCAGGGATTTGCATTTGAGAACCAATCTCTTTTCAAGGTTTACTGCTGGAGAAAAAGAATATTCCACTAAAGGTCTGATGGGGTTACCAGCTTTATGCAATTTCACTTGCAGGAAAAGCCTGGGAGTTCGAAAGTAAGGAGGGGGTGATATATCATCAAGGAAGGATTGAAGAGTTTCTTTCTTAGCTAATCTGTCAACTGAGTTTTTGAGTGAGTTGGTGGTGTCTGACTGCAAAGGAATGCAGTTAGCAGATGTAAGAAATGAATGCACTTTTTGGTTTAGTGTTTCTTTACCAATGATGACTGGGCAACCAGGCACAACAGATTGACTTTACATGGAGAACATTATTATCAGTTTGTTATTTCACTTGTTTATTGACTAGGGTGGATGTAACTTGTTTTGGTCTTTTGGAATTTTGGGGAAATGAAATCATAAACTGATTTCACAAGAGTATTAAGCAAATTTGCTCATATGCACTGAGCACTTTTAATGCCTTACTTACGACCAAGAAGAGAGATGAGGACAACTAAAGAAGATGTGACTTCCAAAGTGGAATATATAGAGCTATGCAAGACAGTAAGAAAAAGTATCACTGAAGACGTAAGGAAATTCAACTGTGAACTAGTGAGGAAAGCAATTGAAAACAACCAAAGCCTAAAGATAGCAAAGGGACATCTCAGTAAGGGAAGAAAACAGATTATGGCACTGAGAAAAGAAGATGGTTCTGTAACAAGAAATAGAGGCGAAATTTTGACAAGAGTGAAAGATTTCTACTCCAAATTATATGAAAGGGATGATATATGCACTCCAGACATCATGAAAGATACCAGTACCAGAGTTCCTCCAGTCCTTCCAGCAGAAGTTGCACATGCAATCAAGAACATGAAGCGAGGAAAAGCTCCAGGGGAAGATGGAATTACTGTAGACATCATACAAGAAGCAAGTGGAGAAATCGAAACAGTACTCGCCCAAATTTTCACTCGATGCCTTAATGAAGGAAAGATTCCTGAGGATTGGAACACCGCTACAATGATCCTGCTACATAAGAAAGGTGACATTGAGGATCTCGGAAACTACAGACCTATCAGCCTCCTATCAGTAGTTTATAAAATCTTCACTAAAGTTCTTTCACACCGCTTGAAGGTAACACTGGACATGGCTCAACCGAGAGAACAAGCTGGATTCAGGAGTGGCTACAGCACAATAGATCATATCCACGTGCTGAGAGAACTAATTGAAAGAGCGAGGGAATATGAACTTCCATTGTGCATGGCTTTTATCGATTATGAAAAAGCCTTTGATTCGGTGAAACCATCAGCAGTTACAATGGCTCTGAAAACCTGCGGTATTGAAGATGCATACATTAATATTATTAATAACATCTATGAAAATGCAAGTGCAAAGATTAGGCTGTTTGAAAATACAACACACGTAAAAATTGGGAAGGGAGTGAGACAAGGTGACACCATATCTCCGAAGCTCTTTAATGCCACATTGGAGGGTGTTTTTCAGTCACTGAGCTGGGAAAACAAGGGGATAAAGATTAATGGAGATTATCTAACCCACCTTCGTTTTGCTGATGACGTAGTCATTTTTGCAACTACCCCATCAGAGCTGCAGAGTATGATCCAGGAACTTGTTGACAAGAGTAAAGAAGTGGGATTAAAAATGAACTTTCAGAAGACAAAAGTGATGTTCAATGCTTTTACAAGAAATGAAGATTTATCGATTGATGGAGAAAAGCTGGAGATAACAGACACGTACGTTTATCTTGGACAGCAGATATCAAGTGAGGGTCACATTGATGAAGAAATTAATCGGCGTACAAAACTTGCCTGGAGAGCTTTTGGAAGAAACAGCATAATTTTCAAGAGCAATATGCCATTATGTCTTAAAAGAAAAGTGTTTGATCAATGCATCCTTCCAGTGCTTACGTATGGTGCAGAGACGTGGACTTTAACTAAAAGAGACATACAAAGGCTGCAGACAATCTCAAAGAAGCATGCAGAGGTGCATGCTTGGTGTAACCAGGAGAGATAAGAAGAGGAACTCGTGGATCCGAAAAATGACAAGAGTGGAAGACATCATGATCAGAGTTAAATCCCTGAAATGGCAATGGGCTGGACATACTGCCAGAAGGACAGATCATCGATTGACAGCCGAAATTTTAGATTGGATTCCAAGGGACAGGAAAAGACCCAGAAGAAGACCACATGGGAGATGGGTGGATGAAATTCGAAAGTATGCAGGGGTGACATGGAGGAGACTGGCACAAGACAGACCATTGTGGAGGAAACTTGGGGAGACCTTCGTCCAGCAGTGGATTGATAATGGTTGACAATGATGATGATGATGATGATGATCTACATAGAGACATTTATATTCTGAATGCAACAAATTTTTTCATATTATACTTTGGCTATAAATCTCCAGACTAAGCAATCATACAAAGATGGTTGGCATTAAAATGCATTTAAACTCAGAATTTTATCACATAAATTAGCATGATTGTCTTTATACTTGCTACTGTAGTCAAATCAATGTCATTTTATGGTACATTCAACTGGGATATAAAGTTATGCACCTAGTCAAGTTTTGCAATAATGAAGAGAGTTTATTTGACTGACTTCTAAAACTTTGAGTTTGATTTCAGGAAAAAGCATATGACATTCCAATAAATAAAGGTAACTTGATCACGCTAGTTACGTTAGATGAAAAAAAAAACTTTTACAAGAAAGTTCGTAAGTTAGGAGCTCTCGACCTTATCTTAGGTCTTCATCACCCCAACAGAGGACTATGTTGCCAGATTCTACATTTGATTTTTTTTCTATTTTTGTTGCCGAAACTTAGAATTGATCTCCAGATCATCGGAATGTAGAGAGGAAATTCGGAATTGCAAGTCATTGAGTTGAAAATAATTTCCAGGCTTTCACGGTAGTGGAGGGCAAAACGATTGTCAAAAGAAGCAATTCGTTTTGCTTCGTTCCAGCGGTGAACTGCAGATGTGTCTTCCATTGTAAAAATAGACAAGGCTAATACAGCCTTACCTATTTTGACAATGGAAGACACATCTGCAGTTCTGCGCTAGAACAAAGCAAAACGAATTGCTTCTTTTGACAATCGTTTTGCCCTCCACTACCGTGAAAGCCTGGAAATTATTTTCACCTCAATGACTTGCAATTCCAAATCTCCTCTCTACATGCCGATGATCTGGAGATCAATTCTAAGTTTTGGCAACAAAAATAGGAAAAATTCAAATGTAGAATCTGGCAACAATCTTAGTCCTCCATTGGCGTGATGAAGACCTAAGATAAGGTCGACAGCTCCCAACTTACGAACGTTCTTGTAAAAGTTTTTTTCATGTAACGTAACTAGCGTGATCAAGTTACCTTTATTTTCTATTATTGTTACATGTTTCGCCCATCATCGACAAGCCATTCTGATGGAATGCTATTACTTACACTTTGTGAGCTAATCAGTATTCACCATTTAGGATAGCGATTTTCAATTTGTAAAGATCTCAATCCTTTGCAGCCTGTTTAATGGAAGTTGCAAGCTTTATACATCAACTTTTAATTACATCTTTATCATAGATGGCCTGATTGATAATCAGAGAAAAGTTAAGCAGCAGGGGGTGGGGTCAAATACTGAGTTATAAGATACTTAATTCCAATCAAGACACTGTGAAGATTAGAAATGTCATGATTGGCACAAAGTGTGCCAAATTTTCACTGTTTCCCATGTAGTTACCCTTTCAGAAAATGTGAACTGCCCTGGAGCTGGAACTGAACACACATCTCCTGATTTCCATTTGAGCATGTTACTGTCACACCACCCAGGACAATGAAATTCCAAGGAACAGAACCTAAGCAGATGCAGCTTAGAAATCTGAATACCATTCCGACTTGTGCTAGTTGAAGCAATCTGATGCTTCCTTTTAGTGCCAGTCTGACCTTTGCACACATCCAGATATGGATTGTGCTCTCAACTACCATCAACTTAACTTGCTTTTTAGTTACATGCATTGCCTACCACTCATTTATGATCATAGATATAGGTCACAAGTTCCAGGGCTTCAAGAGAGCATCTCAGATATCAATGGGAAATGAGTCCATCTAAAGAAATAATTCTTCACAAATACATAGAAGGCATGTACAATTGGTTTAAACTGTTTCTTGATATGTTTTTAGTACTTCTCTATAAATATCTTTTATTTCCTCTTTTGATCTCCAGCTTCTAATACAGGAATTTACCAAAGAAATTTCTCCCCGCACGGGGATAACTGGTTTACCAGTTATTTGGGGAGCGGCGCCCCACGGCCTGAGCTGACCTTGTGACGGATCATTTTGTCGTTACGACTAGAACGATTACATCACCGAAGGGACAGCTGTTCATCCAGCTGATGGGGGATGGCGTCCCCACGGCCCGAGCCGACATGTACTAGATGTGAATTTTCACTTTTTTGTTTTTTCACTTGACACGCTCCCGCCTCAGTTGTAGGTTGCTGAGGTTGTGATTATGCGCCAGCTCCGGATTTTAGTTTCTCGTTTTCTTTCCTGTCTTCTCCATTTCATGTTCCTTTCTTTGTTTTTCCGAGCTGGTTAGCTAGACCTGCCTGCACGTTTGCCGTGTGCGGTGACCCGTAAGGTGGAAAAGGGGATGCTGGAGGCTGAGGTTTCTGGAGGCCTGGGTGTTGTTGTCGCCAGTTGCCAACACTCCTCTTTGCTCCCCTGCTTCACCCTAAACGGGCGGCTGGGAACTAACCCACTCCTAGTCAATGAGGTCTGTGGCCGAGTGGAGCCCAGACCTCTAACGGCTTGTCGTCTCGTACGACAGGGTGAGTCTGGGGATAAGGTGGGCATGCCAAAGGGGTGTTCCCCAGGCATGGGAAAGTCTGGGTGCTCGCCGAGCGCATGTCTGCCCTATCAACTTGCTATATCCGCTTGCTATCCCTAGAGCCGTGTCCTGCGTCCACTTGGGCTTGCGGACCTCCGGTTCTCCCTTGTTGGGCTCGATTGTGGGTGGGGAAGTCGGCGGATGAATCCTTTCAATTTTTTCATGGCTCTCAATGAAATTTCCCATGAACCCAAAACTAAAAGAAGTATGGAGGAAGGTTCAGGTCCTTCCGCCAAAAAATTTGTCGCTGATGTTTCCAATGCTAGATTCTTTTTTGTGCACTCATTGGACCCTTCAAAGCCTTTGAGTGCCAAAAGTCCATTTTGGATCCATAAAGCACTGCAATCAATTGCAAGCTCTCCTAAAAGCGTAAAGAAGCTCCAGTCTGGAGATCTTCTTGTTGAGATGTCTACTGTGGCCTACAGTTCCACACTTATCAACACCAGCATGCTGCTTGAGACTCCGGTCAAAATAACACCACACGGTTACCTAAATTCATCTCGAGGTGTTGTCTCCTCTCGGGATCTTATTGATTGCACTGAGGAGGAACTTCTCGAAGAACTGAGGAGCCAACATGTTACGGGTGTGCGGGTGTATTTCTTTCAGGAGGAATGGGCAGTTTGTCCCATCCTGGAACATTATCTTGACATTCAACTGCCCTTCCCTGCCTACATCCATCAAGGCAGGGTATCTCCACCTCGAGGTACGACCGTACATTCCTAACCCGTTGAGATGTTTTAGGTGCCAGTCGTACGGCCACTCTCAGCAGTCATGTAGGAGTACTCCTAGGTGTGGACGCTGTGGTGCCACAGAGCATCTACTCTCAGAATGTGTGGCCGAGGCCGAGTTTTGTGTGAACTGCAAGGGTTCACACCCAGCATCAGCCAAAGATTGTCCCAAGTGGAAGGAGGAGAAGGAAATCCAAAGGCTCAAAACGGTGGAAAATATTTCCTATCCTGAGGCCAGAAGAAGAGTGGTTCCCGTTACATCTGATCGGCGATCATACGCTTCAGTGGTGGTTGCCAAATCTACGGTTGGCATTCAGACCGACGCTCAGATCTCCCCTAACTGTCCATTCAATATGGAGGAAATCATCGCAGCCGGACTGGAGGCACTCCAGTCGCGAGCTAGGAGTCTGAAAGCGGCACCCGCCACTTCACCGAAGCAGACTCACTCCAACACCAGCAAGGGCACTCAGTCCACTTCTTCTGGCAAAAACGCCAACACTAACACCAACACCAAGGTCAAGGATAAGAAGAGCATTTCTTCTCCTTCAAAGTCTCAGCCAAACAATCAACGGCGAGCAAATCCTGCCAAGACACTTGGGACAAAGCATTCACCAATCTTGGCCCCTGGTCACACACCACCAAATCTGGGGGAACGCTCACCAGAGGAAATGGAGGCTGACCAAGTTTAATCATTTCCTTTTTCATTTCATTTTTACCCATGGGTTCAATAATTCAGTGGAACTGCCGAGGTTTTCGCACCAGTTTTGATGACGTGAAACATCTGCTTTATTTGTACTCTCCGGTGTGCCTTTGTCTTCAGGAGACAAAGCTTAAACCATCGGACCTGCTTTCAGTTCGAGGCTACAGTGCATTTCGGACAGACCACTCGTCTGGAAATATAGCCTGTGGGGGTGTCGCTATTCTCGTTCCTCACAGGGTTCCGGTACCTTCCGTCACGGTTTCCACAACTGTGCAGGCCGTGGCGGTTCGTATTTCTATGCCTGTGCCTCTTACTGTTTGCAGTGTTTATCTACCACCGGATGAGGATGTTAGCGTTCTGTTCTGGAGAGCTTGATTGATCAGCTGCCCTCTCCCTTCCTTCTTTGGGTGACTTTAATGCTCATCATCCTTTGTGGGGTAGTGTCAGCGCCAGCGCTAGAGGTCGTCGCATAGAGTCTCTTCTGTGCTCGGCCTCTGTGTGCCTTTTAAACACCGGTGCTGACACTTACTTCCATGAGCCGACAAGATCTTTCAGTGCGATCGATTTGACCTTGGGTTCACCATCGATCATTGCTGACTGGTCGTGGACGGTGTGTAAGGATCTCCACGGGAGCGACCACTTCCCAATCGTCCTCTGGCACCATGCAAACGTGCAATATTCTGCTCTCCCGCCCACCTCGATGGAGGATGGATTGTGCCAGATGGGAGGTCTTCACATCGTCCGCGGTGATATCTTCTGAAATGGTGACCCAAGAGTCAATCGACGCAGCTGTACTTAAAGTCACAACTTGTATTCTTCAGGCAGCTGATCTTTCAATTCGTAAGACATCTACGAAGCTCCCCAGAATTCCGAAACCTTGGTGGAACCCTAAATGCGCAGCGGCTAGGAGAGCTCAACACAAGGCCTGGTCTACTTTTCGGCGTTATCCAACCAAGGCTAATCTCGTTGCTTTTAAACGTGCTAAATCCTATGCTCGGTTGGTGCGTCGACGTAGCAAGAGGGAGTCTTGGATCCAGTATGTATCATCTCTTACCTCACGTGCCAATTCGAAAACTGTGTGGGAAAGGATTCGTAAGATCCGGGGAACCTACAGTTCACACCAGATTGCCATTCTCGAGAGTAACGGCTGCACATATGCTGACGTCGGGGAGATTGCAGACTGTCTGGGGGAGGCGTTTGCCTCCGTTTCGAGTGATCTGGCGTATCCGGCCTCCTTTCATAGGATTCAGTCCTCCGCGGAATGCCAGAGAATCTCTTTTGCGCCGTATACCGACACTGGTTATAACTCCCCTTCAGCATGTGTGAACTTCGGGTGGCTCTGCATCGGTCCGGGGCTACTTCTGTCGGTCCCGATGACATCCACTACGACATGCTCCGTCATCTCTCCCAGTCGTCTCTCGAGAACCTTTTAATCTTATACAACCGCATCTGGTTAGAACACAGTTTCCGAGTCTTGGCGAAAGGCTTTTGTTCTACCTTTTCCGAAGCCTGGCAAGGATCCTAAGTCTCCCTCTAGTTATCGCCCAATTGCTCTCACTAGCTGTCTGTGTAAAGTTCTCGAACGCATGGTTAACTCACGATTAATTCATTTTTTAGAACATCATCAATTACTTTCACCATCACAAAGCAGTTTTCGGCGTCATCGTTCACCTCACGATCATCTCCTGCACCTTGAGACATCTGTGCGCGAGGCGTTCGTGCGTAGGCAGCACCTGGTTTCTGTATTCTTTGACATCGAGAAAGCCTATGATCGTGCGTGGCGGCACGGGATTATCCGTGACCTCCACGCATGCGGATTGCGAGGGAATCTTCCGACCTTTATTGTAAATTTTCTTCGCAATCGGGTGTTCCAGGTGCGCCTGGGTACGACGCTATCTGCAACATTCCATCAAGAACAAGGTGTTCCTCAAGGTTGCATTTTATCTGTCACATTGTTCATCCTTCGCATTAATTGTCTCCTCACAAATCTTCCTCCTGCGGTTTCGGCTACTGTGTATGTCGATGACTTGCACATCTTCTGCTCGTCATCGAGCATGCGTTTCATTGAAAGGCAGTTGCAGTCTAGTATTAATCAGATTTTTAAAGCGGCAAATAGCAATGGTTTCGTTTCTTTTCTCCCGACAAGACAGCGTGTGTTCATTTCTGCCGGAGGCGTGGCCTCCATCCTGACCCCGAGCTGTATTTGGACCGTGCAGCCATTCCAGTTTTGCCGGAGACCAAGTTCCTTGGACTGACCGTCGACCGTGCGCTTACGTTCCGTGTGCACGTTCGGCGGCTCAAGATTTCCTGTCTGCGTGCTCTTTCTATTCTAAAAATCCTTTCGAGAGTTTCGTGGGGCGCAGACAGGATCTCTTTGTTTCGCATTTACCACTCCTTAATTCGGTCGAAACTGGATTACGGCTGTATCGTGTATGGCTCGGCTCGTCCTTCCGTTCTCCGGCCTTTGGACACTGTTCATCATCAGGCACTGCGTCTTTGTACGGGAGCATTTCGAACATCTCCGATTCCCAGCCTTTACGCTGATGCGAACGAACCATCGCTTGAATTACGCCGTCTGCGGCTGTCTGTCCACTTTTACTTAAAACTTCGGTCTCTTCCAGACCATCCTTTGTACGGAGCAGTTTTCCATCCTCAGCATGCTCGTTTATTTGCGAACCGGCCCTCGTGCGTTCCAACCTTCGGTCTTCGTATGGCGGCCGTAGCTCGTGATGCAGGGCTCGACTTGTCGCTTGTTGCAGCGATCAGGGGCTTTGGGGATCCTCCATGGCACCCACTTGGTGTCATGGTTGATACCACCTTTACGTCTTTCGACAAATCCTCAACCCCTGCGTCAGTGTACCAGCAGCTCTTCGCTGAGCATCGTGCCCTCAAATCTGAATACACTCCCATTTTCACTGATGGCTCCAAGATGCATGGAGTCGTTGGATCCGCAGCTGTCTGTGTTGATGACGTGTCAGTAGCGCGGATCCCAGCTGAGGCCACGGTGTTTTCGGCGGAGATGCATGCTGTGTATCTTGCACTTCTTCATGTTCAGTCGAGTTCTCATCATAGTGCTATGGTCTATACGGATTCATTAAGTGTCCTGCAGTCTTTGTCATCGCTGGACTATTGTAATCATCCTTTTCTTTTGAACGTACGAGGGCTTCTTCGTTCCTTGCTCGAGGCCGGTGTCCAGATTCAATTCGTCTGGATTCCTGGGCATGTTGGAATCTCGGGTAACGAGTGTGCTGATGCGGCCGCTAGATCTGCTTCCTCTTTGGTCGTCACACCCTTGCCACTGTTTCATCGCAATTTTCGATTTCTTGTTCGTGATCATATCAAACGAACGTGGCAGGGTCTGTGGGACCAACAGGTTGAAAATAAACTGCATCGTATCAAACCTATTCTCGAAATCTGGAACTCCTCATCTCGTCGGAACCGCAGGGAGGAAGTGGTGCTTGCGCGTCTCCGCATTGGGCATTGTCGTTTCACTCACCGCTTTTTGCTGTGTGGCGACACTGCGCCGATGTGTGAGACGTGCAACTGCCGACTCACCGTCACTCATCTTTTGTGTACCTGTGTTCGTTTTCGTGATGTACGTTTTCATTTCTTTCATTCTCATTTGTTGAACGAGGACGCCATACACTGCAGCGGCTCCTCAATGACCACTGCAATCCTGTTGTTGTTTTTTCATTTTTTTAAGCAAATTGACTATTTTAAACGTATCTAGATTTTAGCCCTATCATTATACTCATTTTTCAGTTTTACTGAATCAGCTAGATTTTAATCTTTGTATCATGTTTTTAGTACTGTTTGTTTCATTATCTTTTTTAGCCCTTTCATCGTTCTCATTCTTCAGTTTTATTTGATCAGCCATATTTTAAGCTTCATCGCACGTTTTTAATACTGTTTGTTTGTCTGTCTGTCTTGTAGTTTTTACCGTATTCATTTCCATCTTTCACTTTTACCGCTTCATCCTGTTTTTAGCCTTGTGTACTTATTTTATTGATTTTGTTCTCTTTTGATGTCTTTTGTTTGGCGCTCTTTGGCCAACCATGGCCCTTGCGCCAATAAAATCAATGAACCAACCAACCAACCAACCAAAGAAATTTCTAGATTAGGAACTGACAGACTTTCTGAGAAGTGTTACATCAGTAGACCTAATTTTCCTTCACTTTTCCACCTGGTAAAATATTTAAGTCCTGGCCATATTCCTGTAAATCAGCTTAAATGAGCATACCTCACATTTTAAAGCAAATTCTACTCAAAACAAGGATATTATTAGCTATATAATTATTTTGCAATATCTATTATATATTTCTGTTATGCGCATTTAAAGTTAGCACTAAAAACATGACATTTGGATGCAAATAAATTATTACTTCCAAAATGACTCCTTGAACAATGCATACAGGAGTCATTTTTGAAGTAATAATTGATTTATGTCCAAATGCCATGTTTTTGGCCCTAACTTTAAACATGCAAAACAGAATTATATAATAGATATTGCAAAATATTTATATAGCTAATAACATTATATTACGACGTCAAGATCTTAACAACAATTTAGAATTTTAGCATAAAGAGCTATCCTTAAAGTTTTGTACATATATTAATATATACACAAGGATGACCCAGAAAGAAAAAAATGCACATAGCGTCCATGCATATCAGTGACTGGTGTTGTGGCAAAGTCATCTGACTGCATTTGTGCATTAGTTGTCAACTGGAGTGTTTCATGCACTAGTTCTATTGATTAGGGAGTTTGTATGATTATATTTGATGAACAAGAAGAGTATCCCACTGACTGTGAGGTGTGGTCAATTATTCGCTTCCTGAATGCACAAAATGTTCAACAGAAATTTATTGCAAGCTTGTTGTATATGAGGATTCAGTAATAAAAGAGTCAAGTGTGAGGAACAGTGTCTAATGTTTAACACAATGGGAGAACAAATGTTCATAATGATGATCAATCTGGGTGCCCCTCTGTCATCACTAATGAGGTGATTGGAATGATGCACTCCTTTGACAGAACAGAAGCTATATGAGAAAGTGCACAAAAAATGTCCTGAAGTTTCTTGATCTTTAATTCATAAAATTGTGAGCAACAATCTTGACAACTGCTCAATTTGTGTGCAATGGGTCCTACAAATGTCGACAGACTAGCACAAGAGAAAGCAAATGGGTGCTGCATTGACATTTTTGATGAATTATCAATAAGACGGTGATGAGTTTTTGGACCATACTTTTACTGCAGATGAGTCCTGGATACCACACTATATCATGGACAACAAACACTAGTCTCTGGAATGGCATCATGCTCACTCACCCCCCCCCCCCCAAAAAAAAACTGAAGAAATTCAAACACACATTGCCTACCCGAGACTTCATAGCCATAGTCTTTTAGGACTCTAAATGAATCTTACTGGTGGAATTCATGCCTCAGAGAATAACCATTAATGCTGATGCTTATTGCAACACCCTTTGAAGACTATGATGTACAAATCAGAACCATTGCAGATGACTGCTTTCCAGCAGAGCTCTGCTTAATAACAATGCCTAGCAGTATGCTGCCCCTCCCACTTTTATATATATACACATTTATTCAGGGAACACCGTCTAAAAGTTAGAAGTTTCTGCACAAAATTTAAGGCCACTTATTCTAACGAAGGGAGAGAGAGAGGGAGATCCAGTGTCATATGAATGAAAAAAAATATCCAAATATCCACATACTACCTGGGTTTTAAAAATAAACTCAGATTTAGAAGCCCACTCCTTGAGCCATTCAACCAATGGCTGATCCAAGACATTTACAGGTGGGTCATTCCGTGTCAAATCATCACAATTTATAATATTTTTCTACCTCACCAACTTAGATTTTGATAAAACTTGGCATACTTAATGATCCTATGTAGTTATGAAAAAATGCATTTTTTTTTATTTTTGAGCTCACAAGGGGAAAAGATATCTAAGCTTAAATTTTCAAAATTTTATTAGGAAATGGCCTACCAGTGATACTTTAACTATCTGTAAATTAGCCACCAATTAAGATATGGATTTGGAAGTGGACTCATTTTAAAGCCCCTTTAATGGGCTTTTATATGATATACAACACAATAGGGTTTATAAAAAAACACAAAATTCAAAATCCAACTGAAAATTTCAAAATCGATTTTCTCAAAAACAGATTTTTTTTTTAATTTTGAAAAAAATCTCAAAATTAGTTCGTACTTATCTATAACTATCCACAAAATATTTTTTTTTGGATCATGGTGGGATCATGAGATATGAGAGGTAGCACATATGCATGATCAAGAGAAAATAATGGGATCCTAATTTGCCAAGTTATTTAACAAAAAACGAAATTTCCACAGCATAATTTTTGAACAATATTTATGAATGTTGCTTTCTGTGTGTATTACTTTTCTTTTTCTGTTCTGTTCTGACAGTTTGTTCAATTTTAGGTGATGTAATTAAAACTCATAGCTTGAAAAATGCAAGCTGAAACAGGCATGAACATGTTGGATCATGCAACAGATCCATTCCCCACCTCTCCACATTACTGCACGTGGCTCAGTCTCCCAGCAGAGTTTGTCCCCTTGCCTTTATTTATTGTTGATAAATGTGAATTTAGTGTAAATGATTCTGAATGTGAAGTGATAGTGTGAGACAGTTTTTTTTAGTAAGTTTCAACAAAACCTCTCTAAAATGGATAAGAAATGGGCCTTAAATTATTTTAATCCATTTAAAAAATGAAACCACTCCAATATAAGGAAGGGATTAAGACCAGTGACAACATGGACGTGTTCCCTTTTTCCTGAAACACAAATGATAGCTAAAGTTTGTGACAGCTGTAGGAAAAAACTGAGCAAGATGAAAACTGAGGTTACAAAAGATGAAATTACAAGTTTTCCAAGTACTAGCCAGGATGTAGGTTATGATTGCAGTACCTATTGTGATAGTGATCCTGCTGTATTATTTCCTTCAGAAGCTTTTAAAACATTTAATACATTCCTCCAAGACATAGGAGAGTCCCCGATTGACCAGAAAAAAAGGAATTCTATCTACTCCAGATCAGAAACCTGGAAAAACTCTACTTGCAAAAACAGCTAAAACTATAAAACATTTTATGAAAGTGATGAGGTCAGCAGACCTATGCCTGGCATGAAAGACTGTTTCCATGAAGAACAGCACTGGCCAAAAAATTCATGTCTCCAAACGCCTAATGCTTAATAATTTACAGGAGGTGTACATATTTTTTAAAGAAAAGTTTCCAAATGTACATGTGGGTTTTTAAAAATTTGCAGAGCTGCACCCAAAGAATTGTGTTCTAGTTGGTCAGAGTGGTACACATGCAGTTTTTGTGTGTACTATACATCAGAACATAAAACTTATGACTGAAAATGCCAAGTTATCATCAATTACTAATGATGAAATAAAAAACTACAAAAATGTCCTTGTTAAGATAGTATGCAACCCAGCATCAATTGACTGCCACTTGGGTAATTGTGCATCCTGCCCTGGAGTTAAGTAATCCAAAGTTTGCTAGAAAATGCCTTCAAAGAAAATCTGATCGAGACTGTAACTTTTTGCCAGTGGATATCTGTAGACAGATGCACCTTAGAGACATTGTAAAAAACAGTCTCTGAATTTGTCAACCTATTTTGTGAGAAAAATTTCATTTTACTTCGCCATGACTTCATAACTAAACAACAAAGTTCATTTATGAATCATGTCAAAGAAAATTTGTCTGATTCAGAAATTGCTGATGTGTGCGATTTTTCAGAAAACTATTCTTTTGTCGTGCAAGACAAAGCACAGTCCTATCATTGGACCAGCAACCAAGCTACAGTGCATCCATTTGTTGTATATTTTAAAACAGTAGAAAAAATTCAGCATATCAGCTTTGTTGTGATTTCAGACTGTCTCGAACACAATACTGCAGCTGTGTATTTATTTCAACAGAAACTCTTAGACTTTTTGAAGAGCAGATTTGAGAAACTGCCCAAAAGAATCTATTATTTTTTTAACGGCTGTGCTGCACAGTATAGATACAAGAAGAAATTTTTAAATTTATGTAACCATAAAAAAGATTTCAACATTGCAACAGAGTGGCATTTTTCTGCTACAGCTCATGGCAAAGGGGCATGTGATAGTGTTGGGGGGATGGTGAAAAGGTTGGCAGCAAGAGCAAGTCTTCAAAGACCATACCAGGACCAGATAATGATGCCGAGACAACTCTATGAATGGGCGAAAGAAAAACTTTCAAAAATTGACTTCACATCTGTTACACAGGAAAAGTACATTGCAACAGAGCAATTCTTGACAGATCGTTTCAGCAAGGCACAAACTGTACCAGGAAGTCAGAAACTACATGCTTTCATACCTTTAAGTGAAACAAAAATCTCAGTCAAACCTTTCTCTTTTGCTCAAACATCAGTTGAACATACTGTAACAATATGTACAGGAAGACTGCTTTTCAGTGAAATATGTGGTTATGTCATTGCACTCTACAGTGGCAATTGGTAGTTGGCCTATATTTTAGCAAAACAGGAAGAGAAGGATGAAGTACAGTTAACATTTCTTCACCCAGCAGGTCTATCTCCTTCATTTGCTTATCCTAAAAATCCAGATGTTCTGTGCATTCTGTTGACATCTGTCCTGTGTAAAGTGAACCCTGTAACACCAACTGGCCGTACATACGCTCTCTGTGCTCAAGAACTCCAACAAGCTAATCAAGCCTTCCATCAGTTCACTAGCTCAAGAAAATACTGAAAATATGACCACTTGTGTAAAAATGGATTGAACTAAAACAATCATGTGAGTTAATCTTCTTAATGATATAACTGCATATGTGCCTATTGATTTTAAAATTATATTGCACTGTGTATTTGTTTTCTTTGTTTTCTTCATTTTTATGGCCCCACATCATTGGAGATACATAGGATCACTACCTAGAGATATTATAACAAACAAAAAATCCCAAAAGCTACAGTATATGGGGGGGGGGAGGGGTGAAGTACAAAACAGTAAATCTGGGTCACATTTATCTTGATCATGCATATGTGTTACCTCTCATATCTTATGATCCCATCACGATCCCAAAAAATATTTTGTGGGTAGTTACAGATAAGTACAAACTAATTTTGAGATTTTTTTTTAAATTAAAAAAAAAATCTGTTTTTGAGAAAATCGATTTTGAAATTTAATTTTCAATTGGATTTTGAATTTTGTTTTTCTTTATAAACCCTATTGTGTTGTATATCATATAAAAGCCCATTAAATGAGCTTTAAAATGAGACCACTTCCAGCTCCATATCTCAATTGGGAGGCCTGCTAAAGCAATATAAAAGAAATCTCCAAGCCCGTTTTGAACCGAAAATCAAAAACTTTACATAGCTCTAACATTTCACATAATGAACACAGGCTCTTAAAAATCGGCATTTTTGCACTACATCATAGGACCATTAAGCAACCCAAATTTCATAAAAATATAAGCAAATTTTATAAAATATAAGTCTGAAACAGTGTGATGAGTTGACATGGAATGACCCAGGTTTAAAATTTAGCACATATGCTGAAAAGGAAGACTTGGGTGTATACTGTATATATTTTCATGTGATGAAATCAAAAGTATCACATAAACGCAACTGCTTTGGATACAAAAGCATCCATGGTAACACAGCTTAATTTAGTCCTCAGTGTTCAACACAGACTACATTTAATAAATTAGCAAATTTGAATACATTTTGAAAATGAAACAGAAAATTAAGACATTCTTATGGGCCCTTTCCAAATTATGGGCCATGAACATATTTGCCTTACCTTGGCTCCAAAATATGCGTCACAGAATTTGCACACTTGTAATGAAGTTGATCCCCAAATTTGGTAGCAACACCTGTATCACAGTTATCAATAGTCAGTGTTGCAGTCTGAAATGAAAATAGAAAAAAAAATCTTATTAAGTTGAACTATTCATTATCTAAATTATTACAGCAATTTTCTGAGAATATTTTAAGTTGCTGTCTACTATTTGAAAGACTTGTGACTTGGCATCATCCCACAAGAAGTCTGCACATTTCTGTAAAACATCCCTAAAAAGTTCTTAATTGCAGCTTTATGTTTTGCCACTCTTGTTCTAAGTGGCCTGCCTGTCTCTTCCACATATCTGAGAACGCATTGACATCTTATGATGTAGATGACACATTTTTACAATAGGATGCTCCCCCCCCCCCTTTATGTTGGGGAGATAATTATAATACTTCATTGTGTAATCCTAGAGCAAAGCCTTACATGAAAATCTTTACTTATCCACCAGAGTTTTTCAAACAGTCCTTTAGAAACTGTTTGGAAAATAGTCTTAATTGGTAAAATGATTTAATCCCATCTTATTTTCCCAATTGCTGCAGTTGATAAATTCTTATTACACTGCAAATCTAACATAAACCAAGCCACAGCAACAAAAGTACCTGTTCCAATAGTAAGGAACTTTTACTTTGGTCACATCATGTTGTGACTTAACAAAAATGCACTTTCCTGTCTCTGAAGTGATATTTTGATGAAAAAAGAGTAAACAGAAAGGTCAAAAGTAAAATGCAGGAGAACCTGGCATCCAAAGAAAATGCTACAAAGGAACATTACCACTCTGGGAACATATTGTTAATTGCCATCATATAATCACACCCCTCCAAACTTTACAATCACATGCATTACTCCATTCGGAAATATGAAAGTCTAATAGCATTTTTGTGGCTTTTGTCTCTTCTGTCTCCTCCTTTGTCTACAATCAGTCTTTGGGTACTTCAACCTCACAGTTGAGAGAGTGAATTCCCAGTAACTCAATGTTGGTATATTGCTCGCCTAGCTGTTTTTATAAATTTCAGAAATTTGTAAACTGTGTAATGTAATTTTTTTTTACAGTTGAAAAGTTACTTTGATGTATTCCAAGAACAACACTTTTCTAGATGCTCTTGCAATTATGAAAAAATTTCCAATTAAAGTCGGCAAAAAAACTACAACTAAATCTACAAAGGTTACAAACTCCATGTTTAGTTCTCATAAATGCAAAATGTTGAGTTTTTGATGTGACAAAGATTATTATTGCAAATTTTAAAAACTCATTGATGCTCTCCAAAAGATGCAAATCAATAAACAACTCAATGGCAAACATGCTGTAGAAAGCATGTAGGGGCTTTATTGCAAAAACATAAATTTTCTCTTTTTTAAGACTCAATATAAAAGAATAACATGAAATTCTTAAGCTCATGTAATTATACCACACCAACACCTAGAGTGGGGTAGAAGAACCTTACACAGCAATTTGCGATCACCTAAAGAGATGCATAGCTCTCTCAGAGAGGAAAAACAGGAATTGTGGAGGGAGCAAGTGTTCTCGAGGACTGGATGTAGCGACTAGATGTAAGTAATATCTGTTGTAGTGAAAGAGCCTGTGACAAGCACAAGTGGTGTGCTAACTAAATAATGAAATAATAAAGTTTATTAGTTGCACATAATTTAATGAATTTGATCCTATGTTCATTGTGGATGTGCTTGTCTCTCAGTAAATGTAAATAAATACTTAGGGAGAACAGAGAAGGCGAACCTGATAGGGGACCTGGGAAATCAGGTTCCCCTGCACCTCAGTTTATAAATTGTTGTACGGAGAGGAGAATTTGTCATTTTCATGTAGGACTTCCGTCCACAGGTAGTAGAGTTTAGGTCCCAGCCACCTACAGCGAGATCGCCTTTTGGGCAGGACACAGAAACGGAAGGAATGAGAGCAAGTCTAGCAACTTTTTGACAGAACAGTTTGTAGTGAGATTAGAGTACAGTAGATGGCGCCACCGTACAAGTACGATATTGCACATAGATGGGTGAGAGAATTTCAGGGAGGACATAGGAAAGGATACCCATTTAACCAGTGGGTCCAGCCTGGGGGCCGTCACTTTACGTGCTCGTCCGATGCACGGCGGATATTCAGCGATTGTTAGTAAATCACGCCATCTCTGAAAGATCAGCCCAGGCTTGAACCTGGGGACCCAGCATCGATAGTCTGAAACACTAACCACTAAGCCATCCGCGGCTCATTGTTGTACGGAGCTAAGAATTTCATTTTTAGACAATATTTATTAAAAACGTTACTGTATATTATTTGGAGGAGACTGGCACAAGACAGACCGTTGTGGAGGAAACTTGGGGAGACCTTCGTCCAGCAGTGGATTGATAATGGTTGACAATGATGATGATGATGATATTATTCCACCTGTTGGCAAATTACTGGAAACCTAGTTCATTAGTGATTGTGGACACCATTCTGGATGCTGTGAAAGCTTTAAGAAATGATTCAATTTATGCAGAAATTACAAATCAAATAACCACTGAATTTAATGGTGAGGAAGGAAAATTTGCTTAGTTAAAAAGGTGCAGAAGGAAAATTAGCAAATGGCTTACTAATTCTTTTTTTTTTTTTTAGGTTGGAGGTTTAACGACCACCGCGAGCAACTCAATGGGCTATAAGCAGTCGCCCGTCCCTAATTTAGGGTCACTGGTTCCAGGGAAGGGAGAGAGCCAGTGCCGTAAGACAAACACAACATCCATGCCTCACCGGGATTCGAACCCGGACCCCCTTCGGACCAATGATCAGAGGCCATCGTTTAGACCACTGCGCCACTGGGGCGGCGCTTACTAATTCTCTGATTATAGATAGTATAGCAGAGAGATCAGAGGGAGTGAACCAAGTGAACATTTAAAAATAATATGCTATTAAATAATTGATATTGTTTCATCTGAAATAAAAGAAAGATTTGGTAATGATTAATTTCTAGTTGCTATATCTCTAGTGAAGATGCTGAATTAACTTTGAAAAACTGAAATATATATTTGGAGTCCCTCAACATCAAACTTCCATAAAAAAAAATAAAATCTCTTGCAAAAGTTTTGTAACAAACTGAGTTGAAAAGGAAATAGATGTTGCTTTTCATGAAATTTTTTGAACCAAGGGTTGTTTTTAAAGAAATCTGTAATTTACTGACAACTGTGAAAACATTTGAATGTGGAGCTGCTACAAGCAAATCAATGATTTCAGCTTTAACTAGAATAAATTGTCCACAAAGATTGGCAAAGCATCACCAACAAATGGCAAATTTGACTCCATCAGCATTTGAGAAATAATGTACCGGGTGTTTCACTGGGTAGTGACAACTTTCCTGTGGAATAAATCGTTAAAGAATAACAAGATGGCGCTGTAAGTCCAAGACGTCAATCAGCAGGTGACAGGCATTTGTGAGGAGGTAGTGGGATGGTGGGCATGCGATTTTGGACATGCAGCGATATACCATGGAAGAAAGAGTTTTCTTTGTGAAAACTTGGCATGCAGAGGGCGGAAACCCCACAAAGGTGTTACAAAAGTGGGTACAGCGTTTAAGAATCGGCGCAAGCCATCCCGTGCATACCTTACAAAATTGGTAGCGAAATTCTAACAAACCGGCAGTGTCACAGATGACAGAGCAAGCATGGAGACGAAGAGAACAGTGCGGACAGTGGAAAACATTGAAGCTGCACGAGAACTCCTGCACGAAGAAGCCGAAGACTTACGCAAAAGACATAAGAAGTCAACACCGAGACTTACGCAGCAACTAGATGTTAGCCCAGCATCCACATGGCGCATTGTGACGTTGGATCTGTTTCCCTACAAAATCCAGGTGCGTCAGCCTTTGAGCACAACAGCCGTCTAGCAATGTTATGCATTTGCAAATAGCATGCGTTCACTGATCGAGGAGCACAACTTTGATGTGAAGAGCATTGTCTTCAGCAATGAGGCACACTTCTGGTTGGATGGCTACGTTAACCGGCGAAATTACCACATCTGGGGAAGCAAGAAGCCAGCGGTCTGTGTTGTGAAGCCTCTCCATCCGTTGAAGCTAACCATTTGGTGTGCAATGAGTGGTGATGGCCTCATTGGGCTATTTTTCCTGGAGTCCACAGTTACTGCTGCCACCTTCAGTGACCTCTTGAAGAATAGTTTTCCCCCCGTTGCAGTCCAAAAAAACTGGATTCGCATGTTTCAACAGGACCGCCACACTCCACACATGCTGTTCTTGATTTGCTTCACCAGCAGTATGGCCCAGGGGCCACCACCAGACGATTTCCCCATTGTTTTCCAGCCAGTCTCTCTTGGCCCCTGTACATCCCCGATTTAAGGCCATTCGACTTCTTTCTTGTGGAGTTATCCGAAAGATCGGGTGTACCAGGACAACCCGTGAACACTGCCTGAACTTTGATGTGCCATCCAACAGGAAATTGCAGGGATCCTGTCGGTATTGCAGCATTTCGAAGCATGTATTTGCCAAGTCGTGACGGCGGATGGTCATCATGTGGATCATGTCATCCATTGATTACCTTTTGTCTACTCTTACTCCTGTAAACATCTTTTTCCTCTTCCAATAAAGTAAGTTAACTTTATTGTCTCTTTCATTTGTCATTACTCAGTGAAAGACCCAGTACAAAAACAGTCAATAAGGACATTTTTTCAGATAAGTTTAATAATATGAAAGTCAGAAGGCTGCAACTATTTGAGGTACTTTTAGTTTTTTATTTTATAGATTTGAACATTAGATATTAGAGGTACCAAAATACAATTTTAAATTAATAATTAACTACTAATTGTATAAGGAAGTGATTAGCATATTGTCTTCAGACAGTTTTGCTTGATAAAATTTAAACTACTGTAACAAAGTAACTAAAATTTTTCTAGCCTCCCCTATAGTACAATGAGCCTCCATAAAATTATTTGCTAGCTATGGCTCTACCAACAAGTCTCTAATAAAGATAAAAAGAAGTTCAAATACATGTATAAATATTTGCTTAAGCAGAAAAGTTACACCCCATTTAGGACCATCTAGAAAAGTTCGAGTACAAGTGGAAATCTCCGGAATCACACAATAAGGTAAATATCTTTTTTCCCTAACAAAAAGGGAAAAAAAAACCTTATTGCAAGAAGGAGTCATCTACAACAAAAGCGTCAATGTGGCTTCAGCTATGTGGAAAAGGCAAGCAGGCAACCTAGAACAAGAGTGGCAGAACATAAAACTGCAATTAAGAGTACTTTGGAAGTACTGGCACAATGTCATTACCTTTTGAAAAGAAAAATAGCCTAAGGTGTAGAAATAGGGAAAAGAGAAACTACATTAAATGACCAGAAGAGATTGATCTTATCCCATGAGTGGCAACATCTACTGAGTCCTGATGTTTTACTGCCTAAAAGTTGGAAGTGAAAACTCATATTCCTGTGAAAACCCAATATTTACTTACCATTTATAGAGTAAAATAGTTTTAGTATGCTCTTGGCTTCAGTATTTAAAATAGAGCCTGTTATTCATCTGTTTTAAAATGCATTGATATATAACTGCAGTTTCTAAAGTCTGTTTATTATTCTGAAAGGGGGGTACATTAAAGAACAATCTGAATTTTCATCTCCAGAAACAAAAGCCAAAGATATGTTGTAATATTTCCAACAACTGCAAAATATTTCAACATATGTGAGATTTCAAGGGCAGGGAAAACTTTTAAGCAATGAATAGTAGACAAATATGAGATTTGAGATGTTTTACACTTCTGTATAATAATTTTACCTCTGACTTTCTGAACTCTGCAGTGTTAGACATGGAGGTAGGAATAAGGGGAGAAAGCACTCTCTGTCGGCTCAATGCAATCCAAGTGAAGCCAGTGAAACGTCACGCCTGTGACGTCATGGCAGCCATCTTAAGCCTGACATGAGCAGACTATGCAATAGCTGTTAGTGCTGTGTGAGGCATGAAGTTGGCAATTTGCTTTTAATATTAATAAATTTGCCCATCTTTATTATATTAATTGTTGATATACTGTTCTTAAGGATATCATTAGTTGGTTTATCAATGTTTAGGGCGTTATGGCTACTTCCAGGTATTTAGAATTTAGGAAACATTTCAACTGGCTTCTGGGGCATCAGTGCAAGCACAAGTGTTTTTCTCATTTTGTAGGTAAAACCTTCGTGTAGTTTCATAGTTTTTAAAGTTGTGTGTATGATAATCTAAATTTAGTGACATTTTACAGAGATGTGCTCTGTTAAAATGAAGAGAATATGATAGTGCATGCAAAATAATGTTAACTTTAATACCCTTATATTACTTTATATTAGATATATTATGATGTTGTCTTTTCACCTGTGAACAAGCACATGCCTTAAAAGATTACTTTTCCGAGGGAATTGCTAGGAACATACATCCCATTGGTAAGGTTTTTCACCTGAATGAATAAGCATATGCCTTAAAAGATTACTTTTCTTAGCAAATTTCTTAGAGCACGAATCAAATTGATGAGGCCCCTGTGTGAAGGAGGATGGGCTGTGAAAGAAGACTTTTGTGTGAAGGAGGATGGGCTCTGAAAGAAGACTTTTCCAAAAATATTGTTTGGAGCATACATCATATTGGTGAGACTTTTTCCCCCCATGTGAATGAGTAAATGCTTCTAAAGATCACATTTTCGAGCAAATTATTTGGAGCATACATCGCATTGGTGAGGCTTTTCCTCCCATCTAAATAAGTTAATGCTTCAAAAGATAACTTTTGAGCACATCGTTTGGAGCATACATCGCATTGGTGAGGCTTTTCCCCCATCTAAATGAGTTAATGCTTCAAAAGATAATTTTTTCGAGCACATCATTTGGAGCATAAATCACATTGGTGAGACTTTTCCCCATGTGAATGAGTAAATGCTTTGAAAGAACACTTTTTCGAGCAAATCGTTTGGAGCATACATCACATTGGCGAGGATTTCCCCCGTGTGAATGAGTAAATTCTTCGAATGTTCATTTTTCGAATAAATCGTTTAGAGCATACATCGCATTGATGAGGCTTTCCCCCGTCTAAATGAGTTACTGCTTCAAAAGATAACTTTTTCGAGCATGTCGTTTGCAGCATAAATCACATTGGTGAGGCTTTTCCTCCGCGTGAATGAATAAATGCTTCGAAAGATCACTTTTTCGAGTAAATTGCTGGGAACATACATCACGTTGGTAAGGCTTTTTACTTGTGTGCATAAGCATATGCTCCGAAAGATGACTTTTCTGAGTTTCTATTAGAATATTATTTTCCTCTGTTAGCACAACAAAATGTCATACTGTTCAGTGCCATTCTGTCAATCAAAATGGGAAATTAAGCTCATCATATCTAAATTGACTTCATATACGCACTTTACTACTAAATGCTCTTCGGAAATTAAAAGATTTCATATTAAATGTTTCTCCTTTGCTTACCTGTGAAAAGTAACTCCAGGAGGTGGTTGCCCGAAATTGTTATGACGTCCGTAAGGGCAACAACACACCATTTCTAAAAATAATAACTTCAAATTTCGAAAATCAAACTTCTCACATGCATAACCCAGTGGCCCAAAATCACCATCAGAGGCTTAAGATGGCAGCCACACTGTCAGCGTCATCTGCTAAGAAAGCTTCAAGTTTGTGACGTCATACTTTCTCCCCTTATTCCTACCTCCATGGTGCTAGATCAATTAGTCAAGATGATTGTGAAATATGATCATTACAGAAAACCTACTGAATAATAGTATATCATCATCATCATCATTGTCAACCATTATCAATCCACTGCTGGACGAAGGTCTCTCCAAGTTTCCTCCACAACGGTCTGTCTTGTGCCAGTCTCCTCCATGTCACCCCTGCATACTTTCGAATTTCATCCACCCATCTCCCATGTGGTCTTCTTCTGGGTCTTTTTCCTGTCCCTTGGAATCCAATCTAAAATTTCGGCTGTCCATCGATGATCTGTCCTTCTGGCAGTATGTCCAGCCCATTGCCATTTCAGGGATTTAACTCTGATCATGATGTCTTCCACTCTTGTCATTTTTCGGATCCACGAGTTCCTCTTCTTATCTCTCCTGGTTACACCAAGCATGCACCTCTCCATGCTTCTTTGAGTTGTCTGCAGCCTTTGTATGTCTCTTTTAGTTAAGGCCCACGTCTCTGCACCATACGTAAGCACTGGAAGGATGCATTGATCAAACACTTTTCTTTTAAGACATAATGGCATATTGCTCTTGAAAATTATGCTGTTTCTTCCAAAAGCTCTCCAGGCAAGTTTTGTACGCCGATTAATTTCTTCATCAATGTGACCCTCACTTGATATCTGCTGTCCAAGATAAACGTACGTGTCTGTTATCTCCAGCTTTTCTCCATCAATCGATAAATCTTCATTTCTTGTAAAAGCATTGAACATCACTTTTGTCTTCTGAAAGTTCATTTTTAATCCCACTTCTTTACTCTTGTCCGCAAGTTCCTGGATCATACTCTGCAGCTCTGATGGGGTAGTTGCAAAAATGACTACGTCATCAGCAAAACGAAGGTGGGTTAGATAATCTCCATTAATCTTTATCCCCTTGTTTTCCCAGCTCAGCGACTGAAAAACACCCTCCAATGTGGCATTGAAGAGCTTCGGAGATATGGTGTCACCTTGTCTCACTCCCTTTCCAATTTTTACGTGTGTTGTATTTTCAAACAGCCTAATCTTTGCACTTGCATTTTCATAGATAGTATATAAGAACAGTTAATTAGCTTTATTTCAGTAAAAAGGAAGCAATACTTGGTTTCATTATCAAATATTTGTATACATGCACAATACACTGACTACAATGCAAGTATGCTGATTTTACCTAAAAGGGAGTTTAAAATACACATATGTATAGTATCACACTTGGGTTTACCATTTGCAAGCTACACTGGATTCACACTAACATTAAATCACCAAATATGCTAAAACTGTAGATATTATTTCTGCAAGCAAAATTTGACATATACCGGGTGTTCTGCTTAGATGTATAATAAAAGAAAAATTCGTAACATAAAAAGTACTAGTTCAAATGACAGAAACTGGGTGCCATTGTAAAGAACAGATGTGAAATTTATAAATCAGGTGAATTTGGGGTGCAGCTCATCTGCCTCACTGTGGCAGAAGTAGATAGCTTCTGTGTCAGTCACCATGTGGACTCCACAGAAGAAGGTATTTTGTGTGCAATCATTTGTGTATGCTTGTACACTGCCGTTTTTTCCACGAGTACAAGCTTGGATTGATGACAGATGTCCCGATTTGTTACTGGAAAATATCTTATGACTGGTAAACATCTTAAGTGTATGGTATCTGAGGAAAACATTGAACAGATTAAAAGTCAGCTCAGAGGAGCCTGAAGAAATCCATCCAACAGATTAGTGTGAAGCTAGACATCCCACCAACAAAAGTGCATAAGATACTACATAAAATCTTGAGTTTACATGTGTCTAAGATTCAACTGCATCAACAAGTTAAGCTGCATGACAGGATGGCACAGAAAAAAATTGCAGAGACAATGTTGGCCAAAACTGATGCTGACAATACATTCCTAGATCGTGTGTGCTTTTCATACAAGTCAACATTCCACGTGTCTGGAAAAGTAAACAGACTTAACTGCCACATCTGTGGGTGTGAAAATCTGTACGTTGTTCATGAACACAAACAAAATTCTCCAAAATGTAACGTTTGGTGTGGAATCGTGAAGGACAAAATCCTAGGTCCCTTTATTTTTGTAGAGGCCACAGTAACTGGACTAACATAACTGGACATGTTACAGGAATACAATGTGCCTCAGCTGCCTGAAGGAATAATTTTTCAACAAGATGGGGCTTTCCCACACTTTGTTAATGATGCCCACATATTCTTGGATGACCGCTTCACTACAGGATGGATTTGGAGATCAACATTCATTGCATAGTCCACCGGATAACCAGACTTAACTCTACCCGACTTTTTCCTGTGCAGGTTTGTTTAGGACCAGGTGTATGCTACACCAGTGCACAATCTGGAACACTTGCATGACAGAATTTGTGCTGCAGTCAACAATGTGCCACCACAAATACTTCTCTCAATGTGTGGACTGAGGTAGAATACCAGCTGGATGTTTGCCACACTACCAGTGGATCTCGTGTTGAAGTTTATTTGACATGTAACAAAAAATTAATAGTTTGTGTCTCTGGAGCAATATATGTCGCTCATAAATTGTGGTAAGGTCAGAATTTATTATACTTTCTTTTATTATACATCTAAGCAAAACACCCTGTACATTTTTCTATCGATTACAAGCAGTTTCCATTATGAAATAAATTTTTCTTCATGTCCAGAATGCAGAAATTTCTCTTGGTAGGTTCTTACATGACACCAAGCACGAATTTTTCCAAGTGTTTTCTGCAAATAAAAAGCTTTTCCAAATTTTTTCACACTTTGAATGCCCAAAAAAAAAAAAAAAAAAAAAACTTTCTAAGACATTTAGAACTTTATAACTAATTTCTCTTTTGGTTATGGATATATATATATATATATATATATATACTTAAGAGCAAAACTGAAGACTAAGGAAAAACTTTAGAATTTAAAACGAAGGTTGCAAAAAAACCTGAAAATCAAAACGCGCAACGCAGCAGTTTTGAAAATTCAGAATTCACATTCTATAAAGAAGATACCTAAGCAAAAAAATACATATATAATTTTGACTCACACCTAGTACAACATAGAAAACGTTATGTATCTACCTGTGTGAGCAAAAGGAAAAAAGATAAAAAAATAAAATAAAACAACTGAATGTAGAAGGTGTCGAGAATACTGAGCCTTGGCTTTATCAAGGACCAGCAAAAACTCTGCTTTTCTCACTTCCACAAAGACCTAGTTGGAAATGGGTTTCTGCAAGGCCATAGATGCAAGTAACATTCCCACCTAAAATAGTTTAATACATATATATATAAGTCATGTCCTCCTTAGAGTTGCATGACCTAGCACTAGTTAACAATTTCGCTTGCATCCATTAACCTTCCTGGCCCGACCCATACTCTTCATCTGTTACTATTAAACAGAGAGAAGAAGATTAAAGAGAACTCAAGCTGTGAGAGTGACATAATAATTAGAAATGATTTTCAGCCATAACGAAATTCCAAGTTCGTTTGAGAGAGAATTTAAACCTGAAAAACAATGCAAAAGAAATCCAAATTTTACATTGCAATTAAAAAAGGAAATGTTAATTTATAACGAACAGATTTTAGAAAGAAAACTTGAGTCTAAAACCCCCTACTCTACAACTTATGACAGCACGAAAACGAGAATAAGCTAAAGATAATAATTAACTAAAGAAAACTTTGTGAAATTTATATACCTTAAACAGTTAGTTGCAATATGTACAAAGTATTTCAGCAGTGCTTTAAGTGCATAATTAATTAGTTATTAAGAACTTAACTACTTTGAAAAAACAGCGCATAGACAGCGCATAGAAAAGGAACAAGCTTAGCCATCTTCTGTTCCTAGGTACCCCAAAAGACGCTCAAAGTTACAAAGAAAAGAAAGAGTTAAAACCCGCAAAAATGTTAACAGACAAACCAATGCCTAAAAGCTGAAAAGCTAAAAAACGACAGAGAAAAGGTACATGAAGTACAAACATTGAACTTATAAAACCTAGAACCCAAAAACAAGGAAGAGAGCTTACCTCTTGTGTTACAAAAACTTTTCTCCTCACAAGAGAAGAACATGGCTGACCTCTTCCGCCACTCCCTAGACGCTGGGGGGCAGTGAGGGTGGGGCTGATGGCCTCCTCATACAGCAAGAAACCAACGCGCGGAGATTTTAACCAGAGAAAAAATATATAAACTTAAGACTGTGGATCTGTATGATCAGAAAGAGCAGAATTAACTCTCCAGAATACATGAGAAATATTATAAAATACACGAGCAGTTTATTTAATAATCTTTGCATGTATTAAATCACCTTAGTGAGCTTCTATAGATTAATCAGAATCTTATTAATTTTAATGTTGGTTTTACTATTTTTAGTATAGCTATCCTAGTGATGAATAACTAGTTTTCTTTTTTTATTTGTTTTTATTTTCTTTTATAAACAGATTTTTAAGCTTTTTTTGTGATTTTGTTTATATTATTTAATTTTTTGTTTTAATAGGACCGTCATATCCATAGCACTAAGGTTCCTTTAGGTAGTTAATAGGCATCCTCTAGCCAACTTCCTTACGGCTTTGATTGGTCAGAATCATATTATTAACTGTGTAGAAAATTAAAGCAGATCTGCCAACCTTACTCTATTATTCAGAATAATTTTTCTTAAAGTTCTTTTGATGAAAGAAGAAGGAATTTCGTTCTCTAGAAAACTTTCTAATAGTGTATTAATGTGGTAATTGAAGTCCAAATTGTTGCTGCAAATTCTTGAAATTCTTAGGACCTGAGAAATTAGTACATTCTCAATTACTTTGGTTGTAATGTTATTATTCCAGTGTAGATATTTAATTACTTTGAAAGGAAAATTAACTCTTTTATCAAAGAGGCTAATAGATGGGTTACCTCTGTTGAGCTTAATGCTTAAGTCTAGGAACTCAAGTTCCTGATTACTGTGGTTGGTTTTACATAAGTTAAGAGAGCTTGGATAGATATTATCAAAATCACTCTCTATAACTTCTGAATTATTGATACACAGCAGATCATCAATATATCTAAAAGTGTAAAGGTAGTTATCTGAGCAGGTGGGGTAATTTTTAATGAATTTATATTCCTTAAAGAACAGGAATAGATTAGCGATATTCGTGGACGTTGATGTCCCCATTGGAATACCGTTCACTTGCTTATAGAGAGTATTATTATATACGATATGGTTATTTTTTATGCAGCAATTGAGATAAGAGTTCCAAGTTCCTACATCAACAAATTGGTTAAGTTTAAATTCTGCATACAGCTCTTTAAAGGTAGTGATTATATCTGATAGAGGCAGATTAGTATATAGGTTTTCAAAATCATAACTATTAATATCTAGGGGACAAACTTTGAGTATAGTAGAAATTACTTCTGCATTATTATTAATTATCCAAAAATCTCTGTTCATCAAGTTAGAACAGTTTCTAATGTGTTTCAAAACCTTCTTTAAGACATCTTCAAAAGCAAGATCTATTTTCTTTTTATGACTCCTTACTCCACTAGCTATGAACCTGAACTTCACAGGATCCTTATGAAACTTAACCGTTGCAAAAAGAAATGGAAATTCAGGCTCATATCTTCTAGTTTGTGGAATTTTAAGTTTTTGAAGAATGCCTTAAACCGATTTTCTAACTGCTTGGTAGAATAACTTACGGGCTCGTATGTTACTCTATTATTGAGTTCCATAGTTAACAATTCAAAATAGAACTTCTTACAGATAATTGCAAAATTATTGCTAGCTTTATCCGTAGTGGTAAAAATAAAATGGTCTTGTAGTTTGGAGAGTGACCTTTTAGCTTCTCCAGAGAAAAGAGATTTCTGTCGAAACAAAAGTCCAGACCTGCCAACTCACCGTGAAGCTATTGATTATATTATATTTCCATTCTGCGAAGGCCTCAATAGGCTGATTGTACGTTAAACTGGTTTTTACGATGTACCTATTTACATCTTGAGTGAAGCTCTCAAGAATCCTTTCTTTGGAAATTGTGAAGGAAGGTCTGAATTTAGAGCCATACTCTAATAAATTCTAAGCTTTTCATTTTCAACAAAACTCAAGTTTCGGTGATAATATGGTTGTAATTCTTATCATAGTGAACTGTTTCTTTATGTTCATCACAAGAACATGTAGTAATTACAGGAATGTAGCTCGAAGAGTTAAGTTTGTAGTTTTTAACTATTGACCCTAAGGTCTTAACATATTTAAAACTTACAATAGACTGGTGCCTGTGGATGGGAAAAAAAAAATTGCATTATTGTAGAACAGCTTCCTAACATTGAGATTATCGTAGGCTTTATTTAGGAACCTGATGGTAACAAAATTACTGGAAAATTCTTTAAGAGAAATTTTATCTTTAAGAATATGTTTAAGAATGTCCAGAACCAAAGCAAAAACATGCTTATCAACATGGTCAGCAGTTTCATTCCAGAATTTGAAAAACTTTTAAGGACAGAGTGCTTGAAGGACTTGAGAATTTTGTAAGTATTTTTAACAAAATTAGTGCCAGTTTTAAAGCTTTCCAGAGTTTTTAGCAAGTTAGCAAAATCAACTTTGCTTGATGTGCGAAATAACCTCTGTCCTCTATTACCTCTAGAGCAGCTCTTATTATTAACAAGAAAGAAGAGTTCACGAATTGAAAATTTATGCTGATTATGCTTATTGTCAGATAGAGTGGAATTAAGGCCATAGGGATAAAGAGACTGATGCTGCAAAATTTCAAGGGATTCAGTTTCTAGCCGAGCATAGAGGTCAGGGATAATATGTAGTATCTCTATTTTCACTTTGTCAAAACCATGAGTATGGGAAATGCTCTAATTCAAAGGTAGAGTACTGGTTGGCGTTTGTGGAGGGGTACACTCCTGAATTAGAGAACTTGTTTACTAGAGACCTGTGACCATTAATCCTAAGATGAAGAGGATTTTTACTTTGGCCAATATAGCTAAGGTTGCAGACAGTACAGGTGAGCTTATAGATGGTATTGTAGGCTTTGCAAAACTTGTTGGAGCAATTATCCTCAACAGAAGAATACAGGTTAGGATCTGCAGATTTACATGTCAAACAACGTTTGTCATTTCATAACTTTAGATAACCTTTGCCAGCGAGTTCATACACTATGGGAAAGGGTGCTAGCCTAACCGAGCGGGAGGACTTAAAATATCTGAGCTGACCTCCAATCCTTTCATCGTCCTTAGAACTCCACTTGGGCCAAAACATACAAATTCTGAGCAAACCAACTAGGAAAAAACTTCTTAGAAATAAGCAGTCCAAGAAAAGACCGTACTCGAGAGTATAAACTACACTCCAAAAAGCTGCATCCAAAACATACTAAAAATAAAAATTAGAAAATGAAAAAAAAAAAAAAAAAAAAAAACCCAAATAAAAAATAGTAATAAAAAAAAAAAAATAATAATAAAACATTTCAACTAGAATTTGCGCATGAGCTGCTAAATAATAAATTGAAATTAGTTACTTAAGAGCAAAACTGAAGACTAAGGAAAAACTTTGCTTAGGTATCTTCTTTATAGAATATATATATATATATATATATATATATATATATATGGCGAGAGTGGAAGACATCATGATCAGAGTTAAATCCCTGAAATGGCAATGGGCTGGACATACTGCCAGAAGGACAGACCATAGATGGACAGCCGAAATTTTAGATTGGATTCCAAGGGACAGGAAAAGACCCAGAAAAAGACCACATGGGAGATGGGTGGATGAAATTCGTAAATATGCGGGAGTGACATGGAGGAGACTGGCACAAGACAGACCGTTGTGGAGGAAACTTGGGGAGACCTTCGTCCAGCAGTGGATTGATAATGGTTGACAATGATGATGATGATATATATGCAGGGGTTGGACAGAATAATGTGAACACCATGCTCAGAGATGTGACTTTTAATGCAGCTGCGTACGTCGCAATATGCAAAGGTATCCACCATTTTTTGGTTGTAATAGCTTTGTTTAGAGCCTCAAGTTCCCATTTAAGTAAATTTAAAGTGTCTTGTTGCAAAATTTCTTTCAGGGTGATGACGAAATGAGTGACCTAACAGCCTTCAAAAGCGGGCTAATTGTTGGTGGCCGGCTAGTTGGTGCCTCCATGAAAACAGTCGCTAAAGTAGTTGGGGTAGCGAGAGCTACTGTGTCTAGCATCATTACAGCATACTGTGTTCATGGCAAAACCTCATCTGCAAAACACAAGAGTGGCCGGCAAACGATCTGGACTGATAGAAACAGGAGAGCACTAATCAGGATTGTTATTCGTAATAAGAAAACCGCAGCACAGAAAATTTGTGCAGCGCTCAATCTGCATCTCCAGACCAGTATCAATGAAAACAGTGTGCAGCGAACCATGTAAACAAAATATTCATGGCAGAGCTGCTATTGCAAAACCTCTGGTGAATGCACAGTGATGATGGCAGTGGTGCCAAGAGCACACAACGAGGCCTGCCGATGAATGAAAGTGTGTAATGTGGTTGAATGAATCCACATTCACACTATTCCCCACCTCAGGACATGTTTGCATGTGGTGAACACCATCAGAAGCATACAACTGTCTGCTCCCAACAGTGCAGCGTAGTGGTGGTTTTATCATGCTCTGGGCCATCATAGGCTGGTTTTCAGCAGCTTTCCTGATCACCTTGAAAGGACGGATGACTGGTAAAGCATATGAAACTATTTTGGCCAACCAAGTCCATCCAATAGCTCAGGCATTGTTTCCTTCAGGGGATGCCATCTATCAAAATGATAACACCCCAATTAACAGAGCTCAGAATGTCCAATCATGGTTTGAGGAACATGACGATGAACTTCTTTGGCCTCCACAATCACCAGCCTTAAACATCATCGAGCTACTGTGGTCTGTGTTGGAAAACAGAGTAAGATACAGTTATCCTCCTCCTGCATCTCTCGAGGACCTGGAGCAAATTCCACATGAAGAATGGTGTAACATCCCACTAACCCCCATCCAGGATTTGTATGCATCCATTCCAAAGAGGATTCAGGCGGTTTTGAATGCCAAAGGTGGACCCACACCCTATTACATATGTAAAACCTTCTTTTCCTCACATTATTCTGTCTAATCCCTGTATATTATATATATGTATGTAGGTATTAATGCCCAATCCCTGTATATTATATATATGTATGTAGGTATTAATAAAACAAACACTTTTTTTCTAAATGGAAATAAGTTGTAGTTCTTACCCGATTTAAATACTGAAGTTCTACCTCATGCCATTGCCCATCACTAACTCCTTTTGGGATTTCTGCAGATACCTGAGATATGTTGACACCTAGGGAGAAAGATGCTACCAGTTGGGATTCCACTATTTCCATTGCAATAAAATCATGTTTGTCATTGTACCTTCCATTGTAAAAGATGAGAGCATTTTTTTGTCTTGTTGTAAATCTGCAGTTTCAAAAAGAAAAAGATGAACTGAAAATCAAATTATATATGCAAAATTTTCTGAATTATATTTAGCTATAAAAATGTCACTGTTGGCAAATGAACTACAAAAAATACAATATACAGTTAAGATACAAAATATGTATGATTGGACCAGGTAGTTGTACTGAAATGGCTATTTATTTTATTCCTAACAGTAAATCACATACACAATATTTGATATATTATATGACCAGCAGTCATGCCCATTCTCCAAACAGTGAATCTATAAAATCATTTTTGAACATAAAATTTAAGAAAGGAAAGTAATTAAGGGAAAGAAAAGTAATTTAAGATCCATAGCTTTTTATAATTTAGAACAGAGTCGTGACATCAGTGCATACGATTTGAAGTAAAATAGTAGCAGGCTTTGGCACTCCTTAATTTTATACCAAAATTTTATGAAATTTATACTGCATTTTGTCATTTCTGGAATAATTGTCTTTAAACCTATCAGCATTTTGAACAATAAAGCTAAGCTACTATTTTGAATTTTTTGGTTTTCAGACTTTTCTAGGTGTTCTTAGAAGTGGTAGAAAAATTCAAGCAGACAATATTCCACAACTGCCTTTTTTTATTTTTTTATTTTTGTACTTTTTTTTTAGATATCTGGACCTCAAGACATAATATACCAATTTTCAGATATCTAGATCATTTAAAAGTGGTCAAACAATAAATGAAAAAATCAAGCAGACAATGTTCCAAAGTCACCATTTTGATTTTTTTGGTTTCGGACTTTTCCAAGTATACGGACATTAAGACCTATCAGCATACCAATTTTCAGATCTCTAGGTCGTTTAGAAGTAATCGAACAATTTGTGAATGAAAACCACTCACATTTTCACACTTTGCTTTTTACATATATGTATAAAGATAGTTGACAGGTATCACAAAGCAATACTTAACTAATTGAACAAAAATTTACAGTAAATCAAGTTTAAAACCAAATAACATACAACATTTGAAAACAATTACTGTTATCATTACTCAGAGATTAGACTACAGCAAGTTTTATTTTGTGAGAAGGATTTGCTGTATCTGAGTTCGCCTTTTTTCAATGCTTTGACTTTTCATCAAGACTGTTGATGCTGAAAGCAATTATAAAAACGAACAAAAAAGCTTGGTACTATTGCCAAAAGATGATGACAATATGAATGGAACCAAGTTTAACAATTCCACTGATATAAGCTGGGTTTCACTTATCCATAATATACACCATATCTACATCTTCATTGATCCTTGATGGCCGTAGACACTGATGATGTTTACCTGTGAAAATCTTGGATTTATAACTTTCACACAGCATAACATGTAAAATGTAAATTTTATTGACATTCATCTTCTACTACTGTGTGTGAGATATCCTGATACACTTTACATACTTATTTTCAGAGAAAGTTGCTGAGAAGATACTTAGAGGTCACTTTCATTAAAGTTATTGAGAAGGTAGTTGTTGGCCATGTTCAAAAACTAGCATATCTGTCACTTGCATCGTTTTCAAGGAGAGTATATCAGAAGTGCCATCATCCCTATTTAGATGCTATTTACAAAGGCCTACACACGTCACTGAAATGGAATTTCTGGAAGTTTTTTCTTACATTTCCAGATTTTCTTCTTTTTTATCTTCATATCATGACATACAAAATTTCTGACTTTCATAAACAGTTAAATACTGCTCTTTTCTACCAATTTCAAATGTGCAGATACTGTAGACCAGGGCTGATATGTAGCTGGTTTGGTACAGCTCGAGGGAATACTTTGTTAAAACTGGGATGGTTCTACTGAACATATTGTCAAACTAAATGTTCTGATTTGAAGTATGGAGGCAAATATTTGTCAGTGTATTACTGAGAATTTCTTGTCTTTTTCCTGTTTTTAATTTTTTCTATTGTATCCCTATGTCAAATCAGTTGTTAGTGCATGTGCTTGATGAAGGACATGCTGATATACAAACACCTCACAAAAAGAGAGGCTGGTTCATGCTTTTGTTGCTCATCAGTACCTACAGTACCTGGAGGAACTCTCAGAGAGGGATTCTCGAGTTCACAACCAGCAGTCCATTGTAAGACAACAGAAGAATGGAGTTGGGGGAGAAGCTTGGAATTTTTTTAGGGAAGTGTCATGGATTAGAAGCACATTTCAACATAGAAATACCATGGTGGTGCCTGTGTTTAAAGCTGAGTGGAAGCTAATCTGGGCTAAATGCCTTATGAATGGGCTGACTCTGTTGTAGGTCATGATGAAAATTTCTTCAAAAAGTTTTTTTTTTTTTTTTTTGTACAGGTTTAATTTGATTCATGCATGACATCAATCAAGGTCCATAAGATACTACTCTCCTCCCACTTCTCATAGCTCCACCCCATCCCAACCTGAGATATAATTGTGTTGATTGTTCGTGTATGTTTCTACTGTTTGATGCTAAGAGATTACTTAATGTGTTTATAGAATGAAATACAGAATGTCACATATGAAGCATTCATAAAAATAAGCTCTAATCCTATATTAAATGGACCCTATTTAAACACCTTTAATATCTAAAGCCAGAGCCCTACTTTTCAGGCATGAGAAACCTCTGAGCCTACCTCCAAATTTGGTTCCTTACATTTTACAGAACTACATATAACTAATACTATTTTCGAAGAATAAATATTGTTCTTCTAAAACTTCTGTTTCATACATTAAATTTGAATGTTTTGACCGAGGTAGGCAGTGTGCGATCAATTAGTTCTAGGAAGTGGTATTATACAATCTGCAATGACCATGAAAAATGTTTTTGTTTGAATTAATGCACTTTGATGGAATGTCGGGGTCCCTCAAAATGGAGCCCTAGAGCTTGGACCCTGTAGTTCTGTGAATAAATAAGGCTCTGTCTAGAGCTGAAACTAAAAATTTAAAAAAATATTCATTTTATGACAAATTGTATAATCTTTTAAGAACCACAATTAACTTCTCTTCATAAGTGTCCAGGCCTGTAGTCAGGATTCCAGAGGTGGGTGGGCGGCTATTTTTTCAGGGTGGGCAAATATGTTGGGTCTCAGGTATATATATATACTGGTGTGCAAAATTAAAGGATAAGTAGGGAGAAACATCAAAGACCCATAACTCACCCAAATTCCATGAAGAGAAAATATTTTTGGGGAGTTTTGAAAGACGCATTCATCATCTCTAGAGCAATGTAACAATAATTTGCATAGAATATATGCATCTCCATATGCAATGTAAAATGTATTTGTCTACATATAAATAACATGCAACTTATCCTTTAATGAAGACACATTGCTGCTGAATTGATACATGCTAAAATAAAATTTATTTGCTTAACATAGAAGCAAGAGGCAATACATACAAGTCAAATACAGTAACGCCATTGGAACATTAGTTTTTACAATATTCATTACTTTTAAAAACAAAGCAGAGATTTGAATTTATTCCTGTACACCTAGTAAGAGCTGAATTCTCCTATCTTTTAGAGAGTTAAATCTCCTTAGAACCTTTACAACATTTAAGTTTCTTGATTCTAACTAGCCATTCTTGAGTGAGACATTGATAGTCTTTGAGGTCTGTTAATTCATATAAGCACTGAGGTTGATTCACAAACTGCTGTGCTACATGCGAAAGTTCTGACTGCTGCCAACATACCATAACAGTCTTCAAAAGCACTTCAGTGTTTGTATATATTTCACTGAAGAAATTACGCTTTTGAATATTGTTCTTCTCAAGGAAATGTTTCACTACTTTCATTTCTTCTTTACTTGGAATGGTAATATTGAAATTCTTTAGATAATTAAGCCTACCATTTTCATCGTCTAAATTTTCTGCTGCAATTATTGCCTGAAGAATATCTTCATTGTCTTGGAATCTTCTTTGTATTTCGGCTAGCATTACATCCAAAATTATACTTTCTGTGGGTATTAAAATCACTACATGATGCTCTGTTACCTGTTGTTTCAGACACCATATAATCATCAATTAAATTTCCTTTTCATTTTTACATCTTCCTCTTTGGCCAGTTTCGATGTTTCCTGCAGTATTGATTTCAAAGTTTCACTATTTCTTAAATCTTTTAATGAACTTTTTGCAGCTTGAATTAAGTTATAGGCCTGCTCCAAGGAAATGTCATGACTTTGGAGTCCTTTATCTACTGGAGAAAGAATTTCCAAAATATTTTTCATTACCGCTAGGCAAAATCTAAACTCTTGCTTTTGCATTAAAAGATGGAGGCCAGTGCTAAGAGCCACATCTTCTCCAACAAATCTTTTTTCATTATTTATTAATATCTGTTCAAGAGTTTCTGATATATGATTGTATTCTTCAAAAATTGTTCTACACACATGAAGATGTCCTGACGATCTCTGTTCCAACAGCTGAGAAAGACTCTGCCTTCATACTCAGCAACCACTATCCCATGGGACAAAAAGTTGTATAATTCCATACATTGTCCAAAAAATTCCCTCAACAGTGGCACAATCTCAGCTGCTTTAACAACAACTAAATTTAGCCTATGGTTAAAACAGTGGACATAAGGAATTTCTTTCTTCAGCTTTTTTTTTAATTAATGCCTGGACACCTTTTTTGCCACTCATAACCGATGCTCCATCATAACATTGGCTCAACATATTGTTAGGATTTACACCATATCTTCGTAACGTATCTAAAGTTGTGTTTGTAAATGTCTCAACGTCCAAAGCAGCTGTTGTCTCTATGGACAGCACGGATTCGTAAATCTCACCATCTTGAACAAATGTAGCAGCAATTGCTATATATTTCTCTTCGATTTTTGTCTTTTGTTCCATCCTCCAAGAGAGTAGAAAATGGGACATCTGCATTCTTTATGTCATTGGAAACTTCCTCTTGAATGAGATTAGTCATTATTTTAACTAATTCATTTTGAATTTCTGGGGATCAGTAAATGGCATTCTTTGGAATAATTTTGTAAGAATGGGCTAGTTTTGAGTTCTTTTTGAAGGTATATTCAAAGAGATTTTTAAATAAACATTACTCAACATGTTCTTCAAAGTTGTATGTTCCCCTCATTGGAAGCTCATTAAAACTACAAGAAACTGCAGGATTTCAACAATGCTTGCAATGTAATACCTGTTTTTCAAGCATGTCATCATTGATTAGGGTTTAAATACACGTGTTCGAATCAGTTCTTTTATTTCTTTCAGACCACATTAACATAGCCTGTATGTGGGTGTCACATGAAGCATGCTTGTAAAATCCTGCTTTAGTTTTATCCAACACAGCTTTCCAATGGCTAAATCCTTTTTTTGTGTAAGTCTGCTCTTTAGAAAATGGAACAAATTGGCCACATGCATAGCAAAATGCAGCATCTAGTTTCGAAGAATATTCCAACCACTTAAAATGTTCAAACCACTCTGATTTGAACAATCTCTTATCTTTGTTCTTTGGATATTTACAAAGTTTAATTTGTTTAATAGGCTCTCCCATTTGTGCTAAATCATCAGGGTTCTTATCATTAATTACCTTACCTGTGCTAGCAGAAGCAATGATATTTCTCCTCCTGTTGTTTCTGAAGTTTCTTGGTTACTGGAGTTTGAAGCTCAATTTGTTCTTACAACAAAATGGTCCATGTGGGAACGGAAGATCTGAACACTAATTCTTTTGCACTCAGGTTCTTCAGAGTAAATGCCCGTTAATTTGGTGGCGTATCTCCACAAATCCGCAGCTGTCAGCAAACCGTTAGGAAAATATCATACTTTTAATGAAAATATAACAGTTCGCAGGAGTCACAAAGCGCAGGTGTTTTTCAAATTCCCGAATAAATCAGAAAGTTTACTCTTACACATCGGCAACTCACACACAATTTTAATCGGGTGGCGGTTACTGTATAATGTAGAGATGGGTCGTTCGCGACTGACTCGTTCCAAGTGACCCGATCGACAGAGCGAACGAAAAGATCCGTTCGGTTGTGCCGTAGCCTACGGGGATCACGCTCGTGAGAGAAGCCTGCTATTTTGGCCTTCAAAACCAGGAATCATTTATGCTGGAAAGCTCACCAGATGGCTCTTTTACCAAGGATAGCAACAACGATTAGCCGCTGCTGGTGGCAGGTCTGTGTGCTGTCATACAGAATTAAATTGCATAAATTTCCTCCATAATCGCCAGCATTGCTTTATTTTTTCTTGCAAAAGCGATGAATAATATTATGACTAATAAATAACATTCATGGTATAATTTATCAGTCCTTTACCGTAATCTAGCTTTCCGATATGATCAACAAAGTTGCACATTTCGGGACACATTAAATACATCGATGACCTGCTACATAGAATTTTAATATATGTATATTTTTTAATAATTCACTGTTCCCAAATCATTTTGGAAGGTAAGATTACATAACTACCTACTTTCCTCTTTATTTGAACGTTTTCCACACTTAAAGGGTTGGTTATGGTCATGCTTTGCTGTTTGCGCAATTTCTCGTGTGAAAATATTTATTTAGGAGAAGCGTAATGCTCTGGCTCAATTGTAGAATTTTTAATTAAATTAAATCAAGGGAATTGTCCACAATTTGGTTAAAAATTTTACATTGCAAAATGAGACAGAAGGGTAGTTTTTTTTTTTTTATTGGAGGTTTAACGACCACCGTGAGCAACTCAATAGGATATAAGTAGTCGCCCGTCCCTAATTTAGGGTCACTGGTTCCAGGGAAGGGAGAGAGCCAGTGCCGTACGACAAACACAACATCCATGCCTCACCGGGATTCGAACCCGGACCCCGTTCGGACGAATGATCAGAGGCCATCGCTTAGACCACTGCGCCACCGGGGGACGGCAGAAGGGTAGTGATTCTTCATATTAGAATGCATGTTGTACACACATGAATATGATTATATGTGTCAGTCAGTTATAACCAAGGACGTTAGAACGAGATATCTAGACAGGCTGCCGCCATGAAACGTTCCTGAAAGTTCAAAACAAATATAGCGTCAATTTACCGTGAGCGTCAGCCATTAAAGTGTAGGAAAGCTGGTGGTTTCCACGGTTATTGCAATGCATGTTGTTAATTGTTTTCCCAGAATCACATTTTTTCGTAGCGAATATTTCTAATTGTATATCGTAAATTACCGTCGATGTGTGAGAAAACGTTGCTGAATTGTAAAAATTCGTAATTATTTTGAGGCATCTATCCATTTCTATTTCAAACTCAAATTGATGAAACGTCCGTGTAAGTTCAAAACAAATAAAACGTTAAAATTAAAAACTTCACTGTTTTATGAAGCATAATTCATTCCAGTTTGATATTAACACGATTACTGCTATCAAAAACCACGCAATTCGAAATGCACACACCTGAAACTGCATGAGTAAACAAATCAAAGTTTCCACAGTTACCAGCTCTAAACTTGCTTGTAAGAATATACAAAAGACACACAGCAATACCTCATTTCTTTTACATATATAAAAAAAAAAAAAAAACGAGAAGTATGCAGTTCCGTAACCTAAGGCAGTATACTAAAAGCACTAACAGTAAGGGAAAGTTGTCCTCGGTAAAAGCGGCCTCTGGTGGCGTTAGAGAGAATCAAAAGTGGTTCCGTTTTTTTAAAGGAAATTCGGTCCTAAATGACAGTTGTGCCAACAGATCTCGTTCGCGGCGAACGAAATCGTTCACCGTTCGCATCGGTCATGGATCCGAAGATCCAAATCGTTCGCTGTTCACATCGGTCGTCGATCGGAGCTGTATTTCATTGCCCATTGATTACTTACTGGATCGAAATTTTTTTCGTGTTACTTGAACCATCTTATAACCATTTATCTTAGGATAGTTTGCAGTGAAATGAAGATATATCGCTTTTTTTTTAATTCTATGATTTTCATACTTTAATTTTTCATTGCGATTTCATTCACAAGATCCACCAGCTTAGAGATCTGACTGCACTTTGTAATATGTAGCTGGTATTCGTTGACATTTAACTTGGAAATGTATATTTAATATTAATAAATACAAAAGGCAGTGTTTGTACTGCCACAGAGTGAAACAATTAATTATAAAAATCGTCCACATCACTCTAAAACGTTTAATTTACAGACATTTTAGATTTATATATTGCAAATAAAATGTACATATCTGTAGTTTTTGAATATATACGGGATATTAAGGAAAAATGCAATTATCTGTAATTTTTGGATTTTTACATTGTAAATAAAATTCAAATATCTGTAATTCGTGGATATATATATATATATATTGTAAATAAAATGCAAACATCTGTAATTTTTTATATATATAGTACAAAAATTGTAAATATCTGTAGTTTTTGGATATATATTGCAAATGAAATGTAAAAACTTGAAAATAATAAATACAAAATATCTTATTCTTTCTACCACATACTTTCAACCCTAGCTCGCTCTTCAAAAATTAAGGCGTAAACGCTTACGTGCTGCCATCTATTAGCTGATTTATATTCAAACGAACGAAATGAACGGGTCTTTTGAATGGATCATTTCAGTGACCGATCTGAAAGATCCGGATCTCGTAAACGACAGAATCTGTCCACCACTAGTATACTGTCCCTTCGATTCTCTACTCCTCCCGATACAATTAACTTGAATTGAGTTCAAAACAAGGAGGTTAGAAGTAGGAGGAGTAGAAGTAGGAGGAGTTTTTAGGATTCTGTAAATAGTTTAAACTGTACCTCTCCATGTGCACCTGTACCTCTCCACCTCTCCATGTGCTTCTGGCGTGACGCCACTTTTTATCAGCTGACTACGCCAATGCGCCCAATCTGAGAATCCCCTGTATATCTCTACGGGGAAATCGCGATTTTGAACGGATTTTTCGGACCCTTGCTCTACTCATACAGGCATGAAAAAATTGAGGTTGAAATATTCATTCCTATAATAAAAATTTCTATAAAAAACCACGAAAATATGTGTTGGTATTTCTTTTAAAAATTGAACAAAATAATAAGTTTTTGAGCGGAAGTTCAGAGTGCGCATAGTTACTTGCGTACTGCCCATGTGCAAGTAACCATGTTTAAAATATAACCAAAAGCCTAATGTTAAGAAATAAGAAGTCCGAAATATTCCTTCTTTCCATCCTTGGTTTGCATGCGCTAAGCAAAACTGCTTAAGCCACAGGAAGTGACGTCACGTTCTCGAACTCTCACAGCGCAGACTCCCACCACCTCAGAGAGAGGACAGAAATAGCTGATCTGTTTTGGCTTCACTCAAAACGGGTCGCTTCACCTTCTCTTCTTCTAACCTCCTTGGTTCAAAACACATGTTCACTTGAGTTGAGTAAAAAACACAAACATGACGACATTCGCGACACCCAACCCATAGCATACACATACTGTATGTTATCAGAGATAATGTTATCATCTAACGAGTTGCCCATGAGGTGTCGGCAATTTGAACCGCTGCTGCCTTTTCTCTGCCGTAAATAGGCCGCGAGTGGCCTAGTGGGCAAAGTTCGTGACTGCCGCGGAAAGGACCTCAGGTTCGATCCCAGCAGGTACAAACGCTCGATCCACTAAATATCCGCCGTGCGTCGGATGGGCACGTTAAGCCGTCGGACCCCGGTTACTGGCACCCTGGTAATAAATAAGGGCGTCTTCCTCCCCCTTTCTACTTCACTGCCGTGTCACTTTCCTATCGGGCACTCTAGCCCAAATCTCCTAGCTTCCTATTTCTAAGGGTTGTTTAAAACCTGGGGTCAGACACTCCCTTCCTGAAATCCTCTACATATGATCAACAGATCAACTCTGCCGGAAATGCGAGGGTGGGCACATTGCTGACTTAGGGTGGGCGACGCCCCCCCCCCGCTACGGCCCTGAAGTGTCGCCTGTTTTGTCAAACTTATCTTCCAACACCCCCGTACATATTGCTGCTCATGTGAATAGGTTGTTATCCATTTGGCATGTCACTCCTGCTACAGACTAACTCAAAGCATGTATAGGTGCATGATTTAGGAGACAAGGAAGATCTGGAAAATAATTACGTGGATCAGGATAAGCACACTTTTTTGGTGGAGACATCTAATACACAGAAACAGTTAAATGGCTATGAGTTGGACATTTTGCAACACAAACAGAATTATTCTGGGCAACAAAAGTACAGTTTAAACTATTTACAGAATCCTAAAAAGACCCAAAAAGTAATGATGTGGGAGAAAATCAAATGTAATTTGAAAGCATGAAGGAACCAGGAGGAAGAGAAGTACAATAATATTTACCATAGAATTAAGTGAGAACACACAGAGTTATGTATAACAATAAAATTATTTTAAGCAGAAGCTTAAGAGAATTGGAAAGCTGAAAAGTACAAGTTTTCGTCAAATTTCAACTCTGTTCTTAGGAAATCATGTACCTTAAAATAAAGCGTCTCAGGAGGAATATTCTCATATAACCATATGTGATAAAGAATAATGTATTCCTATCTCTCAAGTTTCAACATCTTAGCAATCTCTTAGTTTATACAATTTATATACAAAAAGAAAGTTAAGAAACAAAAATAAGAACTTAAATGCAAATTAAACATGTAGAGCACGAATTTATGGGGGAAAACAACCACTGTACTCAAAAGTGATAAAAGAGAATAAGAAAATTTTTGGTGTTGATCCAAGGAGAGGAAATAATTTTAAAATTAATGTGAAGAATGTTGTTTTCCAGATGAGGATTTCCTCATGAGAGATGGGTGTCATAAATAAATCTCTTAGGGTGAGAGACTTATAAAATGCGATATGATATTTCCTGACTATGCAACATATCCATTGTATGAGGTTAAATCAGCAATTATTCACAATTTTGTTCTAATTTTTTTTTTTTTTTTTTTTTTTGTTAGTTACAGTGCTTGTTGAATAGATATATATCGTTACTGTGGAAGGGATATGACCTTGACTGGTAATATATGCCATTAACACACCCACTGTGCTCTCTGTATGCACCAATGAAAAATGAAAGTGCTCAGGATTTTATGGGCTGAAGGTTTACCAAGGCATTGAGGAATTTCAGTGCTATAGTGGAGCAGTGTTTTGCCATAATAGTCTTTGAACAAATGAATTAGCAAATTTACAAAAAAGATGACACCGAATTCTCAGGTGCAATAAACGCGTCTTTTGAATCCTCTTCTACAAGAAAAAAATATTTCAAAGCAGATTTTCGTAAAAGAAAAAAAAATCATTGAAAATGACAATGCATTTATGCCCCATAGAAAAAAAAACTGCACATAATTTCAAATATGCAGTGTTTTTCACCACGAATGGAACCAATGTAAAAAAAAAAAAAAATCAACTGAATCTCTACAATCGATAAAACATCCACAAAGAAAATTTTCGGGTGCTTGCAACTGAAATGTGTGCTGCAAAAGTTATGAATTGATCACAAAATGTTCCTCCTTCGGGAAAATATTCGAGCCAAATGGAATTTTTCAAATCGAACAACGAGAAGATGAGATATGAAGAAAAATGTGATAACTTGATGCCTCCTAGTAGGAAATCTATGCGGTACATAAGTAGTTTTCATTGTAACTGGTATCGATCGTCAGAAGGAATTTTTAAAATCGGATATTAGAACCAATATGGAATAATGTGCATTTTGGATTCGATAAAACTAGCATTTACGCCCTCTAACGGCAAAGTTATGCATCAGACAAAGATCAATATGCAAGGATTATTATTTTCACATTTCAGGCTTCCTAATGCAATTTTTTTTTCAAATTGGACTAACAGGTGCGGAGATAAGGTGCCCACAGAGGGAGACGAACAGACAGTGATAATATTAAATGCACTTTTTTTATTTTTTTTTTCGAAAGACGTGCTACACTGTGTATGTAGAGGATTTTAGGAAGGGAGTGTCTGACCCCAGGTCTTAAACAACCCTTAGAAATAGGAAGCTAGAGGATTTTGGTTAGAATGCCCGATAGGAAAGTGACACGGAAGCGAAGTAGAAAGGGGGAGAAAGACGCCCTTATTTATTACTGGGGGCCAGTACCCGGGGTCCGACGGCTTAACGTGCCCATCCGACGCACGGCGGATATTTAGTGGATCACGCGTCCGTGCCTGCCTGGGATCGAACCTGAGGTCCTTTCCGCGGCAGTCACGAACGTTGCCCCCTAGGCCACCCGCGGCCCTTACGAAAGACGTGCTAAAATGGAAGTACAAGTGTTAACGCATGACAAAGGAGCAGCATGCCTATCTACGTCCAATGCTGATGACAATGTTAAAGAAGTTCATGACATGGTTCTGGCAAACAGTCAGGTGATTATTGATGAAGTTGAAAATTAGTTTTATTTCTGCCAACGAAATAATCTGCAAAAGACTTAACTTTCATAAAGTCTGATCAAGGTGAGTTTCGAAACTTTTCACAGTCGTTCATAAATGCAATCGTTTGAGCACGTCATACTTCTTGGATCCCAGTTCTGTAGATATATCTTCTAAAACAAGCTATTGTGCTCCTGTCAGAGCTCTAAGATTTTTTTATTGATGAAACAGTGTTTCAGTATATGTAGTGAAGTGTTTCAGTTGATTTATGATGTGAGGGAGTGAACAAAAGAAATCGTGACATATAAAGTTCAAGCTATTTAAAAAGTACCGGCATGGATTTGTTCGATTTATTGGACATGCAACCGACCACTACAACTCAGGAAGCAATGAAAAAGTGCCAAATTTTGAAGTATCTACCACTATTTCGCGATAATTATAACTGCGATACATAAAGGAACTTTCCAGTGATGTTCTAATTAAAAACGTACTTTAGCTGTAAACTGATTAGGTAAAAACACCTGGGAAAGAAGACTCAATTTTTTTTAAAGCATTGTGAATTCTGATTTGCTGTTTTGATTGTTCAGTATATTTTATAAAAAAAAATATTACTATTTTTATTTAAATCTCAACTTTTTATAAAGGAAAAAAGTTTGTCAGTCATATCCTAAAAATATGGAGTTTTCTTAAGTAACGCTCTGTCATTCTACATGATTACAAATATTCATTCACACTGAACAGATGTAATTAATATATGTAGTCACATCTATTTTACAATGTGACTAATACTCCTTTTTCCTGAAATTCTCGGAGATCTGTTGTGTTATTCTTAAGGAATAAGAGAAAGGGTAGCTTATAGTAAAAACACTGTTCGCACGCATAAAACTCCTATCACTTAGCCTTAATATCAACAGCTGCATAATTTTTCTTTTAAGTTTTTTCTCCAAACAACGAAATAATTTTGAGGACTACTGTCTAGACAATGGACTTTATATTCTGTTTAGCCCGTCCCGGTCGTCGAGTGGTCAGAAGTATAGGTTTCTAGTTAGAGATCTGATCTCCGGATGAAGCATGACTGGTGCGCCTCCTCCGACCGAAAGCAGGGATGCCCAACAGCATATAGGCCCTTATAGCAGCTAACGGTGAAAGTTGAATTCAGAAACAAACATTCTTTTTACCCTTATGATCCATGAGATGTCCTATATTCTGCGTGATCCGACGGTTTAATTTCATCTTTGCGATACGAATACTTCGGTTATGATTTTATATGAAACGCAGTATTCGCTATTTTCGAATATATGATCATCTAAGAAATTTCTTAGCCCATCTTCTGCAACCGCTATCTACGAAAAGTGCCTTAGCGCCGCTAAGCCGCGCTAAGGCCCTTGTAACAAATTTAATAATATGATTAAATTATTATAGATTGAAAACACATTGTTTTTATTTTGAAATCATGACTGCAATTTACTGTTGAAAATTTCCTTGAAAATTTTCTAAACAGCATTTTAAAAATCTTCGTTTTGAACGGAATGTGCTTATTAAAAAACTGAAGATGCGTGAAAATAAACGAAAAAAAAAAAAAAAGCGCTAGTTGTCCGTTAATGCCTAGGTCTCCGGTTAAGTGTTGTTCATTAAGAGAAAAAATAACACTCTCAATCTTTCTGAAGCAAGGACGACGCCAATGGGGTGGGATGGTGGGCCCTACCCTGAAAATTGTCTTGCCCACCTAGTTCAAGATGTGCCATATTTTTTTTTTTTTAACTTTAAAATATAATGTGGAATTTGTCAAGGAATAATGACTCCCTTGTTTTCTGTTGTGTAGCCGTACATATTTCCCCCTAGAAATGGCGTTTTCCCTTCTCCGTGGAAATGTTATCAACACAGCATCCGCAGGGCCATTAATTCAGTTGTTTTCCACTCGTCCAAATCCTCAATTTAAGCCTTTTTCAAGTTAGTATGACCAGGGGCGAATGAAGAGGGTGAATAGGAATTCATTGGGGTCATTAGTAATTGCTCTGCTGTTTGTTTGTGCTACTAAGTAGGGGATTCCAACATGGAAAGTGGAGTCTAAAGCTATAGCAGCGCTCTTAAGCCTGCTCTAGGACAATGAGGAAGCAGGATGTGGCTGACAACTGCTTTGGAAGAGATGAGTGCAAGACAATATTCTGGCTTGAAGGAAAGGAGTTAAGGCGGGGAAAGGTATCGTTTGTGTGTTGGAACCATACTAGCTTGAACAGTTGAAGGAAAATGTGCAAGTTAATCATGCTAACTTGAACATTTCCCCTCAACCCTAATAAACGAATACATTTGCTTTAAGATCTTTCTCCGAGGTATGAAATTTTCTTTTAATCAGTGCGTTTTACTGGTGCTGGCGGCAGTGGGTCATGCTTATTATAAGGGTATATAACTCTTTAGGGTTTACTAATTTTATTAAAAATGGATGGAAGGAATATTGACAAAAATGACTCCAAACTTTAGATAGTTTTGTATTCCAAAAAGGAACAAAAACTTCAAAACAGTTCCAAAATTAATGAATATGTAACCAGGAGGGAGGTAATGCGAATGCCTATGCATCCTGTAGAAAAGGAAAACAAATTCTTTCTTTCAGTATTTTGTAAATAAAGTTGCTATCAAACTTTGCCCCAGCAAAAACAATACTCGCCCACCTGTCGCCCATCATGGTTTCAAAATCAAGAGACGTCCCTGTCCTGGAGTTTACCTCATCCCGATCTTAACGTCTTCTGGTGAAATTTGCTGCATTGGAAGCACTCACGGCAGCATCAACAGCCATTTTTTGGATCACAAAAACTGTGTCCATGAAGGAAATTCTGATAGTTTACTGATGACCATAACTTTGCAGAACACTTCTATTGAAGCTTTATGGACTGATGCTAAGCGGATCATCCATTTCGCCCATCGGGTGGGTTTCTCTTAATTATCGGGAAAGTTTAGAAATTTTTCTCATTCCTAGAAACTGTAATTCTGATTCTTCTTTTTCTATTACATTAACGTGAAAATCAGTTTTAAAATAAAAATAACGAATATGACATTACGGATCTGGCAACCACCCACCATCGTCCACATTTTCCTAGGTTGAAAAAGACTGAAGTTATCAGTTGAATGCCTCCTTATTTTAAAAATTAAATTTTTTACGTAGCTCAAGCATTACAACAAGGGAAGATTTAAACAGCAAAATTTCAAGTGCAATCTCCAGCCATCACAATGGCATAGTTGATAGTTACACCACTCTGCTACATTATTATTAATACATATAAACACCCACATACGTCTCTCTGGAACGCTTGACGTCACACCAACGTCTGCATCGTTGTATCATCACTTATCGATCGATTCGTGTGTGCCCTCGCTATGTCAAAATGATTGCCTGCTATATCACATGTCAAATGATAGCACGAGAGCACTGATAGCACGATGTCAAATGACATCATTGATGTCGATGTCAATGATAGCACGATGTCAAATGACATCATTGATGTCGATGTCAATGATAGCACGATGTCAAATGACATCATTGATGTCGATGTCAATGATAGCACGATGTCAAATGACATCATTGATGTCGATGTCAATGATAGCACGATGTCAAATGACATCATTGATGTCGATGTCAATGATAGCAGGATGTCAAATGATAGCACGAGATCACTTTCAGATGTCATGGTGATCGCGTGCTAATTTAAAAACATTAAATTATCAATGACTCGAGTTCTATTAACCTGTTATACAAAATTCGAATGGAAATCTTAATATCACGGCAAATTACGTTTGTATATTAATTTAATTTAGCACAATTCGAACATTAATTTGTACGCTTTAATTATTCTTTACTCTTTTAATTTAACCAACTTTCAGAATTTAGTACTGATTATACTAAACATTTTACAAAATATCGATCTATCTAAACGCTCTAACCTACAATAAAAACTGAAATCTTGAGATGTCAAAGTGAGCAAGATTGCATCTAAAAGCAGATGTAGCACATAGTCGAGAATTTACATAGTAGTTCCAATTTTTAAATACCATATATCGCATTATTTTGTAGAAAAAGTTTGGTATGAAGTTTCAAACAAACCGTCGAATAGGACAGTCTAAAACAAGCCGTGCAGAGAATAACAGGTGTGACGGAGCAAAAGTAATTTAACGCGAGAAATCAAAATAAAAGTTATTAATAGGTAAGTTTACACGAAAACAACTTTCCGAATTTGGTGCTGATTAAATTACACATTTTGCAATATATCGATCTATCTAAACGCTCGTATATACAATTGCTGAACAACAACAAATATTTTACACAGAATGTTATTTAACTCGAAGTCTTTTGAATAGGGAAATAAATAGCATATAATTTTTAGTTATAACATGAATGAGTTCTTACTATTTTTACTATATTTTAGTTTTTACTGTATTTCCTCACAGAAATCCGGGTTCTGTTTGATTTGCTTTTAATCTGCTTCTCTTAAAAATTTCACTCCGTCATAGGACGGGCAACATCCTCTATATATTAATATTTATTTAAAACTTAAAAACAACCGTCCTCAGACGGGCTATACGCCAGTTTTTTTTATCATAATGATGGCAAAAATATTTTCTACTAACCTGAGTTTTATATGCAATCTATGGCGCTGACGCAGAGAAGGAAAAGTGAGGAATGCTCCACGGGAGAAACTCCTGGCTCTAAGTTCACAGTGTCTTGTGCTCCATGGAGCTTTGGTGCAGTTTTCGCAGCTGAATCCTCCATCGCCCAAGTTTGAACACCGGGAATCTCCTTGGCAGATTCCCTTGGGACAACGATCTTCCCATATGTTGATTTCACAGTGCTCACCTACACATGAGAGACAGGAAAAATCAAAAGGATGAAAAACATTTTACGTCAGATGATAATTGTGATATATAAATGTTCAACCAGTCAACATTTATCCTGAGACTACACAGGCAAACCTAAAATTAAAAAATAAAGCTGTAGTCTGAGGATATCATCTGACATTATTATGCTTCTATGGCTCACACCTCATTCTAGAAGTCTGGTTTTAAACGGATTACCAAAGCTGAAAATTTAAAGCTTAAGTAAAAGGCACTGGCAGTTCATCTATAGGAAAACAGGGGCATGTGCTCTATCTACCATATTTTCAGGAAAATTTATAACATTAACGAAAAAATTTACGATTAAAAAAAAAATTTTGAATGTGAAGTTTATATTGAAAACATATTGAAATAAAATGTTGTGTTCTGAAAAGCATCCTAACGGCAGTGAAAACATCCTGTGTTTCCTTGCAGCTAAGCATTCGAGTTTTTCCATCCACAGCTCACATACAATCTTTATTCTGCTTCCTGTGAGCACAATCTCCTGCTGCTTCGACTCAGGGGTATTTCACCATTCGCAAGCAAGTTTTTTACTTTTATAAAATGAGAAAATTCTTCATGCATACGTTCGTCAAGAAAATACAAGAATTATACAGCTTGCCTTAATTCAGCAAGTGTGTGCACCTTATTTCAGCACGTATGTGTACAGTATTTGAGTATTTCACTTTAGCTCAGAATATTCTCTCCATCACAGCTCTGCTTTGTCGGTACACATTACCAACATTCTACAAAATCTATCTTTTTAAAATGCAAGTTTTCAGGCGCAATATCACACTTACAGAAAAGACACAATTTTGTAACTAAAATTCTTGCATATTAAGTAAGAGTATGTTTGTGTCCAAAAATGATATGGCGATTTGGGGACATAGTGCTATTTTGTCCACCAATCAGTGTTCTAATATCTGGTCACTTTACTTTAATGTGATCTTGTTATATTGGATTTTAAATCGCGCAGTGTTGATTATTGTTGGATTGTTTGAATCGTGCACGGCAACTAATTCTGAGTTCTTGGCACCATCAATTATTTAATTACTGCCAAAATTAAAAAAGAAATCGAGCAGGCTGAATTTGTGTTACTTGTTTTGTATGAGACATCAGATATCATAAATGAATCACAACTTCTACATTTTACCTTTCACTGACGAAAATGGTGATGTTCAAGAAAAATTTCCCTAGTTCACTGATGTGAGTGATGATCGTTCCTTCCTACTTGAGCACGCTAAACTTATTTTGAATGATTTTAACTGTGGCAAAAAGCTTATTGCTTAAACGTACGATGGTGCAGCTGTAATGGCTGGTCAAATTAGTGGCTTAAATAAACAGGCACAACAACAAATTAATAACGAGGAACTATACACCACTTACGCAGAAAATAGTAAAACTATGCCAGTAATCCGATTTATTGGCGTAGAAATATACATATAAACAATCGTTTCCAAGCTTTCGCACATCACGCAGATAATTTTTTCAAGGATGATAGATAGAAACTGCTTGTTCATGAAAACTGCCAGAAACTGATTGTTTATACACTGCTGGCCACCCAAAATGCAACACTAAGAAGGAAGCATCCGATTGGCCTGAAATTCGCAGCATGCTTCGACCGCGAAAGGACATGCAAACGATTAGCATATGCAAATCATGTGCGCCCGGCACGCCACCGAGAAGCACTATAAGAAGGGTGCTGCCGGACCTGTGCGTGGGAAGTTTCCTGATGCCTCGTCGCAGAATACGGCAGTCATTCCAGCACGTTTCGGAGCTTGACAGAGGACGAATAGTGGCTTATCGCGACATCAGCGCCCGTGTAAGACGACATCCAGCCACAGTGAGGCGAGTATGGATTCGGTGGGTGCTGGAGGGACGGACGGACCGACGTCAGCGATTGCCGCAGCCGCGGCACACCACCAAACGAGAGGACCGGCATGTTGTGTGGCGGGCATTGACGGCTCGCACCGCCACATCACGAACGTTAGCGCAGGAATCAGGGTTGCGCAACAAGCTGTGTCAGCACGTACCGTTCGACGTCGTCTGCAGGAGCGGGGACTTGTCGCACGGCACCCATTGCTCCGATTACCATTGACGTTACACCACCGGCGAGTGCGGCGGCAGGGGGCCGTTGAACGCCGCACCTGGACTACGGAATGGACGACATTGTCTTTTCCGACGAATCCCGCTTCTGCCTGCAACACCACGACGGTCGGGTCCGCGTGTGGCGGCACCGCGGCGAGAGACTGTATGACGCCTGCAATATGCATCGCCATACCGGTCTGTCGCCTGGCGTTATGGTTTGGGGCGCAATTGGATATGACACCCGCATCCCTCTGGTACGCGTCGCAGGTATACTTAACAGCCACTATACCATCTCCGACGTTTTGGAGCCTGTAGTCCTCCCTTACCTGCAGGACCTGCCAGCGGCCACGTTTCAACAGGACAATGCGCACCCGCACGTAGCACGCATCGCGCAACAATTCTTCACTGCCCACCAGGTGTCACTGCTGCCGTGGCCCGCCTGTTCTCCCGATATGTCGCCCATCGAACACGTCTGGTCGCTGATCGGCAACCGAGTGGCCCGGCAAGCACCACCCGCGGCTACGCCTGATGAACTGTGGCAACGTGTGGAAGCAGCCTGGACCGACATACCCCAAGCCCACATCCAAAGCCTCTTTCGTTCGATGCCGCGGCGTGTAGGGGCCGTTATTGCCAGCAATGGGGGCCACACGAACTATTGATGTCTGCGTGTTCCGCAAGTCGTACGGGCCTGTAGAGCTCAATCGTTTCATCTTTGTATCTGTTGTTATGTGTCCAATAAATCTGGCTTTGCTATCTCGTGTCCTTCTTGGTGTTGCATTTTGGGCGGCCAGCAGTGTATATTCCTACGCCAATAAATCGGATTACTAGCATAGTTTTACTATTTTTAGGAACAATAAGCGTGTCCTTGTGATATATTTGTTCACTGTTACAGCCATGCGCTGAACTTAACTTTTCAGCAATCAGCTTTAAACACCAAGGAGTGCAATTTTTTTCCAAACTCTTTCAGGTCTTGCAGCATTTTTCTCGAAGTCATCAAAACGAACAATCGCCCTTCAGTCTTCTGTCGAGAAAAATTACCAAGGGTTTCGCCTATACGAGATGGAACTTTTCTTCAAGGCTAGTGATCAGTGTAAAGGAATATTATGAACTGTTAATTTCATTTTTTGGTCGCGTACGAGGTACTCGACAACTCTGCAGACCGAGACAACGACATGGTTTTGAAAGCCCAAGGATTCACGTCTTTTATTCAGAAGTTCGAAACTCGGTTCTTGTTGAAATTGTTTTCGGCAATATTTTCCTTTACTGATGTTCTTTTCAACATTCCACAGACAAGAGGCATATTGCATACTGTGCTAAAAATGTTGATGAACTCACGAAAGAACAGCGAAAAATTTCAGGAAAACGATTTCGGAAGAATTTTTCAAGGAGCAAATAAATCTAAAGAGCGTGGTGAAACCGCTGGAAAAAAAAATCTGAAGGTGTGAAATTGAACGAACCGCCAGGAGAGAGATTCACGTTAAAAGATCTGTTCAGTGAGATTTTGGACAGTATTTTAATTCAAATAAAAGAACTATTTCAGGCCCTTGGATAGTTGGATTTCTACTTTTTATTGAATTGTGATTGATATGTACGATGAACACAACGAACAGTTCCCCAACTGTGCACTGAAGTGTTTGGAGAACCATTATTATGACTCTGTTTTTGCTATTGTTCGGTTGAAGACTGAGTTAGGTTTTCTGTGCTGTTCCATAGATTTCAGAAGTAAGCAAGCCAGTTTTTCAATGGGTAAAATTCATGCAAGAAAATAAACTGAATTTGGGAATGTCTGAAAGTTTATAATCTGGCAAAGTCAAAATTGTAACTATTTTTGCAACGACGGCTGCAGCAGAAATGACATTTTCTGCCTATACTCGTGAGTCAGGATTGGGCACTGCTGACCGTGTCTTTCAATTATCTTTAAGAAAAGGTATTCTTCAAAAAACTAAATACAAAATTTACTCTTGATAGCTGTAGTACAGAGGGTGTTCAGAAAGTAATGCCTCCATATTTATGTACAAGCCCATCGGCAAGGCATCAAATTGAAGCAAAACAAGAACAAAGCTCAGAATTTATACTTTAATTTACATGTTTTATTTTTCTACACAGTCTCCTCAGGCTCGATACAGATACGCCAAAGTTTAACAAGTTTTTTAAACACGTCTCTGTAAAAGTCTTCAGGTTGTTTCCGGATACATTTGTCCTCATAGCAGCTTGAACATCTTCGTCACATGTAAATTGAATTCCTTTGAGATGTCGCTTGAGAGCAGAAACCAACCAGAAGTCGGACGGCGCCAAATCTTGGCTGTAGGTAGGTTGTTAAAGAACTTTAAACCCGATTTTCTGTATGGCCTCTGAAGTGAAAGCACTGGCGTGGGGTTTGTGTTTGTCGTATTACAGAATCATTGGCTTTTTCCCCTCACGCACGCGGTTTATTCTTTGCTTTAACTTTTTTAAGGTATGCACGTAGCTTTCAGAGTTATTAGTCGTATTTTTGACAATGTATTCCTGATGATTAATACCTCCGTAGTCCCAGAACAAGAAAGCATGCACTTTTCTGCAGAATTTCGAATTTTTTCGCTCGAGGAGAAGATGGGTGTCTGTATTCCAGCGATTGATTTTTCATTTCTGGGTCATAATGGTGAATTCAATTCTCATCATCGGTCACAATGCTTTGGAGAAAATCACTTCCACATTTTTCATATCATGCAAACAACTCTTGGTATGTTTCAAGTCCTGATTTTTTCATTTCGGTCGTTAGGTGACACGGTACCCAACTTTGTTGTATTCTAAAACACTAACAATGTCATTGACACTACCTCATCTTACCTGCTATGGGTTCTCTGAGTTATTCTTCGATTTTCACTGATGAGCTCTGTTCAAATCTCAAGTTTTGATTTCTGTGATGAGCTCATTTCTCTTATGAGCTCTGTTCAAATCGCAAGTTGCGATTACGGGCTTCCCACTCCGCGGCTGATCATTTACGGCCAGCATTCCTCCACTGCCCTTTGATTTTCTTACCCAACGACAAACAGTGCTTATGTCCAAAATTCCAGAACCATAAATCGCCACTAATCTAAGCTGAATTTCTTTGGGAGGTACATTCTCATGAGTTGAAAACTGATCGTTGTTGGACACCTGTCGACACGGTTGAAAAAGAATCACCCATTTTAAAAATAATTAGATATGAACAATAGATGTACGGAGTTCTACGTATTACGCAATAAAATGAAGCTAATGGCACAAAGAATAGTTTGCCGTATGAGTGGTTGCTAGGCAACAAGTCAAGCGGTTTTCTTTCCACAGACTTGAGGTTTGATATAGACATCATGCAATTACCTGTACAATAATTAAAATACCAACTTTCTTATGGTAACGCAATATACAAAAGCTGTTGCACAAAATCGGGAGAGGGTAAGAAATATTTTTTGCCGCAATAATCAAAATTTCATGCAATATGCTAATCAAAATTTCATGCAATATGCTAATCAAACTATTCCATCTCGCTACAGATCTTCAAAATCAAAACCTCCGATAGACGACTGAAATTTAATAATTAATCAAACCTCAAGTATCTTGTCGCAAAATGCTCCTAATACCAGAAATTTTCGGTCATGCGAATACGGAAAAAGTGAGAACTGAATTTTCTCATTGATATACCGAAGGAATTGCGGAAAGGTTTCTGAAAAGCCGGAATGTTCCTGGCCTTACGGAAAAGCCATGAAATCCAGGTTTTTCCCCCGTCATTTCAAGGTAAAGGTTGCAATCCGGTACATACTTCTTTAATTTACGAAAGGAATCACGGAAAATGAATGGCTAGTGAATTTTAGAATTTTTTTTACAGTGTATGCCACACAGCATGCCTAAACAACGAAAAAAATGAGACATAAAACGATACATAGATTTATATAAAAATGCGATACATAGGTATATAAAGCGAATTTTGTACATCAACTTCCGTTGAAAACCTAGATTTCGTTATTTACTTAAGTTTGCGTCAAGTGTTCAGATGCCGCAAGATGGAGCCACAATGCTGGTCAGTTCGATGTAAGCAGGAGACTCCAATCGTCGAAACTCGGAAAACCGAAAGAAATTCGAAACACATTTCTTCCAATTTTCAAAGGTAAACATGCCACTTTTTTTTCGAATTCCTCTCATCTGTTGACATTTCTCTCACCTACTCTTCTCAGTGCAGAAACTGGGTTATATAAATCCATTTTTATACGGCCATATCTACTCAGTTTTGTGAACGAAAAGGAATTGCAAACTGAAATCGTGTTAAGACAATTTAAAGTAGAACGGAGGAAACACCACATTTCACTTGCCTTTGCTGTATAAACAAATTGAACCTTTGGTCAAATGATGAAATATACAGAATAAATTCCAATTTACGGATTAAATCGGGTGAAAGATTGCTTATATTAAGCACCCCCCGGGGGACTGCGAGATTTTATTATTTACTTTGTGAGTGAACTAAGACGCCCTAGGAGCTAAGAGAAGTGAAGAGCAGCACCTCTGCACCCAAGATCCTCCCAAGATATGTGGAAGTGCTTCACTACATAGTTTGTGTTACCATTTGTTTACTTTTTCTGAAATGACATGTGCTTCTTGAAAAGAAATTTATTCCTCTCTTTGTGTTTGCACAGGCGTTGGGGATTTAAACCTTCCACACGAAGAGAAATGGGAATTCTGTACAAGACTTACCATCAAGCACTTAGGTCATGCTCTTGGTTCCATGTATATAAGAGAAATCAACCTAGTTGGAGCTACTGGCTCTTCTTAGAGCCAGTAACTCCAACTAGGTTGATTTCTCGCGTTGCACGTCCCCGGGCTCTGTTGACCTTGTCGTGGTCGGGGGACTCCTTTCCTTAGGGAAAGATCTAACACCAGAGCCAACCAAGAGCATTTGCTCAGAGCCTCTTCCCTCCACTCCGCAAGGATGGGGGACGAGGAACCTTTGAATCAGAGTGAAGAAGAGACGGATACATCATTTGAAGCATTCTTTGTCAAGTTAAATGAGATTCTTGATGACCCACAAACTAGAGTGTCTCATAATGTTAGAGGATTAAATCGGGTGAAAGACCCTATCTGGATAGGCTGAATCTGGCATACCTAAATTTAATTCTTGAGAATGCAGCATTAGTGGCTCGTCTAGAAGAGCGTGAGAAAATCACGGAAGAGGCCACCACCCCCGCACCGGGGAAATCTTACGCCCAAGTGGCAGCAGGTTGGTTGGTTGGTTGGTTGGTTAGTTGATTTTAATGGCGCAAGGGCCATGGGTGGCCAGTGGCAGCAGGAAGAAGTAAAGAAGGAAAGAAAAGGACCACTAAGCACACACTCCTGGTCTTTCCCACGGACCAGGGAAAATCTCAGCAGAGGTGAAGGAAAAAGTGATGAAAAATGTGACCCCCGGTGAACTGGGGGTGGGGGTAAGGAATGTAAAGAAGGTGACAGGTAGAGGAATATTAATAGAATGTACCAGTGCAGAGGGGCAGCAAAAGCTCATAAGCGAGTTCGGGGAAAGAGAAGACCTCACCGGATCATACACGGTGAAAAGGTCAGTTACTAAAAAGCCCAGAATGATTATTTATGGTACAGAACCAGGGTATGAAAGAGAACAACTAGAGAGTGACTTTCCCCGACAAAATGACCTAAGAGAACCAGCAGAATTTTCTGTCTTGTTCCCAATCAAAGGAAAGGAGAAACGGATCTACTGGGTGATAGAACTGGGCCCTGCGGATTTCCGTACCTTAGTGATAAAAGGTAGAGCCAACCTCGCCTGGAGAATTCTCTCAACGAAGGAATTTCTCCGGGAAACCCGCTGCTTTAAATGCAACGGGTTTGGGCACTATAGGGCAAGGTGCCCTGAGGCCATTGAGACATGTGCCCGTTGTGGCCAGGACGGGCACAAACACTGGAAATGCACGAATAGCGCCTGCTGCCCCAACTGCACTAGGGCAAATGAAAAGTTCAAACTCAAACTGGACACCAGACACTCCAGTCTGAACACATCATGCTCATGCCTACAACGGGAGTTAAAAGTCCAACGAGGAAGATTTGACTACGGATGAAGAGCCGGCACCCCAAGGAAGACAGGGACCTTGTTCCCTTGTAACCTGGAACACAGAATTATTTCGATGTAAATGTCTCGACTGTGAATTGTACTGCAAAAATGTGTTTAATCTTTACTGTGTGTGTACTTGCCTACTGTTCTGACTCTGTGTAATTGAATTAAAGGCTTCGGGCCATGTAAAAAAGTTCGCTTGGCGAACCGATCTCCCACAGGTCGCTCAATAGAATACACGGTCCATCGTGTACGAACTACCCTGTTCGCACCACCTGTCAGGGTGTCCGAGGCTGCGGTTTCTTGATCGGGATTGATACCGTAGCGTATACCGATGGTAGACGCAGATAAAGAGTTCCGTCTAACCCTGTAGGGCCAGCATTTTGGTGGAACAGGAAAAAGGAATCACCAGCTAGTCCTTATATTAAGCAATAGTCCAAATAAACAGGATGAAAATGTCACCCAAGTGATAAATACTATTGATATTATACACTGTTGGCCACCCAAAATGCAACGCCAAGAAGGACACGAGATAGCAAAGCCAGATTTAGTGGATACATAACAACAGATACAAAGATGAAACGATTGAGCTTACAGGCCCGTGCGACTTGCGGACCACGCAGACATCAATAGTTCGTGTGGCCTCCATTGCTGGCAACAACAGCCGCTACACGCCGCGGCATCGAACGAAAGAGGCTTTGGATGTGGACTTGGGGTATGTCGGTCCAAGCTGCTTCCACACGTTGCCACAGTTCATCAGGAGTAGCCGCGGGTGGTGCTTGCCGGGCCACTCGGTTGCCGATCAGCGACCAGACGTGTTCGATGGGCGACATATCGGGAGAACAGGCGGGCCAGGGCAGCAGGGACACCTGGTGGGCAGTGAAGAATTGTTGCACGATGCGTGCCACGTGCGGGCGCGCGTTGTCCTGTTGAAACGTGGCCGCTGGCAGGTCCTGAAGGTAAGGGAGAACTACAAGCTTCAAAACGTTGGAGATGGTGCGGTGGATGTTGAGTGTACCAGGGATGCATGCGTACCAGAGGGATGCGGGTGTCATATCCAATTGCGCTCCAAACCATAACGCCAGGCGACGGACCGGTATGGTGATGCATAGTGCAGGCGTCATACAGTCTCTCGCCGCGGTACGGCCACACGCGGATCTGACCATCGGGGTGTTGCAGGCAGAAGCGGGATTCGTCGTAGAAGTCAATGTCGTGCCATTCCGTAGTCCAGGTGCTGCGTTCAACGGCCCACTGCCGCCGCACTCGCCGGTGGTGTGACGTCAATGGTAATCGGAGCAATGGGCGCCGTGCGACAAGTCCCCGCTCCTGCCACGATGTCGAACGGTACGTGCTGACACAGATTGTTGCGCAACACACCCTAATTTCTGCGCTAACGTTTGTGATGTGGCGGTGCGAGCCGTCAATGCCCACCGCACAACATGCCGGTCCTCTCGTTCAGTGGTGTGCCGCGGCTGCGGCAATCGCTCACGTCGGTCCGTCCGTCCCTCTTGCACCAACCGAATCCATACTCGCTTCACTGTGGCTGGATGTCGTCCCACACGGGCGCCGATGTCTCGGTACGATAAACCGCTGTCGCGATAAGCCACTATTTGTCCTCTGTCGAACTCCGAAACGTGCTAGAATGACTACCGTATTCTGCGACGAGGCATCAGGAAGCTTCCCACGCACAGGTCCGGCAGGACAACACACGTTTACTACTTACACTCCGCCTTCTGTGCACCCTTCTTATAGTGCTTCTCGGTGGCGAGCCGGGCGCACATGATTTGCATATGCCCTGCAATGCTAGTCGTTTGCATGTCCTCTCGCGGGAGACACATGCTGCGAATTTCAGGCCAATCGGAAGCTTCCTTCTTGGTGTTGCATTTTGGGTGGCCAGCAGTGTATGTATGTGTTACCAATGCATTAAGAACATCTACCTGATAACGCAATGGTCCACCTTTCTATGCACTCACGGCTCTCAGGCGCCTAGGAACAGATTCTACAAGGTGTCGAATATCCTCCATGCGTAACTTGACTCATGTCCGCTGCAGCAACTCCGTTAGTTCGCGCTCGTTCCGTAGAAGAAGATCTGCAGTTCTCATACCCTGTTTCTAGTATATTTCACAAATGCTCGATTGGGTCACAGTCAGGAGTGTTTGGGGACCAAGGCAAATTCGTAAAAGAATTCATTGTCATGACGAATTCGTTGTCATGTTCCTCCTACCACCACTCAGGAGTTATACGAATCCGATGAGTTGTCTTGTTGAAAGATGGCACTGAGGGTAAATGTTGTCTTGTTGAAAGATGGCACTGTGGGTAAACGTTGTCTTGTTGAAAGATGGCACTGTGGGTACTCCGGGTAAACCTCGTGCAGATACGGATGTAGATGATAGTCTAACAGGTCCCTGTAGCGTCCGCGCTCGTCTTGCTCCTCCATGTACGCTCCCATTCTCTCCTTGAATTTCTCAACATGAGCATCAAGGATATGGACTTTCAGGAACGTCCTGCAGCCCATTTCGCTGTAGTTTTTCACTAGTCTTAATCTGCTGCATATAGTTTTAGGCCTTGTGATTGCCCAGGATGTCTCTAACGACTGTGACGAAGCAGTTCCAAGGCGCTTGCTCCTTTGTAGTGAGCATATTAAAGTATTCCTTGCACAGCAGAAACTTTTTTATCTGTGATCCGACGAAGACAACGGCTTTGACCTTTGTTTCACACAGCTTAGGGAAGAAGTCATCAAGTGATTCAGGTCATTTGGTTGGGTAGTATGGTCGTCCATGTCACCTTCTAGAGTTTCATTGCAGTGCTCTCAGAGGAAATAAGGTGCCCAAAGTTTGTCTTGATCCCCAATAGGCATGCCGAAATATGCCTTGTAGGCCTCACACTTCTCAACAGATGCTACTTAGTACTTTCTTTGCTCTTATCTTGAAAAATTGGCAATAAGCATAGCAAAATGCGTCTGCTGGATGCTTGCAGCGTCTTGATGCCATCTCAGAAAAATGCAGATATGCATCCATTTAAGCAATTAGAAATAAACTGAACTGGTAGGCTTAATTTATGCCACTATTTAATCACTGGAAAGTTCTAGAAGGTTCTGGGAGGTTCTCGAGAGTTGTAGAAAGTTCCAGAAGTTACTCCAAGTTTACTCAGCACTGATTCCATCTGGAAAGTTCTGAAATATCACTTTCCTGGTCACAAAAGCAAGATTTTTTAGGGAATAATAGCCATTTTCTATACTTTTGAGGCAAAACAATTAGGAAGTAACAGTTAACAGTTAAGAACAATAAATTAAATGAAACTTTGTTACATAGTGTAACGTTGACGTATAAATCTTCAATGCAGCAGAATTTTAAAGACAAAAGACATTATGATTGCTGATGGCTTTCTGGAATCAAAAGCCTTTTTATAAACAGTAAAAGCCACACACAGGGGGAGTTCATATTCTTTCGCTCTTTTAATTAGTTTTCTTAGCGTATTCGGAGCACTATACACCATGAAATGAGTTTAAAAAAATAGGACTGATTTAACTCTGTCCAGTGAAAATCGATTTCTCTTCGATCCGTGTACAACAAATTCATCAGAGAGAAAAAAAAGTTTTGTAGAATCACTTGATCCTAGTAAAGTGAAACAAAAACATAAGAGTAACATCATTTTTGTGAACGAGATTTCTCCATTATGGGAAAGTCAAAATGTTAGTATGCATTGTCAGGAATACCGTATATTTATGACTTCGATAAATCTAAGACATGTCTAGTCTAAACCAATTCTTTCAGGACACCAGGACAGTACTGAGAATAGCGGGATGGACGGGACTGCTGAACACGTAGCAGTTTAAACGGGCTTGACGATATTTCCACAATAACTTGGTTTATATTCAAGGGTTATCTTAGTTGTGTGACACACAAACTGGTATTTATTTTCTGAAGGAAGTCCGAAGTGGTATCTACCTGCCTGACTACTGCAACATTTTTTTTTTCGCCATCTTCCCTCAAAAAAAAAAAATAAATAAATAAATTCGTAGCTCTACTTTTGCGCAGACCTTTTTTATGCCCCCCCTCCCCGCCCTAAAATTTCTCTATGATGTTCCGAACTGACATTCAGTGTGAGTGTGTATCTCATTTAATCAAGTTCTTCAAAATGCCAAATGGTTGAAGGACAGTTTCCAAAGGCCTGTTTTCCAGACATTCCGCAAAACAAACCCATTTTCGATCCATTGTTCAGGAAGTCTTCCCCACAGCGAATGACTGGGTGGAGCCACTTGCTAAGCAAAAAAATTCTTTAAGGAAAAATGAATAGTGAAAAAGGAAAAAAAGTTCTACAATGGATATAAATGATCACACACAGACGTGATCATGACGTGATCATATAAATGATCACGTCACATGAACATATACATATTAAAGAGGTAAAAGTACCAATAAGAACATAATGGCTTGTTCGTGTGTCACACAATAATACAACACATCAGAAAGCTATTTCTAGAACATACAGTGTGTGTGTGCACCAGCCTCCTATTATTGGTTATTTATTGTGCCTAATTTGCCCGGGGGCAAACAGGCCAGCTCTCCTTTCCGGTTGCATCACTGATATTTGTTTGTTGATCTAATTCTTATGTCAAATAAGTAGAATACGGCAATACTATGGTACGTCCCACAACTGTTATGTACAATGGTATGAACAAATATAAAGATATGTACATGCTATTTCGGGACGCTAACCCGAAAGCTGCTAGTGTACTAGCTGACCCTATGCAGTTAATTTATCTTTGTTACAATAAATGCCATTAAATCTTCTAGTAAATTACAGTTTCTTACGGCACCTACCCGAAAAGTTGATCCGCGATAATCAGAAACATAAAAATCAACCCGTCATAAACCCAGTCAGCTGTACATATAACTTTCCAAAGGCTAGGATTTTATGCGGCACTTCAAAAAGAAAGTTCATTGCTCATGTAAAAACTACGACAAAATGGTTGCACAAAAACACTTTTATTCCAAGGATCTGGCAACAGCCCCTCTCCCTGTGCTTCGGCGTGACGCCACTTTTTATCAGCTGACTACGCCAATGCGCCCAACCTGAGAATCTCCTGTATATCTCTATGGAGAAATCGCGATTTTGAACGGGTTTTTCGGACCCTTACTCTACCTATACAGGCATGAAAAAAATTGAGGCTGAAATATTCATTCCCATAATAAAAAAATTCCAGAAAAAACAGGAAAATATGTATTGGTATTTCTTTTAAAAATTGAACAAAATACTGATTTTTTGTGTGGAAGTGCATAGTGCGCATGGTTACTTGCATACTGCCCATGTGCAAGTAACCATGTTTAAAATATAACCAAAAGCCTAATGTTAAGAAATAAGAAGTCCGAAATATTCCTTCTTTCCATCCTTGGTTTGCATGCGCTAAGCAAAACTGCTTAAGCCACAGGAAGTGACGTCACGTTCCCGAACTCCCACAGCGCAGACTCCCACCACCTCAGAGAGAGGACAGAAACAGCTGATCTGTTTTGGCTTCACTCAAAACGGGTCCCTTCACCTCCTCTTCTTCTAACCTCCTTGATTTATTCCAATGAAGTGATTCGTGCATAAAATCTATCACAGTAAACAAAAATTGCCAGGATTCCTTTAACTTCTTGGCGAAGTGATCTTTTCGGAGAAGTTATTTCCGGTTATGTGGGAGTTGGGAAAACGAACAACACCCTTTTTCTAACTTTCTTATATACTTTATTGGTACAGAACAAAGGCGTATATAAAAAAAAAATTTCGGGGAGGGGGAAGGCGAAAAATGGAAGTTTTAGAAATCCACCATTACAAAATAAAAGTTAATAAAAAACAGAAGAACAAAATTAAAACATATTTTTCTAATATTGATGCATTTTTATTAAATTAAAGAGTCTTTTTGTAACGTAAGTCGCACTTTAACCAAAAACACAAAAAAATAACACTATCGGGAGGCCAATGCCTCCTTGGCTCCCTTTAGATATGCCACTGGTACAGAAGAATACTTTTAAGATTACTTCGATGGTGTTTCTTGAGTCTGGTACAGAAACTTAGAGACATACAAGTCTTCACATTAGTTTATCTGCTCCTACACCTGTTCTAGTCAGCTTATTAGAGACAATATATTTGCTATTCACATCTGAAAAATAAAAATCCCATGGATAACGTTTTTTTAATAAATCTCAATGATTCATTTCCAGATGCGCTGCGCTCACACACGGACACACACAAGAAAAGGAACGATACGCATTTTTCAGACGAGGGGAGCGAGGAGATAAAGCCAGTCGTTTATTGATGTGCAGGTCGTTTAATGCTAAAGCACTTTTTCCAACACTTCCGCAGCCGTAAGGAATCGATGTTGACGGATGCCAGCAACAGGAACTTAGTCTTTTTTTTCTTCTTTGTTTTTCTTTTCTCAATTTAAATACAAAATTCCTAGCTTTTCCACGAAGACGAATAGAAAAGTTAAGCGTCAGATTTCAGCGCTTGTTACGGGCGAAGTCTGAAAATTTGAAGGAAGGCATTATATTTGGGTGCTGTCAATTTCCTCGCTGATTCACTTGGACGTGGGATGGATGGGAAGTTGAGGCTTAAGATGATAAAAAATGAAGATACTGACATACGCGTTCTCCCATAAACATACGAGCGCACACGGAACGCAAATCCTGCAAGCGTGATTTTTGAGCCAAAGCCGGAATGACAATACGTCGATTTCGCAAAACATTTTCTTAAACTCTTAAAGGCGGCTTAATGGAGGCGGGTTTTTCCATACGCAAAGAATGTTTTCGTAAGAATAATAATGGCTTCTAGCGCTTGGGCGCATAATTGAAACAAAAAGAAAAGAAAAAAGGCGATTTAATGAAGTTTCAAATATGAAATAAACTCAGAATGGCCAGAAAGACGATCCCATCAACTTTGTGTTTTCACTTTGACCATTATCATGTGATCAACAGAACAAAAAAAAAAAAAAAAAACCCAAGGAAAAAAAAAAAAAAAAAAAAAAGTCAGGTTTCAGGTCTTCAATTAAAGAAAGTTAAAATAGCGTTATTTTTAATGGAAATCAGTAGAGGTGCAGACTGACTTAAACCACAGGGTTATTTAGTGCGTACTTCATTTACCACATTTCAGACATTACTTTTCCTGCTTCAGGTATGCACGTTTATGAACAAGAACAATTTATCTTACTGCTGATAACTTATTTCAAAAGCATTTTCCTTGATGAAAGTCTGTTAATTTCCATTTTTTTTTCTTTTATTTATTTTTTTATTTTTTTGCGACTTACTTAAAAAAAAATGGACAGCAAAATTTTCGGACCTGTTACGTACGAGATAGAAGAATGACTTGTCTGTAGCGCGGAGTCTAGGAGGCAGAGCAGAATTAATCTTTCCGTATGAAGTAGTCGCATAGAGACCACTCTGATGATGTTCGACACGAAAGTATTCACGTGGAAAAAAAAAGCTCGTGATCATGGGCGCCGGCAGGATCTTTTGCAAACTGCGGTGCATGCTATCTGTACATAGAAAAGTCCTTCCTTATGATACACTGGCTTGCAAAAATTAAGGACGAGTCGGTTTTTCGAATGTAACGTCGTGCAGAAGTGCTCCACATCGACTCAAATCATACCATAAGATCCCCAAGATGTAAGAATATGGGACAAGTGAGGAAAACCCGTCCAAACAAGGAATCCAAGGGATACAAAGGCACTTTATGGAAAAGGTAGCTTCGAGCACAACTGGACAGAAGACAGAAACGTCCATCTGACAGGCGGCTGCCAAGATAAAATCCAGTCTTTAGTAGGGGATATGATCACCCCTGACTGCGTTGCAGGATTTTCAACGTCTGTCCATGCTGAGGACGAGGTTGTCAAGGAGTTGTTGAGGCATCGCGGACCATTCCTCTTGTAGCACCAATCGCAGCTGAGGACGCGTTGCTGGCGGCTGGTGACGTGCTGCCAAGCGTCTCCCGAGAAGGTCCCACACGTGTTTGATTGGATTTAGCTCCGGAGACCTTGCGGGCCAATCCATGCGTTGAATATCTTCACTCTCCAACAGTTCTGCGACAGCCACTGTACGATGAGATGTAGCGTTGTCGTCCATGAAGAGGAACTCAGGACCCACAGCACCTCTAAACAGACGCACGTGAGGCAGGAGACCTCGGTACAATAGCGGACACCAGTGACTGAACCTTCCTGGAAGATGTTGAGGTCAGTACGGCTACCAAGCATGATATCGCCCCAAACGAGAACTCCGCCACCTCCAAACCGGTCCCTTTCGATGATGTTGGAGGTGTGATTGCGTGTTCCTTTCTCTCTCCAGATGTGTATACGTCCAGAATCGCTCGTCAGACTAAATCGGCTCTCATCCGTAAAGAGAACTCGACCCCATTGCTGATGTGTCCAGTTCTTTTGTTCCTGGCAGTACAGAAACCGCCGTCTCCGATGAGCAGGCGTTAATCGCACACACCGTACTGGTCGTCGTGCAAATAGACCACCTTTGTGCAGACTCCTGGCCAACGTAAAACGCAATAACGGACATCCAGTTGTCTGTTGCGTGTGCCTTGCGATTTCTCACGCTGTCTGCCGTCTGTCTCTTCTCGCCTGTAGGACAATATACCGGTCGTCCGCCGCCGTGGTTGCTCGTGGATGACCACTGCTAAACTCTCGGACAGCTGTTCCTGTCGTTTGAAATGTTCTCCAAGCTCGTGAAACGATGCTGCTGAACGATCCCGAACTTCTCTGCCACACTAGTCACACTTAGACTTTCTTCCAACTCCCCAATGACGCGACCTCGGGTAAAGTCATCCAGATGTCGTCTACTGGATTGCCTGTAGGCCATATCACACGGTGGTAGCAACTCGACGTCGTTCAAACCGATGTACACCGTGCAATGGGTTTCATCGAATTGCCGAACGTACACCGCCCGTGTGCTTCATACCCTTCCGACCCCCACCCCCACTAAGTCATGCTGCATATATGCGCATGCCCTACCGTACCGGACCTAGTCTATCTCCTGAGTGGTCGTTCGGTCCGTTCTGCCGGCTGGTTTCGCTGTTATGCTAATTTCTCATCTTCGTCCTTAATGTTTGCACACCAGTGTAGTATCATCCCTAAAACCAGTTTTCTTACAAAAAAATAAAAAATATTTGATTAATCAATTATAATTTATGAATTATAGATAATAACAAAACCCATTTGAAGTGCATTGTTGACAAATAAATCAACCGGCACCAGGACGGCTGAACGCAAAAGTGATATAAAGAAAAGGGTGCATCCAGAAAACTTATAAGGAAGAGACAATAAAAATGAAACATCATTTTACAAAAAGGAAATTATTAATGCGATGTGGTGAAATAACGTATGCATATTGTACAAATATAAGTATATTTTACATATAACGAGTCTGTTCACAACCTGCAAAAAAACTGGACTGTGAAAATTAAAATCATTGCCACAAGTGAAATATCACCAACTGTTCTCAATCCACTACTGGATGAAGGTCTCCCCAAGTCTCTTCCACAATTATCTGTTTTGAGCAATTCTATTACATGTCATTCCGGCAGACTTTCGAATTTCATCCACCTCTTCCATATGGTCATCTTTTGGGACTTTTCCTGTGCCTTGGTATCCAGTCTAACATTTCAGTTGTCCAACGGCGGTCAGTTCTTCTAGCAATATGATCAGCCCATTGCCACTTGATGGTCTTTACTTCGATCATAATGTCATTCACTCTTCTGGGTCTTTTCCTGTCCCTTGGTATTCAGTCTAGTATTTCAGTTGTCCAACGGTGGCTAGTTCTTCTAGCAATATGCCCAGCCCATTACCACTTGAGGGTCTTTACTTCGATCACAATGTCACCCATTGTTCTTGGTCTTTTCCTGTCCCTTGGTATCCAGTCTAGTATTTCAGCTGTCCAACGGTGCTCAGCTCATCTAGCAATATGTCCAGCCGATTGTCACCTCAAAGTTTTTACCTTGATTGGGATATCATCAACTCCTGAAATTTTTCTGACCTATGAATTCCTTTTCCTATCTTTCCTTGTTACACCAAGCACGCGTCTCTCCATGTTTCTTTCAGTTGTTCGCAGCCTTTGCATGTCTTTTTTTGTTAAGGTGGCTTCACCTAATATATCTGCCTTATGTTTCCAATGGTAAAACTTCTTTACATATTTTTCTCGCAATTAATGTTATTCCCAAGGATGAAAATTTGCACATCGATAAAACAAACTTTAAGTTATAGCATGGGATACTTAATACTTGCTAAAACATAACCATAATTAAGAAATCCAACATTTGATTTTCTACTGACGTCATCAAAGTACGGGTCGCGCCATCTGTCAACAGGTAGAAACATTACTCAAAGAAAAATGATTGTTTTTTAATATAATTATGGTTATGTTTTAGCAAGTTTTAAGTATACCATGCTATAACTTAAAGTAAGTTTTGTCGATGTGCATATTTTCATCCTTCGGAATACATTAATTGCGAAGAAAATATGTAAAGAACTTTTACCATTAGAAACATAAGGCAAAGATTTTAGGTGGAACCATCTTAAGACCCACGATTCTAATTCACAAGTAAGAAGTGAATGGATGCATTGGTGAAACACTTTTCTTTTAAGATGTAATGGTAAATCACTCTTGAAAATCGTACTGTTTCTTCCAAATACACTCCAGCCAATACTTTATAAGCCTATTAATTCTTTCGATTTGGTGTGGGATTGGCGTCTGGTGTCCAAAGTAGATGTTGGCATTAGTGACTTCTAAATCCTCTCCGAACCTTTAACGACCATAACGCCCAAATCGCCCGTACATACAAACGACCATAGACGCCCAAAACGCCAGCCCAGAGTGAGTAACATTTCCTGCCCTTTTTTGCACGCCATATGGGGAATCAACTGGAATTACCCCTAGTCACTATTGTTGTTATTAAGCAAAGGCGTGAACCAACAGACAGTTTCGGGCATTGTGCTATTTAGAGTGATACAAGATTTTTGGGTCATGGTCGTTAAAGGGTTAAACCTTCAGTTCTTGTAGCAGCAGTAAACATCAGCGATACGAAACGATAATTTCTGAGGTTTAGGACCAGTTCAAATTCAGTTGTCCGGTTCGAAGAATAAAGGAGTAGAGTTTTAGGTGTACGCTGAGAAAGGTGCGGTTAAATTGCTGAACCAGCTATGAAAAAATTTCTTACCAGCTAAGAAAAAAATAGTGCGCCAAAAATTAAAATTCCTAACAATTTTGACTTGTGAATAAATAAATTAAATGGGGAGTACATGTTGGCAAAGGAAAGATGGCAAAGCCAAGTATAGCGGGGAAAGATGAAGCAAAATAATTTATTGGGGTTTTTGTAAAAGTTCCACAATTAGTTAGCCATCAGCTGCAGTCCATCTAACTTTTATATATACCTTGTGAGGTCTTTTGGGGTGGGGAGGAGTGTTGATCACATAATTCACCTCGCTAGCTATGAAGGTTTGTGAATGTGGTACAGCTTTTGTACCGCTATTAGTCGGTCTCATCACAGTCCCTTCAGTGAGAACAAGATGCACGACGGGAAGGCTGGGTTGATATTTGTCTAGAAGAGGCTATATGCTACGCATACGCATCGATAGACCTTACATCTCATAAGTGTAATATAAACTGAAGAGCCAAAACATAACCAGCGCATCTTTATAGAAATCAAAGCAACTGCAGATAAACGATGGCGCGTGTGAAGGTTGTAAAACTGTAAATAACACCTGATTCTGAGCTCTGTTAATCTGTGTTATTCATCTTCTTCTTCAGATGGGAAAGAGTTCATCAGGGTTATTCTCTGTTAATCAGTGTTATTTTTGTTCTTCGATTTTGACAAAGGCAAATTTTAATGACCAGACGACTAGGTTAGAACATTCCTGAGACGACAAGGCCTGTGGGATGCTCACGGTCGGCCGTGGGCATCCACACAAGCCATCAAAAAGTGTCCGAAGAGAGGGAAACAACGAACCGCCAGCCAGTTGTGAGTCTACTAAGACTCATCGATATTAGAAGTGAACAAAGGCTGTTTATTATGGTACGAGCCAACAGAAGGAATAAGGTGGCCCATCTCGCCAGTAATTTGAATGCAGGTCACGGGAGTAATGTTTCACAACACATAGTACATTTAACTCTACTTAAAATTTGGCGGCGTAGCCGCAGACGGCTCCAAGTGCCCATGCTAACCTCGGTTCGCCGTTTAAACCGCCTACAATGGGCACGCGAGCATGAAAACTAGACCCTGAAGAATTGGAAGAAAATCGTTTGGCCTGATGAATCTCGTTTCCTGTTGTTCCATGTGGATGGTCGGGTACGTGTCCGTCTTTTACCTGGGGAAGTATTAGCAGCAGGATGCACCGTGGGACGAAAACAAGCCGGAGGAGGAAGTGTAATGCTCCGGGTTGGTTGGTTGGTAGATTTATTTTTTTTTGGCGCAAGGGCTATGTTTGGCCAAAGAGCGCCAGACACAATACAATCAAAGAAACAGTTTTAAGACTATGGTATGATGGTTAAAATCAGGCTGATGCAGTAAAAGTGAAAATGAGATTGAAGAAAAGTGTAAAACCTAGATACGTTTAAAAAAGTCAATGTGTTTGAAAAATGAAAAAACTGCGAATGTATCGCAGTGGTAGTCTAAGAACTTCTGCTGCGTAGATGCGCAGTCGTCGAACAAATGAGAATGAAAATAGTGAAAACGGGCAACACGAAAACGAACATGTCTGCGCACATTTGGGCAGTGTCGTCACGCAGCAAGAAGCGGTGTGTGAAACGACAATGCCCAATGCGGAGACGCGCAAGGACAACTTTCTCAAGACGATTCCTCCGCAAACTAAATTGCCATAGTCCGATCTGTGGTTTGATGGAGAGAAGTTTGTTCCTGTCCTGCTGAGACCAGGGGAACTGCCACTCAGCCATGGTGAATGAACGGATGCCAGGACGAAAATCTCGAAAGAACAGCGACAGTCGAGTGATTGGCATGGAGGCAATGTACCTGGCAGAGGCGTTACCCCGAATCCCAACATGGTCAGGATCCCAACAGAATCAGACCAGGAATCCAGCGCCAGTCAAAGTCCCCAGGAGATGACGAACAGCCCGGTGACTGGAGAATCAGTGCCCTCAGGAGGAGATAAAACTTGGACGACAGACAGGAAGTCAGTGCAGAGCATGGGGTGACGATGAGAACAGGACTGAATGTGTGTGACGCAAGGTGGACTGCATGCATTTCCCCGTAAAGACGGTCTCTGCCGGCGGAATCCTCTCAGCGTACGTCTCATCAATACACACAAAGGCAGATCCCACAACATCGCCGGATTTTGAGCCATCGGTGAAGACAGGCACGAAATCGTGGTGGAGCGAGAGGTGCTCGACGAAAAGCTTCTAGTAAACGGGCGCAGGCGTAGAGGGCTTAGGCCACACATAAAGGGACACATCGGCTATCACCTGAGCTGACTGCCAAGGAGGTTCATGAAAAGCTTTAGTCACACCAATTGTCGATAAGTATAGGCCTGCAGCGAACACCATGTCTGACATCGGAATCCCGAAAGTTGGAACACAGGAAGGGCGGTTGGAAAATAAGCGGACACATTGAGGGTTGAAGACGGAATCGTGCAGAGGATGATGAGGTAGAGACTTCAACTTGGTATAAAACTGGCTGACGGCGAAGGCACAACGGCGGTTCATGCGACTCGGCATAAAGACTATTAACGGGAGACGTACGGAAAGCTCCGATGCCAAGACGCAGAGACTGGTGACGCACGGGATCGAGAAGCTTCAAGACAGAAGGCCGGGCTGATCCGTTTGTCACACAGCCATAGTCCAACCTTGACCAGACAAGAGAGTGATAAATGCTGAGGTAATGCTTTGGGCAGTGATCTGTTGGAAAACCATGTGTCCAGTCGTTCATGTACAGGAAACTATGACTCCTAACACCTACATAAACAAAATTGGCGACCAGATACATCATTTCATGGCAACGGTATCCCTCTCTAGTAGTGCCTTCCTTCAGAAGAATAATGCGTCATGCCACACTACTGAGATTGTTGGCGAATGGCTCGCTGAATATGAGGAAGACGTCCAGTTATTGCTCTAGCGTCTTATTTCCCCAGACATAATTTCAATCGGGCATCTGTGGTTTGCGATGGACCAGCAAATCCGATCTGCGGTAGCTCAACCACGTAACTTGCAAGAGTTAACGGATCTGCTGGTAACGTGTTCGTACCAGATATCGCAAGACACCTTTAGAAATCTTATAGCATCTATGTTTCACCAGTTGAAAGCTGTTCTGGCATCACGTGGAGGACGAGGTGGTTATAATGTTTTGGCTCTTCGGTGTATACTGTACAAAGTAAGGTATATTAACATTTAATTCAGTAATCTCTCAATGGGAAGGTCATGACATTTTTTTTTTTTTTTTATTGGAGGTTTAACAACCACCGTGAGCAACTCAATGGGCTATGAGCAGTTACCCGTCCCCAATTTAGGGTCACTGGTTCCAGGGAAGAGAGAGAGAGCCAGTGCGGTAAGACAAACACAACTTTCGTGCCTCACCGGGATTCGAACCCGGACCTCTTTTGGACGAATGATCAGAGGCCATCGCTTAGACCACTGCGCCACCGGGGCGGCGTCATGGCATCATCTTCTCATTCTGCGCCTGTATAAAGAATGTTCTTATCCATTTCTACAGCTCTTTCAATAAAAGTGTTGTAGACCCGCAGGGCTTTCAGTTTCTGTGTGAAAGAACACAAGCAAGGACGTCGCCAACGGGGTGGAAGAATTGTCTTGTCCACCCTGCCGCCCACCCAGTTCAAGATGTGCCATATATTAATTTTTTTAACTTTAAAATATAATGTGGAATTTGTAAAGGAATAATGACTCCCGTGTTTTCTGTGGTGTAGCCGTACGTATTTCCCCCTAGAAAGTTCGTTTTTCCTCCTCCGTAAAAATGTTATCAAAACAGCACCCGCAGGGCCATGAAAATTTAGCTGTTCTCCACTCGTCCAAATCCTCAATTTAAGCCTTTTTCAAGTTAGTATGACCAGGGCCGAATGAAGAGGGTGGATAGGAATTCACTGAGGTCATTAGTAATTGCTCTGCTGTTTGTTTGTGCTACTAAGTAGGGGATTCCAACATGAAAAGTGGAGTCTAGGCCTGTTCTAGGGCAATGAGGAAGCAGGACGTGGCTGACGACTGCTTTGGAAGAGATGAGTGCAAGACAAGGTTCTGGCTTGAAGGAAAGGAGTTAAGGCGGGGAAAGGTATCGTTTGTGTGTTGGAAACATACTAACTTGAACTGTTGAAGGAAAATTTGCAAGTTAATCATGCTAACTTAAACATTTCCCCTCAACCCTAATCCACGAAAACATTTGCTTTAAGATCTTCTTCTGAGGCATGACATTTTCTTTTAATCAGTACGTTTTACTGGTGCTGGCGGCAGTGGGTCATACTTATTATAAGGGTATATAACTCTTTAGAGTTTACTAATTTTATTAAAAATAGATGGACGGAATATTGACAAAAAGTGACTCCAAATTTTAGATTGTTTTGTATTCCAAAACGTGCAAAAACTTCAAAACAGTTCCAAAATTAATGAATATATATCCAGGAGGGAGGTAATGCGAATGCCTGCGCATCCTGTAGAAAAAGGAAAACAAATTATTTCTTTCAGTATTTTGTAAATGAAGTTGCTATCAAATTTTGCCCCAGCATAAATAATACTTGCCTACCCGTCACCCATTCTGGTTTGGAAGTCTAGCGACGTCCCTGAACACAGGACTTACGTACGGAGCTATGAACCGAAGAAATCATCAATAGCCCAAAATTTTCACGAAAATAACCATAAATGATTGTTTGGAAACCCACGGCTTATTGATAAACCTGATTCGACTATCAAGCTTAATATATTAGAAGCTATCCACATGAACCGGAACTCTTCACGGCTTGTCAACGACATGACGTAGAACTCCATTTCTTTCAAGCGCGTGGAAACAACTCACCAAAATCCGTGACCGTCAAGCTCTGATGATGTCACAATAATTTGAAAGATTCCATTCGTCCTAATGATGTCGAGCCAAACGGTCTCCGAAACTACAGTCGATGATAATAAAACATTTAATTGTGAACAAACGTTGATAATTTATTCTACAACAGAGAATTGCATTCATTTATTCTAATAATTTCCTCTGATCTCCATTTCAATTTAAAAGATTGAAGTCTTCTGCACATTTTAGTTTGCTGAGTATAAAAAATACACAAGGATGTTCCTTAAAACTCTCTCTTCAAAGGCTATATATTTTACACACGTAATTCCATATTAGTTGCTCTAAAGAGAATGACAAAACTCGTCTTGTCCCCCTTCTTTAAGACAAAACGATATTTTATATCGCCGGATTTTTGTGAATAAAAACCATAGACGGTTAAATTTTTATTAATTAAACATATATATAAGTTTTGAGGGTCTGTGTTTTTTTTTAAATCTAGATCAAGCCTTGTTTACAGTGCTCTGATTACGCATTGCAGAGTACTTTCACTATTAGAAGTATTTCACTTCGTGTCAGATATGTTTTCGCCCATCGCGAACTCTTGAGCAACTACGTATATTATATGTTGGACACGGAAAAAGGGTATACCTTGCGGTTTTTTAAACCTCGGCCTTGTTTATTTTCAGAACAAATCCTAAGAGTGCTTGTTTGCTTTGGTAAAAATTGGGTCACAGACAGCACATACCTCAAAGCATTTGAATTTTTTATACATGACTTTTCTTGTTCTAAGTGGAGAGAAATTCCACTGACGCGGACTAAGTACGAGGAAGAATTGCTACATTCGCCTTGAACCGTCCTTGAATTTAATCACGGGGGAAAAAGAAAGCATATCGTAGAGCGTTATACCCAGATATTCTATTACGAAATAGCATAAAGCTTTATTACGGATTTTACAAACTGCATTTAACTAAATCTTTGACGGAGCTGTAAGCAGATCAAATAAGAAAAAAATCCGCCCGTTTCTGTATAAGAGGATAAAGAAAACGCATCAGAATCTGCATTTAAAATACTGGAAAATCTTGGGGGATGGGAGAACGAGTCAAACACAGTGAATGTCAAAAAAGGGAAAACAGAAATATTCCCAGCGCCGTTGACCATTCACAGCAGAAGTATTTTGATGGCATTTTTGTTTACTGCATATATTTTGGGCGTTTTGCAATCCCACGACTGCCTTCACAAGACGCTGTTCTTCATCATCAAAACATAATGCACTGTCGCCATCCTGTAATCATTCAGATTAAAAAAATATTGAACGCCATCTCAAGAAAATGCTACAGGTTTTCGCGACTTTTATGTTTGATACTGTAGTAATATATTTTAATGATTTTTCAAATAAAATATAATTAGGAAAATCATAATCATGTGAAATCTTTACAAATTGTGCATCACGATGCTCATAGGTAATATGCATGCATATAAATTCGTCTTTAAACGTCCTTAACACACAAACTTTCACTATAACCTACTCTTATAAAGATTTTTAATTTCCTATATTTCTACAAAAAGCATTTGCAGTACCCATTTGTTCAACTGCCGATGTTAATTACGGTTTCTTTGTTTTTGTGATTATTATAACATATTGGAAATCTGCCAGCATTTTCAAAACGATTTTCTTTAATTAAAAATTTGAACTGTTATCATCATCACCATCATTGTCAACCATTATCAATCCACTGCTGGACGAAGGTCTCCCCAAGTTTCCTCCACAACGGTCTGTCTTGTGCCAGTCTCCTCCATGTCACTCCCGCATACTTTCGAATTTCATCCACCCATCTTCCATGTGGTCTTCTTCTGGGTCTTTTCCTGTCCCTTGGAATCCAATCTAAAATTTCGGCTGTCCATCGATGGTCTGTTCTTCTGGCAGTATGTCCAGCCCATTGCCATTTCAGGGATTTAACTCTGATCATGATGTCTTCCACTCTTGTCATTTTTCGGATCCACGTGTTCCTCTTCTTATCTCTCCTGGTTACACCAAGCATGCACCTCTCCATGCTTTTTTGAGTTGTCTGCAGCCTTTGTATGTCTCTTTTAGCTAAGGTCCACGTCTCTGCACCATACGTAAGCACTGGAAGGATGCATTGATCAAACACTTTTCTTTTAAGACATAATGGCATATTGCTCTTGAAAATTACGCTGTTTCTTCCAAAAGCTCTCCAGGCAAGTTTTGTACGCCGATTAATTTCTTCACCAATGTGACCCTCACTTGATATCTGCTGTCCAAGATAAACGTACGTGTCTGTTATCTCCAGCTTTTCTCCATCAATCGATAAATCTTCATTTCTTGTAAAAGCATTGTACATCACTTTTGTCTTCTGAAAGTTCATTTTTAATCCCACTTCTTTACTCTTGTCAGCAAGTTCCTGGATCATACTCTGTAGCTCTGATGGGGTAGTTGCAAAAATGACTATGTCATCAGCAAAACGAAGGTGGGTTAGATAATCTCTATTAATCTTTATCCCTTTGTTTTCCCAGTTCATTGATTGAAAGACATTTTCCAATGTGGCATTAAAGAGCTTCGGAGATATGGTGTCACCTTGTCTCACTCCTTTTCCAATTTTTATGTGTGTTGTATTTTCAAACAGCCGAATCTTTGCACTTGCATTTTCATAGATGTTATTAATAATATTAATGTATGCATCTTCAATACCGCAGGATTTCAGAGCCATTGCAACTGCTGATGGTTTCACCGAATCAAAGGCTTTTTCATAATCGATAAAAGCCATGCACAATGGAAGCTCATATTCCCTCGCTCTTTCAATTAGTTCTCTCAGTACGTGGATATGATCTATTGTGCTGTAGCCACTCCTGAATCCAGCTTGTTCTCTCGGTTGAGCCATGTCCAGTGTCACCTTCAAGCGGTGTGAAAGAACTTTAGTGAAGATTTTATAAACCACTGATAAGAGACTGATAGGTCTGTAGTTCCTGAGATCCTCAATGTCACCTTTTTTATGTAGCAAGATCATTGTAGCGTTGTTCCAATCCTCAGGAATTTTCCCTTCATTAAGGCATCGAGTGAAAATTTGGGCGAGTACTGTTTCGATTTCTCCACTTGCTTCTTGTATGATGTCTACAGTAATTCCATCTTCTCCTGGAGCTTTTCCCCGCTTCATGTTCTTGATTGCATGTGCAACTTACGCTGGAAGGACTGGAAGAACTCTGGTACTGGTACCTTTCATGATGTCTGGAGTACATGTATCATCCCTTTCATATAATTTGGAGTAGAAATCTTTCACTCTTGTCAAAATTTCGCCTCTATTTCTTGTTACAGAACCATCTTCTTTTCTCAGTGCCATAATCTGTTTTTTCCCCTTACTGAGATGTCCCTTTGCTATCTTTAGGCTTTGGTTGTTTTCAATTGCTTTCCTTACTAGTTCACAGTTGAATTTCCTTACGTCTTCAGTGATACTTTTTCGTACTGTCTTGCATAGCTCTATATATTCCACTTTGGAAGTCACATCTTCTTTAGTTGTCCTCATCATTCTTCTTTTTGCATCAACATTTTGGTTTTTCCTGATAATTTGTTCACATGCAATTTGTTCTTAGACCCAGCTAATTTTGTTGCTGTTTCCATAAGAGCTTTGGTTACTTTTCTGTTAACTTCCGAAATATCCACTTCTTCCGATGTTAGGCCTTCTAAAGCAGAGAATCTGTTCTTCAGTTCCAATTTGAAGGTATTATGGTGTTTTTTAAGGTTGGTTATGTCAATACATTTTGTTTGTCTTATGAGCTTGCTACGTTCGAGTTTAGTGTTGAGGTGCATCTTACATCTCACCAATCTATGGTCACTGCCTGTGTTGAACTTGTTTAGCACACTGCAGTCTTCTATGACGAATTTTTTGTTACACATAATAAAATCAATTTCACTTGTCGTCCCATTTGGATGTCTCCATGTCCATTTCCTGTGTGGCGTTTTTTTTGAAAAATTAGTTCAAGATGAAAAACCCTTCTGCCTCTGCAAACTCTACGAGAGTATTTCCACGCTGGTTTCTGTTGCCGTGACCGAATTTACCTACTGAAGTTTCATTCTGTTGCCGTTGCCCTATTTTTGCATTGAAATCTCCCATAATTATCTTCAAGTGCTGCTTACCTTTATTATTTAGATCACGAATTTCCTCATAAAATTCTTCAATTTCTTCTTCAGCATGACGTGTGGTGGGTGCATAAGTTTGAATAATCTGAGCCTGGTATCTTCTCGAGAGTTGGATAACGAGTCGTGCAGCTCTGTCAGAGGAACTTTCAACTTCTACAACTTTATCCTTCAGTTTCTTGTTTATTATAAATCCAACACCACTAGTTCTGCCAGTATCTGTCCCACGATAGTAGAAGAGATGTCCACTTTTCAGTTCAATGAGATCTTCTATTTTTCTCCTTACCTCACTTAGCCCAACGATGTCCCACTTGATCCTTTGTAGTTCCTCTTCCAATTCAAGAAGCCTTGAATCAGAAGATAGGGAGCGTCCGTTGTACGTAGCCAAGGTCAGCATCAGATGGCAGCCTAGTCCGGTCCTCCGGGGATTCTTAGCACCCTCTGCCTTCATGTCGCACTGGCCGCTGACTTGGCCAGGTACATTCCAGCTGCCGGAGACTGAGGGCCAAGATGTAAGGTCAGGTGATGCGTAACATCACAGCCTCTCCTTGAAAAATGTCGACCCCGCCTTCTCGTGGTACATCCTGTTCCCACTAAAGGGGCTCTGACGACCGCCAATAGCGGTATAACTATACCATCGGGATTAGAGGAAATGCTATCCCACACTCACCAACCCGCTTGGCCAGCGTGGTGAGTTATGGCCAAACCCCTCCAAAATGACTCCACAACTTGAACTGTTATACAATTCGTTATATAAGTATACTAAGACAAAATCTTAAGCTCAGTTTTTGTGGTCCTCCTTCCGTTCAATTTCTGAAAGCTACCCTGAATCTAAGACAATGTTGATCTAATCCGGAATGCATATTTACACATCACATGCTAACGGTAGTAGAAGAAAATCCTTGCACATTTCAATAAATTTACAAAATTTTAAATCCTTCTCTTTACGGTTAAGTTGCTCGTACTGACTCTCCAACCTTTTACTTCCCTCTTTTTTTCTTTCTACACGCATAGTAACATTTTTTAGACTCGGATGCAAAAAGGAAAGAACAGGGGAGCATTACAAGGCAGTTCGGATCCTTGGAATGTTTATATCATTTTTTCTCTTTTTGTATAAGCGCCACCAAAATAATTTTAATAGAAACAAAAACCTCTCGCCATGTAGAAAAAGGTAATACAAAATATCATTTTCGATGCATATCTTTCATGTGCTTGTGCAGGTTTGCGATCAAGTTTTAAACTATGATTAAATTCAGAAATAAAGTAGTTTGGCCACGGGAAAAAAGTGCAAAATTTACACATATTTGATTGTGAAAATCTTATTAGCTCAAAGAGTTTTCCGCTTCGACGGCTGAATAAATATACTGTTCTAAATAAAAGTTTAAGAAAGTTGATTTCCATTGGCCAGTCTCCATCAAACATCGATATCACATTTTCTATCACATAGAAAAATATTAGTTTTTTTTTTAAATCAATATATACCAAGTACATGCATGGGTTCGAACCTGATGATCATACAGATCAAGTACTATATGCCACTGATTCACAATCTTCAAGCTAAAGAACACATTATGAACATAAAAATGAACTTTTGCAAAAATGTTTCGTTTCATCATGTGAGTCGAGCTTGAAATTGGGAAATAAACATTCTTCGTTGTTCATGAATGGGATACTGGATTAAACCATATAATCCAAATTTTGAAGATAAGAATCTGTTTTTTGGTGTAATTATGACAAGGAAATATCAGATAATATCCGAAAACTTGAAAATTTCGTCGTCTTGGAGCGGGAATCGAACCCGCGTCTCCCGGATTTATTTTCAAGTTTTCAGATATTATCTAACTTACCATCCTTGTCATATTTACACCAAAAAAAACGAATTCTTATCTTCAAAATTTTCATTGTATAGTGTAATTCCCTATCCCATTCATGATCCATCTGCTCCTCCGGGCAATCACGGGATAGAATTCTTAACCTCCAGATAGATAGATGCTTGACTTTAAACTGAATTTCCCACTGAAAACTAATAGTTTAATTTTAGATATACAGCATATTGTGTACGCTTTGCTTCAAAAACACTAAGCAAATGCAAAGACACGGGCTACATATGTATACGTAATATACTGAATGCACAAAGTATTCTATGCACCCAGATAACAATATACAAAGCACAAGCATCGCGTCCAGTCACGTAGGACACTGAAACTGGCAATCTTTATCTGGCAATGTCTATAAATAGAGAAGCTCTCTAAGCATTGGAAACCAGTAAAAGAAAGTAATCATGGGTAAAGGCTGCGCGGTGGTTGAGTTTGGCAGATAGCGGCGAGGAAGGTCGGTTGTTCAGTTACCGCAACAGCTGACCTGTTGGGATTTCCACGTCAAACCTTCGTACGTGTATACCAGGAAAATACGGCAAAACTTCCAAACAACGGGAGAAATGTTGCCATAAACGTGCAATTGACTATCGAGTTAAGTGCTCACTGTCATCATCGATACAAGGAATCACAGGCCTACCGCGGTGCAGGTAACATAGCAGCGGAATTTAATGAGGGAACCTCCACAAGCTAGACTCTGGATCCTACCATGGAAAAAATAGGCTATGGTACTCGAGGTTCACATCCTGTTCTCTTCTTGACTGCAAGACACCGAAACATTAGACTGTAGTTTGCAAAAGTCTGTCGCAACTGAAGTGCGGAGGACTAGAAACACGTCATTCGGTCTTATGAAGACATGATTACTTTTCTCACGATATCTTTTCTGTTTCAACCCTATCATGAAGATCGGAGAGACATGACGAGCGTAAACAACACGAAGAGACGGACTCCGCTGGCAACGTTGGGGTCTTACAGGCAGGTGGAGAGGTTTGACAGTTTGGGTGCATTTACATGAGCTTCCTGAGGAGTCCAGTGTTACCATTCTACTGATTATTTATCAGTAGATCTACTGATTTCCTTCTCCATAGTTCTGAGGCCAGTGCCACCGAATTTGTTCGGCTACTGCATACATGAATTCAAACATGCGACGTGGTTCTTCAGCTCATGTGCAATGACATCTCCACCTATCACTTTTGAGAGAAGCTTTCCATCATTAAGTTTTGTTTGCCTACTGCATAGATGGGTTCAAACATGCAACGTTGTCCTTCAGCTCATGTGCAATGGCATCTCCACCAATCACTTTTGAGAGAACTACTAATGGAACTACTAATAGATTTTTAAAATCTACTGATTTTCCTCTGTTTTAAGACAGCCGACACACTCAGGGAAATGCTGTTTAAGAATGTCTGCATTCTTTCAGTACTCACGATCAACTGATCCAATCAACAAGACTCATTTCAAAACTGGTCTGCAGAGAAAATTCTGACGAAGACTATTATAATAACGCCGCAGGAGAATTTGTCATTTTCATGTAGGACTTCCGTCCACAGGTAGTAGAGTTTAGGTCCCAGCCACCTACAAGCGAGATCGCCTTTTGGGCAGGACACAGAAACGGAAGAAATGAGAGCAAGTCTAGCGACTTTTGACAGAACAGTTTGTAGTGAGATTAGAGTACAGTAGATGGCGCCACCGTACAAGTACGATATTGCACATAGATGGGTGAGAGAATTTCAGGGAGGACATAGGAAAGGATACCCATTTAACCAGTGGGTCCAGCCTGGGGGCCGTCACTTTACGTGCTCGTCCGATGCACGGCGGATATTCAGCGATTGTTAGTAAATCACACCATCTCTGAAAGATCAGCCCAGGCTTGAACCTGGGGACCCAGCATCGACAGTCTGAAACACTAACCACTAAGCCATCCGCGGCTCTCTGACGAAGACTAAACTTATTCAATACCTTCTATCAGGTATTTTTTTAAATTCATACTGGTTGCCATGAAATATTCTCTTATTCCAGATAACTACTTAGTCTGCTACACAAAGATTTCCCCTAGTTTTGTTAAAACGCAGAATATTAGGAAAACGGATAGTACGATATTTGTGTAAATGACACTTTTTTTTTCTGAGTATAACACTGATTTCACGTACTTTGGGATCATTTGGCTATCGTTTAGGAAGAAGTGTAAGTACATAACTCTTTGTTTTTAGGAAGACAAGTGGGACCGATCCAGCTGCGACTACATCAAAAGGCAAATGCCAGGATTATTTACACCAACATGAATTTTAATGATGAGTATTATAGTTTTATAAAGCTGATCATCAGTAATATCTTACAGAAATGCGACTCAGGACTGTATTGGTTTGAATTTTATTCTGATGTTTAATAGCAGTTTGCAAACTACTGGTAATATTTGAAATACCAGTAGATTTAAGTGTTCCTTTGTATTGAGATCACATTCAATAGTACATTATATTTTTAAGGTGATGCATATTTTGCAAGCAATAAAAATTCGATCTACTGATTTCTACTGATTTACACTGTTGTTTTTATTAACTAACTGTTGCCTGATTTTATTTACTTAACCGATCCTTAAATTATACTCACACTGCTCTCGCCTTGTTCAGGTTTGCGCCGTATTGATTATTTACACGAGGATTATCTCCAAACTGAAGTAAGAAAGGCTGCTTATTAGAACTGAATTGCCAGCACAAAACGACAGATTAAAAAAAAAAAAAGGAAACCCAGCAGAAAATAAGGTTTCCTCATCGAGTAAGGGGCACAAATGATGAACTAGAACGAATTCGCTGTGACGAAAGTGCTTTTTAAAAGTGGCTAATGATACATAATAAAATTTCAAGTGACTAAAAAAAGCTTCCCTTACAAGGTAATTAGTTGAGATTAATCTGCTAAAGAGTTACCTTAAGAAGGGAGATAATTGCTTTAGAATTAAGGATCGACTAAGTTTTTCTTCTTCCCGTCTTTCCAGTGAATGCTATCATACGTTCGTTTTTTTAGCCGAAGTTCTATCTGAAGTTGGAAAAACTTCATCGCAGATTATTGGAAGCTTAATTAGGAGACACAAGAGTCGATTTCGGGATGACATATGGCTGAAAGAACGAAAATGAATCAAAAGAGTCAAACTAGCGAAATTATGAAGCGTCGAAACGAGGCTTCCGCATTGTGCGCTATCCAATGCTTGGTGACAATCTTCAACAAACATGTTTTCAAAGTGATTTTAATCGTACAACAATGTTTCGAAAGAAAAATAGTTCTCTCCTTCTCCAACGTAGCCCTTAGATTATAAAATGTCAAAATCTTCTTAATCTTCTATAATAAACACACAAAAAAAGAGTGTATATAATTAATTTTTTTCAGCAAGGTGTTGGGATAAATTTGTTGATTATAGCATATCGTGAGAACCAGATAATCCTCTGGGAAGTGTCAGCTGTAAGAGGTTAAAGTTCCTATTACCACATTTGACAAATATTTGATCTACGGAGAAACTTCCACTACGTTATAGGAGTACAAAGCTTACCTCTTGCTTTAAAAGAGTAAATAATTCTCGTTTTTTCTTTTATCTCCATTGTATGAACGGGATCGCTTACCATAGTGGTGTGGAGATGCCTGGTGGTGCGAAAGGGGGGGGTGCTACGGAAACTGATGAAATTGATATCGTACAAGGACCGGCATTTCATTGGACAGTCGTTTTTTATAAAGCGAAAAACCTGCGAACTAAATCCGTTTGCATTGGAAACTGGGTGCGGTTATTCTTTCATTTTTGCCATTTTATTAATACGTATCAACTCAAATTACCAGTTGCACTTTATTAGTGGGGCAGATAAGTGCATATTTTTTAACGAATTGTTCACATGTGGATACAAGTAACAAAGTTGGCACACATACTCATTGAAAATCGCACTTTTCATATAAAACGTTAGCCACTCAAAAACTCAAGATGGCCGACACATGATAGCTGAATATTTCAATGAAATCGTTCTAATATTTATGCAAGTAATAAACTTTATCATTGATAATCACACTTATCATGTAGACCATTAGCCAATCAAAAATTCAAGATGGCGACCTTTTTCAATATGGCCGACACCTTTACTAGGAGAGTACTACATATTTAATGTTTGAAAATTACAATAAATGTTTTTATTATTTTCCTGTTTATAATAATAGAAACTTCAATTATGATCTTCTGTTCCAGATAGTGAAAGAATAAATCGTCGACAGTGACAGACGTACAATTCAAGAACATGGCGAATTCTTCACCGTTACCTCCGACATGTAGAACTGACTGGACCAAATGCTGTTTGTGCCAAAGGACAAGAGCAAACAACTGAAATTACCACCACCACGATATAACTGTGAAACCAAATTATGTATGGCATGAAAGAGAGGAACATGATTGCGACGAATGTTCCTCTCTTTCATGCCATACATAATTTACCCAAAGTTCTGGATCCTGGAAGACTGGATGAAGGTAGTGGTATAGAAGAAACACTGAAAAGGAACGAATTCCAGTATCATCAGAGCCGCCGTCTATTGTTCAACAACACCAAACTTGATCGAGCAAGAAAATACATGCAGAGAGCAGTACTAAGAATGAAAAAGGGAGCAGCAAGCTCTCAAGACGTAGCCACGAACGACAAAAATCTCAGTGCTTCCTATGTGAAAAAGAAGTTCCAACATCCGAACTGAGACAAGTCATGAAAATGCATCTTAATCAAAGACTGAAAGAAGGTGCCCACAGTCTTAATGATGAAAAGCTTCTCTCAAATGCGATTGGTGGAGATGTCATTGCACATGAGCTGAAGGACCACGTTGCATGTTTGAACCCATCTATGCAGTAGCCAAACAAATTCGGTGGCACTGACCTCAGAACTATGGAGAAGACAAATTTGTCATAATGCTTGGAGTCCTGCATATAGAGATGGCTGCATTGAAGTCATTAGGTACTATACTGAAGGGCAGCTGTTGGACTGGTGCTCTTGTTGAAGCGGGCACAGAATCTACCGGTACTGCAGAATAATTTCTAACAGTCTCCAGCGTAACTAGAACACCGCAGATGCACCAAGTAACAGCATGCGCTTTGTACAAGGCTTTGAAGGAATCCTACTCTAATATTACTGTGACGTGCCTGCCCCGCAGGACGAACATGTGATAAAGGCAGATAGCAGCGACAACATACGTCTGCGTAGCTCAGTTGGTAGAGCGACTTATTCCAGAATAAGGGAACTCGGGTTCGATGCCCGGCGTGGACAAAAATGACGGAGAAATTTACTTCGTTATATTGGCACCCGAACTTCAAGAATGACCTGGCAGTTAAAATTATCGCAATGGTGTGAAGTTCTTTCCACACCGCGAGACAGGAAAAATAGGAGAATCCCTTCTTCAGGGCTTCGAAATATAAATGTGTGTGATGTTACGTTCCACATACCAAATTGACTGGGATTTTTCCAATGTACGTTCTTCAGCGGATGACTGCCTACAGCGATACATGGTCCAGGCTGACCCATGGGCCATGCCCCCGGCCCTCTTTCGTGTGGGGGGATGTGACGTGCCTGCCCCGCAGGACGCACATGAGATAAAGGCAGATAGCAGCGAAAACATACGTCTGCGTAGCTCAGTTGGTAGAGCGACTTATTCCAGAATAAGAGGACTCGGGTTCGATGCCGGCGTGGACAAACATGACGGATATATTTACTTCGTTATACTACTGTAATGAAACAGTTGGCAACACTGAGGAAAAACTAAGCTTCGAAAATTGTTGTGAAAGTCGTAAACTGCAGAGCCCACATTTTCATTTCTGGACTTTGGTGTTGTCAGTGGAACTGGTGATCATACTATTCATTCGGTCACTCAGGCAATTCAATTTCAGCCTGTACTGTCACTCACTGTCTGAGCTGTTATACTTTTTTGCCAACAACATGAACTATGCAAGATGGCTATCCATCCAACTCAGATATATGTTGACATTGAAACAGAAACACCATGAGGTGGCCCAGGAGTTCCAGAATGGAAGATTCGTTGTGCACAAATCAATGCGAGAGTTCTCAGCTATGGCCACAGACCAAGCTCATGAGCAATCAAATGCTGTTGTCAAGGCAGATGGGAATGCTACAGGTGTGAATGAGGATCCATCAGCACTGTGAAGGTTGACGGTAGCTGGTCATGAAGTTAGCCCATTGGTTGCACACTATGAGGCCACATCTGAAGCGAATGAGGGTAAACACAAAACATACCATGAACAGACACAACGAGCCCAGAAGGTGTTCCTGGACACCGTTAAGAAGCTCTTCAACGCTATCACAGGCATGGGCAATCCTTTCCAGGAGGAGAGTCAGGATCTGATTTCACTGGACACGAAGGATATTGCTGAGTCCAGCGTAGCTGCATTAATTAGCACACACTACCAGAGGGGTAAAGCCCGTTACCAGGATTTCATGAAACGATTAGAAAAAGAGGAATTTATATTCTACAAACCAATAAAGAAAAACAAGATGGGCTTTTCCCCGGATACAATCAGCCTCTACCGCCTCTTTAAGCATGAGCTACTGAAGGAAGACTGCCAGTTATTCCCCAAACTATTCATTTCATGCCAGACCAAAGAATGGGATTTGAAGGAATTCTTTTGTCATGAGAACAACTATTTTCCTGTTACTCTGAGTGATGGCGGAAAACTCCACAGCTGTTAGAAATTCCAACTCGCTGCTGTCTTTGAATAGCTTGTTACAATCCACAAGCAGATGGCATCATAATTGATGGTTCTGAACACACAAGCAGATGTCATCATCATTGATGGTTCTGAACACACAAGCAGATGGCATCATCACTGCTGGTTCAAAACACACAAGTAGATGGCATCATCATTGATGGTTCTCAACACACAAGCAGATGGCATCATCATTGATGGTTCTGCACTAGTGAACAGTCTTCCACCCCGGACATCAAAGACGTTTGATGACTTTGTAGTAAATGAAGTCTTCCCCACAATAGAATCATATTCCAACAGGTACAAGAGAACAGACATCGTATTTGATGTATACCATTCTTCGGGCCTAAAGGTTGCAGCCAGATCCAAGCGAGGACATGCAGTCAGACGCTGGGTCACAAGAAAGGGCAATATTCCTTCAAACTGGCAGAACTTCCTTAGAAACAATGACAATAAAACTGAACTGTTCAACTGCATTGCTGATAATATGGCTCATCTGTATACACCAAACATGGTCACTGTGACATAAGAAAAAAATGCTGTCAGCACCCATTTCATCAGTCTAGATGTCTTATATTCATGAAGAGGCTGACACAAAGATATTCGTGCATGCCAGGCATGCAACAGAACAAGGCAGCAAAGACCCCATAATCAAAACCAATGACACAGATGTACTCGTTATAGCAGTCAGGATGCTTACAGCCGTTCAGCAGTTTGGTTTACAGCAGCTGTGGATTGCTTGATGTCAAGAACGGAACTTGAGGTGGATCGCAGTACACGACCTTTATCTTTCTATTGGACTGTTCTTCCATGCCTTCACCGGCTGTGATGCTGTTTCAAAATTCCTTGGTAAAGGGAAGAAAACAGCTTGGCAAACAGGGAACGCATATGATGAGGCATCTGATGCCTTCAACAGTCTCAGCCATACGCCAAAACCAGTAGATGATAATGGCATGAGGATCTGCTGCGCTCCTCAACTGTCACAGGTCAGGCTTTGTCCTTCAGCACAGTTCGAAGTCGTTTGCTTAACAGAAGATTGGTCGCTAGTGCACCACTGCTGCGCTCTTCAACTGTCACAGGTCAGGCTTTGTCCTCCAGCACAGTTCGACGTCGTCTGCTTAACAGAAGATTGGTCGCTAGTAGACCACTGCTGCGCTTTTCAACTGTCACAGGTCAGGCTTTGTCCTCCAGAACAGTTCGACGTCGTCTGCTTAACAGAAGATTGGTCGCTAGTAGACCACTGCTGCGCTCCTCAACTGTCACAGGTCAGGCTTTATCCTCCAGCACAGTTCGACGTCGTCTGCTTAACAGAAGATTGGTCGCTAGTAGACCACTGCTGCGCTCCTCAACTGTCACAGGTCAGGCTTTGTCCTCCAGCACAGTTCGACGTCGTCTGCTTAACAGAAGATTGGTCGCTAGTAGACCACTGCTGCGCTCCTCATCTGTCAGAATTCAGGCTTTATCCTCCAGCACAGTTCGACGACGTCTGCTTAACAGAAGATTGGTCGCTAGTAGACCACTGCTGCGCTCCTCAACTGTCACAAGTCAGACTTTATCCTCCAGCACAGTTCGACGTAGTTTGTTTAACAGAAGATTGGTCGTTAGTAGACCACTGCTGCGCTCCTCAACTGTCACAAGTCAGACTTTATCCTCCAGCACAGTTCGACGTCGTCTGTTTAACAGAAGATTGGTCGTTAGTAGACCACTGCTGCGCTCCTCAACTGTCACAAGTCAGACTTTATCCTCCAGCACAGTTCGACGTCGTCTGTTTAACAGAAGATTGGTCGCTAGTAGACCACTGCTGCGCTCCTCAACTGTCACAAGTCAGACTTTATCCTCCAGCACAGTTCGACGTCGTCTGTTTAACAGAAGATTGGTCGCTAGTAGACCACTGCTGCGCTCCTCAACTGTCACAGGTCAGGCTTTGTCCTCCAGCACAGTTCGACGTCGTCTGCTTAACAGAAGATTGGTCGCTAGTAGACCACTGCTGCGCTCCTCATCTGTCAGAATTCAGGCTTTATCCTCCAGCACAGTTCGACGTCGTCTGTTTAACAGAAGATTGGTCGCTAGTAGACCACTGCTGCTCTCCTCAACTGTCACAAGTCAGACTTTATCCTCCAGCACAGTTCGACGTAGTCTGTTTAACAGAAGATTGGTCGTTAGTAGACCACTGCTGCGCTCCTCAACTGTCACAAGTCAGACTTTATCCTCCAGCACAGTTCGACGTCGTCTGTTTAACAGAAGATTGGTCGCTAGTAGACCACTGCTGCGCTCCTCAACTGTCACAAGTCAGACTTTATCCTCCAGCACAGTTCGACGTCGTGTGTTTAACAGAAGATTGGTCGCTAGTAGACCACTGCTGCGCTCCTCAACTGTCACAAGTCAGACTTTGTCCTCCAGCACAGTTCGACGTCGTCTGTTTAACAGAAGATTGGTCGCTAGTAGACCACTGCTGCGCTCCTCAACTGTCACAAGTCAGACTTTATCCTCCAGCACAGTTCGACGTCGTCTGTTTAACAGAAGATTGGTCGCTAGTAGACCACTGCTGCGCTCCTCAACTGTCACAAATCAGACTTTATCCTCCAGCACAGTTCGACGTAGTCTGTTTAACAGAAGATTGGTCGCTAGTAGACCACTGCTGCGCTCCTCAACTGTCACAAGTCAGACTTTATCCTCCAGCACAGTTCGACGTCGTCTGCTTAACAGAAGATTGGTCGCTAGTAGACCACTGCTGCGCTCCTCAACTGTCACAAGTCAGACTTTATCCTCCAGCACAGTTCGACGTCGTCTGTTTAACAGAAGATTGGTCGCTAGTATACCACTGCTGCGCTCCTCAACTGTCACAAATCAGACTTTATCCTCCAGCACAGTTCGACGTCGTCTGCTTAACAGAAGATTGGTCGCTAGTAGACCACTGCTGCGCTCCTCAACTGTCACAGGTCAGGCTTTATCCTCCAGCACAGTTCGACGTCGTCTGCTTAACAGAAGATTGGTCGCTAGTAGACCACTGCTGCTCTCCTCAACTGTCACAAGTCAGACTTTGTCCTCCAGCACAGTTCGACGTCGTCTGTTTAACAGAAGATTGGTCGCTAGTAGACCACTGCTGCGCTCCTCAACTGTCACAAGTCAGACTTTATCCTCCAGCACAGTTCGACGTCGTCTCTTTAACAGAAGATTGGTCGCTAGTAGACCACTGCTGCGCTCCTCAACTGTCACAAGTCAGACTTTATCCTCCAGCACAGTTCGACGTCGTCTGTTTAACAGAAGATTGGTCGCTAGTAGACCACTGCTGCGCTCCTCAACTGTCACAAGTCAGACTTTATCCTCCAGCACAGTTCGACGTCGTCTGTTTAACAGAAGATTGGTCGCTAGTAGACCACTGCTGCGCTCCTCAACTGTCACAAATCAGACTTTATCCTCCAGCACAGTTCGACGTCGTCTGTTTAACAGAAGATTGGTCGCTAGTAGACCACTGTTGCGCTCCTCAACTGTCACAAGTCAGACTTTATCCTCCAGCACAGTTCGACGTCGTCTGTTTAACAGAAGATTGGTCGCTAGTAGACCACTGCTGCGCTCCTCAACTGTCACAAGTCAGACTTTATCCTCCAGCACAGTTCGACGTCGTCTGTTTAACAGAAGATTGGTCGCTAGTATACCACTGCTGCGCTCCTCAACTGTCACAAATCAGACTTTATCCTCCAGCACAGTTCGACGTCGTCTGTTTAACAGAAGATTGGTCGCTAGTAGACCACTGCTGCGCTCCTCAACAGTCACAAGTCAGACTTTATCCTCCAGCACAGTTCGACGTCGTCTGTTTAACAGAAGATTGGTCGCTAGTAGACCACTGCTGCGCTCCTCAACTGTCACAAGTCAGACTTTATCCTCCAGCACAGTTCGACGTCGTCTGTTTAACAGAAGATTGGTCGCTAGTAGACCACTGCTGCGCTCCTCAACTGTCACAAGTCAGACTTTATCCTCCAGCACAGTTCGACGTCGTCTGTTTAACAGAAGATTGGTCGCTAGTAGACCACTGCTGCGCTCCTCAACTGTCACAGGTCAGGCTTTGTCCTCCAGCACAGTTCGACGTCGTCTGCTTAACAGAAGATTGGTCGCTAGTAGACCACTGCTGCGCTCCTCATCTGTCAGAATTCAGGCTTTATCCTCCAGCACAGTTCGACGTCGTCTGTTTAACAGAAGATTGGTCGCTAGTAGACCACTGCTGCTCTCCTCAACTGTCACAAGTCAGACTTTATCCTCCAGCACAGTTCGACGTAGTCTGTTTAACAGAAGATTGGTCGTTAGTAGACCACTGCTGCGCTCCTCAACTGTCACAAGTCAGACTTTATCCTCCAGCACAGTTCGACGTCGTCTGTTTAACAGAAGATTGGTCGCTAGTAGACCACTGCTGCGCTCCTCAACTGTCACAAGTCAGACTTTATCCTCCAGCACAGTTCGACGTCGTGTGTTTAACAGAAGATTGGTCGCTAGTAGACCACTGCTGCGCTCCTCAACTGTCACAAGTCAGACTTTGTCCTCCAGCACAGTTCGACGTCGTCTGTTTAACAGAAGATTGGTCGCTAGTAGACAACTGCTGCGCTCCTCAACTGTCACAAGTCAGACTTTATCCTCCAGCACAGTTCGACGTCGTCTGTTTAACAGAAGATTGGTCGCTAGTAGACCACTGCTGCGCTCCTCAACTGTCACAAATCAGACTTTATCCTCCAGCACAGTTCGACGTAGTCTGTTTAACAGAAGATTGGTCGCTAGTAGACCACTGCTGCGCTCCTCAACTGTCACAAGTCAGACTTTATCCTCCAGCACAGTTCGACGTCGTCTGCTTAACAGAAGATTGGTCGCTAGTAGACCACTGCTGCGCTCCTCAACTGTCACAAGTCAGACTTTATCCTCCAGCACAGTTCGACGTCGTCTGTTTAACAGAAGATTGGTCGCTAGTAGACCACTGCTGCGCTCCTCAACTGTCACAAATCAGACTTTATCCTCCAGCACAGTTCGACGTCGTCTGCTTAACAGAAGATTGGTCGCTAGTAGACCACTGCTGCGCTCCTCAACTGTCACAGGTCAGGCTTTATCCTCCAGCACAGTTCGACGTCGTCTGCTTAACAGAAGATTGGTCCCTAGTAGACCACTGCTGCTCTCCTCAACTGTCACAAGTCAGACTTTGTCCTCCAGCACAGTTCGACGTCGTCTGTTTAACAGAAGATTGGTCGCTAGTAGACCACTGCTGCGCTCCTCAACTGTCACAAGTCAGACTTTATCCTCCAGCACAGTTCGACGTCGTCTCTTTAACAGAAGATTGGTCGCTAGTAGACCACTGCTGCGCTCCTCAACTGTCACAAGTCAGACTTTATCCTCCAGCACAGTTCGACGTCGTCTGTTTAACAGAAGATTGGTCGCTAGTAGACCACTGCTGCGCTCCTCAACTGTCACAAGTCAGACTTTATCCTCCAGCACAGTTCGACGTCGTCTGTTTAACAGAAGATTGGTCGCTAGTAGACCACTGCTGCGCTCCTCAACTGTCACAAGTCAGACTTTATCCTCCAGCACAGTTCGACGTCGTCTGTTTAACAGAAGATTGGTCGCTAGTAGACCACTGCTGCGCTCCTCAACTGTCACAAGTCAGACTTTATCCTCCAGCACAGTTCGACGTCGTCTGTTTAACAGAAGATTGGTCGCTAGTAGACCACTGCTGCGCTCCTCAACTGTCACAAGTCAGACTTTATCCTCCAGCACAGTTCGACGTCGTCTGTTTAACAGAAGATTGGTCGCTAGTAGACCACTGCTGCGCTCCTCAACTGTCACAAGTCAGACTTTATCCTCCAGCACAGTTCGACGTCGTCTGTTTAACAGAAGATTGGTCGCTAGTAGACCACTGCTGCGCTCCTCAACTGTCACAAGTCAGACTTTATCCTCCAGCACAGTTCGACGTCGTCTGTTTAACAGAAGATTGGTCGCTAGTAGACCACTGCTGCGCTCCTCAACTGTCACAAGTCAGACTTTATCCTCCAGCACAGTTCGACGTCGTCTGTTTAACAGAAGATTGGTCGCTAGTAGACCACTGCTGCGCTCCTCAACTGTCACAAGTCAGACTTTATCCTCCAGCACAGTTCGACGTCGTCTGTTTAACAGAAGATTGGTCGCTAGTAGACCACTGCTGCGCTCCTCAACTGTCACAAGTCAGACTTTATCCTCCAGCACAGTTCGACGTCGTCTGTTTAACAGAAGATTGGTCGCTAGTAGACCACTGCTGCGCTCCTCAACTGTCACAAGTCAGGCTTTATCCTCCAGCACAGTTCGACGTCGTCTGTTTAACAGAAGATTGGTCGCTAGTAGACCACTGCTGCGCTCCTCAACTGTCACAAGTCAGACTTTATCCTCCAGCACAGTTCGACGTAGTCTGTTTAACAGAAGATTGGTCGTTAGTAGACCACTGCTGCGCTCCTCAACTGTCACAAGTCAGACTTTATCCTCCAGCACAGTTCGACGTCGTCTGTTTAACAGAAGATTGGTCGCTAGTAGACCACTGCTGCGCTCCTCAACTGTCACAAGTCAGACTTTATCCTCCAGCACAGTTCGACGTCGTCTGTTTAACAGAAGATTGGTCGCTAGTAGACCACTGCTGCGCTCCTCAACTGTCACAAGTCAGACTTTATCCTCCAGCACAGTTCGACGTCGTCTGTTTAACAGAAGATTGGTCGCTAGTAGACCACTGCTGCGCTCCTCAACTGTCACAAGTCAGACTTTATCCTCCAGCACAGTTCGACGTCGTCTGTTTAACAGAAGATTGGTCGCTAGTAGACCACTGCTGCGCTCCTCAACTGTCACAAATCAGACTTTATCCTCCAGCACAGTTCGACGTCGTCTGTTTAACAGAAGATTGGTCGCTAGTAGACCACTGCTGCGCTCCTCAACTGTCACAAGTCAGACTTTATCCTCCAGCACAGTTCGACGTCGTCTGCTTAACAGAAGATTGGTCGCTAGTAGACCACTGCTGCGCTCCTCAACTGTCACAAGTCAGACTTTATCCTCCAGCACAGTTCGACGTCGTCTGTTTAACAGAAGATTGGTCGCTAGTATACCACTGCTGCGCTCCTCAACTGTCACAAGTCAGACTTTATCCTCCAGCACAGTTCGACGTCGTCTGCTTAACAGAAGATTGGTCGCTAGTAGACCACTGCTGCGCTCCTCAACTGTCACAAGTCAGACTTTATCCTCCAGCACAGTTCGACGTCGTCTGTTTAACAGAAGATTGGTCGCTAGTAGACCACTGCTGCGCTCCTCAACTGTCACAAGTCAGACTTTATCCTCCAGCACAGTTCGACGTCGTCTGTTTAACAGAAGATTGGTCGCTAGTAGACCACTGCTGCGCTCCTCAACTGTCACAAGTCAGACTTTATCCTCCAGCACAGTTCGACGTCGTCTGTTTAACAGAAGATTGGTCGCTAGTAGACCACTGCTGCGCTCCTCAACTGTCACAAGTCAGACTTTATCCTCCAGCACAGTTCGACGTCGTCTGTTTAACAGAAGATTGGTCGCTAGTAGACCACTGCTGCGCTCCTCAACTGTCACAAGTCAGACTTTATCCTCCAGCACAGTTCGACGTCGTCTGTTTAACAGAAGATTGGTCGCTAGTAGACCACTGCTGCGCTCCTCAACTGTCACAAGTCAGACTTTATCCTCCAGCACAGTTCGACGTCGTCTGTTTAACAGAAGATTGGTCGCTAGTAGACCACTGCTGCGCTCCTCAACTGTCACAAGTCAGACTTTATCCTCCAGCACAGTTCGACGTCGTCTGTTTAACAGAAGATTGGTCGCTAGTAGACCACTGCTGCGCTCCTCAACTGTCACAAGTCAGACTTTATCCTCCAGCACAGTTCGACGTCGTCTGTTTAACAGAAGATTGGTCGCTAGTAGACCACTGCTGCGCTCCTCAACTGTCACAAGTCAGACTTTATCCTCCAGCACAGTTCGACGTCGTCTGTTTAACAGAAGATTGGTCGCTAGTAGACCACTGCTGCGCTCCTCAACTGTCACAAGTCAGACTTTATCCTCCAGCACAGTTCGACGTCGTCTGTTTAACAGAAGATTGGTCGCTAGTAGACCACTGCTGCGCTCCTCAACTGTCACAAGTCAGACTTTATCCTCCAGCACAGTTCGACGTCGTCTGTTTAACAGAAGATTGGTCGCTAGTAGACCACTGCTGCGCTCCTCAACTGTCACAAGTCAGACTTTATCCTCCAGCACAGTTCGACGTCGTCTGTTTAACAGAAGATTGGTCGCTAGTAGACCACTGCTGCGCTCCTCAACTGTCACAAATCAGACTTTATCCTCCAGCACAGTTCGACGTCGTCTGTTTAACAGAAGATTGGTCGCTAGTAGACCACTGCTGCGCTCCTCAACTGTCACAAGTCAGACTTTATCCTCCAGCACAGTTCGACGTCGTCTGCTTAACAGAAGATTGGTCGCTAGTAGACCACTGCTGCGCTCCTCAACTGTCACAAGTCAGACTTTATCCTCCAGCACAGTTCGACGTCGTCTGTTTAACAGAAGATTGGTCGCTAGTAGACCACTGCTGCTCCTCAGTACCACAAGTCAGACTGCACAGTTCGACGTCGTCTGTTTAACAGAAGATTGGTCGCTAGTAGACCACTGCTGCGCTCCTCAACTGTCACAAATCAGACTTTATCCTCTAGCACAGTTCGACGTAGTCTGTTTAACAGAAGATTGGTCGCTAGTAGACCACAACTGTCACAAATCAGACTTTATCCTCCAGCACAGTTCGACGTCGTCTGCTTAACAGAAGATTGGTCGCTAGTAGACCACTGCTGCGCTCCTCAACTGTCACAAGTCAGACTTTATCCTCCAGCACAGTTCGACGTCGTCTGTTTAACAGAAGATTGGTCGCTAGTAGACCACTGCTGCGCTCCTCAACTGTCACAAGTCAGACTTTATCCTCCAGCACAGTTCGACGTAGTCTGTTTAACAGATGATTGGTCGCTAGTAGACCACTGCTGCGCTCCTCAACTGTCACAAGTCAGACTTTATCCTCCAGCACAGTTCGACGTCGTCTGTTTAACAGAAGATTGGTCGCTAGTAGACCACTGCTGCGCTCCTCAACTGTCACAAATCAGACTTTATCCTCCAGCACAGTTCGACGTCGTCTGTTTAACAGAAAATTGGTCGCTAGTAGACCACTGCTGCGCTCCTCAACTGTCACAGGTCAGGCTTTATCCTCCAGCACAGTTCGACGTAGTCTGTTTAACAGAAGATTGGTCGCTAGTAGACCACTGCTGCGCTCCTCAACTGTCACAAGTCAGACTTTATCCTCCAGCACAGTTCGACGTCGTCTGTTTAACAGAAGATTGGTCGCTAGTAGACCACTGCTGCGCTCCTCAACTGTCACAAGTCAGACTTTATCCTCCAGCACAGTTCGACGTCGTCTGTTTAACAGAAGATTGGTCGCTAGTAGACCACTGCTGCGCTCCTCAACTGTCACAAGTCAGACTTTGTCCTCCAGCACAGTTCGACGTCGTCTGTTTAACAGAAGATTGGTCGCTAGTAGACCACTGCTGCGCTCCTCAACTGTCACAAGTCAGACTTTATCCTCCAGCACAGTTCGACGTCGTCTGTTTAACAGAAGATTGGTCGCTAGTAGACCACTGCTGCGCTCCTCAACTGTCACAAATCAGACTTTATCCTCCAGCACAGTTCGACGTAGTCTGTTTAACAGAAGATTGGTCGCTAGTAGACCACTGCTGCGCTCCTCAACTGTCACAAGTCAGACTTTATCCTCCAGCACAGTTCGACGTCGTCTGCTTAACAGAAGATTGGTCGCTAGTAGACCACTGCTGCGCTCCTCAACTGTCACAAGTCAGACTTTATCCTCCAGCACAGTTCGACGTCGTCTGTTTAACAGAAGATTGGTCGCTAGTATACCACTGCTGCGCTCCTCAACTGTCACAAGTCAGACTTTATCCTCCAGCACAGTTCGACGTCGTCTGCTTAACAGAAGATTGGTCGCTAGTAGACCACTGCTGCGCTCCTCAACTGTCACAAGTCAGACTTTATCCTCCAGCACAGTTCGACGTCGTCTGTTTAACAGAAGATTGGTCGCTAGTAGACCACTGTTGCGCTCCTCAACTGTCACAAGTCAGACTTTATCCTCCAGCACAGTTCGACGTCGTCTGTTTAACAGAAGATTGGTCGCTAGTAGACCACTGCTGCGCTCCTCAACTGTCACAAGTCAGACTTTATCCTCCAGCACAGTTCGACGTCGTCTGTTTAACAGAAAATTGGTCGCTAGTATACCACTGCTGCGCTCCTGAACTGTCAGAAATCAGACTTTATCCTCCAGCACAGTTCGACGTCGTCTGCTTAACAGAAGATTGGTCGCTAGTAGACCACTGCTGCGCTCCTCAACTGTCACAGGTCAGGCTTTATCCTCCAGCACAGTTCGACGTAGTCTGTTTAACAGAAGATTGGTCGCTAGTAGACCACTGCTGCTCTCCTCAACTGTCACAAGTCAGACTTTATCCTCCAGCACAGTTCGACGTCGTCTGTTTAACAGAAGATTGGTCGCTAGTAGACCACTGCTGCACATTCGTTTGACTCTCAACCACAGACGCCTTAGGCTGCAATGACACAACAGTGCGCTGCTTGCCAACAGGTCGTGTTTTCTGACTAGTCACGATTCAACTTGATGCGCGATGATGGTCTCATTGGTGTTCGAAGACATCGTGGTGAACAACACCTAGTAGCGTTATACGGGTCCAATTCCAAGCGTCACTGGTTTGGGGCGCCATTGGGTATAATCGTGATCTCGCTGGATATGTATTCAAAAAACCTAAACAGCCAGCGATGTTTTAGAGGCAGAGATGACACCTTTATTTCAGAGTTGTACTGGTGCTATATTCCAGCAAGATAATGGTTCGGCCACATGTGGCCCAAAATGTCCAAGATCTCTTCCATGCAAGGGAGATAGCGCTTCTTCCGTGGCTTGCCCACTGGCGGATATGTCCCGGATCAAACATATCTGGGGCATGATAGCTAAGCAACTGGGCCGTGAAACGTTTCCACCAGTCAACTCTGGTCTCGCATAGAAGCAGCCTGGCAGGGTATCCCAGGTCGATATACAAAATCTCTTCCATTTAATTTCACGCCTTGTAGAGGCTGTTATTTTTGTTCGTGGTGGCTTCACACGATAATGAGTTGTGAAGCGAAAAAATTATGCATGCTCTACAAATGTAATCAGTTATCTCCTGTAATTTGAAAAATCTGTGATATAAATTTCATTTGAATAGCGCCATTCTGTCTTGGTGTTTCAATCTTGACAAACAGCAGTGTATTGGATTGTTCTTTTGATGTGTTCAGAATTACATCGACTGAATCAGAAATTATATCAACTGACTCAAATTAATAAACAGACTCATTGCTAGATACCACTGCTTCCATTAACAAAAAATATTTTTGTTCAATTTAAACTAATTGAGCAAAATAAATTTATGTCTTGTTTTTCATCTTAAAAACGTTAAAATACAGGGAAAATTCAAAATGATTCATCCGATTTCAAATGACTGTATTTTATGTGTTTCTAAATATACAGCGATTAAATGTACAGAGCATATAAAAAAACTGTCTAAATTTTGTTTTTATACCATATAAATGTTCTATGTCACTTCCATTGGCCACGCAAACTACGTCGAGGCGATAAACAAATTCCTGCCATACGTGAAAACTCAAAGTTCGCATTCAAAAAAATGCGAACTTTGAGTTTTCACGTATCAAGCCTGTCGGTTATTAAGGACTGCACAGCCCTATGAATGCGAACTTTGAGTTCATCTAGCGTTGTGGGCATGGTGGCACATGCACATTATCCTTAACGTACCCCCATAAGAAGAAAAAGTCGCTAGGCGGCCTACCAATCCGAAGACCTGGCAGGCCACCTGTAGAGCGTTTTGGACAAGACGACAAAAACACGACGATTATCACCGACGTAGTTCGCGTGAACAACAGAAGTCACATAGAACATCTACATATAAGGTATGAAAACAAAATTTGGACAGTTTTTTCTTTATCCTACGTATATTTAATCGCTGTATATTTAGAAACACATAAAAATAGTCATTTGAATCGGATGAATCATACCTTGCATTTTCATTCACTGTTAATAAGATAGCACACGTCACGTTTTCAATTTACCAAAGTGGACAAAATTAGAAATCAGAAGATAAGACATCTGTTAAAGGCATGGCTATTTCGATGACCACAGAGGGAAGATCACACTGGGTTAAACACGCACTGAAGACGAATCAAGGATACATGGGTCTTACAGTTAAGAATAAGGGAGCTCACGAAATGGACACAGGGTACGACCTAAGAAAAGGCTGGGAAATTCTTCAGACAGTGGCAGAAGAAAGAATTCAGACAGAAGCGGAGCGGAGAACGAAGATCCCACACGGAAACAGTACTTAACTGTGGGACTAATTATGCTAAAGAAGAAGCATGTGATCATATCCTAATGGTCACCTAACTGCTGACAGTTATCATCACATGTATTTTACATGTGTAATATCGATCGAATCATGACGATCTAAATGTGCCACGATGTCTGCTGATACTTTGACTAATGGCAAGAGTTTCTTTGTAGTATGGGATGTCTAAGTTGATACAGTTGATGTCTAAATTGATACAATTGGGGTAATATCTATCACATTAAGGCTCCGTGGTCACAGCAACTGCATGTAATTAGTAGAATTAATATTCAGTTTGTCTAAACAGGAACCAAGAAAGATATAGCAGGTACTCAGAGGTCAATAAATTAAGAACGCTGATAGTCAAACGGCCGCGTAACAAGTGCTGAACTGAATCAAAATTGTAATTCGTGAGTTAACCGTGGAGACCTGTCATTCCAGTGAGTGCAGCACTAACTGAAATATTGAAATCGCTAGCCATCCTTCACCTAAGCCTGTATCATCTATAAAATTTCTCAGGGAACGCTGAAAGAAAGTTAAAGTCTTTATTGCTTCTTCATCAGGAAAAAAAGAATAGCTTTGTTTTTCATTAGAGCACTTGAGGGGAGGGGGCTTTCTTTTAGCCTTGATAAGAATCACTTAATAGGTAGTTTTTGAATTTTGTACGGCGCTCGGATGCATGTGGACTTATCATTTCATTCCTAAAGTAAGACACAACTGATGTACTTTACGTCAGTACTCAAGCACACCGCTTTGCATTAGGAACACCCTCCGTTTTAGATATTCGGAGCGATAACGAAGTGCCACGTGTTATCAACGTCAAGTGCTGCTACTATAAATTGTGCACGCATATCCTATGTATGTAACCAGTAAACGTTTGTTAGTAATGGAGAAACGTGGCGACATAAACCAATTTGATCGCGGACAGATAGTTGGGGCCCGGAAGGTAGGTACCAGTGTTTCGGAAACAGCCGAATTTGTTGGCTACTACCGTATTGACGGTGTACGAGGACCGGATTAACCATGCACAGACATCCAGCAGAAGGGCTCACATTGGTCAGCCACACTTGTTGGCTGGTCCCGTACCACTGTATCAAGGGTGTACCAGGGCTGGATTAACCATGCACAGACATCCAGCAGAAGAGCTCACATTGGTCAGCCAGCCGCGGCTGATCCCAGAGGAGAGCGCCTGTTGTCACGACTGGTATCTCAGCAACGACGTGCAACAGTCAACCAGCTAACCCACTAGTACAGCAGCGGTGCAGTTAGACCTTCTTTCTCATGCATTGCTTCGCTTGGGGTTCCACAGCCGGTGACCAAAGAGTTACCAATGATGGCACCAAGTCATCACAAACAACGCCTCGTATAGGCCAAGGAACGTCGGCAATGGACCCTCGACAGAAGGTCATCTGGAGAGATGAATCCCGCTTTCATCTGATGGCCGGCTTTACATATGGCGTAAACAGCATGAAGCCTAATCCCCCTGGTTGCAAAGTTGGGATTCAGAAGACCGATGGAGATGGCAATCTGGTTTGGGGAGCTTTTTCGTGGCAAACCTTAGGTTTGTTGATTATTATTTGTTTCAGTCAACCCACAAACACTAAATGGTGGACTCTACACGAACCTGTTAGTCGACCATCTCAACCCATATCTGCAGAAAGTTCACCCGGACCCTAGTGCCATCTTTCAACAGGAAAACGTACCGTGTCATCGGGATCGTGTAACTAACTGGGAGGTTGGAGGAGCACGACAACGAATTCATCACATTGTCTTGGTCCCCAAACTCCTCTGACTGTAATCCAATTGAACATTGTGGAACATGCTAGAACGGGGTGTCAGACCTGCAGATCCTCCTCCACAGAACGAGAGTGAACTGTCGGCGCTGCTGCAGCCGACACAGGTCAAGTTACGTATGGACGATGGACCTTGTAGAATCTACTCCTAGGCGTCTGCGAGGTGTGATTGCAAAGAAAGGTGGACCAAAGCGTTATTAGGTAGGTGTTCCTAATGAAAATATAACTCCGTGTAAAAACACAAATATTTCGGAAATTTTTTGGCAAACAACGTGGAAAGATTTAATTCTCTAAGGTCAACAAACCTGGCATATTACAGAATCGAAGTACTCAGTTTTTCCAGAAGTAGAATGAAATAATTTCATGTTCATAACTCTGAATTGTACGATGCTTTGAATTTCAAGCGCGAAATCTTTGGATTGCGCGAAGAGTTGATAATGCTGTAAATACTTGTTCTTGGTGTATATCGTCGGGAAGTAAAATACCGTCGTGACCAAATACCAGTTTCTAGAGCCATTAAAAATACGCATCGCTCAATGAATGGGCTCCCAGCAGTCTAGAATTACACTAAGAAGCGTTTAAAGCCTTTTCTCCTTATCAGGAGAAAAGGCTTTAGTGACGAAGGTCCAATTAAGTAATAACTGCCTCGTTATCTCAGAACTCTACAGAGCAAAATCACTGACAAAAAAAAAAAAAAAAAAAAGGAATCTTCTAAAAGATGATTAGCAGCAGGGCCGAAATGATGCGGAAATGTGCATCAATAAGGATTAATGAGGGATGAACCGAGCGCAGTGCGAGCCGCGAGCTTAAGCCGATCGTCCAGAATTAATCTGCCTTTACCGAAGAAACTAGTCTTTCCAACAACCCCATTTAAAGATGGTGGAGCGTGAAGTTAACTTCACAGAACATCTGTGTTGCTATGCAGAGATTTCTACGTTAATACTTTTTTTGAGATTACGAGGAAGTGGAAACCTAACCCCCCCCCCTGGCTACAAGTCGCTCTGGATTGATGAAACGACGTACTTGCTGAGACTGAAAAAATAAATGAAACAAGAGGAATGTCATCGAAACAGCACCATGGCCCCTTTTCACTAAAGGAAAGTAAAGTTTTTGAACGTTCCGTGTAAGCGTAGATTCACATGGAGTCTTCGAGGAAATTTCAAGATGACGACTTGATCTGGCCATTCACGAAACTGATAGTGTAAAAATAAAAAAAAAGCTGAACTTTTTAACCGGGTAAAAAATCGGAACAATAGGCGAAAAAACTGAGTTTAAACAGCAAAACAGAATTGTTCATTGAAATTTACATTGTAAATATTAAACTGGAGCACATCACTATTCACAGCAAAATTACTGAACTCAAAACAAAGTAAAACGGTTTTAAAAGACATTGCTTCAAACACAGGTTTTTCCTTGTTTTGTTTTATCTTTTTCTCTTTCATGGACTCTGCAGCCGCACAACATCCTTATTTTAATACTTGTTAAAAAAATTCGTACGTTTAGGAGATAATTACTTAGAGGCGTGCTGTCTCCGTACGATATCATCAAACCAACATCTCTGACTGTACAATAAAAAACTTTATTTACAATAAAAGACATGATTTTAAAATATTTAAAAAATGGCAAGATCTTTCGGGCTACAATAGCACCTGTCCTCAGGCCACCCAACAGTGCCACAAAGCATACGGAAGTGCTGCAATATATAACCAGTCTCCCCGCGAGACCCACAATACATTTGTTCAAAACCGCAGGTGATGCCAATTGAAAAAAAAAAAAAAAACAGCAGAACAAAAGTAATATGTACAAATGATATAATCGATTAAGTAAGGTCCTCTTCTTCAGTTTTTTGAATGGGAGAAGTAATTATTTTCTCCATTGTCTAGGAACAAAAACAGGTAAGTCCACGTTACAACAGGTATTACCATAAGAGATTATATACAGACTCGGTAAAAAAGACGGTTTGTTTGCTTACATTGGAGGAGAGTACTATTGTATTAGGCCAATCGGGAGAGTAACCTCCTGGCGAACAGCTGTAGTAAATGAAGTAGAAATGCAGTCAGTTCGAAGTGCATATTTATGTTCAGACAATCTAATGTTCAGACTTCTAAGGGTAGAACCTATGTAGTATTTGATATCTTCGTTAGGAGCCGAGGGAAGCAATGGGATACGATATATTCCTGCTTTATTCAAAGTGGCAACTTGATCTCTGTCGTTACGTATGGTAGAAAAAATGTTTTTGGTGCAAATTCCAAATTTAATATTATATTTATTACATACCTTCCGCAATATAGAAACTACGGGAGGGATGAAATCAACTTTACCAACGTATATAGGGGGAACGACTTCCCTTGACAACGTCGTAAATCTTAGTCTTTCAAATTTCTGTAGAAGTTCCCGAAAGAAGCAGGCGGGATATCCAAATGATATGGCCATGTTCTGTATAAGAGCTAGTTCGTCCTGACGTATCTTACGGGTAGAGGAATGAGTAAATGCTCGTTTAATTAAAAAACGTAAGGCTGAAGCTTTGTGTTCCGGGGTGCGAAGAGATAAAAGGTATAAGACAAGGTGTGAAGGTCGGTTTTCTATAGACGGATAATTTGATAAGGTTTGAAGTCAAGTCACGAGTTAATAAAATGTCCAGAAAGGGTAATATACCATTTTGTTCAAGTTCCATTGTGAAGGTGATAGTAGGATATTGGTTGGACAGACATGTGGTAAATTCGTTCAGAAGTACCATGGAGTGAGGCCAAAAGACCAACATATCATCCACGTATCTTAAGAGGAGTGCCGGTTGATTCGTGAATTGGCTCAGAACTTTATCTTCCAATGACTGCAGTAAAATTTCGGCCAGAACAGGGGAGAGAGGAGACCCCATTGGTGCCCCCTCAGTTTGTTGGTAGAATTTGCTATCAAATTTGAAATAAGAACGTTTTGCAACCAATTTTAAAGCAGAAATGATTGCATCAACCTCCAAAGGGGAAATTGAGTTATCAGCAAGCAATTTCCCTTCAATAATCGAGTGGACTACTTCAAGTGGAACATTTGGAAACAGAGACACTACATCAAGAGAAGCCATAACAAATGAGTTTCCTTGGGATCAAAAGATTTTATTCGCGTTAATGCCTGAGTAGAACTATTAATGGAAACTGAAGAATTTGCTATAAGTGGTTTTAAGTAAGTTGCTAAAGCTCTCTCCAATGTACGGGTGGGGCTAGCATACCCCGAAATCAACAGTCTGAGGGAGTGGTCAGGTTTGTGGGTTTTGATTTTCCCGAACAACTCAGGGACTCTAGTACCTACAGGAGGCTTCATTTTAGTAGAAATGGACTTAGGCAAGAGACCCCGGTTCCTGAGTTTACTTAACTCAGCTACAGTTGCATTTGTCGGGTCAGAGCGAAGTATCCGATGTGGAATCAGAGCTATTGCTTGGTACATCTTATTGTAGTAATCCTTGCGATCTAATAAAATAATTTGCTGGGACTTGTCAGCGCTAATGATTGAGAGATCCGGGTTTCGAGAAAGTTGTAACAATTGGTTGCGTTCATATTTTAGAAATGAAGAAGTTTTATCAGAATTTGAAAGGGAGTCAGCTAAGGCATAACGAGTGATATCTTGTTCCTTCTCTGGCAAGGCCCCAATGACATTCTCTATCTGAGGTAAAGATTGAAATGGTCGAAAAGTTAAAACTGGATAGCTGAATTTGAAACCACGATTGAGGGCCGAACGTTGAATATCAGATAACACTATGGAGCTATAGTTGATGAAAGAATCAGGTAAATCACGATTAGTGGTTCTGTAGCTGAAGTTCTTAGGTTGGAACAAGTGAGGGCGTGTAGAAACCAGATTGCATAATTTACGAGTGTGTCCTTGATTCATGGTGTTTATTAAAGTCTGTATAGTGGTAAAGAAAACCAACAAAGTCTTACCTAATAAAATAGGATGGGAAAGTCTGGATAGTTGAGTATAAGCATTGTAGGATTTAAGGTTTAACAAGTCCAGGTAACTTCTTTTTCTCGTTATTTCTTTGGTCAGTCGTTTTTGTTGAGCATTAACAATTACGTGTGCATCCTGTTGAGATATGGCAAAGGTTCGTATTCGCAGGAACTTGGGCACCACACCGAGTGAACGGCAGTTGAGTAGAAAACTAAGGTGAGTCTCACAGCGGGCTAGTTTCCGTCGGATGTTACAGAAGGTCTTGTTTGCAGCTTCCATGCTACGTGCGCTTTAAAGTGCTACAGATTCTACCAGAATCCCTCACACATAGTATCACAAGGTTTACATAGTATCATAGTATCGCGGGGGAGACTGGTTATATATTGCAGCACTTCCCTATGCTTTGTGGCACTGTTGGGTGGCCTGAGGACGGGTGCTATTGTAGCCCCGAAAGATCTTGCCATTTTTAAATATTTTAAAATCATGTCTTTTATTGTAAATAAAGTTTTTTATTGTACAGTCAGAGATGTTGGTTTGATGATATCGTACGGAGACAGCACGCCTCTAAGTAATTATCTCCTAAACGTACGAATTTTTTAACAAGTATTACTCTTTTTAGCTGCAAACCTTGTGATACTATGTGTGAGGGATTCTGGTAGAATCTGTAGCACTTTAAAGCGCACGTAGCATGGAAGCTGCAACCAAGACCTTCTGTAACATCCGACGGAAACTAGCCCGCTGTGAGACTCACCTTAGTTTTCTACTGAACTGCCGTTCACTCGGTGTGGTGCCCAAGTTCCTGCGAATACGAACCTTTGCCATATCTCAACAGGATGCACACGTAATTGTTAATGCTCAACAAAAACGACTGACCAAAGAAATAAGGAGAAAAAGAAGTTACCTGGACTTGTTAAACCTTAAATCCTACAATGCTTATACTCAACTATCCAGACTTTCCCATCCTATTTTATTAGGTAAGACTTTGTTGGTTTTCTTTACCACTATACAGACTTTAATAAACACCATGAATCAAGGACACACTCGTAAATTATGCAATCTGGTTTCTACACGCCCTCACTTGTTCCAACCTAAGAACTTCAGCTACAGAACCACTAATCGTGATTTACCTGATTCTTTCATCAACTATAGCTCCATAGTGTTATCTGATATTCAACGTTCGGCCCTCAATCGTGGTTTCAAATTCAGCTATCCAGTTTTAACTTTTCGACCATTTCAATCTTTACCTCAGATAGAGAATGTCATTGGGGCCTTGCCAGAGAAGGAACAAGATATCACTCGTTATGCCTTAGCTGACTCCCTTTCAAATTCTGATAAAACTTCTTCATTTCTAAAATATGAACGCAACCAATTGTTACAACTTTCTCGAAACCCGGATCTCTCAATCATTAGCGCTGACAAGTCCCAGCAAATTAATTTATTAGATCGCAAGGATTACTACAATAAGATGTACCAAGCAATAGCTCTGATTCCACATCGGATACTTCGCTCTGACCCGACAAATGCAACTGTAGCTGAGTTAAGTAAACTCAGGAACCGGGGTCTCTTGCCTAAGTCCATTTCTACTAAAATGAAGCCTCCTGTAGGTACTAGAGTCCCTGAGTTGTTCGGGAAAATCAAAACCCACAAACCTGACCACTCCCTCAGACTGTTGATTTCGGGGTATGCTAGCCCCACCCGTACATTGGAGAGAGCTTTAGCAACTTACTTAAAACCACTTATAGCAAATTCTTCAGTTTCCATTAATAGTTCTACTCAGGCATTAACGCGAATAAAATCTTTTGATCCCAAGGGAAACTCATTTGTTATGGCTTCTCTTGATGTAGTGTCTCTGTTTCCAAATGTTCCACTTGAAGTAGTCCACTCGATTATTGAAGGGAAATTGCTTGCTGATAACTCAATTTCCCCTTTGGAGGTTGATGCAATCATTTCTGCTTTGAAATTGGTTGCAAAACGTTCTTATTTCAAATTTGATAGCAAATTCTACCAACAAACTGAGGGGGCACCAATGGGGTCTCCTCTCTCCCCTGTTCTGGCCGAAATTTTACTGCAGTCATTGGAAGATAAAGTTCTGAGCCAATTCACGAATCAACCGGCACTCCTCTTAAGATACGTGGATGATATGTTGGTCTTTTGGCCTCACTCCATGGTACTGAACGAATTTACCACATGTCTGTCCAACCAATATCCTACTATCACCTTCACAATGGAACTTGAACAAAATGGTATATTACCCTTTCTGGACATTTTATTAACTCGTGACTTGACTTCAAACCTTATCAAATTATCCGTCTATAGAAAACCGACCTTCACACCTTGTCTTATACCTTTTATCTCTTCGCACCCCCCGGAACACAAAGCTTCAGCCTTACGTTTTTTAATTAAACGAGCATTTACTCATTCCTCTACCCGTAAGATACGTCAGGACGAACTAGCTCTTATACAGAACATGGCCATATCATTTGGATATCCCGCCTGCTTCTTTCGGGAACTTCTACAGAAATTTGAAAGACTAAGATTTACGACGTTGTCAAGGGAAGTCGTTCCCCCTATATACGTTGGTAAAGATGATTTCATCCTCCCGTAGTTTCTATATTGCGGAAGGTATGTAATAAATATAATATTAAATTTGGAATTTGCACCAAAAACATTTTTTCTACCATACGTAACGACAGAGATCAAGTTGCCACTTTGAATAAAGCAGGAATATATCGTATCCCATTGCTTCCCTCGGCTCCTAACGAAGATATCAAATACTACATAGGTTCTACCCTTAGAAGTCTGAACATTAGATTGTCTGAACATAAATATGCACTTCGAACTGACTGCATTTCTACTTCATTTACTACAGCTGTTCGCCAGGGAGGTTACTCTCCCGATTGGCCTAATACAATAGTACTCTCCTCCAATGTAAGCAAACAAACCGTCTTTTTTACCGAGAGTCTGTATATAATCTCTTATGGTAATACCTGTTGTAACGTGGACTTACCTGTTTTTGTTCCTAGACAATGGAGAAAATAATTACTTTTCTCATTCAAAAAACTGAAGAAGAGGACCTTACTTAATCGATTATATCATTTGTACATATTACTTTTGTTCTGCTGTTTTTTTTTTTTTTTTTTCAATTGGCATCACCTGCGGTTTTGAACAAATGTATTGTGGGTCTCGCGGGGGAGACTGGTTATATATTGCAGCACTTCCCTATGCTTTGTGGCACTGTTGGGTGGCTTCGAGGACGGGTGCTATTGTAGCCCCGAAAGATCTTGCCATTTTTTAAATATTTTAAAATCATGACTTTTATTGTAAATAAAGTTTTTTATTGTACAGTCAGAGATGTTGGTTTGATGATATCGTACGGAGACAGCACGCCTCTAAGTAATTATATCCTTATTTTAATTTTTCATTTTGCTGATATCGTTCCATTTCTACTTTTTCATTTCTTCTTTTTATACCCTCAGATTTTGGCAAAGTTGGAATCTGGAATCATCTACTTCTCCCAAATAACCTATTTTACTGACGAACTGAACTGTACACTTGCCTATGCTTTAAGTTTGTAGTTCATAGTATGAATAGCCGAATAGGTTTCAACCTTCTAATATTATTCCTGACTGCATGACTATAATTCAACCATCACGGTAGAAAAACTTTCAGCTTTTGGACCACGAATACATGATATCAAACCTTTCACTATTTTGAGATAAATGACATAACTTTGAGAGGATTAATACTTTTAAACATTGTGCATCAATTCCTACAAATTTTCCATTTCACTTCTGTTTTCGAGAATTTTTCCCTCCCTTATCAAGCTGCAATACAAACATTTATGAGGCAAAAATTAATGTTTAGCAACATCAACACAGGACAGTGGAAACATCGCGGGAAAAAAATGCGATTACGGGAAAATCTTCGCTCCGTCCAACTTCCGTTTTTCCGAAAATTTTCCTTGAAGGTAAAAAAACAAATTTTTGTGCAATAAAACGATATTTGACAACAATGCTGCACTGAAGGAACATTGTTAGCGCCGAAAAAAAAATGATTACGGGAAAAATTTGTACTCCGTTTAACTTTTATTTTTGAAGGTTTTGAAACACGGAATTCAGTTCTCAGGACGGAAAACGATCTCCTTTACCCTTCTTGAAAATTTCTTTTCAGTTTTGTCTGTATCCCCAAAATTACCTAACTGACGAGGGAAAAACAACAACAACAACAAAAACTGAATTCCTCGAATCTGCGGAAGAATCTTATGCCTGTCTTGTCCATAGCATACAGTGCGAGCTCATACAAGTATTTATCTGACCGTCTGTAGACACGAGATTTCGTCATACATAAGATCGGACTGAAAAATTCCTTTTTGGGTCTAATTGATTTTACCATGAGAATGATTCATGCAGTTTCGTAGTTTTCTGATGCAATTTTTCGTGAGCTGCTAGAAACACATTTCAGACTGCCACGGTACCTAAACCTTCAAAAGTAGGATTTTGAAAATTATTTTTGTGTTATGTAGCTGTCCGAAACTTTCAACGCCTTTTTTTCTTTGGCTGGTGGCGTAAATGTACATTTTTTTTGGTGACGCATATTTAACTGGTATTTTCCACGGTAATTCCTCTTCTACAAATCCGATATGAAAAACTCTTATTGCAACAAATATAAAAAGTCCGGTTAAAAAATTATTTTTGCATCCGATTAACCAAGTACTTTTTTTCATCGACACTTTGATTCACCATTTTTTACTCGCTAACGATCTTCTGCTACAAAATTTTCCAGCTAGGTGGCGCAAAATTCTGTTTCTTTCGCTAGAATGCAATTTTTGAATGCATAATTTGAAAATAAAAAAACCCCTCAAAAGCTATGCTCATTACGTCTGCAAATTCGATGGTATTTTTAACGTTATTAATTCTTAAAAGCAGAATGGAGAAAACTGCGTGAGATTTACTCCTGCCCAGTTTAAAATCTACTTTTCAAACACAATTTTCCAGTTTCTGGACACTTTATCATCACATTGTGGTTATGTAAAAGAACACAAAGTCAAAATAACACACAGTTCAACGAAATTTCATAAGCAAGAAGATTGTTCTGTAGGTAGGTAGAATGCAGCAACTTCTTCAAAATCACTGAAATATACAATCATTTACCAAATCTTAAGAATATAGCTTTGAGATCATGTGTGTGTGTGTGTGTGTGTGTAAAAAATCTTTAACACTCCTGAATCTATTCCACATGCAAAGTCACAACATAGCGTTATGTTGTAGGAAACAAGCCCATGTCAAACATTTTCCTAAAAATGTGGCGACAGCTTATCTTTCAATAACCCTTTGGTAGAAATGCAAAGATGTTTATTTTCATTGTTTTGGAATTTAACGACGCCAACATCTATACCTTTAAGGAGTCTCCCGTCCCTAATTTAGGATAGAACACCGTCTAAGGAAAAACTCACCACCCTGCGCCGCGTCCAAGACTCAAACCCCACAGCTAAGCTTGGATGTTTGGCCAATCGACCAACAAGGTAGCTGTAATATGTTTACCGAAAGGTGTCTGATCGTCCCGCTTATCTCGAGTTATTACTTTTATTTATTTGCTTTCAAATTTCTTTCTACTCTGATTTTCAATTATTTATTTACTCCCCTCCCCCACCCACTTTTTTTCCTGGTAAAGGCCTATACAATTTCGTGACGTCACTTCCCTAATGCAGATTCATTGACAATCCTCGCTGAGTTTTAAACTTAGTAAAAGTTAATCAGAGACAAACCCTAACGCGATTTAAAAATCTATCTTACCAACTTCCGAAAGTGTGCTTAATAGATTTAAAACGTCTCTGACTACGAGGATTTTAAATACATCCATCTATCATGCCTTCAGAGGAGGTACAAAGCAACATTGTGTGTGTCTAAAATCATGTCTAAATATTTACATGACGTAGGTAGTCAGTACTTGTTGTATGCTCATATATATCTCGAGAGCGTCGCAGTCTCAAAACTTACATTTCCTTCATATTTTATCTTTAGATCACACACTGAATCGATTTTATATCAGAGATAGAACTTAGTACTTCGAGTTTATGACAAGAACAACACCCCTCCGTCTCCCGAAAAAATAAGGTTAAAATCAACAGATTTAGTCCCCTGGGTTTTTTGTTGCTATTAATTGAACGTGACATTTTCATACCTCAGGGAAAAATTTTAAATTTATAATGTAAAGCAAAATATATTCTGCATATCTGTGTGGCGTAAAAACGAGTAATGTAATAAGGAAAACCTCTTGAAACACTTTAAGTCAGTATGACAGCAATGCAAGCTCAGCCAGTTAACTTATTATTCATAAACTCGGACACTTTTCAACCAATTACCTTCTCCCCAATTCAATTTCACGATGTTCCTTCAACCCCTTGGATTCTCATTCCAATTATTTCAGTAACGTGTTTTTAACATGTGATGAAGCATGGAAAATCTTAGTGAGGTGTGTTATCGATCGAGCAAATTCGCCAGTAAAATTGGCGATGTTTTTTAACGAGTGAACGACAGTAGCGATACGGAAAAAAAATTGCCACAATGTTTTGTGAGTTAGACGCATTCGATTTTAAAGAAATTAACCGATGAATTTCTTTCTTTTTAAATGTTTGAGGTATCTCCCTTTTTCGGTGAATCAGAGGAATGCATGTTTTAGCCATTCGAAAAAGGTTTCATTTTGCACTGACAGTCATTCCCGATAATGCAGCGATGCTTCAGACAAAGCTGTCCCATTTTCCCCATGTACTCATGGCTATCGTTTTACAACGTCCATCCTCATGGCTATCATTTTACGGCGAATCCCATCACATGATTGGTATCGATTAGCAACGATTATATGATGTAGATTGATATCGATTAACAACGATTCTACACTGTAGATATATTGACCTTCATCCGTGCATAAATGAGAAATGGTCGTCGACGCTACAGGGAAGAGGGATTTGCTTTGACACATCCGGAAAGTTTGAATTCCTGAGCTTCAGTTGCTTGAACTTCGTCGTCCTGGGTGGTGTAACAGTAGCATCCTCGAACGTAAATCGGGAGATGCAGATTCGATTCCTGTTTCAGGGGGATGAAATTTTAAAGTTTTAGAACGATGGCAACATGGAAAATACAAATTTACAGCATTTATATGCTGACAAAGATTTTGTAAAAATTATTCGAAAAAGCGATACACACACCCGGTTTTCTCAGTATAAATCCAACTCAGAATGAAGATATTCGGCTAAACAACATGTGAGACCTGCATCGGAAGCGTTTCTTATAACTTTGCGAAAGAATCAAATCATCCTATATATAATGGCTACCCTAAAAGATCCTAGATCCATCGACGCAGGAAATGCCCAAGATCACCTCGAAAAACAAACAACACAAAAGAAATCCATTAGTTAAATTATCCAAAATCGAGTGTGTCCAATTTCCGAAAGATTAAACTGGGCACAAGTGATCTTCCATTGACTAAGTTAAAAATTTGAACTTTTGTACCTTTATCAATTTTCCTCTTTGGTGATAAAGATTAAACTGGGCACAAGTGATCTTCCATTGACTAAGTTAAAAATTTGAACTTTTGTACCTTTATCAATTTTCCTCTTTGGTGATAAAGATTAAACTGGGCACACGTGATCTTCCATTGACTAAGTTAAAAATTTGAACTTTTGTACCTTTATCAATTTTCCTCTTTGGTGATAAAGATTAAACTGGGCACAAGTGATCTTCCATTGACTAAGTTAAAAATTTGAACGTTTGTACCTTTATCAATTTTCCTCTTTGGTGATAAATTTGAAATAGTTCCTAGGGCACGCTACGAACTACAAAGGCATTGCTTACGTTTAGTCGATTGGGCAAAATATATATATATCCCATTATCTACCTCTTAATTATGTATGATATTACCAGCATTGTGTGGGATTTTTCCACTAATCATGTGTGTAGCAGCATGAGTACTGCGACTTCAAGGAAGATACGTGGAAGACACTGCATTTGAATTCAGCGTTTTTGCTTTGATGGAAAGCACAGCAGTTCCTATTGCAAATCACGTTTAGTTGTCTTCAGCCAAGTGTTTAGAACAATTCTGGCATGTTGCACATTAACATCTTTTCAGTAGCCATGTATTTTATAACATATAATGTGTGATAAATATTCCATTTCTTTTTTCTTTCCTGTTCGCTGATCGGCAAATGCAACAATACAGTAGTGAGAGTTTCTGACGAAATAACAACACCGGAAGAGGTTATGAGGTTAGGGCACAAAATCACAAAGCAATCAAAGGATTTTCGAATAAGTTATTCAAACGATTTCCGAGTTAAAAATTTAGTACCATAAAAGTATTGAGAGGGGGCGGGGGTATTTACTTCTTTATTTCACATCATGAAAATATATAAAACTGCAAAGATAGTGTTCTGAAGAATAGATAAAAGAATACGCTAAACGTAAACCGCCATTCCTCATAGTTACGGACCCCACCCCGCTCCCCCTCCGATTCGTACCACTACTCTGCGCACCTACTATCATGTCGTGCTTTAAAAACAGTTTGATAACGTTGTTTTCTTCTTAGATCATCATAAGGGAAACCGAACTACTACTGGGAATGTATCGAGCCAGCTCTGGAAGTCTGGGCTTAAATCTTCTCACCGGAGCCGAAGGGAGGATGTTGAACTGGCACATCTCCGCATTGAGAATTGCAGTTTCACTCTCTGATATTTGCTGTGTGGTGACACGGCCCTTATGTGTGAGACATGTAATGCATCTCTGATTATTGTCCATGTTTTGTATTTATTTTGTCGTTTTCTTTGTGAGCATGCTCATCGTCAGCTTTTATCCACTGTACGAGACGACTTAAAAGCAAACCCTGAGTGGCTTTTTAAAAGATCATTGTCATGTATCTTCTGTGCTATCTTTTTACGTTTTACCGCGTTTTTCGTTTTGTGCAGTTAGTTGTCTGACTGTCGGCCATTTACATCGTTTCTTGTGCTTTTGTTTTGTGACAACTTCTTTTGATGTTTTGAAGTTACTTTTGTTACTGTTATCACCGTTGGACTTGGCGATCATTCGCCGACTGACGCCCTTGCCCAATAAAAGCAAATCAACCAACTACTTGGGAGTATTCCCTTTCCCTTGATTATGTAGTCATAGGAGACAAAGGACGACGTATTAGCAATTTGCATAAAATGCTCCGTTGATTTTAATCGTATAATAACCTGTCAGCGATATACACTCATGGACAATGAAATTTGTGCACCAAGGAGGAAGCATCGGATTGAACTGAAATTTTATGGACGTAATGATAGAGATGAATGATACACATGATGGCAAAAATAGAGCTGCAGGACAATTACAGAGGGATCTGTGGCACGCAGTCGGATCATCTTCAATAGTGCGTCGCACCGCCTCGTGCGACGATACATGCTGCAATATGGTCCGGCATGGAGGCGAACAGACACCTAACGTTGTCCTGCGGCAGACTGGCTCACACGTGTTGGACGGTGTGCTCCAAATCTCTGATAGTGCGGCCCGGCGGCAGCCGGCGTTTCAACAGGTCCCACACATGCTCGACAAGGGGACATGTCTAGGGAGCGGCCAGGCCATGGAAGTGTCTGGACATGACATAGGCATTCTTCTGGGCAACCCGAGCCTGGTGCAGGCGGGCATTATCCTGCTGGTATAGCGCACCTAGAATCCCGGCCAGGAATGGGAGCACATGTGCCTTAGGATCTCATCCACATACCACTGGCCCGTCAATGATCCACGTACCACTACTAAAGCCGATCGACTATCGTAGGCAATGGCTCTCCAGACCATAATGCCTGCAGTGGGGGAAGTGTGGCGTTCGATAGCGAGGTTGGGATTGTACCCTTGACACGGGAACCACCACACCCGGACACGATGATCATCTGTCCCTGAAACGAAGCGGCACTCATCGCTAAACACCACACGTCGCCAGTCTGGGGCGTTCCAAGTCGCTCTGGCCTGGCACCACTGCACACGGAGCCGGCGATGTTCCGGTATCAATGGCAGCACACGTAAGGGGTGTTGAGATCGCAGATTCACTTCCGCGAGGGATCGGAAAATGGTTTGTGGGCACACAAGAGCCGCTACATCTGCCTGTATAGTGTACTGGGTCTCCGTGGGATCCGTTCGTGTCTAGCACACGATCCGTCGATTCTCCCTATTGGTGGTCCTCCAGGTCTGTCCGGAGCCGCTCCGCCGTGTGGTAGTGCCGTCACGTATCCACTGGTCCCAACACGGTCTGACGGTATAGTTAGAACGATCCACGTGGCTGGCTATACGGCGCGCCGACCACCCTGCGGTTTTTAGCCCGAGGATCAGGCCTCTCTCAAAGTCCGTAAGTTGCGTAAATCGACGTCTCTGGAATCTACCCGGCATTCTTGTCCTTCTGTACGCTTGCTTGCGTCGGCCGGTGCCTTTCGCTTTCATTAGGCATCTACAACACGCCGGTTTATAAGGCTGCCGGTTCGTGCTTGCAGCGCCACCACAGAATGTGTGGCCATGCGCACTCGTACCAAACGTGGATCATTTGCATACCAGCATGCACTCTAGCATGTTTTCTTCTACGTGCGCAAATTTCACTGTCCGTGAGTGTATATACATATTGAGCATATATATCCGGATGTGTACGAGTACATGACATCGTGCAAAAATAGATGGATATTTTTCAAAACTCAATGGGCCACAAACAAGAATTAATATTAGAAGTGTGTGGCAAACAAAATTCGGGCATTGTCACATGTCCTACGTTTTACATTTCTATTAGAACAACCATCATTATATTTTTTCTTTTGTTGTTTGAATACTGGCATTGTACGCGACAAAAATTATTGCCTTCCTAATGAATTCAAAAGGATCCTTTGTATATGCAAGTAAGATGCCACATAAATTCTGGGCACGATACGACACAAAAGGTCACCTTACGGGCCTCGGTGTTTCTTATTTCTTCACTTAAATAATCTCCATAATACATAATGATGACTCAGAAATTTTTTTAGTGTGATGAGGGTACACACGCGTGTGTACTGTTTTTTTAGTGTGATGAGGGTACACACGCGTGGGTACACACGCGTGTGTACCCGCAAACGCGCACACGCGTGTGTGCGTTTGCGTCAGAAATCTTGTCTGACAAAATTGTACTTATTGATCGTAAAGAGGCTCAAATTTGGAAGTTTCGAACTAAGAATTCTTTTTTTTAATTTCCAGGAATAAGTGAGAACAGTAGAACATATTCTATCTAGTTCTTTTCCTTACAACTGCGACTAAAGTTTTTACATTCAAGTTTGGCACTTGCAACGGAAACAAAATATTTAAGCATAAAAAGTTGTAGTCCCTTATTCCACTACGAACAGACGGACAGTCCACAATAAAGGAAAACTGGGAAAACGAGGGTGACGATGGTAACTGAAAGTTTCGACAAAATGTATTAGAAGTGCGCCTAATACCGCAAGATCACACGACTGCCACAAACTAAATTCACAAAACCACCTATAATTTGCCCACTTGCACCTCCATCTTGTAAGTAATTTTGATAAAAACAGATTGAAGACAATGTCGTGTTTTTTCATGTTTGCGTCTGTAAGTGCTGTGCAGTTCACACAATTAGAGAACCACATAATCTGCCTTACTGTACTAGCGATGACACCAAACTACGACGAAGAGGCATACATAGTACTGCGAGATAGATTGTCGATAAAAAAATCGATAAAACCCTGAAACAAACGAGGAATTTGGTTGTAAATTATGTGATTTCTCAATTTCTCGTTTTCGAGCTCTTTCAGAATCTGATCCATGAGTTCTAAAGCGGTGGTTACGATGTAATTTCGAACATTGGGAGAAGTTTCTACTCCTCGCCGCTTGTGAGCGGTTCCTGAGGATATCCAATATCATCAAGTTACCCAATGATATTGGAGAAACTTTCGCTTTGCCTCCATTTCAAATCATTCATCGCAGCCCAGGGATTGTATGTCTGAAACACATTGCCACCATGATTGATCCTGCAGCTTAAATCCCACAATCTCTCGTGTTTCAGCTGAGATTACTAAATTTTCGAATTTATGTTCCCTTAAATGCGTGGACAGAACATCTTAAAGAATTTATCATAAAAGCAAAAAAATAAATGGTCATTGAAGAAATGTGCTTAATATTCACAATGCCTGACAATTTCTTATCAGCTGAGCATTTAAATGAACTGTACGACAATAGCGGCATAGTTGAGATTCTCTTGAACTTCTGTTTTCATGCATCCGGTGGGGAAACTTTGAAACTTGTCAAAAGGCACCCTCATCACACTAAAAAAATTTCTGAGTCATCGTTCTTGTTTCACAGCGCATGAACACTTTTAAAACAGTTTATTTTCCGATTTACACAGCTAGAGATTGTGATCTTCAATGATTTACACAGTTAGGAATTAAAATATTCGAATTTCAAAGAGTTATGACATCAAAACGTTTGCTTCCACGACATTTTTGAGGAAAACACAACAACAAAGATTTCACCGAATATTTGCTAACGAATTCCTTAAATTTCAAACATGCCATACGTGAGGACGTTTAAGGGGAGGATCCAGACTTCAGTTTCCGATTTTCTTTCTTCAGTTATTGTCAGTTCATGTTACGAACTTGACCGGTATTAAACCATTTTTACGTTGCTTTTCTACTCTGTATGTAATATTAATGAGCTGTGCTGTAATTGTATAAGTGTATTTAAGTGCACATCAAGTTACACATTCTGCGTTTATTTACAATTTTGTTTTTTCTACGTGTGTTGTCTGCCCTCTTGCCTCTGCTTTACAAGGACATGCAGGCAGAAGACTTAATCGGTATCTTTCCATTGCCTAGTCTCAGAATGGTAAAATGTGCGATGAACATTCTCTATGTATGAGAGGGGAATTTTCGCTTTTAAGAACACCAAGAATCGTCTTCTTAAAACTCCACTGATCAGTCTGAAAGAATTCTAAATTCATTTCTTGGAAATGAGAAATCCCATTAAGTAAAGCTTTCAAGCTGATTGATGGTAACGAGAATGCAAGACATTACAAATAAATATCTTGAAGGCGCAACGTACTCTGTAGTCAGCAGTTAGAGCTACTAAACTGCTCACTCTCTCGTTGTCCACTAGTGTTTAATTGGTATTAAGAAACCATACGAAAACTTGGAGGATATGCCTATAACTGTTTACATTTATACAAATATCTTTGAAATTTTGTCATGTGAGAAGCCCGTAAAAGTGTATGTTAGGTGAATAACTGGCAAAAAAGAAGTAGGCAAAGTGCAGTTCCGTCAGTTGTGTGGTTTAAAAGCTATTCTTATTTCCGATTCACCTACAGGGTACTGAAGAAAGCTAACGATTTCTTATTACATAGAACAAAAACTGAAAATAAAAATTAAATGCTGTACTCGTGACACACACAACACTCTTCTAGAATTTAGTCAAATTTAATTGATTCATTATAAAATTATATTCAGCACTAAAAATCTGTCTACCAAAGTGCATTAACATATAAGCCAGAGATACGGGAATTCGCCAACAATCACTTTGAAATACACAAATTTCCATTAAGTAACAGCGGAGAGAAAGGATTTTTTTTTTATTGGAAGTTTAACGACCACCGTGAGCAACTCAATGGGCTATAAACAGTCGCCAGTCCCTAATTTAGGGTCACTGGTTCCAGGGAAGGGAGGGAGACAGTGCCGTAAGACAAACACAACATTCATACCTCACCGGGATTCGAATCCGGGCCCCTTTCGGATGAATGATCAGAGGCCATCGCTTAGACCACTGCGCCACCGGGGCGGCAGAGAAAGGATTAGAAGTTTATATAGAGAAACTAAATATCTATTTTAATCAACAGAAGAAGTGTCATATGTCAAGTTGATTCTTCGGAAGTGGATGAAATATACTTTGAAAGAGTTGGGTAATTCAAACATCTAGGAAGTATGATACAGTAAAAAAAAATCTAGAGAAAGAGATCCTTGGTAGCATTTCGGTAACAGGTGAGTTTTTGCGTTGAGAAAAATGATAAAGACAAAACACTGCGGTCAAAAACTTTAAAACTAAGAATATATAAAATGATGATCCAGCCAATGGTCTCGTACTGTGCTGAGTTAAGGATATTGACGAGAAAGACGAAAAATAAATTAGGCTTTCGAAAATTCTGCATTGAGACAATTTTTCCGACTTATAAGAGAAAATGGTGAATGGAGGACGATAAATAAGAAACTGAAAGAATTATTTACAGAGCCAAACATAATAGCCGTGGTGAAGGAGATAAGATTGCTCTGGTATGGCCATGTGACGAAGAAGAAGGATGATATAATTAAAGACATCATTGAGGACAGAGTCATAGAAAAAAGAACACGTGGAAGACAAAATTGAGATTTCTGGATGATGTAAAACGATATCTGGACGAGGATAAATTTGACTTTGGAGCTTACATTGACAGATTCAGACGACTAGTTGGTGAGGGAGTGGACTTACTTCGGTTCGTAATGCCAGAGGAGTAGAAGTAATTAACAGAAAATGAGTGCACACAGATTAACGAAATAATATCCGTAGTATCCATTTTTGTAAGGTAAGTAATTTTTTTTTTTTGCATGGCAATTATGTTTTTTTTTGTGGGGTAGTACCTCTTCTAAATTGGCATGATCGCATAATTTGACAAATAATATCCGCAGTATCCAATTTAAAAGAGGGGTACTGGGCGCCAAGGAAATATTTTCTTCTTTTAAATGTTATTTGAAAGAAATTTCGATTTTTTTTTTGTTGCTTGATTTTATAAGAATTAATTCTTCTTCATTATCACATAAACAGTTCGCCTGCTTAAAAACAACAACAAAAAACACGACTGGTACCGATTCTGTTGAATCCCTTTCTCAATGGCGTTCGCAATAGTATTGTGTCATATACCAGGATTATCACGGACACCACTGAACTCAAGTGTTGTGATTCCGTGCCCTGCCTTCTGAGTTTTCGCCGCGCTACAAGAAACATTATCACTTTGAACAGCTACTCCTTGTCCTGGTCATATCTTCCCAGAAAATTACAACCTTCACATATTTAAATGAACAGTAAATAAAGCATTTTTTGAAAAGTTTTATGTTTTAAGGTAGGGAAACAATTGTTAATACTGCGCTTTGGCTTTCATGATGAGTTTTTCGAAAAAGGTAAAAACAGTCAATCCTTCACTTCCTCGAGTCAAGTTTAATCACCTTCTTGTGCTCCTGATTTTGTATCTGGAACCGTATAAAATAAACAGCAAAGCTTTGCTGGAGAACGAAATCCTGCTTTCAGGGTCCTCTTCTGAATACTTTATAGGATTAATGTATTACTATCCGGATTGGAGGAAAAGCCGGGATAAGAGTGAAACGGAAGACTTATCCACTGAGTAACGTTCCTATGTAGGAATTCAGGTTCTTGGAGAATACAGTGGCCCTGGTCTGTGTGTGAGAATTAAATGTCTCTTCGGTACATCTTAACCGCTTAGTTAAAGAGTTCTGAAATTATGCAAAATACCCGAAGAAAAATATCGATATTTTTATTAGATACAAAAAAGCACCTATTTCGGATATGTTCGAGAACAGATAAGTTGACATTATTTCGACCGATGTATTTTTCACTAGGGTGAACAAACAGTTAGCGTTACGATCACAGCACTTTCACTCTGACTAAAATTAATGATTAATTTATTTCAAACTCCTCCTATTTCACATCATTCCGAGACACTTATAAAAGTGGAAAGAGCCATGACTTCTTTTGATGTTCCTAATCCACGTCAACTGTGTGTATTAATCTCTTATTTTACTGCCCCCCCCCTTTATCTATGAGTTTACAGCTTTCACGAGCAAGCTGACAGAGTGTTACAAATCCTAGACAAGGATAAAAACACAAACTAAAGATATGCTGCTGGCCACCCAAAATGCAACACCAAGAAGGACACGAAATAGCAAAGCCAGATTTACTGGACACCTAACAACAGATACAAAGATGAAACGATTGAGCTTACAGGCCCGTGCGACTTGAGGACCACGCAGACATCAATAGTTCGTGTGGCCCTCATGGCTGGCAATAACGGCCGCTACACGCCGCGGCATCGAACGAAAGAGGCTTTGGATGTGGGCTTGGGGTATGTCGGTCCAGACTGCTTCCACACGTTGCCACAGTTCATCAGGCGTAGCCGCAGGTGGTGCTTGCCGGGCCACTCGGTTGCCGATCAGCGACCAGACGTGTTCGATGGGCGGCATATCGGGAGAACAGGCGGGCCAGGGCAGCAGTGACACCTAGTGGGCCGTGAAGAATTGTTGCACGATGCGTGCCACGTGTGGGCGCGCATTGTCCTGTTGAAACATGGCCGCTGACAGGTCCTGCAGGTAAGGGAGGACTACAGGCTCCAAAACGTCGGAGATGTAACGGTGGCTGTTGAGTGTACCGGCGATGCGTATCAGAGGGGTGAGGGTGTCATATCCAATTGCGCACCAAACCATAACGCCAGGCGACGAACCGGTATGGCGATGCATAATGCAGGCGTCATACAGTCTCTCGCCGCGGTGCCGCCACACGCGGATCCGACCATCGTGGTGTTGCAAGCAGAAGCGGGGTTCGTCGGAGAAGACAATGTCGTGCCATTCCGTAGCCCAGGTGCGGCGTTCAACGGCCCACCGCCGTTGCACTCGCCGGTGGTGTAACGTCAATGGTAATCGGGGCAATGGGCGCCGTGCGACAAGTCCCCGCTCCTGCAGACGATGTCGAACGGTACGTGCTGACACAGATTGTTGCGCAACGCACCCTAATTTCTGCGCTAACGTTCGTTATGTGATGGTGCGAGCCGTCAATGCCCGCCGCAAAACATGCCGGTCCTCTCGTTCGGTGGTGTGCCGCGTCTGCGGCAATCACTGACGTCGGTCCGTCCGTCCCTCCTGCACCTACCGAATTGATACTCGCCTCACTGTGGCTGGATGCCGTTCCACACGGCTGCCGATGTCTCCATATCATAAACCACTGTGGAAATAAGCCACTATTCGTTCTCTGTCGAACTCCGAAACGTGCTGGAATGACTGCCGTATTCTGCGAGGAGGCATCAAGAAGCTTCCCACGCACATGTCCGGCAGCACAACACACTTCCACTACTTACACCCCGCCTTCTGTGCACCCTTCCTATAGTGCTTCTCGGTGGCGTGCCGGACGCACATGATTTGCATATGCTCTGCAATGCTAATCGTTTGCATTTCCCCTCGCGGGCGACACATGCTGCGAATTTCAGGCCAATCGGATGCTTCCTTCTTGGTGTTGCATTTTGGGTGGCCAGCAGTGTAGAATATGCGCGATTTACCTAGATCTGTAATCTGGGCCGTTATTTCACTAAACAACTAATTCTGCACAGAAATAAAGAAACCGAAGTTTCCTTCTTGGAAGTATTTGCTATTATTGGGGTTAAGATCAGTGGTTCCCAAGCTGTTCTCTGGCTACAGACGCTCTGTTGCCAAAGCTCAACTACGGTTCTTCCCTTTTTAACAATTTCGGGCTCAAGGGAGTTAAAGAGAAATTATTTTTAAAAACTAGTTTCTTTTTTCTTTGACAAAGATTGGAAATAATTCTTAAAGTTATGAGTACAGCGCCTGCTAGTGCTCGAGGACTGTCAGTAGTCACCAAAACAAATGACTAGCTTTTTTTTTCATTAATTTTCAACTCTGTTTTAACACAATGGGAGAAAGCTTGCAAGGCATATGAAGCATTGTATTTCAACAAGGTGCAATTATGAAAGCACTATGGCACCCAATAGTAGATGTGCTATTACTTTCATTAATCGCATTACAACAGGATCACACAGGGCTGGATCAAGAGATCCGCAGATTTCAGAGGTATGTAAGGTCCTTTTTCGTCTTCTGCACATCTAAGATACCTACGACACTCGTCGAAACCCTGTCCACATGCATAACGGAAATTATGCTAACACAAGCCTTGAAATAATATTACATTCATGAGTAATAAAATTCAAGAAATATATTCAGTTGTGGAGTAATATTAAAAATGAAACTTTTCTTTTTAAACCAGCATTTGCATGCGTAAAAATCCGCGCTCTTTAGATACTTTAAACTGATCGATAATTTAATCAAAACCTGATTCTTCAACCATACCTGCTTCGATATTTAGCATTACAAGGTTAAAACGCATGTTTTGGGTACGGCAAATCTTCAGTAACTTATTTAAATTATCTTTCTTCTGCGTTTGAGACAAACAGAAAAATATTCCCGGCGAAATTTCAATATTTGGAAATAATCGATTTTCAGAATTACCAACAGCATGACCAAATCAAATTTATCAGTTTCAAACAGTGTATCTCAGAACGAGTCACATTGCAGCAATTCTTTCAAGCGAAAGAACATTTTCCTCCTAGATATTGCTCATTCTTTTATACCATTAAACGTTTACTTCACAGAAACATAAACAATTTTCATTTTTGTAATTTGTATGCGGTTATCTAAGACACACATTATCAGAATACCAACATAACATACACTAGCGGAAAGAGAAAAAAGAACACCAAGAAGGATTTGGCGGACGATAATGAAATTTACATATGTTAATGGGGTCGAGTTTACGTAGGTGTGATGTTAATTTCGGGACCAACTGGTGGGCGCTTACACCACAGCACGGCATAATATGCAAATTATCGTCTGTGGTATTTAAGGAGTACAGCGAAGTGAATGTAATCAGTCGTCGGCGTACAGACACGTGCGAAGACTCTGAAGAAGCTGCAATGCCTGGACATGGAAGACGTGTACGATTTCAGCAGTTATCAGACTTTGAGCGAGGTCGTCTAGTCGGACTCAGCGAGGCCGGGTGCTCGTATCGTCGTTTTGCGGAGCGAATTGGACGGGAAGTATCGGTGGCGGTACGATGGTGGCGTAGATGGTCCGAGGAACATTCCCACACGAGAAGACGTGGAACCGGGACTCACAGACGTACTGATGAGCGGACCAATCGACGCATAAGAAGAGCGGCGTTGTCAAGCAGAACATCCACTGCGACGCAAATCCGAGCTGCCCTTGCACCTGAGGTGACTGTGCAAACAATCCGCAACCGTCTACTGGATGCAGGACTACGTACACGTGTGCCTCTGGCATGTGTACCTCTGACTCCAGCCCACCGTCAGGAACGGCTGCAGTGGTGTCGCCAACCGTCTGCGCTGGAGAACGCAATGGCGATCTGTCGTGTTCAGCGATGAAAGCAGATTCTGCTTGGGAGCCTCCTATGGCCGTATGCGTGTTCGCAGACGCACAGGGGAACGTCTCCAACCTTCTTGCATCCGCCAGCGACACACAGGGCCTACACCTGGTCTCCTGGTGTGGGGAGCGATCAGCTATCACTCCCGTACACAACTAGTGTTTGTACCGGGTACGTTAAACAGCACCTCTTACATCAACAACATCCTTCAGCCCGTTGTTGTGCCATTTGTAAGGTCGGTCCATCGTGGTGTTTTCTAGCAAGATAACGCACGCCCACACACGGCACGTGCAACGCAACATGCACTTCAGGGTGTGAGACAACTTCTATGGCCTGCACGTTCACCGGATTTGTCCCCCACTGAGCACGTGTGGGATTTATGGGACAACGACTTATCCGGTCTCCAAGGCCAGCCACGACCATCCCCGATTTACGCGTCCAGGTTGAGGATGCTTGGAACTCAATACCCCAAACTTACATCGAACATCTGTATGACAGACTCCATGGCAGAATTGCACAGTGTGACGCAGTTCATGGCAGTTCAACCTCGTACTAACCACGTTACATGGAAATGTTATTTTTCAGTTTACCAGCAAATACAGCTGTATTTTGCCATAATGTTTTGATCACGTTATCCTCTGTATTCCGTTATTATGCTGTATAAATTTCGTTGGTATCAGACGTCTCCTTCTTGGTGTTCTTTTTTCACTTTCCGCCAGTGTATGTCGATGTACTTCGATCAGGACGTTGGTCCTGTAATAAAGTTGTTGATTTACTTATGCGTGTATTTATGCGTTGATCATGATGGTTGCTTAAAAATCTTATTTGATTAATAACGTGTGGTAATGAAGTACTTAATGAATGCAGTGAAGACATGACAGCAAGAACCAAACCACGAGACTCAAAAGTCATACAGGTCTTCTACAATTTTTTTTTTGAAGATAGTGGTGCGATTTCACTAGGTTCACGTTATGGTCTCCAGCCCTGTAATTACCTAGTATTTAACAGCATCTTAAATGTGCAGTCAGTGCTGCTAAAAAATTGCTAGTTCAACTTATCGAATGAATCACTGCCTTTTCCCTACGCAGTGAGTGAGTAAAGGAACTGTGGGCTTCCATAGCGGCATCAACCGTATGCACCCATACATAACTAAGCATAAAAAACAATAACTTGGAAATGAAACAGACAAGATAAAAACTACAATATTTAGGGGATACAACCTCAAAATAAGGTGGCATACAAATTAATAGCCTCCAGAAATATATGTGGCAGCGAGAGAGAAAAGGACTGGTTATCCAGAAAAAGAGGACAGCCGACAGGGATAAAACAAGAGAATGACAGAGCCAATAAAAGATAAAATTAAGACGGTGATGGAAATGGATGAAGTAAAAAATAAAATAAGAGAGAAGAATAATGGCAAGAAAGACGTGAGACAACGAAGATAAAAATGTGTACGCAAACATTCGAAAGAGGGTGAACCACACAGAAAAATCGGGTTACAGAGCAAGACAGACAGGAAAACAGAGAAAGTGATAGCGTAAGAGACAGGCACTAGAAATAACAAAATACAGAATGAACGAAACAGAGTCAGAAGTTGAATTTTCGAGTCGCTGTTCCACAAGTTGCATTTTCGCATCAGTAGGTGCAATATATACTTTTGGAAGAAACAGCATAATTTTTAAGAGCAATATGCCATTATGTCTTAAAAGAAAAGTCTTTGATCAATGCATCCTTCCAGTGCTTACGTATGGTGCAGAGACGTGGACCTTAACTAAAAGAGACATACAAAGGTTGCAGACAACTCAAAGAAGCATGGAGAGGTGCATGCTTGGTATAACCAGGAGAGATAAGAAGAGGAACTCGTGGATCCGAAAAATGACAAGAGTGGAAGACATCACGATCAGAGTTAAATCCCTGAAATGGCAATGGGCTGGACATACTGCCAGAAGGACAGATCATCGATGGACAGCCGAAATTTTAGATTGGATTCCAAGGGACAGGAAAAGACCCAGAAGAAGACCACATGGGCGATGGGTGGATGAAATTCGAAAGTATGCGGGAGTGATATGGAGGAGACTGGCACACAGACTGTTGTGGAGGAAACTTGGGGAGACCTTCGTCCAGCAGTGGATCGATAATGGTTGACAATGATGATATATATATATATATATATAAAGCTTGCATTTCAGTCATCTCCATTCGTTGGGTTAGTCTACACGAGTTCACAAATGGCCCTTATGGTACTGCGTAAAGGTTCAACGTGCGAAAGTAAAGATTGTTTTAAAGATTTTTACATACTAGCTTTGCAACAAAACAACATTGCTACAGATGTCCATCCTTCTGATCCTCAGTAAATGCGGATATTCAGAATCCCTTTCTCCCGGAAAGAATTTCACAGCTGCCAATTGGCAGGGACATAAATATCCCAGCTATTAGGCGGCAAGAGACCCGTTAAATCCGTGGGATGTTTTCCACCCATCACGTTTTACTGCACGTTTTACTGTTGTGGAAATGCCCGTCAGCGGAAGAATTGCTTTTGCAGTACTTGTTGGCAATGAAGATGAGGAGGAGGAGGAAGAAGAGGAGCCGGAATGGAAGATAAGCAGCCCAAATGGCCAAAGGAGAAACACACTGAAATGTGACATGTCGGCGCCTCTGCTCCTACGACAGGGCCGAGAAATATTGAAACAGAATGGGAGGAAAAGAGACTGACCGGCAACAGAAAGGTAAAAATGACCACCGATTAGGCGCACGTGTTTGATAACGCAGGCCAGAAAAGATGATGTCTATCGAGATATAAAAGGAAAAGTTTCGGACAAGAGAACTTTTCAAACAACTTCCAATTCTAAGAAAACCATTTTTGTCCTCTTATTGCAAAATTAACAGAAGAATAGTAGACAGACTGAAGAGCACAACCCGATAGTAAATCATTCTGGTGCTCCAAACAGTCTGCCCCATATCATTATACTCCTTCACATGAACAGCATAGCTGTTAGAGAAAGAAAACGTGTTGAGTTCGGCAGTCTGGCAAAAAAAAATCTCTCCGACTGCGTAGCCAGCACATACTTATTCAGAAGTTAAACTGTGCACTACTATACAGTACGTGAACAACGCTAAACCAACTGTGAAATTCGGAGGAGTATTTGGTGTTTCCTTCGTAGTTGGAACTATCGGGACGGGTCCCTTGCCTAATTTTCATGGCCCCCAAGAAAGAGCTATTGTAGTTTCCATTTGGACGATCTGAGAAACTGAAAGCAGTCAGCACGAAACGAAAAGTCCTACAACCAGGATCGGATGGAGCTTTTGCGGGACACATGGTAAAATTTCATTGCGCGCCTTAGAAAATACATATCATATTTCTAAAGGTCTTTACATGAAAAAATGCCATTTGTAAAGAACACGCACGAAAACTATGATTAAAAAAATGATTATCTCAAAGAAGTATTTGCTTTAAGCTTAAAAAAAGACCTTAATATATGGATGAAAGTTAGAGAGTGTGAAAAACTGTGTTCATCACTCCGGGGAGAGGGAGTTGAGATTACATTGTGATACTTATAAAAACTTCCTCACAGTATGATAAAAAGGTAACTTCAACTGATCCGTGTAGCGAATATTTTTTCGAAAAGAATAACAAGGATACCTCCAAAATAAATTCGTTAAATAGTTTTTTTCCCATGATACATGTTCAGTGATTGTTTTTTGATAAAAGGCGCAGTACTGACAAATTAGTGACCTTTTTAACTTTACCACGCGCTCATACATGAAAACTGCCAGGTTTTTTTTTTAATTTCCATAGTTGTTCTTAAAATCACTGAACAATTGGCTTCCAAATATGTACAGAAGCACCTTTGATATTATTATAGACATAAATCAAGCTGTTTTTTTATTTAACGTAACCACAGAAATTTGAAAATTTGATCGTCCTGTAATTTTTAAAAACAGCTTGATTTATGTCTATATTAATTATTCCATGTGTTTCCAACTTGATATTTACCCATTTGCTGGTGATCTAACTTAGTACTACGATGAGACACCTTTGTTTCGATTGGTGAAGTGAAATCAAAGACTGACGTTTCAGATTAAATACCTCAGTTGTTTGGATTTCATTGTCCTGGGTGGTGTAATGTTAGCATACTCGAGCGCAAATCGGGAGATGTGGGTTCGATTCCCGTTCCAGGATGATGGAATTTTCAAATTTCTGTGGTTACGTTACATGGAAAAAACAGCTTGATTTATGTCTGTATTAATTATTTAATGTGTTTCCAACTTGATATCTACTAATTTCTTAGATATTTACTCGTTTCCTTGATATTTACTCATTTTCTGGTTAGTAGTTCCAAAGTTAGTAGACTAATTAATAGAGTCTACTAACTTTGGCTTTAGAATGCTAAACTCAAATTCCTTCACGGTAACAATTTGGTACTCAGCAGATGATCAAGACCGCACTGGCTTCAGGAAGAGATACCACCCTCTAATTATTTTAAGTCAATAGCAGCGGTTTCTCCGGTAACTTAAACTTAGAAATGAACACTCTCTCAGGTGTTTCTCTAAGTTTAAATTACCAGGGTGTGTAGTTTTTGTACTTTTGACACTGCATAACGTCGATGAACTGAATATACTAATTTATTACGATTATACAGTTACTGAATTTCAAAGTATTCACTATTTTTCGGCTGTGTAATCCAGAAGTAACCAGCTTTTGTTTTTATAAATTCATAGGATTTAGTTTTTATTCATTATATTTTTTTATTTATGTGCATATAAAAGACGCAGACGTATAAAATATAGGTGTGTACATGCTTGTGTCTGAGAGAGGGAGAAGTCGTCCAGACTTTAAACACTAAACGTTGCGTTCCTTATAACAAACCGTCTACTTTCACTACTGTGGATAGACTGCTGTCATAACACCTAGAATGTCATTTAAACACTGTACTGATTTCGTGGAACTACCTGTAACAGTACACCGTTAAACATTTTGTAGTAGGTTGCACCAAAAAAGTGGTGTTACACCAGCTGCACACACTTTAGGGAAAAGGTAAACCATTCTGGGATGCACGAAACATACATAGATATGGAGCGATAGGTGCAACTTCGTACTATGCAAGTTGGATACCATAACATGATGCTATCATACTTTTGTGTATCTTATGCATCACACAAGAGTTCATCTTTGCTCCACAAGCGGTGCTGTTCATATAGCACCATTTTTTAGTGCTACCTGCTTCAAAATTTTTAACAGTGTACTTGTGGAGGTCATACCTTCTGTTTTTGTTTCATTTCACAGTAAATGTCATTATCAAGTTACATAACTATAACGTTTTCCTTTTCTCTGCCACACAAAATTTTTTCCAGATGTGCCACTATACAATTTACTGAGATACGCACGTTGGATAATTCAGATTGCTCTTAGGATCTGGACAATCTCATTCTAATGTTCTAATGCAACCTCCTTGAACTTAGGAAAACTCAAATGAAGATTCTGAAGAATCCTTATCTACTCTATAATGAATTAGCTTTATTTTGCTTTCCGCTAAGCTAATTAATATGAAATAATGCTCTTCCTACCAGCTAGCTAATGATATACTTGTACTAAGCTTCAAAATAGTGAATTCAAAAGGTTGTTGTTACTAGTTAATTACGAAAATGAATAAAGTCTTAACGCTGGTTATTTATGGTAATAAACTAATGTTATAAACCTAACAGCCAGACAGAGGTCTGACAAAAACTATGAATTGAGAAAGACTAACTTACGGCAACTTTTTTATTATAAGACTCTTGGTCATCTAAAGCACACACACAACTTGTTTTACAATAATGAAGAATCTCTCCTCGTATAACACAATCTCTCCTCGTATTACAAACGCTCTCCGTAAACAACAACGCTCTCTCATAACAACAACAAAAGCTCTCCCTAAGTCTCGATGAACGCGCCTATATACTAGCTACCACCACGTCATGACTTACACTCATTGCCAGATCTCATTCAGCGGGTGAAATAATATTTCGTTCAGTAAGAAGATAATTTACATAGTAAAATAAAATAACCAGAGATAGTAAAATCAAAAGGAAAGTGAATATAGAGTATACGTTACAACTCTTTGTAAACAAAAATTACAGTTTTTTTGTTTAAAATTGTTTTTGACTAAAAATTACACACTGTCTTTGGGAGGGGGCTTCCATGTTTCATCTACGCTGCTACAGCACAGACACATTATATCCATTTCAAAATCCCCTTCCAAGAAGATGTAACGTCCTACTTCAAAGTAAAGTACTTCTTCCCTGCACAAATCTTAAGCTGCTCGTTGAGGCTTAACCCTATATCCGAGATAATGAGCTAAACCCTGCTTTGAAGGAAACAGGAATTCGTCCGATTAATAGGCTAAGCTTCACTCGAGCATCACTCACATGATCGGAAAGCAGCGTTACATTGTAACTGGGAAATACTTGTTACCAAGAACATAGTACAATGATAGGTCTCTTTGTCACCATCTTTCAATCAGCAAGAAGGAAATAGCCTTCAAGGGCACATCAGGAATTGTAATAATCATTAGTGACCGTTCAAAAGAGTTTCCCCAGAGAAATCGAGAATTGTACGGTAGAAAAGCTCTTATAGCTAAAAAGTTTTATAGCATCAATAATCAACAATAATTTAAATACGCCTTTAGTTACTACAGCACACAGAAAGTGAAAGTGCCCCAACGATTCTTATTTCGTTTGCAACTTCTACGGCGTCACTAGCTGTTTCTTGTACAGCATGAGAAAAGAGTGAGTTCTCAAGAAAGAGTCGAGGAGAGATAGATAACAGCTGAGAGATGGGGGTGGGGGTGGTGCGGAGTCTTTCGGAGCGTGAACAAAGGAATAACTGGTTGAAAATAAAAAGCAAAATAATTGTAAATTCCACAGCTATGACAATTTTGAGACGGCACCTGATGGCCTAACAATGTGAATTACATAAATACCAAAGGAAAGCTCACAAATGTGCCTGTTGCCTTTTTTTTTATTATTACGTAATAAGTCTCCGAAGCTCTTTAATGCCACATTGGAGGGTGTTTTTCAGTCGCTGAGCTGGGAAAACAAGGGGATAAAGATTAATGGAGATTATCTAACCCACCTTCGTTTTGCTGATGACGTAGTCATTTTTGCAACTACCCCATCAGAGCTGCAGAGTATGATCCAGGAACTTGCTGACAAGAGTAAAGAAGTGGGATTAAAAATGAACTTTCAGAAGACAAAAGTGATGTTCAATGCTTTTACAAGAAATGAAGATTTATCGATTGATGGAGAAAAGCTGGAGATAACAGACACGTACGTTTATCTTGGACAGCAGATATCAAGTGAGGGTCACATTGATGAAGAAATTAATCGGCGTACAAAACTTGCCTGGAGAGCTTTTGGAAGAAACAGCATAATTTTCAAGAGCAATATGCCATTATGTTTTAAAAGAAAAGTGTTTGATCAATGCATCCTTCCAGTGCTTACGTATGGTGCAGAGACGTGGACCTTAACTAAAAGAGACATACAAAGGCTGCAGACAACTCAAAGAAGCATGCAGAGGTGCATGCTTCGGTGTAACCAGGAGAGATAAGAAGAGGAACTCGTGGATCCGAAAAATGACAAGAGTGGAAGACATCATGATCAGAGTTAAATCCCTGAAATGGCAATAGGCTGGACATACTGCCAGAAGGACAGATCATCGATGGACAGCCGAAATTTTAGATTGGATTCCAAGGGACAGGAAAAGACCCAGAAGAAGACCACATGGGAGATGGGTGGATGAAATTCGAAAGTATGCAGGGGTGACATGGAGGAGACTGGCACAAGACAGACCGTTGTGGAGGAAACTTGGGGAGACCTTCGTCCAGCAGTGGATTGATAATGGTTGACAATGATGATGATGATAAGTTGTAAACAAATCGAACCCAAACTAGAGAGCAAAAATCCTACCAAAAGCAGCATCCCGCGCGAGTTCTTCCTGTGCGTGTGTGTGTGTGTGTGTGTGTGTGTGTGTGTATTAACTACATCTACATTTGTGTATCACAGTTTAAAAATCAACGTAAACATTTCATGAGGCCTGATTAAGGGTGGCATATGCCGCTTTCCTAACTCAACCTGAAATTTTACAGTTCTTCCCTAGATCAGAAATTCCGCGAAAGTCAACCTTCGAAATTTCAAATCAAGCGTATGCATAGTGTTTTTAGCCAATTCCTGAAATTAAAATACATAATTCATTGCGTTGTCTACAGTTACATTTGTTAAGATTCCTTGTAACACCACCTAAGAAAGTGGTGAGACATCAAACACTTGGCACTGATAGGGTTACATGCTGTCAAGCAACGCAAGAAATGCATAAATGTAGGACGTTGTAGCCAAGATATTTACTCATTTCGAGGTCTTTGCTTATTTACTTCGTCAGCTTCTTCGTTTTCCCTCCCACTGGACGCAGAAGAACAAACATCCCTTATCACGGCTGATGGCCAACCTATTATTACCTCTGTCACCCTATAGGAAACTGAGAAAAACAAAAATCCACAATGCTCGCATCACTGGTGTGTGGCCATTACCATGGTAACGAGATACACAAGCAGAGGAAGAAGATGGGCTACTGCAAGAAAAGGAAGACGTCAGCATCAGTCTTTTAGCTTCGGCTGCTGATAAGGTGACAGCTGACCACAACACAAAGAAGATTCCGTCCCCCCTTTCCTAATCCATCCCCATCCTTTGGGAGCGTGGCAAGGCCGGGATAGAGATTACCAGATATATAATAAGAGGGGACTGCTCGGAGGAGACGCGAATTCAGCTTTGGCATTTCCACTTCCCTGCGATCTTATTCAACTGGGTACTAATGCTTTTTCTTTCGCTTTTTCCTTTTCTTTTTTCTTCGACGAAAGTCTTTGGGGAAGGGTCAGATGTCGGCGTTGCCTTGTCCCAAAGGAAGATAGCGACAAATCGCGCCGGCGTGGACACGCTAATCTCCTGTCAAACGGCGAATGATGCTCGCAACAAAAGCGGAAATGACGAAGAAGAAATGCGACATCAGCTGTGTTTGGGTGAGAAAACAGAAGGAAAGACGATTAGTTCCAGCAATAATACAACATCTAGTGGACAATGAGCTACGACATCACACTTTGCTGTGAGGATAATTTGCTCTTTAAAACCAAGTTAACATTCCGTCTTTAGCCAGCAGAAGGAGTCCTAAAAAAACCTACGAATTTTCTTGTACAGCAGCATGTTAATGAAAAATACGAAAAACAAAACAAAAATCCCTTTGAATCTGTTTAGCTTAGTAACAGGGAGGCTTCCAGACGTTTTATGAACTATAACGAAGTAAATTTCTCCGTCATTTTTGTCCACGCAGGGGCTCGAACCCGGATCCCCTCATTCCGGAATAAGTCACTCTACCAATTGAGCTACGCGGACGTTTGTTCTCGCTGTTATCTGACTTTATGTCGTGTGCGTCCTGCTGGGCAGGCACGTCACAGCACCCCCTCCCCCTCCGAAAGAGGGACGGGGGCATGGCCCACGGGTCAGCCGTGACCATGAATCGTCGCAGGCAGCCATCCGCTGTAGAACGTACTTGAGAACTCTCAGTCAGTCTTGTGTGTGGAATGCAACGTCACACACATTTATTTTTCGAAGCGCTGGAGAAGGGATTCTCTGATTTTTCCTATCTCGCGGTGTGGAAAGAACATCACACCATTGCGAGATTTTGAATGGCCGGGTCATCCGAAAAGTTCGGGCGCCATTATAACGAAGTAAATTTTTCCGACATTTTTAGTCCACGGGGCTCGAACCCGGATCCCCTCATTCCGGAATAAGTCACTCTACCAATTGAGCTACGCGGACGTTCGTTCTCGCTGTTACATGCCTTTATGTCGCGTGCGTCCTGCTGGGCAGGCACGTCACAGAACTTAGGCTGTGGCACCATTACTTATTCAAAACATGTTGGTCAACACAGGAATTGCTGTTGTAATAAAGGTATTATTAATTGCCTAAAGGAATTCAGTGGTCACTTTAAGACCATTTTGTAAATAGACTAATCCTTCCTTCAGCATACGTCTTAAGCACTCGGACCAGTACGCTTCTCAGTTTCTGGTACAGATTAGGCAGCACAACCAGACCTGACTCCAGAACATGTTTTTCCGAAGCGGGAGAACGGGCGGAAATTTCCGTGGGGAAAAAAATACTGTATTTCTTCCCCCTTTTTTTTTTTTTTTTTTTTGTCAATCGTTATTTGTATTGTGTCAAGTCCTTTCCAGAGAGGCAATTGTATGCTTCCAGAAATATGCCTGAATGAAAGTTTGTCAGTAACATGTTCAAAACAGTTGACTTACACAGTAGGATAATCACATGTTCAAACAAATCGATCAGTACAGAGATTACTAAGCTTAATAAGCTTAAGGAATTTGGCGATTTAGTATTCGAACAGATACTTTGGTTATGTTGATAGTAACTGTGTCGTAATTATGTAATAATGTTTGGCGATATATCTTTATCTTTTACTAAAACAATAATTGTTATACATGTTACCGCCGAGATAACTCGTATTATACTTGTTGCAAAAATATACAGAATAATAAATACATTTCTTGGTTCCTAACTCGGAAAAATAAGCTTCACAATATCGAATGGAGGACATAAATTATTTCTAATAACATTTATTTTCTCTAATATAACTGACTGAGGCCATCCTAGGATCTTACTCCGTTGACTAAAAATCCTACTTTTTCAATAATAACCTTTACTTCTTTCTATGTTTCTTACGCGTGCTTTCCTAAAATCTTTAACTTCCTGCTGATTAGACTACTCGGTCCTCGGCTAGTTCAAATGCATATCTCCTCGACGTACGCCGAACTCCTGTTTTTTGGACATTTATCGGGACACCTACTTCGCGCTCTTTCCAAGTTCTACTCCTCTCTCTCTCGCTTTTCCTTGTTGACTCCCTTTCCTACCGACAAAATGCTTTCGCCTCCTCTAAAAACCCGCTCCGCCCTCGGGCGAAAGTCAAAAACTCTTTCACCCTCTGCAAGCAATCTTTCTGTCACCTCCTGTCTCTCGGGCTTGAGAGAGAGGCGGTGTCCGCTAATCAAAGCTAGGTGCTCGGAAGGGGCTTCTAAAATGTGTTCAAAATGCGATCCTTTACGGAAGTGCAATCAAAAGGACCCGAGAATCTAAAAATGGCTCTCGACCACCAAAGGTGTCTATACAAAACAAAGGCGAATCCTGCTGAATGCCCGTCTCATAGTTAAATCCCTAAGAAAAGTGTCTGCATATGGGACAACGAGGCGCCTAAAGATTACTTCATCCAGGTAAGGGAAATAAAAACGTTGCTCCCATGCACGATGAAACAAAGAAAAATAAATGGCGAGATGGAAAATGTGTTACGAGGATGGGTTTAATATTACTATCTAAACTTCCTGTATTAAATCCTCGTAACACTTGCGTACGCAATCATATGTTCACAACTGCATTCGGTGCCACGTGTTTCTTGTTCGTTCATCGAAAATTTCTCAAGTAAGGCTTGATGTGGCCAAGGAGCACCGTAGCACATTCTCGGTCTATAAAGCTTAGTACTTTCAGTGGGTATCCTGTTTTAGATACAATTGGCAGTAAGTATGGCTTCACTCCAGAGCTTTCTTGAATTTTAGCATAAAGGTTTGGTCATCTCCTGATGGGACCAAGTCTTCTTCTTTGAGATTCCATTTTTAAGGAGATTTTAGAACTCATTCGTTTCCAAGGAATGCGAAATTTTAGTAGCAGATCTGTTTGTCAGTCAGCATGGGAATCCTTAACGACGCTTTCAAGAAAGTGCTTATCGGAAACCGTAATTAGCAGATTTATAAAACATGATTCCCAGGAAATCGAGTTTAGTACGTTGGCCAAGTGCTTTATAGCTTTATGTCCCTGTGAAACGAACTACACTTTGCGATAGAATAGTGTAACCAAACTATCTAATGAGTTTATTGCTCTTCATGGCGACAGAGGAACGCGGGAAGGAATAGCTATGGCCCAACAGAGGAGGTACGGGGGAAATAATCGGGCACATGGGTTGAGAGACATCGGACAGGGAAAGATATTTTTTAGAGGGTGCACGAACAGCGAGTTTTTAAGGAACAATAACTAGCAAGGAGTTAACGCTTTAAGACGAGATCTAAGATTATTCCAGGACAAAACAACAATGAGCATTAAATAGTACTGAAGGCTAGACTGAATATCTCGGGTGCATTTAATACTTCGTTATATCCTTTCTTCGTAGCATTCACTAAGATGCAGTTAGGCAAAGATATCTAACCCGAACGGGAAGGAAAAGTCCCATTAATAGCCTCTTGTCAACAACACTTTGTTGTAGACCGTAGGCTACATTTGTGTGTGTGTGCATTTGTGCGCGTGCGCGCGCGCTCGTTCTGCCCTATGTTATTGTTAGATAAAAAATTCCTCAAACTGTGCCTGTGAATTCCCAACTATCATGGGTTCTAAGAACTCGAGGTTCCTTTATAAACTTATGAGAAACAAAAGACAGAAATTACTTAAACTTATTTACTGCCTCAGTTTTATAGGATATCAGACAGAGGTATGTACATATCAGACAGAGATATGTACATCGGGAGCGGTCACCAATAAAAGTAATAAAGTACTTCTTCACCTGATATGGAAATCATGGAAGAAATATTCCTCACAAAGACATGGAATAATTGCACGATTATTAACATGGCAATCAGAATAGTCTGAATTTGCCTATTTTATTGTTCAACAAGCGATGCAATTTTCAGTTTTCTCATATGAGGTCACATGTTGAACAGTAAACCAGGCAATACAGGCTATTCTGATTGCAGTGTTTTGCTATGAGGTCACATGTTGAACAGTAAACCAGGCAATACAGGTTATTCTGATTGCAGTGGTAATAATTACTTCCTGGAGTTATTAAATGCACTGCTTCACAAATATAAGGTGCGATGAAGAAGTATCCTGACTGGATTTATTAAAAAGAAGTACAAGACTTACAGATTTGAAACTTGATTGCCTTCGAAGTAGTCCCCTTCTGAAGCCACACGCTTATCCCAGCGTTGTTTCCACTGCTCGAAGCGTTTTTTAAAGTCATCTCTTGAAAGAGCGAACAGCTGCTTCGTCGCATTCCGTTGTATCTCCTCAATCTTTTCTTGAAATCTTTTTCCTTTCAAGTGGTATTTGATTTTTAGCAAGAGAAAAAAGTCGCAGGAAGCACGATTTAGCGAATAGGGTAGCTGTCGGACCTGTAAAGCTGTGCTTAGCAAGAAACTGCTGCACAAGTTGCGATGCATGGGCAGGTGAGTTGTCATGGTGCAACTGCCACTCGCCACTCTCATGGAATGCCGACCTTTCGCTTCGAACTGCGTCCCTCAAAGCCGCAAAACTTGACAGTAGGTTTGTTTTGTTGATTGTCTGGCTCTATGGAACGTATTAATGATGTAAAATTCCCGCATGACTGGAAAAAACAAAACAAAAAGAAAAAGCATCGCCGTGACATTGCAGCAGTTCTGTTGTGCATCTTTTTACGTCTGGGAGAATTTGGGATCTTCCACTGTGAAGACCCATAAACCAACGATTTATCACCAGTTATGATAGTTTTTAAAAAGCTTTCGTCGTTCTCGATGCACTCAAGTAGGTCATTGGCAGATGAAACATGGGCCTGCTTTTGTTAAGCTGAGAGCAATTTTGGCACAAATATGACTGAGACTCGTCTCCCACCCAAATCGACCGTAAGAGTCGACTGAACTGAAGCGAAACTAATGTTGAAGTCTTCAGATAACTCACGAATAGTAATTCGTCAATTTTCCTGACCAGCTGTGCCCACAAATTCGACATCGTTTTCACTTCTGCGATGTGGTGGCGGGCTCCCCGACCGTTCATCACCTTACACTTTCACGACCATCTTTAAAACGTTTGTACCACTCAAACTTGTGCACGGCTCATATAGTACTCCCCATAGACTTTCTGTAATTTTAAGTAAGGGTCTTTGCGAGTTTCGCCAAGTTTTTGACAAAATTTGATACAAATTCGTTGATCAATTTATTTTTTCCGACATGAGAAATGCGACGAACAGCCTCACACATGTAAGAACAAAACACAACCGGAAAAAAAAAAAAAAAAACGAGCAGGGGAGAAGGGACTCACGGCACATGCGCAATAGGTTCCAAGGTCAGCCTGTATCAAACCGCTTCCTGCTATGTCGCACGATTCCGAAATTATGCAACCAGTCTGGACACTTTTTGATCACACCTCGTATCCCGTAAACACTAAAAATCTAGAGCTCTTTCTTTTTTTTTGTCACTGAAGATATTTTTCTTCATTCAGCAACAAAGAGTTCCACGTGATAGTTGTGGAACAAGGTCTCTGTGCTATTTTAGCTTTTATATAAAGTTCAAAGAATTCATCCTTCTCTCACCCTGACAGATTAATTCCCCTCGCCAAGTCCTTCTGAGGTTCTATTTAACGTAGTCTATGTTTCTATAGCCAAGCCTTCTATGCCATGAATTTAAGCAGTAATTTGTTCCACAACGTCTGGTAGATCCGCAATGTCTGTGAACGTTTAATTACTGAAAATTCCGTAACATTTTGTCCCCTTGTTAACTTATACACAGTCGAGTCACATTATTGTGACGACCTCCTACTTTTGACGTTAACAGCGCGTAGCCAATGAAAGAAGGCACGTGTCGTGAGCTGGCTTGGAGAGTATACCCTCAGTGGTCACTTGATTATGACCACCCCCTCAGTACTTCGTATGACCACCCCTCAGTACTACCTTTTGCCTTTAATACTGCGTCGATTCTTCGTGACATGGACTCCACGAGATGCTGATATAGGTGGTTTGTGGAATCTGAGACCATGCTTGATGAATAGCACTTTCCATGAGTGTGAGATTGCAGGGTTGTGGATCAAGCTGTCTGATGGCTCATTTAACTGCATCCCACAAATTCTCAATGTGGTTGAGATCTGGAGATTGTGGGGCCACCTAAGCAAAGTAAACTCATCGGCATGTTCCTGAAAACAATCCTGTACAATACGAGCACTATGGCAGGGCGCATTATCTTGTTGAAAGTAGCCATCGCCATTGAGATAAAACATCCACATGACAGGATGCACTTGGTCCGCAACGATGTTTAGATATGATGTGCCAGTCAGACGTTGATCAACACGAATTAAAGGGCCCAAAGCATGTCAGAAAAAATTCCCCAAACCATAAGGTTGCCTCCACCAGCTTGGAGGGTTGTGGCAATGTATTTGGGGTCCATGCTTTCGTGCTGTTTCCGCCAAATTTTTACTCGGCCATCGGCATGGTGCAACTGAAAACGTGATTCATCGAACAACCTAATTTGTTCCCAATTATCGACTGTTCAATCCTTGTGCTCCTGTGCGAACTGGGGACGTTTTCTCTTGCTAACTGCAGACAGCAAAGGTGTTCGAACATGCCTTCGGCTGCCATATCCCATCCGATGCAGTGTACGGCGAACAGTGCGTGCAGAGATCATTTGAGGGGATTCTTGATTAAGATGGCCTGCATTTTCTGCACTGTTGCCTTTCTGTTTTCTGTTAGCAGTCTGGACACTCTCCGTTCCACCCGAACAGTCACTAGTCGATGACGACCACACGTTGCACGTAGAGACCCAGTTTTTTGGCTGACAGTCCAGACTTTATACACTTTAACAACAGCTGCTCTGGAACATTTCACGAATGCGGAGGTTTCGGTGTTTCTCGCTCCATGGCTCCGAGCTTCTACAATCATCCTACGTTGAAAGTCCGTCAAGTCGCATTTTTTACCCATCTCGTCACCAAAAATCACTTCTACTACTGTCGCAAGCACTAAGCTTTCCCTTTTTTCACTAGCCTCGCCCTCTGGCGGCAACAGCGTGCAGCCATAGCTCATTTGCTTAAAACGGTCAGGTGGTCATAATAAAGTGGCCACTCAGTGTATAAGGTGTGCTGCAGGCATCCTGAAAACATATCACTCGTTGCTGTCATGGATAAAAGGAGCGATTTATCTGGTTTGCAAAAAGGAACGATTATCGGCTTTCGGGACAAGGGTGGCAGTATTTCTGAAACAGCACAGTTTGTGAACTGTTTGCGTCCTGCTGTGGTTAAAGTGTATCGTGATTGAAGAAATGGCACCATTTCGAATAAGCGACGTGAAAATTGCTGGGCACCACATGCCATTGATGTGAGAGGTGAACGTCGGCTTCGAAAGTGCGGGAGGGTCGATCGACATGCTACAGTGGAGCAACTCACTGGCCGAATGAACCAAGGGGATACCGGAAGTGTGTCTAAAACGACAGTCCAGCGAACCCTGCTGCGTATGGGGCTCCGATGCAGACGGATGGTCACTGCACCTATGCTAACAAAGATGCATCGGCAGAAAAGCCTTACATTTGCACTACAGTATCGGAATTGGACTCCCGCTGATTGGCAAAGGATTGCCTTCTCCGATGAGTCACGTTTTGTGCTTCATCGAACGGATGGACGTTGGCGTATAAGGTGAGAAGTATCGGAGAACAAACACTCTTCCACCATTGCTGAAAGAACACAAGCTAGTGGGGGCAACGTTATCATCTGGGGAATGTTTTCGTAGCATTCTCTGGGTGCACTCATACCTGTGTAAGACACTATGGACCGAATTAGTTATGAATCCATCCTTGCAGACCACGCCCACCCATACACGCTGATTGTCTTCCCTGGGGCGGATGGAGTCTTCCAACACGACAATAAGACGTGTCACACAGCTAGAAATGTCTGAGAGTGGTTGGGAGAGTACGACGAAGACTTCAAAGTACTTTCCTGGACCCCTAATTCCCCAGACTTAAACCCAATTGAGCATCTGTGGGACCACCTCGATCGTGTTGTTCTCTCTATGGATCCTCCACCACGCACCATTCAGCAGCTGTCAGATGCACTGCAGTCAGCATGGCAGCATGTGAACACCTTCCAGCACCTTATTGAGTCACTCCTAGCCCGTCTAGCTGCTGTCCGCGTTGCACACGGCAGTTACTCTGGATATATAGCTGGTGGTCACAATAATGTGACTCGACTGTGCATAAGCTACTAGAATCCATTATACTTTTAGTAAAAATACTTCCATCATATTTGATTACATATTCATTCCTTTTGAAAGTAAAGTGACGTTATTTTCAGCAATTCTGACTGAAAACAGGCTGGTTTCTATTTCAAAAACATGTAAATTCGTTCTTCAAAAGGATTTTATTTACATCAGATTTCCCTAGTGGTGTAGGCAGTACATATCCAAAACACACGTGGCGATTGTAAAACTTCTGCGTGTTGAAATGATTTAAATCAGTATTATAAACTCGTTCCATCCTCCTAGAAAGGAGGAAATGGTCAACGACCCTTTCGCGTCACTTACGGCTCGCAGCAGCAGCAGCAGCCGGGCCTGTAATTCCCGAACCCTACGGCTAAAACAGAAATAGTAGTGACCACAACTTGACGTAGAATTGAAACGACGGAGAAAATCCTGTGGCGGTTCGTTCCATTCAGCTTAATGCTATCCATGCATGGGCGATGTGCGAAACGCACTGTATATAAAAATCTATTACTGCACAGTGTACCAGGGAAGGAACACCGAAGTCATTCAACACACAGCCATAATCCAGTTCCTATCACATGACAAAATGGTAGGTTCGGAGCAGTGACAACCGGTTTACTCTCCAAGACGTCATTCAAAGACTCTTTAGAAGTGCAAAAGCTTTCATGCTGGTGATCTTAAGGGAACTCGGAACGTGCGCGTGGTCAACCGTAAGACCCAAAAATTTCATCTCCGGCTAAACTGGCTTGGAGGCGAATCCCAAACGCAGCTCGGGGATTTGACGGAGTGTTTTTACCAGGAACAAAAACAAATGCATGAATGCAAGCGGTCTTTCCTATTCAATGTAATGTATACTCAAAGATTAGCAAAAGGTATGGAGATCAACATAAAAAGCAAAAACATATATTGTTGATAACTTGGATGGTACTGATGATGCGAAGGATGAACAATGTTTCAGATAAGATATAGCCTTAAGGGGTGCTTAGTCTTGAGGAAGAGGCATGCAGGTTCCTTGGAATATCTGGCAGCTTAGCAAACCAGCAATGAACATGGACATCTCCAGCAGCTTATACTAGTGGAGATCCCGGTGATACCGTGTGTTAAAGAGCGGTAATGTTTCTTAATAATATATATATATATATATATATATATATATATATATATAAAGGAAAACATTCTCATTGCTCAGTATGCTTCAAGCTTTTACACAAGTGCTGTCTCTGTTTCAATGTTTCAAGACGAAGTAAAAGATCATGAGATGCCCAATGGAGATGGAAGCTGCTTTGTGAAGGCGAAGTATTATAAGACTTTCGAGATCATGGACTAACCGGCCATTTAACATACGTTCCAAAATTGTTCACAGAAAAAAAGTGAGCGCAATTGGCAGGAAGCTTTGGATCTTTGCCAGGCTTTGGGAAGGGTAGGATGTAAGCCTCACGTTAAGAGAATCCAGAGGATGGTTTTATCATTAAATCTTGTTAAACAGGTGGAACAGATACTTCAAAATAAGGTGATGGATGCCGCAGCATATCATACTGGATGCCATCAGGCCCAACAGACTTTGCGACGAAGTTATGCAGAGCCACCGTGAATTTCACCAAAGTGAAGAGACAATTGTAATCAGTCTGTGCAAATGAGGAAACAGACAATTTTTCACATTCAGCATGTGCTTTCATCCAAAGATATTGTTACGCGGGGTCAAAAATGAGCTGAGAGAAACAGCAATTTTTGAGAGGACAAGTAAGAGCTTGGATGCCTTATTTCCCCATTCGGGCCTCTCAGGGAAATACTTCGCAAGTGGCAAAAACAAGGTAATAAATTTCCTTGTCTTGGCTTTCTCGGCGTGAACCGAATTCCCGTGTAGAAACGTCGCTCTTTGGGAAGCAAAGCTACTGACCAGATAAGGCAGCGCGGTTGTTGAGGGGCCGTCCAAAAATCTACAGTGCATGGGGGGACGAACAATCTGAGAAAAACCAGATGACATTCTGCACCGTTGTTCAGAGAGAGAGAGAGAGAGAGCTTGACGAAGCTGAGCTCGGCACAAGAAGAAAAGGTACTTAGCAACAGAGAGAGACCGGAGATAACCGCTGGAGCGGAGACGCTGATATTTTCGCTCGGATCGCCGTGCAGCATAAAACAGACAGAACGAAGGAGAATAACGGACGCCAAGATGACAGCCAAATTAGGGCAGCAGGAACGAGCTGCGCTATTCCACAGTCTTGTGGAGGAACAAACTGAGAAGTGAAACGACTGCCGTCCAAGGACAGGGCAAAAGACTCGTCGTCAAGAAGAGCGAGGAAGAGACGCTCTTTAGACCAGCGGCCTTTACGGGTGCATAGGGGACCACTCCTATATGCTCCACCTCCCTCTATCCCTCGCAATCGGTGAGAAAAAGAAAATCTGGGTAAGATAGATGCTATCTCGTGGTGAGAAAAATATTTCTAGGCCATCACACATATTGGCCCACACGTGTGATACCTAGAGAGTGCTTCATCCCCAGTGATTACTTGTGCGTGTATGTGCGTTACTCCAAAGGGCTAAATTGGCGCAAAAATGCCAACGGATTACCTTGATGGCATGTAAGTACATTTTTGTCTCTTCTTGTAAGAACTACGGGGAGTGGATCTCCGAGAACTAACGACGGACACATGAGCGGTGAACTCCTTCGCAGAATGTTCATCTGGTCAGGGGTGATGACGAGCCTCTAGCTAATAATGGTTCAGGGTATTTCTTCTTTTATTTAATTCCTATACAAGATGTAAACAGAGTAATTAAATGTTGTGTTTGTGCTAAGTCCTTCTAATCATTATTGTGAGTGTGTGTTGCGTGGTTTCTGGCCTATCAGCGAAATCCAAATTGTCTCTTATTTTCTTTATTCTCGCTGTATTGTAACGAATTCATGCTCAGGGACGCAACCCTGGTATAGGGGGGGAAGCGTAACAATATTATGGCTGATAAGCACTCTTACTGGAAATGGCAAAAAATGCGCAACCAAGACATTTCGGCATACGCACTTCCGTCACTCGCGTGAATCTGATTAGAACTGCAATTCTCCAAAATTGAGCATATTGTCTCAGATGACTTTCGAATTTATAAGTGTATTGATGGATGACACATTTCCTATTAAAGTTTCAGTCTTACTACGCCGACGGGGAAACTAAAAATAGGACTTTGTGAACTTAAAAGAGAAGAGATTCTTATCGATTGGGTAGCGTCGGAATCAAGCCACATCTGTGCTTTGATCTCTTGGCGGCGCTGTATTCTTAGTTCCACAATGTCTGTAGTGCCTTGAGAGTTTTGCCAAAGTTCTTGTAATAAATAGAAAGATCAGCTGCCTGAGAAATGTATTTAATAACGGTAGCAACTTCCGCGTCAATAGACTTCCGGGTTACCATGAGAGACGACACAATACGAAACATCCGACCTGGACCGAATCATTTCCTTCTAGCAGGGTGTGTAGCATAGCAAAACATGCTCGGTTTACACGAAAGTATGATGGATAAATAATCGCTGCTGTGGAGGTTGTCACACAGCGTCAACGACAAGTCCGGGCACAAGGACGGAAACCCAAGAATAAATCGATAGGGGAAAAGCTGCGCGTCATTTTGTCGAATTCACAAAGTAGACAAGGACAGTAGGGACTCAATTCCATGGTTTCCTGAGTCACAGCTCATCCTATCCGGCAAAGGATTATGGACACTAAATTCCACCAATACAGACTCACTTTATCATTAGTCAAGGAACTTCTTACCGAGACAAGGAGTAAAAATTTCCTTAGATGTGTTCTGAGCGCTCTCTTCCGCCATTATCCTTTTCCTCTGCCATTTGAAACTGTGATCAGATAATAAAGTTAACCGTTTGATAGATGTCTGCGTGCATGTAGTTACGCACGATTGTAAAATTAAACCTTATGGTATTTGTACTTCGAAGTATTCTTGTCTAGGTGGGGTTTAAGTCACAAAATTCTGACGATAGCATAGACCTTATGTTTACATATAAAGATTTACTGGTAGATTATCTTTATGTGTTTGGTAAATATTGATACACCATCAGTAGCGAAGGTCTGAAAATCACGCACCGTCACAGAAATATTTTCATCAACTTAAAAGAGTGATATTTATCTTCATACTCTTCTTGCTTTTACTCAATGAGGAGGCATTGTCTAGTGCGTTTTCTTAAAGCGAAGTAATTCACGAAAGCAATAAATATGTGCAGAAAGATGTGATTGAGTAAAAAACTTATCGTCACTGAGAGTACATCAGTGATCACTGTGTTCAAACAAAGGATTCTGAGAAAGCGACATATCAAGCACTTTAATCTAAAAGCAAACGCTGAATATTGTACAACAATAACTTGACATCGATTTATTGTTGCCACAAGCTAAAGACAGAGCATGGGAGTGTATTTGTCATAACATATTTCTGGGAAGGCGCTCTTATGCAGCGTCTCCTGTCCTCCCCCTCATCTTTCCTGAAACGAAGAGCTTGCATTCGAGGCGCTTTCACTTAACCCATTCCTTCCCCGTTGGACGGAGATATTTCAAAATCGATTCACGAAATATTATTAGAGAAACCTGTTTGTATCGCATCTATTTAATGGTGAGTGATTTACTGGTAAGTCACAAGATTAATTTTTTGAATGACCAGCTCTCTGGGAAAAATAGTCAAATTTCCATGCCAGACAGCTTTTGTGTCAAGAGGGCGAACTGGATGTGCTAACACGAAATCAGAACATTTTACCGACACACATCATAAATCAAACTTTGTAGGGATACATATTTCAGTGATCCATTGTGGAGAAGACATCGCAGTGAATACTTTTCCATCTCATATTGGCCCGACGTGTATTGTTGCTCTTACTGACTTCGAAAGACGCATTTGAATGTACATTCCAACTTCCCTTTGGGGCATAAACTTCATACACGGCCAGCAAGAAACATTCTCGGCATTGCTTCCATTCGCATTTTCCCTTCCTTTCCAACAAGTTATCCGACCACTTTTCCATACACCAAAGAAACTCCAGGCTATGCTCGCTCATAACAAAGACTAAGTGTTTTATTTATTCAATCTGCATCTTTTTCCTGAACCAGAAGGATGCGCTTCAAACAAGGCAGAAATGAGGAATGTGGAAGACACGGCGCCTGCATATTTTATGTTCTGTGTCATCTGTCGCATCGAGAATTGCCAGATGCTCGATGAAAAGGAGAAAAATAGATTCTTGTTATAGTAGAGAAGAAAAAACGCGATAAAGTTCTTAGAGAAGATGAAAAGCATTCAAACGTCATTTTCTCCCTTCGGTATTGTAACATGCTGGAGCCTCGTCGTTCCGAAAACATCGGAGACTGAATTTTTTTTTTTTTTTTTTTTTTTGCTTCCTCCTTAACTCAATATTCTGCACACCTGCCTTTCATCCTTTATATATTCCGAAAACATTGTTACTGATGTTACGGTGATATGGTTATCTCTGGCCAGCATTGTAAAACCTCAAATTAAATTTAATTGCAATTTGGAACTGTCCTATATTGACCGTAAATAACGTACAAGTATATCATCGTTATCTATATCTTCCGGAATAAAAATAAAGTTTTTCTGTTTTGAAACTGCTATGTAAGCAAAAGAAATGCTCGAAGAAGGTTACAAATTTTAAGTTGTAGGTTCCACTGCCTTTTCGTTTTCTTAGTTTTAAGTCTGACGTACATACTTGCTAATGTTATCTGTGCATTATTGTCAAAGTGCTATTTTAACTTTTCCTTCGATTACAGAAATATGCTTTACTCCCAACGTTGTAGGGTTCGTATTACGCGCCGTAGATATCAAAGAGAAACAAATATCAATCAGTCAAGGCAATTCGATGTCTTAGATGAATTTATTACCGTGAAAATTATTTAATTAGTGATAACTCTAGGTCATCTTGCGATTAGACCTCAAGCCCATGCCTTTACTCCTCGCTACATTCAATCCTTTTCGAATTATACTCGTAACTCCACATTCCTTCTCATCAAGACTTACTCCGGACGACCACCACAAGCACCTTGTCGCACAAAACATCTTTCCCATGCGTCTAAATGTCCACGGCCTGGCCCGAAGGATTCCTCTTCACAAGAACGGAAGTACCGCCTAATGAGTGGCTTTAAAAACTCTAAACTCTAAAAAGAAAAAAAAAAAAAACAATCTTCCATTGTAGACACCTAACAAAACGTCCGGTGCGTTGTCCACTCCAGGAAGTTAGCTGATAAACTTATTATTTCGGGAGATTTGCTGGCTCCACGAAATGTAACTCAAAAATTACTGTCTATTCTTAAGAAGTTTTTCACGATTATTTTTCAAATATTCTAAAACTGCAAGGGTTCTTAATTATTTACATAACATTAAAATTCAACAATTAAAAGATTCTAAGTATTTTCATAATATTATAAAATAAACATTCCCGTTTCATTACTTCATTATTAAAAGCTTATTTATAATTACCACTATTACATTATGACGCCAAATGTTTTTAGTGTAATGAGTGCGTCTTCACTCCGCGTTGCGGCAATATTGTGCTGGAGAAAATTGTTGAGGTTTGTTACAGTATCTGCATTATAAGATCTAAAATGCCCCACCTAAAAATGTAAATTCACTAAAAATAAAAGAAACTGTCACTTCAAGCATTCAAGCAACGAAATAAGAATTTTAAAAATAAAATTTTAAGAAACTTAGGTATCGTGCCAAATGAATATATACGTTAATGTTATCAAGCTTCTAGAAAAACTAGACCGTGCAGAGCCAGAAATATGTTGAGAGTTTTGGTTGTGCTTCCAGCTATCCCGTGTTAAAAAAATCTTTTACCCAATTTTCAGAAATGAAGATATCCAGCCGAATACAAAAATAGGTTGCCACTACTCAGTAACAGAACTATGCTACAGAAAAGCTTGAAAATTCACAGATTATCAACACCATTATCATAATCAACGTGACGATAAGATATAAATGCATACCTTCTCCAACACCAACTAAATTTCCAACCTATTAATTAAGAGGAAATTGATGTCGCTGAAGACTCGGGTGTTAAGAACACGCCAAAGAAATTTTCCCAGTGCGTGTCTTAAAAACAGGGACATTGGGAAGATACAAATGCCTTTTTTGTTGGACGATAATACCAACAGCGAAATTTGAGTAAAGCATAGAAGAACGGCGAAACGTGAACCAGTGATAACGACATCACACAGCATGCAAAGGAAAAATAAACAAATCTTAACGGAACGTACCTTGATTGCATAGAAGCATCCAGTAATGATTTAAATCCTTCATTTGAAAATAACACAAATACATGTGACACAAATGAAAATATTCGAACGGTAGAAAAAAAGATATGAATGGTAATGTTGCGGATTTTTTGTTCACTGAGATTGGTGTATATAATGGCACTTTTCGTTTCCCTGCTGCATTTCACAGAGTGCTCTTTCAGAATGCCTTATTGTTCTTAACATCCGATGGTGGTCTTTTGGACAATCCCTTTAAAAAGGGAACTCACGTGAGTACCGTAAACCAATAACTTGTCTGGTGATTTACAATATGTGAACAACGCACCAGCTTTGAAGAAAATGGAAGGTCAATCAGTGACGGCTTTAACGCAAGGAGGTTAAAAGTAAGAGGAGGTGGCAACAGCTCCTCTCCTTGTGCTTCTGGCGTGACGCCACTTTTTATCAGCTGACTACGCCAATGCGCCCAAAAATCGCGATTTTGAACGGGTTTTTCGGACCCTTACTCTACCGATACAGGCATGAAAAAAATTGAGGCTGAAATATTCATTCCCATAATAAAAAAAATTCCAGAAAATACAGGAAAATATGTGTTGGTATTTCTTTAAAAAATTGAACTAAATAATGATTTTTTGAGCGGAAGTGCATAGTGCGCATGGTTACTTACTGTTCATGTGTAAGTAACCATGCATACTGCCCATGTGCAAGTAACCATGTTTAAAATATAACCAAAAGCCTAATGTTAAGAAATAAGAAGTCCGAAATATTCCTTCTTTCCATCCTTGGTTTGGTAAATCTGCTTAAGCCACAGGAAGTGACGTCACGTTCCCGAACTCCCACAGCGCAGACTCCCACCACCTCAGAGAGAGGACAGAAACAGCTGATCTGTTTTGGCTTCACTCAAAACGGGTCCCTTCACCTCCTCTTCTTCTAACCTCCTTGCTTTAACGCTGTCATCTTCACCAATGCAGCAAGCAGTGGGATTCCAATTATAATGGCTAACAGTTTTACGTCATCCCACAAACAGTTGATTATTTTTACCAAACTTACAGAACCATTCTTACTGGTACAGATATATTTTCACCACGTAGCAAGAAAACCGTTTTTTTAGGGGAACACTGAAAATACATCAAAAAATTATTATGCTTAGCAGTGTTGCAAGCAGGAACGGAACCCCAACTTCACCAAATTATGGGGGGAGGGGGGCACATCGCTTCCATTGTTTAGAGGAAAATTAAAAAAGGCAAAAGGTAAACTACGAGATCTGACGTATATTTTAAAATGCAATTGTAATTCTGATCAGCAAATGAACAAAGAAACAGAAATATTCTTTTGCTGAATTTTAAAATAAAAAAATAAGTAAAATTCAGCCTGTTATTTTATAAAACTATCCAGAGATTTAATCTCCAAATGTTTGTAAAAATGAGAAATTAGCGCAGTTACTCAATAACAAAGAACGAGAAACCACTAACAAATTTAATGTTAAAGATAAATAAAAGCGCTAGAGATTATACGTTTCTGTGTTTTAATTATTATTAGTTTTGATAATTGTTTTTAACATTGCCCACATATCACGAGAACATATCAACACCATACGTGGTTGGCAATCAAGTTTCTTACCAAATGAGCAATGCTGAATATGAGAAAAAAGATTTTACTTATTTATCAATTGTTTGGAAATAAATCCCGTTAGCCTCATAAGATGGAGATTGATCCATCTAATAAAGAATAATACATTTCCATAAAGAAGAGAAATTCATTTTTTTGCAATTAGCACAGCACATGATAGCGTTGTTGTATGCAAACTTATTAAAAAAATCACAACATACGCGTGCGTTTTAATCAGGAGACAAAGGAAATTTCTTTGTTGGGGAAACATGGTTATTGTTCTCAGGGCCGACTGTGTTTGAAGCTCAGCAGGCCGCCCCGGTGGCACAGTGGTCTAAGGCGCTGGCCTCTGATCATTCGTCCGTAAGGGGTCCGGGTTCGAATCCCGGTCAGGCATGGATGTTGTGTTTGTCTTACGGCACTGGCTCTCTCCCTTCCCTGGAACCAGTGACCCTAAATTAAGGACGGGCGACTGCTTATAGCCCATTGAGTTGCTCACGGTGGTCGCTAAACCTCCAATAAAAAAAAAAAAAAAAGCTCAGCAGTTTCAGTGTAGTTTCTGTTATAGATGGAGTACGGACAATTTTCCTTTTAGCAAAAATAGGCGATTTCCAGTCTCGCCCATCGAGCTTAGACAGTCTGGCGTTCAACTTTCGGTCGCTAAGTTAATCCCTTGCACCTAATATAATAGCTTAGGCGGCGACTACGAACTTACCCTTTGCTACTTTGTACCGCATGCCGATTCCCACAGCAGCTTAGGAATCGGAGAGCCGCCGAGTGGAGTCGACCACGGTTTACTTCAAATAAGGAGAATAACCAATGGTAGAGATAATTTTGCTGCCGCTGGCCAATCTAACAGGAGAATAAATTTTTAGAGCTCTATCCGGGGGAAAAAGGGGGAGGAGCGAAAAACAAACTTGTACGAAACAGAGATGAAGACAGGTCTCCAAGATGGGCAGTAAGAAAAAGTTGAACTTGGTGTGAGATTGGAGAGAATGCTAAAAGGATGAGCAATCGAATATACCAGCGATGAACGAAGAAAAGTCCGCGCCCAAGATGATCCCCAAGGAAGTTGACCCAGGACAAGAGAGGTAAGTTTCATTTCCTTCCCCTTTTCCAGTGCATATACCATGTTCCAATGCGTCATCATTATAGTAATAGCTGGAGTGTGATTTCGTTTTCTGAAACATTGACGAATCCCAGATAATAATTCGAATAGGTATTTTTCGTGCGGTTTAAGATTTAAAACTGTAAGTAACAGAAGTCTAGCTAAATTTAAGGCTTAGGGAAAAGTCAGAGATGAGAGAACTTTAGTAATGACAAAATAGAACAGATTTATGTTGAGATGTTAGTGGCGTTGAGAAGTTGAATAATAAGAAGCTAAAGAATGAATTTTAAATGATATAATAATAGCTCTGCTTTTTATTTGATTTCTTGAAGCTGATAAGATAATAACTGGTTCAGGTGTATTTGTGCAAATTGAAGTGAACTAAAATAAATGTGCTATTTGTTAAAGAGACGGAGTTAACGAATTAATTTTAAATGATGTAATAAGAATTTTTTTGTTTGATTTCTTGAGGCTAATAAAATTATTACTGATTCTGATGTATTTGTACAAACTGAAGTGAATTAAGATAAATGTATTTAGTTGTTAAAGAGAAACTAAGGTATTTGTTTTAACGACAGTCGCACCCACACAAGATTTAATTACGTATTTCTGTACATTCTTATTAATCTTTAACATTAAATTTGTTAGTTGTTTAACTGGTGCTACAAAGTTATTTTTGTTATATGTCGCATGTTATTTCAAAGCGCATCACTAAAGTCAATTGGAACAATTTGGGGATTTATAATATATTTACGTTAACATTTAACAGGCGGCACCCTTATGTTGCTTCCCCAGTGACGGAATCAGCAACCAAGGTGAATTACAACGTAGTACTTTCTTGTACGCATATCTATAAATGTACAAGGAGTATTTTAATTAGACGACCATTCACAAAAATATATCTTATGATGATATACACAAGGGTTCAGATACACCTTCAAATAATTTATTTAGATACAGGGGTTCAAATAATAATTTATTTATTAATATGCTTGTACAGCTAGTACAATTTCCGATTATAGGCGTAATACAACTAAGACATTAGAATTGCAAGTTTTCGCTGGCACGCGCGAAATTCGCACGAACCAGAATTTTATCATGGCTCGCCCTGCAAGTGTTTTTACTGGATGTTCAAAATCTTGTACCAGATAGGGCTAGAGGAGATGTCTGTGGTAACGTCCGTGTTTGAGGTATCGTTGCACGTTAGAATTTCAATCTACTCCCTGAGGGCTGTAGCTCTTGGGCCATCGTATGGAGTTAGCTTCCGCATGCTGTTGTAAAGAGGAGTGGCCCTTTTGGACGTAGCGTCTCTAGCGAGAGCTGAGGTCAACTTTTTCTTTTTTACGTCTCTTTGGTGTTCCAGCAAGAGGAATCTGAAAGACTCGCGTTTTGTCATTTTCTTGTAGGACTGCCGTCCACAGTGAGTAGAGTTAAAGTCCCGGCCACCTACAGCGAGATCGCCTTTTGTGCAGGACACAGAAACGGAAGGAATGATAGGAAGTCTAGCGACTTTGACAGAACTGTTTGTAGTGAGATTAGAGTACAGTAGATGGCGCCACCGTACAAGTACGATGTTGCACACAGAGGAGGTGAGAGAACTTCAGGAGGGGCATAGGAAAGGATACCCATTTAACCAGTGGGTCCAGCCTGGGGGCCGCCACTTAACGTGCTCGTCCGATGCACGGCGGATATTCAGCGATTGTTAATAAATCGCCCCATCTCTGAAAGATCAGCCCAGGTTCGAACCTGAGGGCCTTGAAATCTGAAAGACCGTTTGGTCATTCCTATATATAGTTTCCTGGAAGCGTCTGGGAACTCCAAGGAAATCCCATATACTCCCGCTTGATTGGCCAGTTCAATTTTGTCCCATGTCACCGATAGCAGAGCAGCCAGAGGTTTCGGGGTTCTAAGTGCAACGTCGAGTTTATACTTCTTTAGCGTATCAGCTACGCTCGAGACATAAGGGATTGACCCCAGGAATCTTTCTTGTTGCTCAGGTCTGATGCGCGTCACATTTGCCGTTGTCTTGTATCTCGCTTTACGGATGATTCCATGAACACGTTCCATGTCGTAGTCTGCAGCGAAAGCAAGGTTCTTCAAATTGACTAATTCCTCTTCAATGTCTACCTGTTTAGACACTAGGCTGTAGGAGAGATATGCGTGATGACGAAAAAGTGCACACTTGTGCTACATGGGCACCACGGAATCAGGCATAATTATATTATATATTCGAAGATTTGTAAAAAACTTTAGTGCCTATTTTTCCGGAATCTTCTCTTGAAAGCAGGACGTTCAGATATGGAAGAAAGCCGTTCACTTCATATTCAACTGTGAACTTTAAAATCTTCGTGGGATGAGTTTAGTTCGATTGTGACATTTTGAAGTGCTGCTTTCCCATGCTTCCATACAAAAAATATATCGTCGGCGTATCTTAGCTAAAGACTTGGTTGCTTGCAATTCTAATGTCGTAGTTGTATTACGACTATAATCGGAAATTGTACTAGTTGTACAAGTATATTAATAAATAAAAAGATATCTTATGAATACAATTTATGCATCAGTATAACATAGTTAGTATAGTTATAGCAAAGTTATAGGTTTTCACATTTGTGTTTCACAGTTGTGTTCTAAACACATTTTAGCAATCATTTGAAAATCACGTAAATTTAACATCCCATCGCTTTTTTCGTCGATATGACAGCCAACAAATATGACAGGAAAACATTTTTTCTCTATATAAATATTTCAACTCATGCATTTCGAAAATGGCATACACACACACACACGAAAACAAAAACTTGTTTAATTAAACAGGACGAAAAATATTGGGTGGGCACTTCCCCCGCAGTAAAATTATTGGAGGGGGAAGATTCACCTTGACCCCCCTTCCCTCCCTAGTCGGCGCCTAAAGTTACAGGGCCATTGCTGAATTTATTTCCTTGTCCTTTCGTGTGGGTTCTTCAGACCTTCGCTTGTAAAGAAATTTAGAAGTTTCGGGGTTTAATGACATTTTCCTCTCCCTTCCCCTTCCATGATGGAAATAATCAATTATTAGCAAAATGGAAACTCGCGCACTTTTATAAAGATTTCCTTTATTCAGTGCTGTATATGGAGAAAAGTCACTTTCGAGCTTTGTCTTGATTTCTTTGCTTCTTTCTATTATTTACACATTGATCGCATTCTGCTTATCTATCAGGCTTTTCCCCCGGTTACTTCCGTTGAGTTTCAGTTTTCAAATTTAATTTTTGCTTCGTTCTCACTTTTCGGCATCGGATATCCTAAATCTCTGTTTTCCCTCGTTTCCCTTTCTTTGCTCGGGGAGGCGAAGACACTTCATCGCACGGAGAAGATTTTACATTAAAACTTTTTTCAACGCACCAGATCAAAACTTCAATTGCTTCTCCCTTCTGCTAGAAGAAGGGAAAAACAGGGGAAGCTGTAACTTCAGTCTCACCCACCCACTGAAGAACTGTTGACTTACTGATCCAGGACTACTACGCTACACATGACTGAATGGCTCGCGATGAAGCACCAGTAAAGAGGGACGGTTGACTTGTTTATAATGAAGAGTCTACCCCAGGCCAACGGCTAGTGTAACTTACGAATCACTCGGTTGCTTGGAGGGCATGAATACAGGAACTTGGGATCCTTCGGTACAAATTTTAGAGCGCTAGCTACTAAGCACACCGGACAAAAAATTAGTCAACATTAACAGAAATTACAGTAGGAAGTTACCGGTGCACAGAGGACGTCGTGATAGTCTTGTTGGGAGATAAACAGCATTGACGTAGTCTACAGGATAAATTCTGTCTCGTGCAGTGGTGAACAGCAACGTGCGAGTTGAATTTAGTCTGCAAAATATGGGTCGTAAGACAGACGTTACTGAGTGGCAAGAAGGAACCATCGTGTTTGGCTGTGTTCACGGACACAAACTGAATGAAGTCGCCCAATCTGTTGATGTGTCGAAACGTACTGTCCAGCGGGTCTGCAAACAGTGGTGTAGTTCGAAGTCAACTGAAAATCTGAGACGTTACTGTGGCCAGAAACGATTCTCACCAACAGGGATCGCCGCCATGTTTCACGCCTAGTAACTGCAAATCGTTTACAAACCAAGCAACATTTCACGCCTAGTAACTGCAATCGTTTACAAACCAAGCTCTTTGGCCAGACATGGCCCTTGCGCCATAAAAACTAACAAACCAAACAGTAAATGAAAGTCCACTCCAACCAATTTCCGAAAAAACATAGCAACGAGAACTGCATGCGATGGACATCTGGAGCAAAGTACCACGAAAAAAAGCCTCTTTTAACAGCAAGTCACACGCTATCAATGGGCTCAGAGGCACCAAAACTTTACTGTGGAGGACTGAAAACGAGTAATTTGGTCTGATGAGTCTCGGTTTTTACGCTTTCCAACCGTAGGTTGAAGAAGCGTATATGCTCCAGCTTTTCCCGTCTGTCTGTCTGTCGGCACGATAACTCACGTAAAAATGGTTCGATTTCGATGAAATTTTAGTATGTGGTAGGGGACCACCAGGGGACGAACCCTATTGAAAATGGGTGAAGTGGGGTCAAAGGTCACGCCATAAAAGCAGGATCCATTCAATTGCCCTTATGCGTCATGACTTGCGTAAATATGGTTCGATTTCGGTGAAATTTTAGTATGTGGTAGGGGACCACCAGGGGACGAACCCCATTGAAAATAGGTGAAGTGGGGTCAAAGTTCAGGCAGGGCATAAGAGCGGGATTTATTCCATTGCCCTTATGCGTCATAACTTGCGTAAAAATAGTTCGATTTCAATGAAATTTTGGTATGTGGTAAGGAACCACCTGGGAACGAAACCTATTGAAAATGGGTGGATTGGGGTCAAAGGTCAGGACATAAAAGCGGGATCCATTTCATTGCCTTTATGCGTCATAACATGCGTAAATATGGTTCGATTTCGATGAAATTTTAGTATTTGATAAGGAACCACCTGGGGACGAACCCTATTGAAAATGGGCGAAATGGGGTCAAAGGTCAGGGCGTAAAGGTGGAATCCTTTCCATTGCCTTTATGCGTCATAACATGCGTAAATATGGCTCGATTTCGATGAAATTTTAGTATGTGGTAGGGAACCACCTGGGCACGAACCCTATTGAAAATGGGCGAAATGGGGTCAAAGGTCAGGCAGGGCATAAGAGCGGGACTTGTTCCATTGCCCTTATGCGTCATAACTTGCGTAAATATGGCTCGATTTCGATGAAATTTTAGTATGTGGTAGGGAACCACCTGGGCACAAACCCTATTGAAAATGGGCGAAATGGGGTCAAAGGTCAGGCAGGACATAAGAGCGGGATTTGTTCCATTGCCCTTATGCGTCATAACTTGCGTAAAAATGGTTCGATTTCGATGAAATTTTAGTATTTGGTAAGGAACCCCCTGGGGACGAACCCTATTGAAAATGGGCGAAATGGGGTCAAAGGTCAGGACATAAAGGTGGAATCCATTCCATTGCCTTTATGCGTCATAACATGCGTAAATATGGCTCGATTTCGATGAAATTTTAGTATGTGGTAGGGAACCACCTGGGCACGAACCCTATTGAAAATGGGCGAAATGGGGTCAAAGGTCAGGCAGGAATTAAGAGCGGGATTTGTTCCCCTTACGCGTCATAACTTGCGTAAAAATGGTTCGATTTCGATGAAATCTTAGTATGTGGTAGGGAGCCACTGGGGACGAACCCTATTGAAAATGGGCGAAATGGGGTCAAAGGTCAGGACACTGGAGTGGGACCCATTCCATAGCCCTTGTGCATCATAACTTACCAAAAAATGTTTCGATTGCGACAAAACGTTATCATGTTGTTCCGGAGGTATAGTGAACCGGTTCTGTTGAATATCAACGAAATGGGGTCAAAGGTCATTGCACAAAAGCAAGATTTATTCCACAGCCATTATTCTCATAACTTGCGTAAAACTGCTTCTATTGCGACAAAACTTTAGTATGTTATTCTTGAGGTGTACTGAACCGGTTCTGTTGAATATCATCGAAATCGGGGTCAAAGGTCAGGACACAGGAGCGCGAATTATTCCACTGCCATTATCCTCGTAACTTGAGTAATAATTTCTGGTATGTTGGAAAGCGTATGATAATCAATGCATTGCATGCTTTTACTAACTTGTTTACTCTTTCCAACCATAGGTTGAAGAAGCGTATATGCTCCAGTTTTTTTCCGTCCTTCTGTCTGTCATTACGATAACTCGCGTAAAAATGGTTCGATTTCGATGAAATTTCAGTGTGGTAGGGGACCACCTGGGGACGAACCCTATTGAAAATGGACGAAATGGGGTCAAAGGTCACGGCATAGGAGCGGGATCCATTCCATTGCTCTGTTACGTCATAACTTGCGTAAATCTGGTTCGATGTCGATGAAATTTTAGTATATTGAAGGGGACCACCTGGGAATGAACCCTATTGAAAATGTGTGAAGTGGGGTCAAAGGTCAGGACATAGGAGCGGGATGCATTCCATTACCTTTATGCGTAATAACGTTCGTAAAAATGGTTCGATTTCGATGAAATTTTTGTATGTGGTAGGGGACCACCTGGGGATGAACCCTATTGAAAATGGACGAAATGGGATCAAAGGTCAGAACAAAGGATAGGGATCCATTCCATCGCCCTCATCCTATACCATTAAAGGAGCAATTCTTGTATGTATGTAAATTTCATTTTGAAAACGGCTCTAAGGATTTTGATGAAAGTCGTTAACCTACCGTTTTCTGGTACTAGAAATCGATTTAGCTTGATCTCGACTTTAGGAAAATTTGTTTAGTGCGTTAAATAACCACCCTGAATCACCACGTTTTAGTGTCATGGCGTCCTATTAATGTCATCCATGCTTAGAAATCTTATGACGTCACAATCTCGCGATTCAAATGCTGGCGAGCGGTCAAGCCATCTTTCTCATTACGTCACACGTTGTGTGTGGATCCTGTTAAAGTTTTATGAAGTCACACTCTTTCGAGCAGATGGTCGCGATTCCCATCTGCCTCATTACGTCGCGCGTTGTGTGCTTATGTCCGTCCGCACGAACACTCCCGTAAAAATCGTTCGATTTCGATGAAATTTTAGTATGTGGAAGGGGAACACCTGGAAAAGAACCCTATTGAAAGTGAACGAAATGGGGTCAAAGGTCAGGACATTGGAGCGGAATCATTTCCATCGTTATTATGCGTCATAACTTACGTAAAACTTCTTCGATTTGGATAAAATGTAAGTATGTCGTAGGGGCCAGCCTGGGGACAACAACTGTTAAAAATGGGCGAAATGGGGTCAAAGGTTAGGACACAGGAGCGGGATCTATTCCATAGCCCTTATGCATCATAACTTACGTAAAAATGCTTCCATTCCGACAAAACTTTATCATGTTATTTCGGAGGTATATGTAGAATATCATCGAAATGGGATCAAAGGTTAGGGCACAGGACTGAGATTTATTCCACAGTCATTATCATTATAAATTGAGTGATAACTTGAGTAATGATTTCTGGTATGTTGGAAAGCGTAGTATAATCAATGCATTGCATGATTTTACTAACTTGTTGTTTGTACTCCAAGGATGGGAGGCGACGAGTGCATCGCAAGCGCAATGAAGCCTGATTGTGTCGAAGGTGTTGTTCAAACTGGAGGAGGTTTCGTGATGTTTAGGGGGTCTTTCGTACCACGAAATGGGCCCTCTCGTTGCAGTGACGATAAATTGAACCGGGAATCGAACCCGCAGCTCCCTATTTACGTTCAGGTATGTTCCCGTTACACCACCCAGAGCGAAGAAGCTCCACGCAACAGAGGACGTCTTTTAAGACTCAGATGTACCTCCGCATTCTGAATGACGAAGTGAAGTTCAACACTGTCTCACCTCGACTGGCCCGCTAAATCCCCAGATTTAAACCCTATTGAAAATATGTGGGATCATTTGGAACAGAAAGTGAAACGCCGGAATAGACACCCACGTAGTCTGGTGGAACTTCGGGACCAATCGACTCACGAGTGGCTGCAAATGGATGTTCAATACATCCACAACCTCGTGAAGTCTCTACCACACCGGATTCATGCTGTTATCAAGCCAAGAGGCGCAGTCACCCGTTATTAGGTAAGTTCTGACAGGGGTGACTAATTTTTTTTTTCGGTGTGCTTATATCACTCCCATAGGAACGGACAGAAAGGGCTACGGTATCAAGAAGTCATGTTTTATCATACTGATTTTATATATACCCTGAGTGCTCAATGAATTACGATCATCCATGCGAAAAGTGAGTTACACTCGATACTGAAGTAACAAGGAAGGGGCGGAGAAAAGGAGCGTATTTAAGAAGTTGGTGGTTCAGTTGAGAGCGAAGTTACAAGCACGACGAGTAAAACCAGGGATTTATCGGAGTTCACGAGAGGCCAAATTATACACGTATGAAGGTAGGTGCGTTCATTTGGCAAAACGCGAAACTTGTGGGTTATTCGAGAGCCTTTCCGTGGGTAAAGTCTGCTAGGAATGGAGAGAAAATGGCGAAACAACCAAACGGCGGCAACAGGTGGATTCCAGAGGTGAAGAACCAGTGCGCCGGCTTATGCAGGGCAGTTGCAGTTTAGCAGTTGGCAGTTTGACGACTACCATCGGAGTGTTATGCGTCGCACTCTGGAATAGCACTCCGATGGTGGTCGTCAAACCGCAAAACAAAAGAAACGAAAAAATTCTGTACATGCAACAGTTCTCATTGGCCAAAACAAATGCCCTGAAACCTCAGTTTCCTTTCAAATTGTAAAATGATCGAATGGTTTAGAGCACCGACACAACTGCTGCGCCTGGATTTCAGTCTCTTACAAGACATGAATATAGTTACAATCAAATAAATGTGCTGGCAGATGGGTGCCAAATTAATCAGGCAAGTACACATGCATGCCTCAGAGCACTTAAAAATTACATCGTACTGGAACGGGAATCGAACCCGCAGCTCCCTATTTACGTTCAGGTATGTTACCGTTTCAATTTCTCCACTTGCTTCTTGTATGATGTCTATAGTAATTCCATCTTCTCCTGGAGCTTTCCCCCGCTTTATGTTCTTGATTGCATGAGCAACTTCTGCTGGGAGGACTGGAAGAACTCTGGTACCTTTCATGATGTCTGGAGTACATGTATCATCCCTTTCATATAGTTTGGAGTAGAAATCTTTCACTCTTGTCAAAATTTCGCCTCTATTTCTTGTTATAGAACCATCTTCTTTTCTCAGAGCCTTAATCTGTTTTCTTCCCTTACTGAGATGTCCCTTTGCTATCTTTAGGCTTTGGTTGTTTTCAATTGCTTTCCTCACTAGCTCACAGTTGAATTTCCTTACGTCTTCAGTGATACTTTTTCGTGCTGTCTTGCATAGCTCTATATATTCCACTTTGGAAGTCACATCTTCTTTAGTTGTCCTCATCTCTCTTCTTTTTTGCATCAACATTTTGGTTTTTCCTGATAATTTGTTTACATGCAACTTGTTCTTAGACCCAGCTAATTTTGTTGCTGTTTCCATAAGAGCTTTGGTTACTTTTCTGTTAACTTCAGAAATATCCACTTCTTCCGATGTTAGGCCTTCTAAAGCAGAGAACCTGTTCTTCAGTTCCAACTTGAAAGTATTATGGTGTTTTTAAGGTTGGTTATGTCAATACATTTTGTTTGTCTTATGAGCTTGCCACGTTCCAGTTTAGTGTTGAGGTGCATCTTACATCTCACCAATCTATGGTCACTACCTGTGTTGAACTTGTTTAACACACTGCAGTCTTCGATGACGAATTTTTTGTTCACAATGAAGGGAAGATTCCTGAGGATTGGAACAATGCTACAATGATCCTGCTACATAAAAAAGGTGACATTGAGGATCTCAGGAACTACAGACCTATCAGCCTCCTATCAGTGGTTTATAAAATCTTCACTAAAGTTCTTTCACACCGCTTGAAGGTAACACTGGACATGGCTCAACCGAGAGAACAAGCTGGATTCAGGAGTGGCTACAGCACAATAGATCATATCCACGTACTGAGAGAACTAATTGAAAGAGCGAGGGAATATGAACTTCCATTGTGCATGGCTTTTATCGATTATGAAAAAGCCTTTGATTCGGTGAAACCATCAGCAGTTACCACGGCTCTGAAATCCTGCGGTATTGAAGATGCATACATTAATATTATTAATAACATCTATGAAAATGCAAGTGCAAAGATTCGGCTGTTTGAAAATACAACACACATAAAAATTGGAAAGGGAGTGAGACAAGGTGACACCATATCTCCGAAGCTCTTTAATGCCACATTGGAAAATGTCTTTCAATCACTGAACTGGGAAAACAAAGGGATAAAGATTAATGGAGATTATCTAACCCACCTTCGTTTTGCTGATGACGTAGTCATTTTTGCAACTACCCCATCAGAGCTGCAGAGTATGATCCAGGAACTTGCTGACAAGAGTAAAGAAGTGGGATTAAAAATGAACTTTCAGAAGACAAAAGTGATGTTCAATGCTTTTACAAGAAATGAAGATTTATCGATTGATGGAGAAAAACTGGAGATAACAGATACGTATGTTTATCTTGGACAGCAGATATCAAGTGAGGGTCACATTGATGAAGAAATTAATCGGCGTACAAAACTTGCCTGGAGAGCTTTTGGAAGAAACAGCATAATTTTCAAGAGCAATATGCCATTATGTCTTAAAAGAAAAGTGTTTGATCAATGCATCCTTCCAGTGCTTACGTATGGTGCAGAGACGTGGACCTTAACTAAAAGAGACATACAAAGGCTGCAGACAACTCAAAGAAGCATGGAGAGGTGCATGCTTGGTATAACCAGGAGAGATAAGAAGAGGAACTCGTGGATCCGAAAAATGACGAGAGTGGAAGACATCATGATCAGAGTTAAATCCCTGAAATGGCAATGGGCTGGACATACTGCCAGAAGGACAGACCATAGATGGACAGCCGAAATTTTAGATTGGATTCCAAGGGACAGGAAAAGACCCAGAAAAAGACCACATGGGAGATGGGTGGATGAAATTCGTAAATATGCGGGAGTGACATGGAGGAGACTGGCACAAGACAGACCGTTGTGGAGGAAACTTGGGGAGACCTTCGTCCAGCAGTGGATTGATAATGGTTGACAATGATGATGATGATGTTACCGTTACACCACCCAGAGCGAAGAAGCTCCACGCAACAGAGGTTGTCTTAAGACTCAGATGTGAACTCGCCTGATTAATTTGGCATCCATCTGCCTGCACATTTATTTGATTATCATTTATTTCTGAAGAGTTATTTCTTCAGAGGACTCGCCTTCTGTTCTCGTGCTGCTAAGATGAAGGATCATATATACTTCGATTTGTGCACGGCGGAGCATTTCATCTGAGTTTTGAAATACATCCTCAGTTGCTTGGATGTTCTTCTTCGTTCTGGGTGGTGTAACGGTAACATACCTGAACGTAAATCGGAAGCTGAGGGTTCGATTCCCGTTCCAGGAAAATGTCATTTTCAAGCTTCCTGAGGCATGCATGTATGTACTTACATGAATTTAGTGTTTGTCTTGCTGTACAATTCCAGGAATTTAGTGATGTGATGGTCGTTCATCGCAGCTCAGAATTATTAAAAAAATTCCTGACATATATATGGCCAATGGTCACCGTATCACTTAAAGGTGCAGTCACATGCACTGTACTCGGGGTACCAGTCTTTGATTTTACCTTTTTTTTTCTCTGTAAATTAATGACACACATCAGCATCGAAAGATAAGCACAATCCGGCAATAATCTATTTAGAATTACTGGTGCCAGTGATAGGGAAGAAACTATAAAGGAAGAAGAAGAAACGCCATGCCTTAAATGAGAATTGAACCCATACCCTGCAAGCATACCTCGAAATAGGGTCGTAACTTCTCGTATACACATGGATTGGGGTGCTATAAGCACTTCTCTTGTCTGCTGTAGTTTCCTAAATCCCCAAAGAAAGAGCCGTACAATGCCCATATTTTATGCAGCTGCATTTCTGTTGTTTCTATTTTGTTTTGGAGTTTAACAACACTGAGCATAGGTAATGAGTCACTCGTATCTAATTTAGAGCCACTGGTATCATGGAAGAAACAGATCAGTGCCATAGTACAAACACATGCACCATCCATGTGTGCCATTTAGGACTAAAAGCCAGACCCAAATCGGAATATTAAACGGAGGTCCCCTCGAACAACGGGGAAGATGGGTTTCAAACCGTTCTAGAAGAAATAGCTATACGACACCCATATAATGTTCAGCTGGGTACCTATGAACTCATTCACCCTTACCGAACGAAGATTTCGAAATTTTGTGCTTTGTGGGTTTCAAACTACTTTTGAAAAATAACGACACGGTTTAAAAGCTTGGTTATGGTGGACAACCATCGCGTTCTTCGGTTGAAATGTGGTAGACGGATAACAATATTACATTTAATTCAGAAAACAACGTTTATTAATGCAATTTTCACAATTTAAAGTCTTCTATAGTTTCGTTTTTTTTTTTTTTTTTTTTTTTTTTATTGGAGGTTTAACGACCACCGTGAGCAACTCAATGGGCTATAAGCAGTCGTCCGTCCCTAATTTAGGGTCACTGGTTCCAGGGAAGGGAGAGAGCCAGTGCCGTAAGACAAACACAACATCCATGCCTCACCGGGATTCGAACCCGGACCACGTTCGGACGAATGATCAAAGGCCATCACTTAGACCACTGCGCCACCGGGGCGGCATAGTTTCGTTGAAAGCTATGCTTCAGCTTCGTCAGGACCGAGCGTTTTCATTTCTTGTTTCTGACGATGTTACCAGTGTCACGTGACAACGACTCTTGCGGTCATCAAATTGCAGATTGGCGAATGATTTCCTTGTGCTTGATAGGCATGGAGATGATGACAAATAATTTACCACGTTATTATGGTTTTGAAATATGTGAAAGACTTCAAAAAGGTCTAGGTCAAATATTGATTTAGGTTTACCAGACAGTTTGGCATCCTTAAACAGAAATTGGTGGTTGTTTTCCCAACAGTGCTGGGCTATGAAAGTTTTTTTTTATTTCACGTATTTTAATATATGACTGGTGTTCTTTTAATCTGAATTTAAGCGATCTCCGTGTCTGACCTATGTATGACAGACTACAGTGACACTGCATGCGGTAGATTCCCCAAGAATTTTTGTCAGGAATGAAGTCCTTTTTTGCAGACTAAATCATCTTAGATACAGGAGTGATAAGTCATCAAATTTCATAACTTTGAAATTTGATGAATTAAGGATTTTGAAATTTGGTAACAAATTTAGGGATGAATGGAAGAACCGCCAAGTTCCGTTGAGAATTTGGAGAGATCGAGGTCAAGGTGGATTTATACCGAGGTTTCACAAAGTTTTTGATAGCTGAGTCTACTAATGAATGTTTGAAGCCTTTGTTAATAGCAATATGTCTGATGTAATTTAGTTCTTTCTCGAGACCCTATTTTGTAGAACAGACATTTAAGGATCGGTAGAAATATGTATAAAATGCACTGGTTTTTATGTTGGATGAAATGATTTGATTTTGCGTGGGTCGGCAAACTAACAGGAAATGGTTTCCGATAAACAGTAAATTAAATGTAATATAAATTATGCAATGCTTGTAGTTCAACTGTTTCAAAGATAACAATAATAGCCAAAAATGAAAAATTCAAGATTGGCAGTAGTGCTTAAGTTAAAGAACGTTTAGCAGATTCTCCGCTAAGATTCAGGTCCGACTTCTATTTCAAGACGTCAAATTCAGTATACGAATAAGTGATTAAATACTGCGTTCATATATTTAGAACAGAGGGAGTTTGTACGTTCGAAATATTATAGGGTTTTTTCTTCGTGGCATTCAGAAACGCCAACTGCGAGTACCCTTTTAATTTCCATCACATCATTATGGGGTGCAAGTTCTGCCCTTGATCTGACCTCGCCTGCTGTCATTTCCCGTTCGTTGTTCAGCCTCATTACCACTCAGGGTGGACTAGTTAACAGCCACATTCTTCTGGGAGATCCCCCAAGTTCGTTACACGCTACAGTGGCTCCGTCTATACAGAACTGCTGCTGGTCTGATGAGCAATGGAATGAAAGCATGTTTTCCAAAAAACAAAGACTCTCATAACCCCTTGCTGATGATGCTTTTCCCTCGCCTTTCTCATAAAGCGGGAATCCCTCCTATAAAGTGTCGTCCACCTCATTAATTCGCCCAAATGCCACCAGTGCGTGACTATGCTTTATAAAATAGTGCTCATAACACGAGGATGATGCCACCCCATTGCTCTATTAATGGATCCACGCAGTGAGAACGAAACTGCAACTAATATGACAACTAACGTTAACTGCAGTCATTCTGAAAGACTTTTCTTTCTTCCTTTCCCTTTTTTCATCAAAGCACTGGGAACTCCGATACCGCTAGGTGGGTATTGACAAATAGAAGCATTTTTTTTTCCAGAATGCAGTTTAAAACCAATGCCGAAAGATATGCGCCAATTGATTTCCAAAGTATTTCATATATTGAGGCTTTCAGAATTGTGTGTTATAAGGCGACAAGAGTTACAACCTTACAACTGACCACGGAGTGCCAGCAGGAAAATCGGCGAAAACAGTTCACCTACCGTATCGAGAAATTCACGACAGTTAGGTTAAACACAGTGGAAGACAATATTGTCTTGCTATTTTTTTCTCTTTTTTTTTGTTTTATTTTGAAGTAGCGTAATAGTGTCGGTCTACTTTTGGCCTTATTGCATGCACTGACCCTTCGAGACAGGCTCTCGACAAGGTTTTGGAACACAGCGATAGATATGCGCTTCCATTCAGTACCTAATGCTGTCGCTACCCATTGGCGTTTTATGGGATTCAGATCATGGCTCTGTGCTGGCCAGTCCACACACGATAAGAAATTATCGTCAAACCACGCCCTAACAGTTCTGGTTCGGTGAATTATCCTGCTGGTACCAACAAGGCTCGGTTCCATAGTATAGCTACAGAGTTGGTAGGGCATAATTGTCCAGAATATCGAGGTAGACGTGCTGGTTAACAGGCTTGTCCACGATGACCAATGGGCCGGGACCATATCACGAAAAACAACCCCACACGAGTACACTGCCAGCTCCAAACTTGACCGTAGGAACGGTACACTGTGGTAAATAGCGTTACCCCGACTGTCGCCATACCCACACACGGTCATCAGACTGATGGATCGTGTATCTGGATTAATCAGTTCATAGTACCCGTTTCCATTGATCTACAGTCCACGATAAATGTTCTTTACACCATGCTAAACGACGACTAGCATTCAGAGTGGAGATGAGAAGCTTATGAGCAGCCGAACGACCACGGTAACCCATGGAATGAAGTTATCTGCGAAAGGTACGTGTACATACCGAGGTTCCAGCATTTTTATTCGCCTGTACACTGAGGTCTTGTGCAGCACTCTGTTCATTAGCTGTAACAACTTTCCTGAGGCTTCAACGTCATCTATCACTGATTTTCTTTGGTCTGCCGGTACGTTTTGCTGCTTCAGGCACGCCATGTGTCTTCCATTTATTCAGTACATCCAAAACAGTTAACCTGAGTATGTTAAAATTCCTCTCGGTTTCTCTTATAGACAACCCAGTAATGTAACTTCCAACAATCTTTCATTTCTAAAAGTCAGTTCACGCCAGCCTCAACTTTTTCACTCAAACTCACAGTGCGATATGATCACGGTCAGTTGCAGGCTTGTTTTTATACCGTTTGCAGCTATACCGCGCATCTTAACAACGCAGAAGATCCGTTCATTCGCTTTTGAAGGGGTGTCCGGTGACTTTTGTCAATATAGTGTATATATATATGGATTTGCTCACTTGGAGAAAAATAACTACTGCAATTTAATAGGGGATATTTAAGTACACTCTATATGTTTTCCCTCCCCTCCATTTGGACTTGGTAGCGTCTTAGAAAATTTACCTATCCCGGAACCTTTGAATATTTTTTTTATGACCTGGGTTCCCAATGCGACGGATTCGAACATTTGAAAAACTGCAAAAGAAATGTTGATTTGAAACTGCTATTGGGAAAAACATTAAAGATATATAACCTAATAACTTATTGATCCTCCTCTAGCGCGAATAGCAGCCTGTACACGGCGATGCATAGACTGCACCAGATGCTCGAGGTTTTCCGGAGGAAATACCAGCCATACAGTTTACAGCATTGTCCACAACTCCCCCAAAGACGTCGGTCCAGGATCCATGGATCTGATGTGCCACTACATGGCATATCAGAGAGTTTTCACAGGGTTTAAATCCGGGGACCCTGGGGGCCATTGGATGGTTCCAAACTAAGACGAGTGTTCCTCGAGCCATGACTGGATTGCTGCGGCCCGGTGGGGTGGCAAATTGTCCTACTGAAACAGATCATCGGTCGCAAAATGCGCGAAGGCCTTGCAAGAGTGTGGTTGATCAGAAAACACGTGCTGCAGCTTGCAGTGGTTAAGAACCTCTCCAGACACACTAACGAAACTAATGCACACAATGAGAAGGCTCTCCAAATCATCACAGAGCAACAACGCATTGAATAGAGACGACCTGGCACGATGGGGCCATGTCCTAATGCTGTCGACGCCACACCCGCTGCCTCCCGTCAGCTCGGTACAGTTAAAAACAAGATTCATCTGACCACGCTACGCGGCATAACTCTGTAGATTTCCTGTTTCAATGTTCAAGGCACCAGGCGAGGGTGTAAATTCCGACGAGGAGCAGAGTCGACAGTGGTACACGAGTAGGACGTCGTCTCCCGTAGCCTATGGTTTCAGCCATTATCGCACAAAGCTATTTTCATTTACCGACGTTCAATGGTCGCTTGCGGTTAGGGGCAGAGAATTAAGTTGCACACCTAATATATATACGTTATCTGTATTCAATTTGCACTCTTTGAAATCTGCTCCTACCAACTACACTACATTCAATGTTTTCGTTTTTTCATGCTGTGGTCTACTGTCAACGCTGCAAAATCGTAAAAGCATTTCTGGATTTACAATAATTCATCGCTTAGTGAGAAAATGTTCAACGAGGCCTAACTAAATTTACGTAAGAAAGCAATCTCAAAAAGAAGGTTAAATACAGGTATTGGTTACATCGTCTCCCCCTGATTCACTGTGAGCGTTGCGAAAATGTGCAAGTTGTTCGGGAAGGTAATGTGCCTTTCAGGTAAAAAATCTCCAACGAGAAGAAACAAAATTTACGTAAAATGAAAAAAAAAAACTTAAACGGAAGATTAAACCTGTTCTGTGCCGAATATAAAAACTGCTGTCAACAGGAATGTTTCCAACTGGTTTGTACTCTGCTTATTTCTTAAAACTGTTCCAAGAAAAGTTTCTAACCCTCCTCCCCGTACCCTGAAGTACGGTCCTACAGCTTTGGCATGTTCTGACCAAATCTATGAAAACAGCAAAGAGCAGTCTCTTTCTCAGTAAACCTTTCAAGCTAATTAATGATCATCATAGATTCTATCCAGACTGATCAGCTTGTGAGATTTTGGTCTGTTTTAGCCAGGTTTGGCATACACACATGAAAAGCTTTGGTGAAATTTGATGTTACTAGTAGTACTACTAATTAGTAGTGACATTTGCTTTTTGATATGGATCTAAAACTTGGGCAACAAGGCAAAAGAACTGGAAAATATACAGAAATGGGGATGCATAGATGGATAAAACATTCAAGAACGTGGAAATAAGGACACAATAAAGAAATAGCTTAGAATTACAGAAATCTAGTTTAAGGTGGACGTCAAGTAATTTTGCTTCCTATACTTCCAATGGAAAAACTTTTGTACACATTTCCTTCACAATTATTGTGTTCCCAAGGATGAAAATTTGAACATCGATTAAAATAACTTCATATTATAACTTGGAATACTTAATATTTTCTAAAACATAACCATAATTATATTAAAAATCAATAACTTCTCCATTGGTGGTGTTGGAACCAGAAAAAAGATGGCGCGACCTGTACTTTGATGAGGTCAGTAGACAAACAAATGTTGGATTGCATAATTATGGTTATGTTTTAGAAAATATTAAGTATTCCAAGTTATAAAATGAAGCTATTTTAATCGATGTTCAAATTTTCATCCTTGGAAACGCATTAATTGTTAAGAAAATGTGTACAAAAGTTTTTCCATTGGAAATATAGGATGAAAAATTACTTGACGTCCACCTTAAGTGGGTGGAACATATGTGAAGAGAGTAAGAAATTTCACATCGAAAAGTAATTGAAATGGGCCATGAAATAGGCAAGTAGAAAGACCGAAAAAAAAAAAAAAATGGGGGAGTGGAAGTGAAATAATTCAATCACAAAACATGGACGCACAGAGCGGTAAAAATAGCAGCAGCCATTATGATGCTGTGTAATTAATACTACCGAAAAGGAAGGTTATAGAAGGCTTTACATGTATTACGAAGGTTTTTGAGAAAGTCTGTTCATAGAAACCTAGAGAAAATCAAGTCGTATTGTTTTCACGGCACACTGCGTTACTGGGTCTCTAATATTCTTTCAGGCGTATCTTACGTGTTTTTTAAGGTACATGTTTTTATGCTTTTTCTTAATGTTAAAGTCCCTCAGTGATAGTTATACTTACCCATTGTTTTCTTCGTTTGGTCTTAATAAACTCGTGGTCGAAATAACAAAAATACCATAGAAAAAAGAAAATATGACATTTAATCCAGTACCTAGTTTTGTTTGTAATAGGATTTCTCGTCTAATCAAATGGTGCTAATGAACAACGCCGATTGAAGTTAAATAAATATGCGGTCTACTCGATTAGTTATGACACTGAAATCCTTAAGGGTAATCTTGTGGAATTAGACTTTATAGAATGCCACGTCAGCAGGAAAATACACTAAAATTTTCCTTTAATCTTTCATGGCGATTGACCCTTTTCTATTTTTAGCCTGAATATTTTCACCAAAATGTTTTTGGCATGATCCCATTTCCTCCACAGCTAATTCTGCCTCAAAAGAGCTAGGATTTTTATTTACTTTTCCACTGAAAATAACACGTTGCATAGAAAAAGTTATGGAAAAAAGATTTCATAGGTCTTCAGATTGAAAAAAAAAAATATACGAAACCTCTATAGAAAAAATAATTCTAAAACGTGAAAAAAAAAAAAAGTCAGATTAAACGCGTATGAATCATGTCGGGAAAAAAGTTTAAACACCTTACATTTGAAAATTCGTGAAGAAAAAAAAAGTATGTTTATGATAATGAAGGATAATACGTCATGAAAAAATAAGAAGCTCCTGTGGACAGAGAAAATAAACATCCTTGTCACTGTTTCCGAAGGCGAGACTAGTCAGTAGCAATCCCATGGTGCTGCAGAATTTCCCCATGGTTGTGAAAACACACCTGCGTTATAGCCACTATACCTGCGTGGTTGTAAAAATCATGTCAGTACTTGTTTGAGTGAGTCATACGCCCTCCTTCCTGTATTCAATCTGAAGACGTCCTACAACAAGTTCCTCAGGCAGCCTTTCCCCATTTCGCGAACCCCGTCTGTTGATCCCCTTAAATACCCCAACCAATGCCTCGGTAGCCAAATCGGTAGAGCATTTGACTACGACATGAGCGGCCCGGGTTCGGCTCTGCCCAGTTCCACACGTACCCGTTGCTTTTTCGAAAATAAATGTATTCGATTATTTCAAAACCAAAAATGGCGGACAAAAAGATAATCTCAGAATTAAAAGGTGCTTTTGACGAGAACCACGCGGTAGGGGACATAGTGCAGAAAGAGAGGACCACGCCCTTCTGTGACGTCCCTTCTAGATTATGACAATTTCTTCTTACCACATGACCCAAAGTGTTGCCACAGCCTAAATACTAAGCATGCGCCGGAAAATTGGTACGATTATACATAAGCATTGCTGCCTAAATTTTGATGCACCAGGTAGTGCTGCAAAATTCACAATAAAACTCCTTCATGCTCTGCAGAAACTAGCACTTCGCCTTATCACAGCACTCATTGTTTATCTTCAATCATTCTTCCAGACTGTCTCTATGTACTTTTTTTATCAGTACCGTCACTATCATTACTCTAGATTTTCAGCTCCCATCTGTCTTTTTTTCTTTTTATAGTTATGAACCACCATGAGCAACTAAAGACTATAAGTATCCACTCGTCCTTAATTTGGAGCCACTGGTTCCGGAAAAGTAACAGAGCCAGCGCCATCTATGTCTTTATCTATTGTAGGACTTGAGCCCGAGCCCAGATCGGACAACTAATCAGAAACTTATGTCTCTCGTCATTTGACCTCTAGTTTTTCGTTGAGCTACAAAATCCACATTGTTTATTTGGGACTCCTGAGGAGAGGCCAAGCTGTTTTTTGTATATGTTCGCCGAAACCTAGTACGAATGTACACGTAGAAAAATTAGTTCGTACCATGGGAACACCAATCCCCATTCAGATGAAAGAGCCTGATAAACTTTCTTAGATGAAACATCCGCTTTGTATTCATCTGATTTTTTTAAACTTATTTAATAGTTTTGCTAGCTCAGTCATTCCTGCTACATGGACATTTTGCAATTCCCTATCTGGTAAGATTTTCAGGGAAAATCCCAACTTCAGGTCAATCTATAGTAGCCAGAAGGAACGAGAACTACGAAAGGTTCAGAACACAAGGAACTCGATTTCAACTCTCGGGTGAGAAGTGGCATCGCAATCACTAGGTGATGGTGGGCGACCTTACCTAGCAGTTGTCAAACGTCTGCTTTTAGCAACGGATCTCTGTCAAAATGCATTCACAAGCATTCACTTGCTTTTTTTTTTTTACACTTTCCCGCACATTCTTCTTTCTGCAGAATATGTTAACACTTCAAAATACACAGTGTTCTGCATATTCTGAGAGTTAGCTAAAGAACACCCACTTTCTCGCAATAAGTCTTTTGCAATCGGAAAACGATCTAACGGATAGTCTCGTCACTTCGTGTAAGAAATCGAAGTCACAAGCATTGTGTACAGAACATTTAATTGGCAAAATCGCATTTGGACTGCTGAAGCGAAGGAAGCTTATGACAAATCCGACCAACTGTGATGAGTACCTAAGACAAATTACACACGATTACACCGATAATTTCTCCAGACTATTAAGAAAAGAAAAAGTGTTTTCTCGCTATTTCGGTAGCATTGCCTAACTGCTTTTCTATCCATTATTTTTCTCTCTTTTACATTAAAATCGATCCACGATCAAGTATAATCCCATTTCAAATTCGCAGCCCTTATCTTCATCAAACACATTGGCTTTTAGCTTGGGCGACATAACTTGAATTCTGAGTCTTCCAGCTGTCGACTCTAATCAACGTGGCAATTAAGTTTGACTTTAATCTGTAAGCGTCATCCGATTATGATTAATGTAATGTGCTTCACTCTAAGAGATGGCTAATAGTAAGGAGCCTAGGATTTTAAGCCACTCCGAAGTCAGTCCGAATTATATCTGCGGAAAGCGCATTTAAACCTTCTGATGGTTGTCATGCTTAATTTCTCCGACTTCCCTGCGAAATGATTCTAACTGCAAATTTTGCTGCTACATTAAACTCATTTTTACATCTAAGTTTTGCCAAAGACAAGTAACAATAAGCAGTAATTGTGAAAACCACTGTGTCGGTCACAAACTGACCATTTCTTTTTTCTCCTTTTTACCAGCTCTTTTGACGCCCATAGCCATGCAGGATGTGCGTGTCTGAGGGAGGGGAGGGGGTTGGTTGGTTGGTTAGTAGATTTTATTGGCGCAAGGGCCATGGTTGGCCAAAGAGCGCCAGACACAAGACAAACAGACAGAATTAAAAATCGGGGCATAAATCCCCAAATCTGGCAGACCAAGTAAAACCGAACCATGAGTACGAAGGAAGGGCCAAAAAAGACAATGAAACAAACAGTATGAAAAACATGGTACAATGGTGAGAAACAAGCCGATTAAGTAAAACAGAGGAATGAGAATGATAAAACACATCACGAAATCGAACACAACTACACACAGGATGAGTCACCAGGAGGGGGACGAACTGTCACTCTCCTCCCCCCCACGTTCTAGTGCAAAGTTGGTTGAGGGTGGGGACGAACCGTCACTCTCCTCCCCCCATGTTCCTCTGCAATGTTGGATGAGGGTGGGGACGAACTGTCACTCTCCTCCCCCCTATGGTCCTCTATAATGTTGGTTGAGGGTGGGGACCTCGCTGAGTCCGAGACAGTTGCAATGTTGGTCAGTTGGACCGCGAAAGTTGGATGGCCACTGCACACCTTTGCGGATTGAGGGCCGGGTCTTCCGCACGTGCAGGCTTTCTGCTGGGAACTGGAAGAGACGATCGTCTTCAAAAGAGAAGGCGCAGACTCAGCTATTCGAAAAACCTGGAGCTCGGGGAAATAAACCTGTGTTGCTTGTTCAGCTGTAGATCGCTTGGCAAGTGCGGCGAGAGCTACAGGGCGCGGAACAAAGGGCTGCACGGGTTGTGGCAGAGGCTGAACTACTGCGGCAAAAGTACGCTGTCGGTTGGTGGGTATACCCAACTTGGCCTTGGCAGCAGGGTACGAGAGGCCTTCCAGGGTCTTGAGGCGCTGGATCGCCATCTCGTCCTTCCATTTCATACAGTTGCGGGAGTAAGCTGCATGGGCCTCACCACAGTTAACACAGCAGGCCGCAGAAGTGCAACCTTCCCCGTCATGTTCACTGGAGCCACAATTTGCGCAACGAGCGGAACTCTTACAGAAACGTTGTGAATGTCCGTACCTCTGGCACCTGAAACAGCGCAGAGGACTGGGAGTGTACGGGCGAACTCCACAGACCAAGTAGCCAGCCTTGATTTCGGGCGGAACTTTCGGGGAGTTAAAAGTCAAGATAACATTTTTAGACTTAATCAAAGAACCATCTCGCCGGAACATCATACGACGTGCAGCAATAACACCTTGATCTGCAAGTTCAGTCACCAATTCTTCTTCACTGCATAGCAAGAGATCAAACTCCGAAATAACACCCCGAGAGGTGTTAAGAAACGGGTGAGGTGCCACTTTGACAGGAATGCCTTGAAGACTAGTGAGGTGCATAAGAGTGTTACTCTGAGAAACACTGCAAGTTTGGACAAGCAGGTCCCCAGAGCGAAGCTTCCTCACAGACTTCAAGGGGCCAACCGCAGCGTCCAAAGCTTTAGAAATGAAAAAGGGAGATCTGGTGGACAGTCTCTCATTCGGATCGATGGATTCCACAACTAAGTGTGTAGCATGCGTAGGCACAGCAAACGAGGGGAGACGACGCTTCGGAGCGATTGGTACAGCTGCCGAAGAAGAGGTTCCACATTCTTGGTCCAGGTCAAGGTCGAAAGAGCGTTTAAGGGTATGAGACTTGGTAGGTTGAGAAGACGAAGGAGAGTCGTTGTCAACTATCAATTTCTCAGGTGACTTAAATTTGGAGTTTTGTTTTTTGTTTTTACCCATGGAAAAAAGGAGGAAGATTCGTCTGCAAACTACTCCACCCACCACCGAGCCCTACAAGGGAGAACTGGAGGTCTGCAAGCCAAGAAAATGACGCTGGACACAGTTCTGGAGATTATACGTTGCAGATATAGTCCGTTGGCTGTGATCACACGCACTCGGCGGACACTTCGGCCTCCTGGTACCGTCATGCCAACGCCTTTGGCATGATCCCACCCACAGCCCCCGGGCTTACCCTGCCGTGCTATACGACAAAAAAGCCGCTAAAGCCCTGCACACAACTTGGTACAAGACTTCTGACTAGAGGTGGGTTAGTCTCTAGCCTCCCGTTTACAGCGAAGCCGGGGTCGAAGAGGAGTGTTGGTACACAGGAGGCACTTATCCGGTCTCCTGCGACCTCAGCCGCCAGACATCCCATTTCCGCCTCACGGGTCTCCGCACGCGGCAAACATGCAGGTAGGTCTAGCACCCAAACCAGCTAAAAGGAAAAAAGAAATCCAAAGAAGACAAATCCTGGAAGGGAACCTAAACGGAATCTCAGCAACCTACGAACTGAGCGGTTAATATAAAACAGTTAGTGGTGGAGGATAACAAAACCAAAAGACCGGGTTGTTAGTACATAGCATGGTAGCGATTAGGTAGAATACAACACGGGCAACTAGCCAGTGGAGAAAATAAAAAAGCGAAAAAGCGAGACACAAGACCAGCTCGGGATCGTGGGGCCGCGACTCCCCAACAGCTGGATGAACAGTCGTCCCTGCAAACTCCAACAGCACCGAAAGAAAAAAACAAGCGGTGGCATGACATCAGATGTTGACCAGTCACAAGGTCAGCTCGGGCCGTGGGGGCGCCGCTCCCCAAATAACTGGTAAACCAGTTATCCCCGTGCGGGGAGGGGAGGGGGTGCTTACGTACTATGTACATTTCTCTGTGAATACACAAATCTATTAGACGGGAGATTTTTTTTATTTTTTTCGTCCATGAATTTTCTGGTATTGAACGATTTCCTTCATGAATATTTTTTAAAGCGTGGCAAGCTGTCAGATTTTCGCCTATAGAAGACAGACTGAACTTCATTTACACCAGACAACGGAGAGGCTGCTCTAAGATGTTTCTTACGCATCATTTTCTCGACGGGGAACAATGACGAATAGGCCGCCCCAGTGGCGCAGTGGTCTAAGCGATGGCTTCTGATCATTCGTCCGAAGGGGTCCGGGTTCGAATCCCGGTGAGGCATGGGTGTTGTGTTTGTCTTTCGGCACTGGCTCTCTCCCTTCCCTGGAACCAGTGACCCTAAATTAGGGACGGGCGACTGCTAATAGCCCATTGAGTTGCTCACGGTGGTCGTTAAACCTCCAATCAAAAAAAAAAAAAAAATGACGAATAGTGATTTTGTTTTGGAGACTAGTGAACCTTACATAAGCCCGGCATAGTCCTAAAAAAGGGCGTATACATTATAGGATTGTATTACGCATTAATTGCTACTATGATTTACATATACACATTTTTACAATCACAGCACATCTAGGTTTTAGTTTTTGTCTTACGCTTTCCTTTCTTTCTATACGTACGTGTCTTGGTTGTCTTGTGCATGTGTCCACTAAATTTTTTAGAGGCCTACCATAAACAGATATTTTGGAGCAAATGCCATCCATATTTGAACACAGATAGCCGTAAATGTGTGCACGGATCGTAGGGAGGCGACAGCTGAAAAATCAGCCAACACCTTGAGGTTACAACTCTTACTTTGTTATAGTAAACTCTGTGAACCACAAGACTTCTTCAGAAACTTTGCACACTCAGCTATTAAGTTCGGAAAACTTCATTTTCCGGTCCTATCGGGTTCTCAGAAGTAGGACTGACCTTTCCGCTGCGCAGAGTAATACATTCTACCCTTCCGTTCTATCAAAAGCCTTTTCCAGTTAAAAATAGTTAACATTCTTCACTTCTTTCGGATTCTTAAATGGTTCATTTGACACTAACTTGTCCACACCTTTAGGGCGCATACTGCTCTTCATACTATTCAGGCACAAGAAATGATTCCTCGCCTTCCAGTACGCATTGTTCTTCTTGGGCATCAAAAGAACCTTCCTCTCCAAGAGGGGCAGCAGTACATGCCACAGCGTCATTTCCCCGTTGGGCACCCTTTACCAAGCGAAGGTTACACACATCGGTTTTTTTAAATTCTTCTAATCTCCTACACACAAGACGCTGTACATTTGCTTCTTCACACATAGCGTCACAACACAAGTTCCACCCATGGACGTCGTCAAAAGGGTGCGAAGGCGGGTGGGAGCCCACCCTGAAACTCTGCCGCCCACTCAGAAACCTTGCCGCCCACTCAGAAACCTTGCCGCCCACCCAGTTCAAGACGTGCTGTTTTCAAATTTTTTTAACATTAAAATATAATCTGGATTTCGTCATTAATACTGAGTGGTGTTTTTCGTCTTGTAGCGCTACGTACTTTTCCATAGGAAGCGCATTGGTTATTTTTCCGTAGAAAGATTATCAAAATAGCATCCGCAGGGCTATGAAAATTCAGTTGTTCGCCACTCTTCCAAATCCTTAGTTTAAGCTTTTATTTATGGCCAAAGGCGAATAAGAAAGGTGGATAGGAATTCATTGAGAGAGGTCATTACTAATTGCTTCTGTTTCTTTGCTCTACTAAGTAGGGGACTCCAACACAGAAAGTGGAGTCTAAAGCTGTACCAGAGCTCTTAAGACTGCCCACTGCAGTGAGGGAGCGGGACTTGGCTGACTGCTGCTTTGGAGCAGAGCAGTGTACGTCAAGGTTGATAGCTTGAAGGAAAAGAGGACAGCAGTAAAATGTAATGTCTCTGGCTTGAAACAAGGTAGTTAAGAAGTAGAGAGATGTGTCTACGTGTCACGACGTTAAAATTTAATTTAGGGAAACAAATAGAACGTCTTTCTTTAAAGAAATTGTTCAAGTACTGTTCCAGAAGCAAAAATGCAAAATTTTGAAAAGAAATTATAACATTCACAGCAAGAAAAAAGTCGAAGGCGACATTCTACCAACACTTATATTTTACGCACTAACTCATCAGTCATTGTCAGGCTACCTTGTTTTACCAGTGCCGTTATTAGTCCGATGTAGATGTGTGTGTTTGAGGGTATCCAAGACGGGGAATTGGCCCGATTTTCTTTGTCGCTCACAGTGAGAAACATTAATAATTCTTTCTTTCAGTGTTTTGTTAATAAAAGTTGCTGTCAAACTAGCCCCAGTAAAAATGATAGCCGCCTACCCGTCATCCACCCTGATTTTGAGTCTAGTGACGTCTCTGGTTCCACCCTTTAGTAATGGCAAGTATGCTACATGGATATTCTTCCTAACTATGGACCAATCAGTATCGTCATAGAACAGCTGATCACCGTTGTTGCATATAAAATCTATCCATCCCTTCAACAGCTTTAAATACTCATTTGCTTTTTAAAATGTCTGGACACTAGAGAGCTACAGATCTCTACCACTTACGTGTGATGGGAAGTTTTAATGGAGACAAAGCTTATTTCTAAGCGAGATAATGTTTCTTTGTTTTTCGTTTGCGTGAAGTGTTTGTAAAAAGGAAAGAGTTTTCTCCATTTTCCAAGTGACCTCAGTTCCCCAGGAGTTTAGGATAAACACCAGCAAATCTTGGTCTCAGAAGCAGGAAGAGCTCGATGTACTCCCCGACCCATCTCCTACACATAGTATAAATGTTTTGATCACGTGAACAAAGAAGTAGCGATTGGACACTTAATTTTTTTTTACCAGGGAACATTTTCTTGAGTGAAGTTTTGTATTTACTTTTTCTCTCGTGTGTCGAGAGAAAACTCTACTTGCTTTTTCTCTCGTGTGTCGAGAGAAAAAGCAAGTTCAAAGCTCTGTTTCCTGTCATCTGGCCTATAAAACTCAAACTGCTTTTCTACCACACACAACAGTGAACTTGAATATTATCCCGTACTTCTTTTTTTACACGTGCAGCAATCATTCAGGTATTTTTTGTAGTACAATCGTTCAACCAAAGTTTTGATTATGAATTCCTCTAAAGTATGGAATTTTATTCATTACGTCTTTTTCATCCTCTCATGTGAGGTTGGTAAACCGTTCTTCAGTACCTTAGTAGTGATTTATTCACCCACAAAGTTCAACAACACAGAGTTGTGTTTTTGGTAGGGACTAAAAAATGAACCTGAAAACTATACCACTAATTTGAGATTTTAGGTTTGAGTCAAAAATTAATGATTTTTTGCATATTAATATTTTTTCTAGTAACTTCCTAGTCTTCCAAGAATTATGGAAAGTAACATTAGGAACAATGCATATAAAATAAACGAAACTAAAGGTCATGAACACAAGAATTAGAATGATGTCTTTTACATAGCTTGAGACTAATTAGTCCAAGGACTTGACAGATTCAGGGGTCCCTAGTGATATGAATATCCGCAGTGCTCAGTTCTGTGCACTTCATAATGTCTACAGAAAGAAATTTATTCATGATGATGTAGTTACTGAAAAAACAGCTGTATTTAAGGAAAAAGTTCACGACATATTGACCCAGAACATTTTTATGGAATGCACTCGAGTTTATTGCTTATTTGACGTTCTTCAAAAATATGAGCTTACTAAATAAAGCGCAGATTCAGCAATTAAAGCCCATAAAATTGTGGAAGGATAATGAAATCATCTGTGTGAATTCAATATATGGGTTTTTATTATTTTCAAAATGAAGGAATAAAGACAAATATTAGGGAGAAGGTATTTCGAAATTTTGAGCTCCCGTAGTTTTTGTAGTTTAACAATTTTCGCAATATGTATTCAGACAGGATGTGCAAATCTTGAGGTTTCTTCAGCGCATTCTTTTCTGCGAAATGTTCAGAATGTTAGCCAATGTGTACTCCTTATCATAGAAAAAAACAAACAAAAAAAAACTGATTTTCCAAACAAAACTACCCTTCAGTATATATATAGAAATTCTTAAGTGTATTCTGTAAGAACCCATTTTCAAATTTGAAAGGGATCATAGGCACTGTCGCATTTAGACGCTTGGAAGCAATTGTCTGGGTGGTTAGGTACCGCAGATTTGGAAATAGACACTGACGTTCCTCAGAAAGTTTTAATCGATACGATTTTGATCGTTATCTGTGCAACTTGGAAGGAAATCGAAATCTAGCCTAAGGACGGTGTTAAAACTTTCGGAGCTCCATTCGACTTCCAAAATTTATTAACGGTGCCAAGGGCAAAACTCGTAACATTTCCCAAGCGCATCTGGCAATGAAGAGAAAGGGAGCGAGGCGGAGAAATTCGTGGTCTACTTCAGGAAAGAGAATGAACTAAAAATGAAATCATTACCAGCCAACATTTCGAACGGAAGCCGGCGTACAAAAATCGATGAGCATATTATCTGTGTTTAGACGAGGATATTCTGAAGGGAAATTCTCTCTTGGGTAATAAAGTGTAACTGGCGGTCTTGGGGCTGACGAGCGCGGACGCCAGCTTTTTCCTCAAATGGGTTTACATAAGCAGTGATGAAGAAATTTCTAGGAAGGGTCACTGAGGTATAACTGAAATCCCAAAGGTCAGATTCGTAGATTTTTCCAAGATAAAGCTGATAAGACAGCAGAGTGTCTCTTGTGGAAAGAGAAAATACTAAGCAACCTTGTGTATTCCCTAAGTTGGTGCGAGCCTAACAAAAGTTGAAACCCATTCAGAAAAATTTTATTAGAGAGGAATTGCATAAAACTCCTATTTTTCTTAAATCTGTAAATATCCGATTTCTATCTTTTGTGGGTATGTTAATTTACGCATTCTTAACATGGAAGAATCAAGGGAAAGACAGTAACTTAAAAGCCAGGTTTAGAAACCTGCGATTCGTCATCTTGGGCCAAGTTGTCAGCAGCTACTGCAATGTTCGCTGAAGAAAAGTTACGATGTCGACATGTTATTCACTAATTTTCATTATGCCACATTTTGTTATATTCTGTTACTCTTACTTATAAGTGCAGTGAAGGCCGACTTTTCTTGTATCCTTTCTGATTCGAGACTGCGGACGTTCTTCGTGGATATGACACATGGTGCTGTTGAATTCAATACCGACTCCTCTTCCGAGAAAGCTGAGTCCCAGACTCAGACATTCTTCCAGCTGACGATCATATTGAGTTGGTGCGAATGAAATGTCCGGCAAAGGAGCAGCACTCGTGGGCGGCTAGAACATAAACAATCTTGCGGCTGGGACACGAAGAAGTAATCATCTGCACGTTGAACCTCGTTGTCTGTCGTTAACTGTTTCCCTGACAGGAAGTGATCTAGGCGACGAAACGGATGATAGTCTGTCGGAGACATGACCGGGACATGGGCAGAATGAGGCAGTGCTTAGTGTCAGCATCGTTCGTTGTGCGACATGAGGGTAAGCGTTGTCCTGGAGTAGAATAACACCATGTCTGTTGACCAAAGCCCGTTGTTTCTGCAGCAATTCCCGGTGCATCTGGTGTAATTCAGTACAATAACGTTCTGCAGCGATGGTTTGGCCTCTTGCCAAGGAACTCCGATGAATTATCCCGGCTGTCGACCACCAAACAAGGAACATCGTCTTCTTGGTGTGTAGGGGTGGCTAAGGATGCCGTCCAGCAGGCTGTGCCTTGCTGAACCATTGTGCAAATCGTTTCCGATTATCATAAAGAAACCACTTCTCGTCGCAGGTGACGATTCGATGCAGTAGAGGTTCCTGTTTACAAGCAGCCTTCCAAACACCTAGTCTTGTTGGCAGTTGTCAACTCATGCGGCAGCCACATGTCTAGCTTTTTGACCTTACCCAACGCACCCAGACGCCGAACAACTATCGTGTGATGGACATCTACCTCTGCCGCTATTTCACGACAAGTTTTTCGGGGTCCGCTTCAACCACACATAACAGAACATCGTCAGTAACAGCAACAGGCCGGTGACCACATGCTTCATTTTGCAGGTCCGTATCTCCTCTTCGAACTTCACAAACCATCGCCGAATGGCCTAGTTTAATTTCATACTGGAATGTGACTCAAATCCGGCGTCTGCATGTTTCCTTTGCAAGCCACGTTACATCCAAACAAACCAAGACTGAACCTTGTTCTTCACACACGTGCTAGCTATTTATAGTAACTCTGTGACGTAATACCCGCAACACCTGTGGGTGGTTCCATTCCGCTGTGGTGGGGGCCTGTCTCCACTGCTCATTCGCGCCGGACATTTCATTCGAACCAACCCAATATAATAATAAACACCGTCGAACTTCAAGTGGAGAGGTCTATTTTGTTCAATGTCAGACGGCTTGTACCGATCATATTTATTAATCAGAAAAAAATCAGATCTAATTCATTTGCCCGACGATTATTTTACCGAAGAGTCACTTTACCTAAAATCATTTCACCGGAAAGACAGTTTAACCGAAGGATTGCTTCACATAAAAACTTATTTCATCGTAAGATCGTTTAACCGAAAAGTCAATTTATCGAAAGCTTTGGACTTTGTTATAGGTTCTGCTGAAATGCGGAAAACTGTACACAAGGAACGCATGCAATTTGAGAGCCATAAAGTTGCTTTGTACAAATAAATACTGCGAATCAATATTTTCCTCAACTTGGGTAATTATTATACACAAAGATCTTTTTAATACGATCATCATTAAGAAATTAGGACACTAAAGATTTTTCTGGTCAGGAGATAATCCACTGATAAAATGGGTACAGCAAAAGTGGCTACCAGGGAAACTGCCGACCAGGGGGTTTGCATGAAAATAGCGCATTTGATTTCTCTGTGTAGACTACCGGGAAAATCGGAGTTCAAATACCTGATAATAATTATAAAGTTCTAGTCTTGGACATTTTTAGCAATGTTTAAGTAGGACGTGCTCATATTCATAAAATTTACAGAATAAGCGAAGTTATTAATGCTGCTATTTTACTCAGGTAAAATCTTAGGCCTCTTCCTTTTATAATAATTTTTTTACGCTTTCCAACCGTAGGTTGAAGAAGCGTATATGCTCTAGCTTTATCCGTCTGTCCGTCCGCACGATAACTCGCGTAAAAATGGTTGGATTTCGATGAAATTTTAGTATGTGGTAGGGGACCACCTGGGAACGAACCCTATTGAAAATGGGGGAAGTGGGGTTAAAGGTCAGGACATAGGAGCGGGATGCATTCCATTGCCCTTATGCGTCATAACGTGCGTAAAAATGGTTTGATTTCGATAAAAATTTTAGTATGTGGTAGGGGACCGCCTGGGGACGAAACTTATTGAAAATGGGCGAAATTTAGTCAAAGCTCAATCCGTAGGAACAGGATCCATTCCATCGTCCTTATGCATTATAACTTACGTAAAAATGTTTCGATTGAGACAAAACTTTATCATGTTGTTTCGGAAGTATAGTTTACCGGTTCTGTTGAATATCATCAAAATGGGGTCAAAGGTCAGGTCGTAGGAGCGAGATTTATTCTACAGCCATTATCCTCATAACTTGAGTAATGATTTCTGGTATGTTGGAAAGCGTATCATAATCAATGCATTGCATGATTTTCCTAACTTGTTTATAAAATACTGACGCACATTTCTCCTTCAGGTAGACTTACTAACTACTGAGAAAAAATCTACTTACGAAACATGAAATGCACTCGGGATTTCACAAATAATGAAACTCGGTTCAGACCTGAAAAGTTCAATTACAGATGATACATCGGAGTCTACTGAGATCAGAATTTAATCTAGATGGAACATGATTAAATAGTCGGCTGAGAATTACTGAAAAAGCCAATGTTATTGTTTACGCTTTTTGTCTCCGATGTTTCGCAACACGATCCTGTTAATCGTGCTACAGTGAGCAGTAAAATGGTCGTTTTTATCATAAGGCATCTTAACAGAAGAATAGGTACCTCAGTTATTTTTCAGTCTTAATTTCCCCCAGGAATCTGTATGGTGAACAATAAATACAATACAAATTTCCGGACTTAATCCTCTTTGATGCGGCAAAGCGCTTAGAAAGAATCCCATCAATTTATTAAGTCGCTTTGCCAAACAAATTTGTTAAATTCCATCCATATCAATGAATTATTAAAGTGTAGATACAAAGATGAATTAAATTTGGTTTCCAAGACATGCGATATTTGCTTTAACTCTTGAAGGATTTCCTTCCTTTTGTAATAAAGCACATCACCGCTGCTTGTATTTACAAAATTCCAGCAAACCGTTTTTCAAAATGAAAATGATGATTAACCAATTTTGAAACACGTGTTGAAGTCAGAAGTACACTGCTTGACATAAAAAATGCCTCACCATAAAGGAATGTACGAATGAGACAAAACTACCCCACATATAGACAAGTACGTGAGAAAGAAGTGTTTTATTTTTATTTTTGAGGGTTTACAGAATGCGATGGGTGAGGATACAGTATAATGTGGCTGGAGTCAGTAGGTTGTATAACCGCCATGCTGGGATATATTGGGGGTACCGGAAAGTAATGTTTCTTTTTGAGGGGCTAAGTTTGGGGAGCAGTTGTGAGGTGTTTATTTACGTTCAACGTAAAATAAGTGTATGTACAAGAGAATGAACTATTTGCCTTTAACTTATGTAGGTGTTTTTCTCTTCCAGATTTGCAGAACACAATGAGTGACATAAAACCCGAGGAGAGCCATGTTCGTCTTTGTATGCTGTATGAATTTCACAAGGGGAACAATGCAACCGTGGCCAACAATAATCTTTGCGCTGTTTATCCGAATGAGTTAAATGTCCGCAAGTGCCAGGGCTGTTTCGCCCAATTCCGTTCGGTCAATTTTGACCTCTTTGATGCCCCTCGTACAGGGAGGCCCATGGAGCTGGACAATGACCTGTTGCGTGCAGCCGTTGAGGCAGATCCTCGTCAAACCACTGATGAATTATCCCAACATCTTAATGCATCATGGTCTACTGTTCAAGAGCACCTACAACAGATAGGGAAGATCTATAAACAAGGAGTTTGGGTCCCACACCTACTTTCACCTGACAACAAAGACCAGCGTTCCACTATCTGCAACTCTTTGCTCAGTCGACAGAAAAAGGATCCATTTGTTCATCGAATTGTCACTGGAGATGAAAAGTGGGTTCTTCACATGAACAACAAACGAAAAAAACCAGTGGCTTTCTCCAGGTCAGACACCAGTTGCTACGCCAAAACCAGGCCTATACCCCAAAAAGGTTTTGCTCTGTGTTTGGTGGACCACCGCTGGCATAACTCACTTTGAGCTCTTGAACCCAGACAGACCGTAATGTCTGACCTCTGTTGAAAACAACTGAACCGTTTGAAGCAAATAACGATGGCGCTTATGTAATTGATTAATAAGAAATAAATTTCTACTGTTACAAGCAGTGTTTTTCTTCTTTCCCAAAACAAAACAAAACGGCATTACTTTCCGCCCCCCCCCCAATACATTTCACGATACGGCGTGGCATCGAGTGGAAAAGTTCCCGGATGGTGTTCTGAGGTATCTCTGACCATACGTTGACCTGTATCCACAATTCATTGACATTGTCAGCGGATCGCACAGAGACGTGTTAAGTCGACTGCCAATGACGTCTCTCATATCCACGATTGGAGAGACGTCTGGTGATCACTTTGGTCAGGGCAGCACCTGGATACCTTATAAACACCATACCAGCTGATGTTGGCAGTGTGCAGGCGGGTATTATCTTGTTGAAACTGGGCATCAGGAATACGATGGGAACACGGCAACAAAGCGGGCATTGTCGTTCTCTCCTTATACACGCTATCAGAGTTGGAACCAGGCCAAACATTTTGGACCCGGACGTCACATAATTGGACCAGACCTAGATCTTTCACTGACCCGGAAAAATCTGCTTCGAATTATAATATATATAGGGCGTTCAAAAAGTCTGTCCTCAGTATAGGTTATATGGAAATCAAACAAATGTATTACTATAGCAGCGCATAATTTACTCACTCACTCACATGAAGTGTTGAAACTGTCGTACTTTATTCGCAAAACATAACCTAACAGTTTTACATATGTTTTCACATTTGCGAGAGTTTTTAAAAGCCCTTCTGCAGAAATGTTAAGGTTGTACCACCTAATTTTGATGGAGCTACCCTCAAAATTTTTGAATAAAGTAACTTGTACGTTTAATTTCAGTTTTTGCTATTTTCTTGATAATATATCAATCGGGCTTCGGAATATGTTTCACAGCAACACCAATTTTCACAATTTTATGATGAGTTGAAAGTTTCCAAAATGTGGATGCTGTTTTCATCATTGCTCCTCAAAAGGAAGGGACGCTTTTCCTTCTGAGGACACTCTTCCTTCATATTGCATGACAAATCATTTTTTAGTCTGCGGGCACCAGTATCGAATATAAAATTCCACAATTCGCAGTTTTCTTTGAAAAAAAAACAAGAACGTAACGTTCAAATTTTTTTTGTAAAAATCAAATACGAAATAATACATAAATTTTGTATGCACAATTTATTTACTGTGAAGACGGTCACATCATAATGTATGGGAAAGTGAAGACAAGTAAAACTTGGGAAATGTTGGTTCTACAGGGTGAAAAGAGTTGTTAATCATCATAAAATCATCAGTTCAATCTACAGATCACACAAGAAACAATTCAAATTCCTCCTTTATAGTTTTAAATATGTAATTAAAGCGATAAAACTTCCATTTCTAAAAAAAAAAAAAAAAAGGTTAAAACCTGTCTTTCAGTTCATTGGGGTTTGCATTTCCAAGTCTCAAACTGATCTTTTTTACAGGGTGGTCGAAAAGTCCCCTTGGAGTTTCGATTGATAACTGTATAAAAAAAACGAACAGATAAAAACGAACAGATCTACAGCAATGAGGTATGCGGCATTTTAAAGAGTAAATATTCGAGTTTATAACGCCATCTTTTTCCAACAGATGGCGTTACTTGCTCGCAAATACCGACGCCGACTGCAAAACAACTGTAAATATCGTCGCCGCAGGATAAAGTAATGTGTGTGCGTTGGTTTTTTGAAACGAAGTCTGTGATTATGGTACAAAGAAATTACTGTCGGACATGTGGGAAAGATCCACCGAGTGACGTCAGTATCTGAGCGTGGCAGAAGAAATTCTTGGATACTGGTAGCGCGTCCTGGATCGGCAAAGAAGTGGCAGGCCAGACCAACTGTCAGTGAAGAAAATATGCAGAGTTATACAGGAGGTTTTCGCTCCCCGATTTCACTCCTTTAGACTGCTTCGTCTGGGGCTATATCAAGGACATTGTTACACGGCACTAGCAGTGTTCCTGCCGAGTCTGCCGGTAACGGTGCTTGAGACCTGAAGTACAATTTAGTTGGCCGCGGCACCAGGTGAGAATCTCAGGTGCACTGCTGCACTCAAAGATTCACACCAGAACATAAAAAATGAAAAGTTGAAGAATGACCCGAAGCATAAAAGGCTTGGGTGAATCCACCTTGTGAACAAAATAACAACAACAAATAAAAAATAAAATAATCTAAAAAAAATGATACTTTGGGATCAGAGTTGTGATGAGGTTCACCCGCAATCACCAATTCGTGACTGAGTGTAGTGGTCCGGATCTTACTCCGGTACATTCAATCCCCAACCAGCCAGTACAACACTCACTTTCGCAAATAACACATGATTCTCAAATACACAACACAACATTTAATAACGTTCTGCGAGATTTAAACAGATACGGCGCTCTCTAGGCGCATAGACAATTGCCCCTCTTATGAGGGCAGCATACGGTGTCACACATTACTGTCGGAAGACACAAGCCGACTGAGTCTCCACCGGACTATCTGAACAAGAGATACTACTCGTTTACACACTAAATAGAGCTGCAGGTGATATTCATATACAATTGCTTAGAGAATGAAAAAAAATTATATGCAAACGATCACATTAAAAATACTCGCGACACAAAATACACAAGCACGTTAATTTGCGGTATAAGATTATAGGTGCGAAATACTGCCAAAGTTAATTAACTAAATCTAATAAGCATGCACATGCAGATCCCTTCCCCGCTCGCTTTGGCCCTGAACCAAAGTTAAAAGAAACTGTCCCGCCCAGCGGAATTTGTGGCCACAGCTTCTCCCTTATTCATGTAAAAAAAATAATCAGGAAATGGGCCCGGTAAGAAATTGAAATCTGTATGTGCAGGTATTTCCTCTGAGGTTCAGTCGCTCAGCATTACTGCATCTATGTCCATGCAGCTTTGGGTGTCGGGATGGCACAAGTTCGCAGATGTGCGAAGAAAGAAAAAGGAAATATTCATCTACTTACAGTTACGTGACTTTGCTGTGCAAATCCGTTGTGCATCAAATAATATCACACGACAAAAAAAAAAAAAAAACACACACACACAGACACTTGCACCATGTGGCAGCACCGATGATTTAACACTTCACTTTGACGCTTGATGTAAATGAAGCACACAATTAAAAATGGTAATATCACGCCGCACTTTGTTGCAATGATTAGAGTGCACACTGATCTATTCTCGTGACGATTTGAAGGTGGCCGTTAAGCAAAATAGGCCCTCTCACATCGGATGTTGCGGTTTCCAAGATTGATTTTCTGTGTTCCTGGGAAATGATTTTTGTTGTCGTGAAGAAATAATTGTGAACGTCGACTGCTGGGAGAGTGGGACACATTCAATTCCGCTGCTGCTATAGTTGATTCCGTCCGTCGCTACCTTCCGTCCTTTTTGACCGTTCATTCCCAATTCAGTCAGTTCCTTTCCGTTCGCAAACCATCTATCTATCTACCCTGCCTGAGTACGCAGTTCAAATATGCCACTCGCAGGTTTCGTTTCCATTTTTTTATCGAGTTGCGACCGCCAGCCCTGAGATTAATTTTCTCGGCCGAGCGAAATCAGACGTGCTTTTACCTTAAGCGTATATCGGCAACTCAACATTTCACCTGTATATTTGTTAGGTATCGAAGCCACCGCTCTTACGCTCATGTTTTTATCCCGTCGCACTTACACGTAGTGGCTTCGCTGCTTACGTGACCACACACACGCACACATGGGGCCTCGCTTCGTCCCGTAAGACAAGCGCATCTCTTCACTTCCTCCACAGTAGGGGATGAATGGGGGTGACGATTCCACACTGCAGTGTTTGGCATCCGATCCCGACTTTGCTTGGCTTCGCTTCTCATTGGAATGACCACTGCCCACTCGCAGACTTCTTAATTCCCCTGTAACTTGGCTTTCATTAGTCCAAACAGTCGCTGATTTCCATTACGCTCCAGCCTAGAAATTTCTTCGTTATCACGCGGATTTAGGCATTCTGCTGTCTTTGTGGCAAACTGGCATCTCCAGCTGCCTCGAGTTGTCTCCATTTCTTACCAAATGCGGGGAGGTTTGCTGCTTCATTTTTCCCAATTCATTTTTTGCAGATCCAAGGCATCCAGCCTTTCACATCGGAGAGCGCACAGACAACTAAACTTTCTTCCTTATTTTCACGCTAAGTGCGAAATCTTATTTTTCTGCACGGACCACACAGAGAGCAATTGTTCTCGAAAATGCCCCAAACAATCGACGAATTTACGATTATTCGCTGAACCTTTTGTCCCCATCTTCATTCATTTACTCAAGTGGACCCCTCTTCGAAATATACCTCTTTTCCTTTCCGTGTTGCTTAGGCTTCCTGTCAGCTGCGCCCTGATATTTATGACCTAACAGAGCTATTCTGAGACCACCCAGCCAGAGAGAGAATTCTTCGCCTCTTTTCTTTCCAAACCCCCAGATAAAACTTTACTGCTGTTTACACTTTTAAACTCCAATCAAGCCTCGAACATAATTAATACTTAATTAATTTCACACATCAACCACGCCCATTAATTACTAAATTAATGGCGGGGGTGGGTCGTAACATCGGCCCCTCCTCAAGAAATCCAGAAGTCCTCTTCTGGGCCTATCGCTTTGCTCTTATCAATTTCCAGAGCAACCATTGAGTGCTACCTTTTTTCCACAGGTAGAAACAATTCAAAATGGCAAAAATATTGCGTTTCTTGCCTTCAAGAGCATTGGAGCGACTTCCCAATTATCCCGCAATTTTGTTAATTAATTTAGAGAACAGCCGAAAGAAAAAAAACAACGTAAATGAGAAATAAATAAAAAAACTGAACTGTAAAAGAACATGTGAGTCTGCCGAACTGTGATTCCTAGCTGCCTCATACCATACGCAACATGGCGGACAAATTTTAGAGTTTTCTTCAGGTTTTAGGAGGGGGGGGTGTCCACTGTAACATTCCATCCCCCATGAAAGAAAAAAAGGGATGACTGGATGAAGTTTATTCATCCAATCATTCCATTTTTTTTTAACTGTAAACACTCAACCCCTTCCCACCGTCGCAAGGCACCTAATTCCGAACTTAAGTGCCCGGAGAGCGGAAGGAAAGTTTAAGGATTTCATCACACGTTCATTGCTACCCGTCGAGATAGGCGGAAAGAAAATTTAAATATGAGGCATAGCTTCGAGAATCCACGAGTTCCACAGATCTCTCACGTTCGATGCTCCTACACCCGCTTTTATCTGCGCTCGATGCCAAATTCTTGCGTTCCACTGTCTTCGAGTTCCTTCTCAACATCGTAGATAATCGTGGTGTCACAGTCTTCCTGGGGATCCACTATAAACTCGACTGCTCCCCGTAAACCATAGGTGCGGCTAAAGCTGTTTGTCTCAGCTGTGATGTACCCGCTGTACTTGTAACAGGTGTACTCTCTTCCGGAAGAATTGCAGCCCCAGTGCTCATATGTTCTCCGTCAGAGTGACCATCAGAATCATCTGAATCCACGTGACTCGCAGATGACAATTTCTTCGTGTTAGCCATTTTGTTTTTCTTACCCACTAAAATTATGGCAGTTCTTAGAAAACAGCTTAAGGCTTACTTAATGCTAAATTATACAAAATTCGCACCGAACAAAACTAAATAAAAATAGTAATGGCAGTCAATTCGCACTTATTTTACGAACATGAGTGTTGTTCCGCTAGCTGCAAAATATAGGTATCGATCCTGGGACAACGGCACCATTAATGTTACACGGCACTAGCAGTGTTCCTGCCGAGTCTGCCGGTAACGGTGCTTGAGACCTGAAGTACAATTTAGTTGGCCGCGGCACCAGGTGAGAATCTCAGGTGCACTGCTGCACTCAAAGATTCACACCAGAACATAAAAAATGAAAAGTTGAAGAATGACCCGAAGCATAAAAAGGCTTGGGTGAATCCACCTTGTGAACAAAATAACAACAACAAATAAAAAATAAAATAATCTAAAAAAAAATGATACTTTGGGATCAGAGTTGTGATGAGGTTCACCCGCAATCACCAATTCGTGACTGAGTGTAGTGGTCCGGATCTTACTCCGGTACATTCAATCCCCAACCAGCCAGTACAACACTCACTTTCGCAAATAACACATGATTCTCAAATACACAACACAACATTTAATGACGTTCTGCGAGATTTAAACAGATACGGCGCTCTCTAGGCGCATAGACAATTGCCCCTCTTATGAGGGCAGCATACGGTGTCACACATTACTGTCGGAAGACACAAGCCGACTGAGTCTCCACCGGACTATCTGAACAAGAGATACTACTCGTTTACACACTAAATAGAGCTGCAGGTGATATTCATATACAATTGCTTAGAGAATGAAAAAAAAAATTATATGCAAACGATCACATTAAAAATACTCGCGACACAAAATACACAAGCACGTTAATTTGCGGTATAAGATTATAGGTGCGAAATACTGCCAAAGTTAATTAACTAAATCTAATAAGCATGCACATGCAGATCCCTTCCCCGCTCGCTTTGGCCCTGAACCAAAGTTAAAAGAAACTGTCCCGCCCAGCGGAATTTGTGGCCACACCTTCTCCCTTATTCATGTAAAAAAAATAATCAGGAAATGGGCCCGGTAAGAAATTGAAATCTGTATGTGCAGGTATTTCCTCTGAGGTTCAGTCGCTCAGCATTACTGCATCTATGTCCATGCAGCTTTGGGTGTCGGGATGGCACAAGTTCGCAGATGTGCGAAGAAAGAAAAAGGAAATATTCATCTACTTACAGTTTCATGACTTTGCTGTGCAAATCCGTTGTGCATCACATAATATCACACGACAAAAAAAAAAAAACACACACACAGACACTTGCACCATGTGGCAGCACCGATGATTCAACACTTCACTTTGACGCTTGATGTAAATGAAGCACACAATTAAAAATGGTAATATCACGCCGCCCTTTGTTGCAATGATTAGAGTGCACACTGATCTATTCTCGTGACGATTTGAAGGTGGCCGTTAAGCAAAATAGGCCCTCTCACATCGGATGTTGCGGTTTCCAAGATTGATTTTCTGTGTTCCTGGGAAATGATTTTTGTTGTCGTGAAGAAATAATTGTGAACGTCGACTGCTGGGAGAGTGGGACACATTCAATTCCGCTGCTGCTATAGTTGATTCCGTCCGTCGCTACCTTCCGTCCTTTTTGACCGTTCATTCCCAATTCAGTCAGTTCCTTTCCGTTCGCAAACCATCTATCTATCTACCCTGCCTGAGTACGCAGTTCAAATATGCCACTCGCAGGTTTCGTTTCCATTTTTTTATCGAGTTGCGACCGCCAGCCCTGAGATTAATTTTCTCGGCCGAGCGAAATCAGACGTGCTTTTACCTTAAGCGTATATCGGCAACTCAACATTTCACCTGTATATTTGTTAGGTATCGAAGCCACCGCTCTTACGCTCATGTTTTTATCCCGTCGCACTTACACGTAGTGGCTTCGCTGCTTACGTGACCACACACACGCACACATGGGGCCTCGCTTCGTCCCGTAAGACAAGCGCATCTCTTCACTTCCTCCACAGTAGGGGATGAATGGGGGTGACGATTCCACACTGCAGTGTTTGGCATCCGATCCCGACTTTGCTTGGCTTCGCTTCTCATTGGAATGACCACTGCCCACTCGCAGACTTCTTAATTCCCCTGTAACTTGGCTTTCATTAGTCCAAACAGTCGCTGATTTCCATTACGCTCCAGCCTAGAAATTTCTTCGTTATCACGCGGATTTAGGCATTCTGCTGTCTTTGTGGCAAACTGGCATCTCCAGCTGCCTCGAGTTGTCTCCATTTCTTACCAAATGCGGGGAGGTTTGCTGCTTCATTTTTCCCAATTCATTTTTTGCAGATCCAAGGCATCCAGCCTTTCACATCGGAGAGCGCACAGACAACTAAACTTTCTTCCTTATTTTCACGCTAAGTGCGAAATCTTATTTTTCTGCACGGACCACACAGAGAGCAATTGTTCTCGAAAATGCCCCAAACAATCGACGAATTTACGATTATTCGCTGAACCTTTTGTCCCCATCTTCATTCATTTACTCAAGTGGACCCCTCTTCGAAATATACCTCTTTTCCTTTCCGTGTTGCTTAGGCTTCCTGTCAGCTGCGCCCTGATATTTATGACCTAACAGAGCTATTCTGAGACCACCCAGCCAGAGAGAGAATTCTTCGCCTCTTTTCTTTCCAAACCCCCAGATAAAACTTTACTGCTGTTTACACTTTTAAACTCCAATCAAGCCTCGAACATAATTAATACTTAATTAATTTCACACATCAACCACGCCCATTAATTACTAAATTAATGGCGGGGTGGGTCGTAACATCGGCCCCTCCTCAAGAAATCCAGAAGTCCTCTTCTGGGCCTATCGCTTTGCTCTTATCAATTTCCAGAGCAACCATTGAGTGCTACCTTTTTTCCACAGGTAGAAACAATTCAAAATGGCAAAATTATTGCGTTTCTTGCCTTCAAGAGCATTGGAGCGACTTCCCAATTATCCCGCAATTTTGTTAATTAATTTAGAGAACAGCCGAAAGAAAAAACAACGTAAATGAGAAATAAATAAAAAAAACTGAACTGTAAAAGAACATGTGAGTCTGCCGAACTGTGATTCCTAGCTGCCTCATACCATACGCAACATGGCGGACAAATTTTAGAGTTTTCTTCAGGTTTTAGGAGGGGGGGTGTCCACTGTAACAACATAGTTTACCGGGAAATATTATGCAGCCTTCAGGAGCTCAAACAGCACATTACAGCAGTGTTTGATTGTATCGATCCTGATATGTTGGGGCGCATATGGCAAGAAATTGAATACCGACTGGATCTGTTACGTGCCACCAAAGGCGCACATGAAGAGGTGTATTAAGGTAAGGCTATTAAACTCGAATATTTATTCTTTCAAATGCCGCAAACCGCAGATCTGTTCATTTTTGTACAGTTGTCAATCGAGACCCTAGGGGACTTTTCGACCACCCTGTAGAACTATATGTAACGAGTTATGAGGTTCTTTGTGTCGAGCATTGCCCTTGCGATACGAATTCAAGATGAACTACAACAATAAAAAATGAATTTGGACTATAGAATTTCTTAGTGCAGTATACAAAAGCGCTCTTCGTTTTGATACGACGTTTGCGAATTGAGTTTCCTTTCACACTGATAATTCTGAGTGTATCTATGGGACGGATTTACAGGGACGTCCAGGAATTCCAAGCGTGGGATCCGTATTGCTGGAAGGTCTAGAAATAATGTTAATTCCTTTTATTATTTCGTTTCTCAAAAGAAAAGAAAAAGAAAGAAAGGCATAGCGAGGGATAAATTGGCTGTTTTGGCAGCATGAATCTTTTTTACTCTATCCCTAATCTGCATAGGGATTGACTTTTGTAGTGTTACCTCTTACTAGATCAGAGAAAGGGAGATTAAAATTATTAACTAAACTTTGACAATTATCGAAAAATATAACCTTTAAAGAGAGAGAAAAAGGAAGACTAATCCACCCGAAAATTATTTAAGCTAGTAATTAATACTCGTGTGTCATCTACGAGTACTAATTTACTAGCTTAAATGAATGCTATCTAAGACACACACACACACACACACATTTTGAGAGTAATATTACTACACTGAAAATGACATGAGAGAATGAGATTTTATTTCTAGCAAATTTGCTTACAATGTAACGAACATTTTGCCCTTTTACAATAATTCGAAATTTAATATGACGCCCCACCTTTCCCTTTAAATTTCTTTTCTTCTTATACAGGCCAGTTTAAGAGGCATCACAAGACTGTTACGATACGAATAAAATGGTATTAGAAAAGCTCGTTTTACGAGATACGCTAATCGATATCATCCATGTTCGGGCTCTTTAGGGGGAACTTTTTTAGTGTGCTGGAATCTGACGACATTCGACGATATTAACATGTAAAATGATATAATTTACCATGTAATCTTTAAAGTTTCGAATTTTCTTTGGTAAAGGCTTTCCCTCATCAGGGTATCACAAAATCACTAAATACTAAATTTTGCCTTGATAACTATTTAATAGGTTTTAAGTTATGGCCGGAAAAAATCACAGGCACACACAGGGACACCACCATGAAAATAGTCAAATCATATTCAGGGAAATCCAATGTTAGTATTTCTGTTGAAATCTCAAAATTGACTTTTTTGTGATTAAAAGGGCGAAGGGGAGGGAAGACTACGCTGTGCGCAAGCCGCAAGAAAAGAAGCAAGTCTTAATCCGTCACTGGTGTATGCCATGGACACCGCCACCCAAACTAACGGTAGTTATACTCTGTTTTCTATCGTGCGAGAAGGATCAAAATCTTATAACAACCACGTTGTAAGTTTGGCGTGGGTAGCTCATTCATTTTGGTTCCATTAAAACTTTACAATCTGGTAAGATTTTTAATACCTATTGTATTCAGTGTCTTGTTTTCAAAAATATATAATCATTGTGCTACTACATCGGTTTTTATCTTCCCTTTCGTGGCTAATTTTAGTATATAAGTAAATGAAAATGTTAAGTTCGCTTACCTTGTTGAATAAAAATTAGTTTCAAATCGATGTTATAAATATCATATGGAAACAAACCTACCTGGAAAAAAAGAAAATAAAAAAAGATGGTAAGCATTTTGGGCAAAAATATAAGAAACTATTTCAAGAAAGTATAAGAAAAACGAAGTGCATAAAATAATCGGTATGCACGAAGCATGAAAATAAATACAACCGACACTGAAACAAGCAACTTGACAAATAATTTTAGGGGAAGTATGAAAGATCAATATATTTTGAAAATAAACTGTATTTCGACTTGGTACGAAAGCTCAGCGAAATTTTAAGTCCAAATATCAGTTTATTTTTTAAATTTCACTGATCTTTCATACTAAGTCAAAATGTCAGTTTATTTTCCAGCACTGTGGAATGATAAGAGTTATTATTTTACTATTCGCTTACCCACACAGGAGACAGTGTGAGATTAGCGCACAGTAAGTGTTTAGCCATAGGCTCGTAACCCATGTATACCTGTGCATCACTTGAGTGCATCCTACTTTTCACAAACAACTAGAAAATCCATAAACGGAACTGTTAGAACAAAGAAGGGTCTATGATTCAGTATTATATGGTTTCTGGTACCTGCACTTTCTGCCCCATTTTGAGACATCATCAAACGTTTAATTTCGATTTAATAATTTGATCTCAGATCATCTTTTCGAAATCACTGTCATTGATTTTGCTAGAAGATCAAAATAGTTGACTGATACTAACCAATGCTTTACTTCTCGTTATATAAATAAACTTTACTATCTTTCAGCCTACTTTTCAACTTTAAAAGATTATTTACAAGTTATTTTCGTTACATTTAATCGCAGCTAGCCATAAGCTTCTACACCATTACTATTCGTATCATTTTGTGGTGAACACCAGTAATAGAATCAGAGATGTACACTGAGATGCCAGTTTATTAGTGCACCTACCTAGTAGCGTATTGCGTAGCCCTTTGCCTGCATAAAAGAGCCCAAATTCGCCAGGCTATGGAAGATGCCAGATGCTGGAAGCGTCATGCAGAAATATAGAACAATGAGGAAATCATGAGCCAAGCAGTTGCGGCAAATCGGAGGGCGGCACAATCTTGCATTGGACAGTCCGCTTCACGTCATATCAGAGATGCTCGATGGGGGTTTAAGTCCGGAGACTGAGCAGGCCACTGAAGCAGGTAAAACTCGTCGGCATTATCCTGGAGCTATTCGAAGACGATGCGAGACTTGTGAGCGAGTGCTTTACCACGTTGCATGTGTCCATCTATCTGAGGGTAAACAGTAGCTATGAGGAAAGAATTTGGTCGGTAACAATATTCAGATACGCCGTGGCGTTTAGAAATCCTTCAACAGCTATCAGGTGACGTACTGTGTGCTAGGAAATTATTTCATCGACGCAAGCAGCCTGTACTGCGGAGATCTGAGAGTTCCACGGCCTCGTGTTGCTTACGCCAAATTAAGATTCTGCCATCCGCATGATGCAGAAGGAACCTTGATTCGTCCCTCTACACAGGCGACCTTTTCTCAGTCCTCAACTGTACAGTGTCGATTCTGCCATGCTAACTGGAGGCGCGCTTTCGTGCTGTACCCTGACGTCTGCACCTGTCATGGTCATCGGCTGTTGCAACCCATTCCCGACATGGTCGCTACGTGGAAAGTTGGGAGATGACTCTCACACCAGTGTATAATGTGTAGTGATGGATATATAGCACACCAGTGTATAATTGTGTAGTGATTTGCTGGATGGTTGCCAATCTGTTTCCTTGGACGATTCCTCTAGTCTCCTTTGCAGGGACTTTGCCAGGCCTCGAAATCTGGATGGTGGGCTAGCATTATTTTTGATGGAGCAAGCTTGATAGCATTTTTTTTTTACGAAATACTGAAAAAACTAATTTTTAACGCTTTTCAATACCCGCTACAAAGGAATTCGTGCGGTCCTCAGTAAATCCACACACACGGATCAGACTAGTTACACCACTGGTGTAAGATACAAGTGTTACTAGGATGTCGCCAACTTTTTCTTTGCTCTGAATGCATTGTCTTAAATTGCTTTTCAAAATTTTGTATTTTTGCTTATGGAAATAGTACTGTACTTAAAAGGAAAATGTGGTTTTTGTTTATCTAAATCAAGTTTTAACGTCCCGCCATGCAGACACACAACCTCTCCCTCCTCAACTTCTTTTCTTCAAGCCAGCGACTTCACTTTGCACTCCTCTCCCACAAAGCAATCTTCAGCCACTTCCTGCACTTTCCCGGGGCGCGTATAGGCATTCCGTACATTGATAGGGAACTGGGAAAAATGCAGCCAATCAGAGGGCGGTATTCAGTTTCAGTGACGTCACCTATGGGTGGGGCTTATTTTCATGTACCTGTGTGCTTACTCACTGATGGTAGGAACAAATATTGCTAACTAACTGATGTTAATGTTTGTGGCAGGAGATGCTTTTTAAAGCATCTGTGATAATGATGCGACATTGGTTGTTTTAAAATATGTTGGTGAGATGGGGAGGGAAATGTTTTTAACACAGACCTTGTGGAGAGATAGACTGGTAAACGCAATGCCAGCGTTTTGGAAGCGACGGGAATCAACTGAAGAGCTCAATTGAACTATAATAGCATGCATAGCGCAGAAAGAATATTCGCGTGCGAACCAACAGATTTCTAGGCCAAATTTTAATCAGTAAGTTCTCAATTTCGGCAAAATCGGCTAAAGATTAAAATATATGCCGTTACATAGAGCGAAAATGAACAAATACTTGGTTTCAGAAGTATAAATTTTGAATATATTACATTATCGTACCTTCAATTTTGAATATATCGCATAATCCCTTAACTACCCGATTTTGTTCCTTAAATAGTTTTTTTGAAAGATATTTTTACCCAATGAGCTGATGCAAAATAAATATCCCACAAAATAAATTTAAAAAAGAGGGGGAGTGGGGGAGGGGTCTATAGAGTTCCTGCTTACAGAACTATCACTGCTTTTCCTCAGACATGCAATGCACTTTAATAATAACTGCGATGCTGCCTTCATACTCAATAAGCTAATTTTAAAAGCTGCCCCGACATATTTCTTGGAACAGAAAATTTTAAATGAGAAAAAATGCTGTTTTGTTTTTTCAAGCATTTCTGTTCCTCTATGAATTCTGTATGTTCTTCTGAAGCAAATGAACAATTAATACGTCACTCCCTCTAACTGATACATGCAAATAGAAACGCTTTTTGTAACTTAATATTTTCAGTATTTTTTGTATTTCAGTACAGACCTGCGTGAACCCCCCCTTTTTTTTTGCTAAAAAAGTTATGATTACATAATTTTTTTTTCAAATTATCAAATTATCTTGTTAAAGACACATGAAAATAAACCCCACCTATTGATATCGTTACTGAAACTGAATACCGCCCTCAGATTGGTTGAAATGTTCCCCGTCCTGTAACAATGTACGGAATACCTATACGCTCCCGGGTCAGACTTAAGAGCGCTAGTGGGAAGGAAGTAGAGGAATTGGAGTGTAGTTTTAGACTCGGCTTTCCGTGTTGAAATCCCCTATTTTGTAAAGAAAACAAACAGCAGATCAGTTAGTAGGGATCCCCTCAGTTAATTTCTATCCACCCTCCTCATTAGCCATCCTGGCCGTACTAACTTGAAAAAGAGGTTTTAAACTAAGAAATTGGAAGAGTGGAGAACAATTGAATTTTCATAGCCTTTTGGATGCTATTTTGATAACCTTTCGACGGAAACGTAAACAACGTAGGCCTACTTTCTAGTGGAAAATACGCAGGGATACATGAAATAAAACACGAGGCTTACTTGGCAAAGTCTAGATTATATTTTAAAGTTAAATACATTGAAAAATGGCACACTTTGAATTGGGTGGGCGGCAGGGTGGGCAAGACAAATTTCAGGGTGGGCTCAAGCTCACCCTCGCATTCCCTTAGCGACGTCCCTGCTCTTTTGACTCCTCTGATAAACGTGCTGTTTTCGTATGAAGGATCGCCGAGTTCTGCTTTGTTTTTGTTTTGTTTTTTTCGTGCGAAAATTCTGGAACGAGATCAGTTCGGGATATGTTCTAACCGGCATTCCTGGCGACAACTAAATCTGCCATTTTCGAAGCCACTCATATCGCTCGTTTTGCTAATTCCGACTTTCATTCGAACGGTACCCGACACCCGACAAGCTATTCTGTTTAATTTAGAGAGCACACAGCGCTGATGTGTCGTCCTACATGTTGGAGAGTGTAAAGAAAGTGTGAATATTTTCTGTCCTTTTTTTATTCCTGTTAATACAGAACTGTGGCCAGACGACGTGATGAATCGAAATCTCCTGATCACACAGACACACTTCTTACCATTGTGATGAATTCGCCACATAATTTGTTTTTCAATTTCACGAAGGTTTCCGGAAGTTAATTAAAACTATAGGATCGCATTTAAATTAAAAAATAAATAAACGAAATATATCTAGAAAAGGCATTTCAGGGTAGACGAATCTTTGATTTGCTCAACAAAGAAGTCTTAAGTTTCTTTTTGACTTTGAGTAGGCTGAACTTATATCCTGTTTGCGTGTCCACTTTTGTACTTAGAATTCTCATTTGTGTCAGGAGAATTACGTATGGAGTTTCGAAACAGCAACTCAGTAACCGTAGAAAGAAAAGGGGATTCGAGAGGGGGCAGAAAGCGAGGAAGAGAAAAAGAATTCGTTTAGATGTATGTACTTACGAAGAGCTCGAGACATTCACCTAAGAATGCGCACGCTGTTTGCGAAAGTATCTGAATAGAGATGGGTTCGAAAAGAAAACTTTCCTCTTCCCATACACCATTTGTTTCCAGAAGCGCAATCTCTTAAGGAACATTTACATGGAAATTAAGCGAACTACTGCACCGACCTCAACGGCCATTTTGGATCCGCTGTTCCCCCTTCGCATTCGAGGCACGAGATTTCGAAACATAATAATAATGATAATGCACCCATTTTCTTTGCCTTTTCGCTTTTTCTTTTTGTTCGGTACATCTCCCCATCGCCGAACTTGTCGGGTTTTCACATTTTTTATTTCTTTATTATTTCCCTTTTCGTCCACAAAGAAGATCACACAATATCCTTCTATGAGAAAAAAAAAATTGAATTGAAATTTTTTTTAAGATGAAAGTTTTGCAGTTAATTTGTAAGTGCGTTTCTGAATTACACTAAAAAATTACTATATTCACAGACAGAGAATTCAAGAATTTAAACTCATGAACACTCATGTCTGCGTTGTCGGTTAGAAAAACAATGCCCTTAGTTGTATGATTACCTCTTAAAACGGTGAACGAAAGACCGCATAAGGAGCAGCGCTCGCGAAAAAGAGCAGGCTTTAGTTAAAATGTTGTAACATCATGTCGTTACTAGAACACTTTTATTCAGTGAAAGAATGCTTTTTGAAAAGTATGTTAAGCCAGGCGTTTAAAGACAAACTATAAACCCTGGAGTTTATTTTGCTATCAAAACCCATCAGATGCTAGTTTGCGTGATTCGTGATCACAAGAAACGCATCGTTTTTAGCAGATGTAAACAGCCGTATATTGCCATGGTGTACAGATACATCGCTATGAAGTGTATATGCCGATGCCCTTTCTGACGTGTATCACTTTTAGTGTTTCTGGAAATTTAACGATTGAAAATGATTCCACTAGTTCTGTTATTCTTCCTTCCTAATGTGAACACCTAGAACGTCGTGTAATTTCTGTGACAACATACGTTACCGCGTATCAATTGATCCTTTCTGGTTTAATAACTAATCCCCCCCCCAAAAAAAGTCACTTTCAAGGTATAATGAATATGCTTTTACTACTTTAATTATAATGAATTCAGCTTCTTCTAAGCTAATGCTTGTTCTAAGGCTTGTTGTGTTATTAATTATTTATATCATGAATAAACTTTCCTGCTAGTAATGTAGTAATAATAATGAACAAGCTTATAACTGGTAGTAATGTTGTAGTAGTAATTAAGATGAATTAAGTCTTATTCTGGGTGTTACTAATAACACTTAATGAAATAAACCTAACAGCCAGACAGAGGTCTGACAGTACTATGAACTGAGAAAGACGTACTTACTTTAAACTCTTTTATTTGGTAAACTTCTCGCTCTCACATAAACGAAGATCTCTTTATACAACAACAGCTCTCTGACACATAAACCACAGCTCACTTCGTACAACAACAGCTCACTCTACGCACATCAACAAAAAGCTCTCACCATAAACAAACGCTCTCTCTATACAACAACAAACGCTCTCCCTATACAACAACCTCTCTCTATACAACAACAAACGCTCTCCTTAGGTATCGTTGAACGCGCCTATTTATACTGGCTACCACCACGTCATGACTTACACTCATTGCCAGATCTCATTCAGCGGGTGAAATAACATCTCGTTCAGTAAGAAGATAATTTACATAGGAAAATAAAATGACCAGAGATAGTAAAAATCAAAAGGAAAGTGAATCTAGAGTATACGTTACAAAAGCTATTGGTGCATTTTTAGCGCAGTTCTTAAAATCACAGCGGCTCTTATAAGGACAACCACGAATTTTCAGCACGCTGAGTTAGTCGTAAAATATGCATTTCTGGTTTTCTTTTCAATGCTAAGAACAATACGTTCATAGTTAAGCAAGACAAACATTAGTCTGATCTGATGTACAGAAAAAGAAATGACAGATGAAAAAAGAAAAAAAAATGCACAATTTCTGGCCTCAGAATCGTAGCAAATATAGATCCATGTGATGTTTTTGCTTCAGATGTAATTTTATATACATATAGTTTTTGGAAGAAACAGTACAATTTTCAAGAGCAATAATCCATTGTGTCTTAAAAGAAAAGTGTTTAATCAGTGCATCCTTCCAGTTCTTACATATGGAGCAGAGACGTGGACTTTAACTACAAAATACATACAAAGACTGCAGCAACTGAAAGAATCGTGGAAAGTTGCATGCTTGGTGTAACCAGAAAAGATAAAAAGAGGAATTCGTGGATAAGGAAAATGACAAGAGTGGAAGACATCATGACCAGAGTAAAATCCCTGCAATGGCAATGGGATGGACATGTGGCCAGAAGAACGGACCATCGATGGACAACCGAAATTTTAGACTGAATACCAAGGGACAGAAAAAGACCCAGAAGAAGGCCACATAGGAGACAGATGGACGAAATTCGAAAGCACGCCGGAATAATATGGAAAAGACTGGCTCAAGACAGTCAGTTATGGAAGAAACTTGGGGAGACCTTCATCCAGCAATGGATTGATAATGGTTGTCAATGATAATATATATCAACAGAAAAAAATGTAACACAACTTCGAAATTTTACTATGGCACACACAAAGCCCTTGGGAATATACACTGAATGGGCGAATTACTCGTATTAGATAACAATACGTAAAAAGCACCACGATAACAATACGTAAAAAGCAGAAGTTTCCTGTCCAGCCACGTGAGACACTGAAACTGGCAATGCCCATAAATACAGCAGGTCTCTAACGCATTGGAATGCAGTAATGGAAAAGTAATCATGCGTAAAAGGCTGCGCCGTGGTTGAGTTTGGTCAGATAGCTGCGAGGAAGGTTGTTCAATCACCGCAACAGCTGAACTACTGAGTTTTCCACGTCAAACTTTCGCACGTGTATACCAAAACTACAAAAAATACGGCAACACTTCCCACCAGCCGGAGAAATGAAGCCGTAAATATACAGTTGACACTATAGGTCAGCGTAAACTGTCTCGCATCGTTACAAAGAATCACAGGGCTACTGTGGAGCAGATAACATAACGGCGGAATTTAATGAGGGAGCCTCCACAAGCTAACGCACAAAGACTCTTGGTTGTACCATGGAGAAAACTGGCTATGGTAGTTGAGGTTCACATCCTGTTCCCTTCAAGACACCGAAATATTTGGCTGTAATTTGCTAATGTCTGCCGCAACTGGAGTGCGGAGGACTAGAAACGCATCACCTGGTTTTGCGAATCCCGTTTCAACACTATCACACCGATGGGAGGATGAGTATGTGGCGTAAACCACACGAAAGGATGGACCCAGCTTGCCAAGTTGAGGTCACATAGGCAGCTGGAGGAGGTCTAACAGTTTGGGGTGTGTTTACGTGGGCTTTCTCAGGGCCAATCGTAGCCATCGAGACCTCCGTCACCGGTATAAGGCACGTGAATATCCTTGATAACCGTCTACGACATGCGCTGGCAACGATATTCTCTCCTCACCATGACGCCATCTTTCAACATGACAACGCCACACTGCACACTTCCGAAATGGCGACCAATTGGGACCAGCAGCATTCCAGTGAGTTTACCACTGTTAACTAGCCCACTCGATGACCGGACCGCAACCCCATTGAGAATGAACAGCATAAAGGTTCCCGCCAGATGAAGAGCATAAAGTTCCAGCCAGATGAAGGGCATAAAAAGTTCCAGCCAGATGAAGGGCAAAAATTACAGCCAGATGACGGGCATAAAGTTACAGTCAGATGAAGGGCATAAATTACAGCCAGATGAAGGGCATAAATTACAGCCAGATGAAAAGCATAAAGTTCCATCCTGTATGCGCATTACCTGGCGCTGGAAAGAAATGAGATGAAATTTGGTTTTGGAACTCCATTTACCTCATACGGCAGATCTCTGGCATTATTGCTTACATTTCATAAAGAAAATAATCCTACTATTTTGGACTGAAAACGGAATTCCCTCCTTCACGCGGGAAGAAGGCGAAACCATAAGTGCAAAAACGCTTCGTTATCAGAGGAAGAAATGGCAAATTCACATAATTAGCTAAGGATTTATTTTTTCATTTAGGCTGTCACAACGACGTTAGGGATCAAATTTTTTGTTTCTCGCATCTCGAATGCAAAAATTCCAGTACTTATAAAGCTACACCGCAATTTTCACATAGTGGCAAAAACACTCCCATTGATTTTAAATAAGCCCCATTGCAATTCTTATCTCACCTGTTGCCTTTCCCTGCGTGGCCGGTGCCTAAATTATCAATTGCCTTCACGATCAGCTGACACATTTATCTTAAAATCCGTGAGGATTCTACCAGTATTTTGGCACATGAGCTTTGCCAGAACAGAAACCACTTGGGTACAATGGAAAAGTTTTCCTTAATTCCTGATTGTGTTGCCTTCTTTCCAAAATGGCATAGTCCCTGGGAGAGGAGGGAGATAAATTCAGAAATAAAGAGAAAAAAGGAAAACGCGCGTGCGACCTTATTTTTTTACACTTTATTATGTCTCTTTTTTCTATCTACTACTTTCTGCGAGAAATTCATGACAAAGGAATCGAGTAGTTACTTTTTCCTTTTTCTTCTGCCATTTCCTACATGGTCCCGAGATTTTTTCCGTTTTTTACCTATTTTTTTATGAAAACACTGTCTTGAAATAAGGTGGAACAAGAATGAAATAAAATATAAATTATTCCCCTCAGCCTTTTCTTTGAAGTCAATTCTCCAACTATAAAAGCTCACTTGGAAAGTTTGTGCTGTAATAGGGACATTCGAAGCATTTTTCTGTAGCTTTCCTTTAGTAGACTCCAGGCAACAATATTTATCGCACAATTTTAAGATTTTCACTGCGTGTTTATTTTTATTTTCTTTATGGAAGCTACACTCCCCTTCCCTCAGAGATTTTGCTGAATGTTCAAAGTTTGTTCCCTTGTATTTTCATTCTATCGCTTTCCTTTCTTTTCCTTTACTGCTGCTTTTTCTTTGATTTATTTTTTTGCTACGATGATGGGTTTTATATGTCTTTTGCAAATGTTTACGCTGTTTTCCTGTATCTGGAAGCTATCCTACTGAGTGCCATCAGAATGGTTTCTTTTCAGCTTAGACCATATGAGATTTTATCGGACCCTCGCTGCAGTTTTCCTATCTCCGAGAATATTCTTCTCTGTACTTAATGTCAGAAAAGCTATTCTCATCTTTCTCGATTGCTCAACGGAGTTCAAAAACTTTAACGCTAAATCTACTGCGAGAATATGTAAGAGTTTTAGTTTTTAAATAAAGATTTTAGTAAACCCCATCTTTAGATATACACATTTAAGATCTATTTAGAGGGCAAGTTTACTTATTGCTCTTCGAACACTGAAAGACATGTGCTCGTACAAATCTGGGAAAGCACGCAAGGTAGGTTAAAAAAGTATTTTCTCTTTAAAAAATATTCTTTCTCTTTAATTACGATAAATATTGTGTACTTAACGATTTATTGCTTCAATACTATCACGTTTAGCTGAATGTAACTCTCGATATGTTGCTGAAAAACTCAGCTCAATCATCTTTTCGAGAAAACGATTAGTAAGTATCAGAACCATAAACGATTAGTAAAGTATCATACCCAATTTTAATATGAAGCAGTATAATAGACAGTTATTGATAGCTGGAAAAACCTGTCCTTCACATCAAACGGAATCCAACGAAGAAGGTTTTTTGATTATTTTTTTATAGAGATACAAATGAAAATACTCATTTAACGCCTACTAGCAGAAAAGAAAAATGTGCATTACTGGAGACAGAAAATTCACAAGCAATATTCATCGCAAAGAATGCATAACAAGAAAAAATATTTTTTTCAGTCGGATTTTTAGACGCTGAAATACAGTTACGCACATAATTATAAGATCACAGCCCCAAGAAGAAAAATTGCACATCATTAAAAGGGAATTCTTCAGTGATAAGAATCATCACTGAAGAATTCGAGATTTTCGCTATCCTAAGAAGCGAAACAGATTCTTCCCTAACTTCCTGATGTGTTTGTCCTCCTAAAATTTGTTGCCTTCATTAAAAAAGTCTTGGATAATTTAGATGTGTTTAATGCCACGGCTACTTTTTTTTTTTAAGTCCTCTATTCAGCACATTTTGTAAAAAATGAATAATAGTAATGTAACTGTTTCCATTTGTACACCAGTCCGTCGGTTATTCTGTGCCTATCGAATACTTTTTCCTTATTAGATTTAAAAAATTTCGTTTCTAGATAAAAGGGCGTAAAAAAATAAGCGTATCAAAAATATGATCCACGCTTATATTTTCAGTGTAGTTCAAAATTTCCTCACTAGGGACCTCATCAAAGAAAGACTTCTGATTAGTGGAATACTGTTACAGTGATCGTGCTACATACAAAAAGGAAACTTGAGGATCTCAGGAACTACAGAGCTACGAGCCACCTACCAAAATTTCTCACAAAATATTCTCTAAGGTACTGTCGCATTGCTTGAAGGAAGCACTGGACATGGTTCAACCAAGAGAAAAAGCTGGATTCAGAAGCGGCCATAAGAACTTCCACGTTTTCTCCATGCACTTATGGAGAAAACTAATTGAAAGATCGAAAGAATATAAACTATTAATTACGAAAAGGCCTTTGTTTCCGTGAAAACATCAGCAGTTATGCCTTTGAAACCCTGCGGTATTGAAGATACATAGATTATTATTTATTAATAACATCTATGAAAATGAAATTGCAAACGTTCAACTATTAGCTGATACAGCACTTAAAAAAAAAATACAGAATTGAGCCGTCAGTTTAGAACTTAGGATTACGACTTGCAGATTGGAGAGTTGAAATGAGCTAGTCAAGTGTAGTTTCAAAGCGTTTATTTAATTTGTTATAGCCAACACAGGTCTATGATATGAAAAGTAGCTTACATATTTTTTACAAAATATGCTGGATACATTACGAACACAAAGCAGGTCGATGTACGAATTGCCCAACGTGATGCTCTGTCTTCTTGGGCTTCTTGACTTCCTCATCATTTGATCTTTCCTCTCGTTTGGATTCTCTCCACTTTTGCTTGCGTTCATTCTGCGAATTCCGCGGCATTGTCGAAAATGTTAATCCCTTCACACGAAAACAATTAAAAAACATTAGTTTAAACCATTGCGATATGTTCTTTATATATTTGAATAGATCTCATTGAGAGCTTTAAAACGGTACCACGCACATTCGTTTTGCACTCAGGTTGTCCACACAAACCGTGATACTGTCAAAAGTGTTCATCTGTTCACAAGAAAACAATTTTTAAAATGTTTAGTTCAGACCACTGCGAAACGTTCTTCGTATGATCTCGTCGAGAGCTGTAGAACGATACCACGCACAGTGGTGTTGCGCTCACGGTTGTCGAGATAGACTGAGTCAAATATGGCGGCAGACCCAAAAATATTGCATCATCCCCCCTGCGCACCGGGAGCTAGGGGAGCGTCTCGCGCACGATGTATTGCGCAGTACACGAATTGGACTCCATGCTGTTTACGAATATGCTAACACCATTAGTGTGTTATACGTATTTTTAACGCTATAATGATTTCAATTGGGACCTATTTTTGTCACAGGCGGTCAGCCGTAAGTCGCCCCATACTATCCTCGGAGTTAGACATAGACCTACGTCAAAATTGCAAAGGGAGTGAGACATCTCTCATGCTCTTCGATTCCACACTGTAAAACGTCATTTAATCATTGAACTGGAAACATAAAGGAGATGGAGATAATTAATCCACCTTCGTATCATCAATGGAAATAATTAACCCACCTTCGAATCATTAATGGAGATAATTAACCCACCTTCGTTTTTCTGATGATGGTAAATTTTATAAGTACACCCTCAGACCTAAAGGTTTTGATTGAGGAACTTGCTAACAAGAGTAAAAAAGTAGGATTAAAAATGAACTTAAAACAAAATTGATTTAAAATGCTTTTATTTTTTTCTGCTATTACAAGAACTAAAGGTTTAGCGGTTGATGCGGAAAATCCAGAGGTAACCGATGCCTACTTTTACCTTAGGCAACATATATTAAGTGAAGGACACATCCAAGAAGAAATCAATAGGCGTATAAAATTTGGCTGGAACGCATTCTTAAGAAACAGTCAATCTTTAAGAGCAATTTACTATTACGTCTTAAAAGGAAAGTGTTTAATCAGTGCACCCTTTCCAGTTTTACCTATGGATCAGAGACACGAACTTTAACTTAAAAAGACACACACGCTTCAGACAACTGAAATAAGCACAGAGAGGTGCACGCATGTTGTAAATCTGGAAAGATGAGAAGAGAAACTCGTGGATCAGGAACATGCCAACCAAGATATTTTCCTGGTCATAAAGTTAAATTCTCGAAATGGCAGTGGGCTGGACATATTGATAAAAGAACTGACCGTCGTTGGCGAACTGAAATACAAGACTCCATTTCAGGAAAAGACCCAGAAAAAGTCCACGTGGGTAATGAATGAGTTGATGAAATTTGAAAGCATGCTGGAGTGACATGGAGAAGATTGACTCAAGACAAAAGGTTGTGAAAAGAACTTAGGGAGGCTTTTATCCAACGTAGTGGATTGAAAATAATTGCTGTTGTTGTTGATGATCATTAACAAATCAAAAAAAAACAAGAAGATTTACCACATGCAAGACAATGAACTCATTTTGAAGTTTTACTGATGTCATGGTGTATTTCTTAGATGTTGAAATTTTAAATTTGTGATGGGTGTCGTCCCCTTTGGTGTCGACAAAGGTCCTTAAAATTAGAAAAAGAAAATCGAAAGAAAAAGGGAAAAGTTCTTCCGGTACGCAAGAAATAAAGAGGACCCAGTTTTCATAATCCACTTGTCTGTCTAGTTAGTAAAACAGTTCCAGTTTTCTTTGTTCTCTGATTCCTTAGTTATGGAGAGGTGACTTTTCCTAGTCATCGATGTCTTTACTATAAGCGGCGTTAAATTATTCTAATTTCCATAGGAAAAAAATGCATGCTCGTATATAAAGCACAAGGTGGCCTTTAGAAATCTATTTGCCAGTTTACTTAATAAGGCAATTCTGGTTCTCTACTTTCTCAGGAGTCAGAAGTCGGATTCAATTGGAGACGGGTAGACTTTTCTTAAGCTTTCATACTCATGCCAACAACAGAGCGCAGGGATAAAAAATCGTCTTCCGAGAGAGAAAGCATTTGTCCTAGCTTTTATAAATCCGTTTACACCAAGTCTGCATTAATCGCACAATTCTTTATGGATAACTGAGGGCGACATTACTTATTCTCTGTAGCTTATATATTTCGAGGTTGTAAACCAAGTACGAAATATTATGCCAGGAATTTTCCATTCTCGATTGACCACAGAACAACAACTTCTAAGTAAAAGACATATATCCACGAAAAATTCAATTATGCGCTGAACGAAAGTTTCATTATTTTTTCCTTGTTTATAGTAACGTAAAATTCCAATGAGACAGAGAAGAAAAGAGCTCGCAATCAGGAAAGATTATTGCTCCCCGTTCCCTAATTTTGAGTTGTTTCTGAAGACGTAAAGATCCATAAGTGACGAACTGATTAATTTTACTTTGCAAATATTTCAACACGGCAAAAAGCGATGAAGGAAATCCTGAAACAATTGATTTTAGTCCTCAATACATTTGTAGTAATAATACAAAGTAAAAAATCTATCACAAACAGAGGAAGCGTAGAAGTTGCTGAGAATTGTAAAAAAATTTAAAAATGAAGAAGCAAATACATATCTGATCATGAGAAGTTTACATTAAACATCGTTGAAACAAAAGATCTCAGTATTTATTCTAACTTTCATTTCTCGCGTTTCATTTTCATTAATGAAATTATATTTGTAAGAGAAGTGAACGGATACACAGAGGCGAACGCATGCACAAACGAAAAGGATTCGAGCGTTTTTTTTATGGCTATCAACAAGACATCTCGAAAATTACATTTTTTCCCTTAATTTAATTTTCATACAACGGAAACGAAGTGAGGTGATTATTTCAGAAATTTGAAACGCTTGAAGCTTTTCCCTTCAACGAATACGAAGTCTTCCTGTGGAAAAATACAGAGTTAATTTAATTGCCACTTTCTCCCATTTTAATATTCCCTAAGACTTGGAAAAACTGTTGTGGGGAAGAATTGGTTTTCTGGGACAAAACCATAAGACCCCAGGGCATTTTTGATTATGGAATTGCAACCATTATGAAACCTACTCCGATAAATTTTTATGCTGTGGAAACGACTTTTCTTAAACGTTCGGCCTGGTGCACGAGTTGAAAATAAATCAGGTAAAAAAAAAAAATGTCAGGGACTTTATGATACTTCTGAAAAAATGAGCTTTTTAAGGATTTGTCGTAAATGTAGCAATTTTCTAAACGCAGATCGCACACCACGGGAGGTAAGAATTTTTAACTGCTACTTTTTACAACCTTCCGCATTTTTACTGAGGCTGGCATTTTCATGCAATGTTACCAACACGAAAGACCGTAATCATACAGGATCAAACCCAGAAATAACTGGAATGCAACTGCCAAAAAATATTTTAAACAATAAACCTATAGCTAATTATTAGGTGAGATATATTCCCCATGGTTGAAGGATTTATGGTATGCGCAGTAAAGAACAAATTCCGTTTAAAAATACCTTTCATAAGTATTACGGGAATTAGAAGAGAATGATAATTAAAAAGATCAATATCATGGACCTCCGAAAGAAAAGACCATTTGCAAGTACAGCGAAACCTCTCAAAAACGGTCATCCGCTCGCACGGGGGAAAAGTGACCGTTGCTGGAAGGTCAGACCTTAATTAATGTTGTTTGTCAGTTGCGTTCGGAATGAGTAAATCGATCAAGTCATGCGGAATGAGAGATCTAGTCCAGCGACTGTGGCAGTGCGAAGGTCAGAATGCAGACTGCATAATGTTAGTCTACAGAAAACTGGATTTAGTTAAAGAACAAAACTGTCCAGATTTAGAACAGTGAACACAACTCATTGTTTGCAGATAAATTTTTTGAACCAGCAAAATAAATAATAAGCATGATCTTAGACTGCAAGAGTTTTTCTCGTTAGCTCCACCTATTGTTCACTAGAAATGGATAACCTCCAGCAAATTTTAAGAGTTAATTCATGTAGATGATTTTGGGAAGGCGGTGGCCTGACCCTTGTTCATAAATAGCTCTTACAAATAGCAAGCTGGATTAGGGTTCCTACAGGAAAGAAAAACACACCAATTTTAGAGGCAACAAAGTACAATTGCACAGTTAGGCTGCCTCGCGCGCGATAAGGAGGGATATCCGGAGCAGAACCCGCAGGGTCCAAACCAAGAGACACAGTAGCGAACGTACAATTTTCCCAGCACCAGCTTTCACGCACGCCAGGCTCGGTTGTGGTAGGTGGAAGCTGCTGAACTTTAACTCCTTTCTTTTCACTTAAGCTCTACATTATAGACGCCGTAATACACCTCACCCTGCCTGAGGCACAGTTCAGTTAACAGCATTATTTGTCCCACCTTACTTACCCGCCGAAGTACCGAAGGAACTAAGTAAAATCCTGAGAGACATAAGTGTCAGACCTCCTTCCGGACTAACTACATAGTTAAAACAATTTGTGGTAGGTTGCACCAAAAAATGGTGTACCACTTTCTGAGAAATGATACACCACTGTGTAGTGCAAACACAACCCAACAACATGGTGCAACATTGCACCATAATGTGGTGCAACCTTGTACCATACCGTGGTATGAAGTTGCACCATGTTGTTGGGTTTTGTTTGCACCCCACAGTGGTACATCTTTTCTCAAAAAGGGGTGCAAGCTGGTGTAGCCCCACTTTTTGGTGCAACCTACAACAACATTTTTAACTGTTAAAAAAGGTGTTAAAAGGTTCCGGTGTTCAGAGGTTATTGCTAATGTTAATACTACCGCAGGAGTTCTATGCCAACCAAAACTTGCAGTTGTTTGGAGGTTATCGTTAATAAAGGTTTGACTGTACATATAAAAAAATTTCATGGAAAGACCATCTCGCATATCTTTTTTTGGATGGTATACATGATTTTAACAGATTGAATCACATTTATGTTTAGTACAGGGGGTCCCACTCGCTACCGAATCCGGAATTTCTTTAATAATATGAACAGCAATGAAGATATTGCAACGAAATTTGAAGTGGGCTTTCCTCATTTCGTGCGAAATGTGATGACATCACAACATGTACAGGAAGTGGCCACCATTTGCGTCCAGACAGCATTGAACCCGGCGCACCATATTGTGGAAAGTCCTTGCCAGTACGTCCGCCGTCACTGCCTGAATTTCTTCGGTGATATTTGCTTTCAAGGTATCTATGGTTCAGGGTTTCTTTTGGTAAACTCTCCCTTTTAGATATTCCCATAAAAAGTAATCAGGGGCGTCAGATCGGGCGAGCGCGGTGGCCATAGACCCTTCGAAATGACGCGGTCGCCGAAAAAGGACTGAATTTCGGCCATACTGGTGTGTGATGTCGCTCCATCATGCTGGTAATATCCAATGGAGAGTTCTTCGTCGTCCAATTGATTTACAGAGGTGTTCAAGATTTCCATATATATGCAGCTGTTGTGATGATATCGAAGAAGATGGGACCAATTATGCGGCGCAGGGTCATCCCACACCAAACACGAATTTTCTGTGAATGAATGGGTTCTTCATGTATCGCGTTGGGATTTTCACTGGCCCAAATACGGGAATTTTGAGAATTGACGTATCTAGACAGGCGAAACCACGCCTCGTCCGAGAACCACGTGCAGTCCAGAATGCCCGGATGTTCCTGAAGAAATGTCTGAAGCCATCGACAGTATGTCACTCGTTTCGTATGGTCAGGCTGAAGCCTTACTTTTTTCATGAAGCTGAAGCCTTACTTTTTTCACAGCACGTTGACAAGTGCTTTTGGACAACCCTGTTTTCTGTGACAGTCGGCGAAGTGACTCCTGGGAAACGCAAGTAGTCTTTACATTCTGGATCGTTTCCTCGGACATTTGTGGACGACCTCCCGCATGGCCGTCTAATAAAGTCCCCTTGGTTTCCAATTTCTTCGATAAAGCCCAAATGGTGGACTTGCTCGGCGGATGTCAGACTGCAAACCTCTCCAGGAATTGCTGTTGACAAGACATTATCGATTCTGTTTTCCAATAAGTGCTATGAATAAACACTCGCGCCTCCGGAGAATGCCGATACACTTTCACACGTACGCGAACAGCCACGGGCACAAGCACTCACTATCAACGGCTGTATTGTGTAGACACGATCAGTGAAATGGCATAACAAAGAAGCAGAGAGGCGCGTCCGGCTGACTGGCGGACTGCTCCTCAGTGGCGCCACACTTAGGAATGTGTCTGCCACTAAGGAGCACTCCGGCGGACAGCGCCAGGTTCAATGCTGTCTGGACGCAAATGGTGGCCACTTCCAGCACATGTTGGGATGTCATCACATTTCGCACGAAATGAGGTAAGTCCACTTCAAATTCCGTTGCAATATCTTCATTGGTGTTAATATTATTAAAGAAATGCCGGATTCGGTAGCAAATGGGTCACCCTGTGTTATTAGAGAAAACATGCAAATGTAGCTGGCTTGAAATCGACCAAGAGGTTAGATAAAAGAAAAGTTTATTAGAGATTCTGGGACTAACAGACAGAAGAAACATTCAGATGGACATACTAACACAAAAATGTCATTTCATTTTGGAATAAATGTTTTTCAGGTGATCTTTCTAAGAAAAGGCTCTTCTTTCAACTGTGCTCAAAATCATTTTTCCGACAGAAAAATGTGGTAGTTCACGTTAAATCATAGAGGGGACAAACCCTCTGACTGTTCTCGTTCATGATATGCTGACAGTTTGCGTCATGTGAAGCACTATTTCGTAACACTATTCATTTTTATATTAGACTGTCCCCAGTAACACTGCTGTTGGCACTGTGACCTAGCCCGACGACAATATTGCATCTTCTCTTCAAGTTACGTTTGCAGTTCAAGAGGGCACGCGCAAAACTTCTTTATCGTACAAAGTTTAGCTCGAATTTTAGGTTAAAACTAGAGCAAGAAAATCGTTACGCTGCTTTTAGTTCTGCAATTAGCTTACAATTCGAAATCTAGTACTGGCGTATATGGAGTGGGTTTAACGAAGTCTCTTTCCAGATATTTCTAAGGTAAGTAAGTATTCTAAGGCCCAGAAGTGTCTGTAACCATAAAGAAAATGTTTTATTACCAACTTCTTCCCATACGAGTACAAAGAATATTTTGTTTACACCATTAAATAACATAACTTGAAAGGTTTGGGGAACGAAACTTTCGCTTGTTGCTAATTTTCAGTTGTCACAGAGTCAATATCGATGTCTGCGGAGAACTTCATTGCACTAGCAGATTTTTATCTCTAAGATCAAGTGCAGAAAGTAAACTAAACCTAATTGAATTGTATCAGATATTTGCATTGCTTAGAAAAACATTTTTCCTCGTCCGAACTAATCGGTAATTAGTAATCAATTATAAAAAATGAAAGCCTCAGAACAGTGGTTTCTGTTAAAATAACTGAAATAAATTTATCTAACCAGTAAAGAATGCATTCGTAAGTTCGATTCCTTCAAGCAAAGCTGATGAATTGCGCAGGCAACATCAACTACGTTTGCAATGTTATCACAGGTTATTTTATCGACTGATGTTATATGCCTACGGGATCCATCGACTTGAATGATGACGTATAAGGTTATTCAAGAAAACATCTGAATTTCATTCGGGTAGGATTTCATGTTAGCAGCCTTTTATTAGCTACAGAAATCGCAAGTTCGAAACGTAGATGATGCCTGAATTTGAGAGTCCGATAACTTATGTGTGGTTTGCTTGTTCCACGTCACTGACTGTCACTTCTTTGAAACCAGTAGCTTAAATTCGGGACGGACGACACTTAAATTCGGGACGGCAGCCTCAAATGCTCACCAGTGTTGCTGAATTCCGAAACGAGAATACAAAATGGTCGTATCAAAGAAATTCCTTCTCTTCTAACATGGATATGCATCTGCATAAGATTAGCGATATGCCAACTCTTTGTTCATTCATCAGTCAGTCTCTTTCTCAGTCAGCGAAAACAATATCACCATTTCTGAAAGCCGTTTTCCAGAAATTCTGTATCTGATACACGAAGGCACACGCGACTGATCAATTAACGAAGAATGGGCATATCGTTGATCTTGTGCAGATACTATGTTACAAAGGATTCTATGATTTTCTATGTTACAAATGATTCCATGATTTTCTATGTTACAAAGGATTCTATGATTTTCTATGTTACAAAGGATTCTATGATTTCCTATGTTACAAAGGCCTATGATTTTCTATGTTACAAAGGACTATGATTTCCTATGTTACAAAGGTTTCTATGATTTCCTATGTTACAAAGGATTCTATGATTTTTTATGTTACAAAGGATTCTATGATTTTCTATGTTACAAAGGATTCTATGATTTCCTATGTTACAAAGGATTCTATGATTTCCTATGTTACAAAGGATTCTATGATTTTCTATGTTACAAATGATTCTATGATTTTTTATGTTACAAATGATTCTATGATTTTTTATGTTACAAAGGATTCTATGATTTTCTATGTTACAAAGGATTCTATGATTTTCTATGTTACAAAGGATTCTATGATTTTCTATGTTACAAAGGATTCTATGGTTTCCTATGTTACAAAGGATTGTATGATTTTCTATGTTACAAATGATTCTATGATTTTTTATGTTACAAAGGATTCTATGATTTCCTATGTTACAAAGGCCTATGATTTTCTATGTTACAAAGGACTATGATTTCCTATGTTACAAAGGTTTCTATGATTTCCTATGTTACAAAGGATTCTATGATTTCCTATGTTACAAAGGATTCTATGATTTCCTATGTTACAAAGGATTCTATGATTTTCTATGTTACAAATGATTCTATGATTTTTTATGTTACAAATGATTCTATGATTTTTTATGTTACAAAGGATTCTATGATTTTCTATGTTACAAAGGATTCTATGATTTTCTATGTTACAAAGGATTCTATGATTTTCTATGTTACAAAGGATTCTCTGATTTCCTATGTTTCAAAGGATTCTATGATTTTCTATGTTACAAAGGATTCTATGATTTTCTATGTTACAAAGGATTCTATGATTTTCTATGTTACAAAGGATTCTCTGATTTCCTATGTTTCAAAGGATTCTATGATTTTCTATGTTACAAAGGATTCTATGATTTTCTATGTTACAAAGGATTCTATGATTTCCTATGTTTCAAAGGATTCTATGATTTTCTATGTTACAAAGGATTCTATGATTTTCTATGTTACAAAGGATTCTCTGATTTCCTATGTTTCAAAGGATTCTATGATTTTCTATGTTACAAAGGATTCTATGATTTTCTATGTTACAAAGGATTCTATGATTTTCTATGTTACAAAGGATTCTCTGATTTCCTATGTTTCAAAGGATTCTATGATTTTCTATGTTACAAAGGATTCTATGATTTTCTATGTTACAAAGGATTCTCTGATTTCCTATGTTTCAAAGGATTCTATGATTTTCTATGTTACAAAGGATTCTATGATTTTCCTATGTTACAAAAGATTCTCTGATTTCCTATGTTTCAAAGGATTCTATGATTTCCTATGTTACAAAGGTTTCTATGATTTCCTATGTTACAAAGGATTCTATGATTTTTTATGTTACAAATGATTCTATGATTTTTTATGTTACAAATGATTCTATGATTTTTTATGTTACAAAGGATTCTATGATTTTCTATGTTACAAAGGATTCTATGATTTTCTATGTTACAAAGGATTCTATGATTTCCTATGTTACAAAGGATTCTATGATTTCCTATGTTACAAAGGATTCTATGATTTTCTATGTTACAAAGGATTCTATGATTTTCTATGTTACAAAGGATTCTATGGTTTCCTATGTTACAAAGGATTCTATGATTTTCTGTGTTACAAAGGATTCTATGATTTTCTATGTTACAAAGGACTTCTTTCAAGGTCGTCACACACTGCGTCTGAACGGAATGCTTCGGAACGGAAACGAACTTGTCGCGTCGGAACGGAAACGAAGTTTGTCCACACAGAAAAACACAAACAGAATCGGAATAATTCATTTGGAAGACTTCGACTACGCTGGAAGTGTTATCGCGCTTACTTTAATTACAAGAGTTATATTATATTTTTAACATAACTGATGTTATCATAGATTGTTAATTTAGCAAACAACCTGATTGTTGTGTAGCCCGGCAAAATAGAAAGCCAAAAGCCACTTTGCGATGCCTGCCTAAGCTAGGCAGTAGTGCTGCACTTAAAGATTTCAACATGAAGGAAAATTGCAAAGAGTTCTTCAGTTCACCAGAAAGCAGGGTAGTCAGCCAAGATTTTATTTTTTAGCGGGCTTCACAATTACTGTCGGTATCTCCCTTGCCTAAATAAATGGCGGTCCTTCATTTAGGACCACTATTTATTTAGGCAAGGGAGAGAGCTAGTACCGTAACACAAATTCATATCCGTGCCTACTAACCCATGATTCTTCAAGCTCCCCAAAACATATCGGACGAATGATTAGCCGGCGCTTCGTACCACTCGTCCACAGGGGTGGAACTCTAACAAGATGAGATGAAGAGGAAGGCAAAAAACAAAATTAAGTGAAAATGTGTAGACATACAATGAAGAAACGTCTATTTTCTTGTTGGCAGAATGAAACTGCGGGCACATAAAATAACAGCATTATACCCGAATGAACGCAAAATAAAATAATCGTACAGCAGCGATATATAATAACGTTACTACGGGCCCTATTTCTCTTATGTATGCATTTTTTTAAATTAAATATAATTTTTACTAAATCAGAAAAGAATAATACTTTACATAGCAGATTTTGTGCGATTTCTTGTTGTTTCTTCCCACACATTTTGTTTCATCACACTATTGCAAAAAAAAAAAAAAAGTTTATGACCAATGTCGTACAAGTTTTGATTTTTTTGTAGCGTTAATGAACAGACATTTCTGAAACAATGATCAAATAATAAGGAAATAACTTCCAAAAAAGACAGAGTAGTACAAGCAGACAGATTATGTCGCAGCAAGAGCTAGCACGTCTGCCGATGCGACAAAATGAACAGCTGATGTAGATGTTTTTGACTTAACGCATGCGCAAATGCTTCGGAATAAAATCGCTTCGAAAAAAATATTCTAACGATATCAAAAATTCCGATTCCGATTGTTCGTTCCTGAAACAAGAATTCCAATGGGTTTTCGGCGTAATATGCGGGCATCTAATGGAAATAATGGCTATCAATTTTTTCCAAGCAATTCTGTTCTGACGTTCCGTTTCCGTTCCGAAGTAATGTGTGTGGCAAACCTTATTCGACTTTTTTTCTTTCTCGTTTCGGATTTTAGCGACACTGGCGAGCACTTGGGGATGCAAAAAGTAATCCGTCCCTAATTTAAGGCGACTGGTTTTAGAGAAGTAAGAGTACGTTTATGCTGCAGCCTTGCTGTTTGCACATCACTGAGCTGTGCACATGGATGCCTGGCGATGATGAAACAAATCCATAAATCTTTACAGGCTCATTTATCGTGAAGCAGCGATGCTATCTGCGCTGCTCGCTGCGATCATCGCCACAGCGATGATATCAAACTAGTTTGTTTTTCGAGCCTCGGCCATCGCCAGGCATCCTCAAACTTACGCTGTGATTGGCTCCTTCAAGGCCACTCTTCCCGTCCATTGACACACTTTCCCAATCGACTGTGAAACTACGCAGTCATCCATCTAGTATCTTTAAAAACCGTGTTTTTTTTTTTTTTATAGAAACAAGTTTTATTTGTTAGTTTTCCTGTGATTTCACCTTTTTTTTTTTTTTTTTTTTGAACTTCTCCTAGGATTGATTAAAAGTTTTCCTAGCATAAGGCTTCATCATGTGTCTCAGTAAGGGATAGGCTTCATCACCTATGAACACAAATGTCAGTACTTGGTAGGAAGTTATCTTCGGGAATGTTAAGCACACCCTTTTTCATTCTGTCATACAAGGCAGACTTTTTAAAAGTGCCTCCATCACTTTGTTTTCCATAGGCTCCGACCTCAATGAAAATAAATTTACAGTGTGCATCACTGGCGGCCTGCAGAACCATTGAAAGGTAGCTTTTATAATTAAAGAACATGGAGCCTGACCATTGAGGGTGAAGTATTCGGATGTGCTTTCCATCGATACAACCTGGACAGTTAAGAAATCCCCATTTCTCGTAAAACGTATTAGCGATTTCTTTGAATTCTTCTTTAGTTGGTGGCTTCATATGCAGTGGTTGTAAAACTTGCCATAACACTGGTAAAGTCTGTTTGACAATAAGAGATAGTCGTGATTCCTATAATAATAAAAGCGAAGTGAACAGCTGCATGGTAAATGCTCCATGGCGAGCATCGCAGCCGTGAAGCATTTACTCTGGTGCCTGAGCGAGCATATATATCCCAGCAGCAAGGCTGCAGCATAAACGTACACTAACAGTCAGCGACGTGGTACAATTAAACCACACATGCGTCATCGGACTCTTAAACTTAGGCGTCATTTGCGTTTCGAACTTGCGGTTTCTGTAGTTAAGGTAAGGCTACTAAAGTGAAATCGTACGCGAACGAGATTCAGATGCATCTTACCTTTCTTGAATTATCTTATGTCGTCATCACGTAAATTATTCATTAATCTGTCAGACCATCTTATCATCAAATACGTGGGTGATAACAAACGTTCTGCACACGTTAATCTAAAACTGAAGTCGATGATGCAATCGGGAAAATGATTGTGTCATGTCAAGGTCAGACTCTCAGCAATGCAGTGGTGTTGGAACGACGCACTGTCATTTGCTGTGTGGACGTGGGAGGGTTTGGAAATGGAAACGTGCAGCTCCTCAGGCCGAGTCACAGCGTTAGACCAGCGCTCGTACGTGAAAATAAAAACTCTTCGGGGAAAAACTACAACACAGATCCCCGCCGTCTTGCAAGAAGTTTGTGGTGAAGGAATTCTTGACAGAAGCACAATTTCTTTCTGAGGACAAAGTTGAGACCGAAAATTCGTCAAAATCGCTCCAACTTGTTGGGAGCGGGAATGACCTTGTTGCCGGCCAACGCATCGTGTCATGGTGCGGCGTCGGTACGGGGACTTTTGTCGAAATATGGCTGGGAAACTTTATCTCACCCACCATACATCCCTGATCTCAGTCTACCCGACTTTGATTTTTTCCCAAAGTTAAAAAACTGGCTCCCTGGCATCCGCTAAGAATTGCTGGACGAACTGTCATTGGACGTGACCCGAGTAATACGACAGCTGACCAAAGATGGCGTACTACGGGACATCCAGGACCTATCTCACCGCTGGCAAGCTGTCATTGGACGTGAACCGAATAATACGACAGCTGAACAAACATGGAGTATTACGGGGCATCGAGGACCTGCCTCACTGCTGGCCAGCTGTCATTGGACGTGACCCGAGTAATACGACAGCTGAACAAAGATGGCGTACTACGGGACATCCAGGACCTATCTCACCGCTGGCCAGCTGTCATTGGACGTGAACCGAATAATACGACAGCTGAACAAACTTGGAGTATTACGGGACATCCAGGACCTACCTCACCGCTGGCAAACTGTCATTGGACGTGACCCGAGTAATACGACAGGCGAACAAAGATGGCGTACTACGGGACATCCAGGACCTACCTCACCGCTGGCAAGCTGTTATTAGCAACAGAGTGGAGTACATTGAACGGCAATAAGGTAAGTTTTCTCCATTACTTCACACTTTTCTCAAACATGGACAGTGTGCAGAACTTTTGTTAGGACCCCCGCATAACATTTTCAAAGTGATGATTTAAAAAAAAAAACATAAGAAACCGGCACATGGTTTAGTTGCTGCTCATATACTCTGAAAGCAGCCAACAAATTATGTACCAAGCCACAAATATGGAGGAAGTTTATTTCCCAGAAATCAAACTATGAGGAATCAAAGTAAAGTGGAAGGCTATCCATGACATTTTTCTCAAAACACCTCTGAAGTAAGATTTTTACCGAAAGGCGGAAGCACACAAAATAAAAGTAAACGAACGAGCTCAAAAATAAATGTTTCACCTCTAAGGGTCATGAGAACTTTTTCTTTGAATCTAACTGTAAGATACTAAATGCCCTTCTCACTACAATAACAAATATTTTCAAGATTTTTAAGGATCAAACACAAAGAGGTGACCTGAAATAAAAAAAACTCTGACACGTATTAACTGTTCTCAAAATCTGAAAATGACTTTTCGGAAGTATGTAAAATACCATTCCAACGACAATATTCAAATTTTTTTTTTTTTTTTTTTTTTTTTGTATTTAAAAGTTTTAAGTCTTTCATGGGAATTATTCAAGTTTATGGGCTGCGCTTTCCTTGACCATCTTAAATTTAGGAACTAGAAGCAACAACAAAACGTGGGGTAAGCTCGTATGGAATGATTAAAAAAAATGATTCATGTTTAAGCAGGAATCGGAAAAAATTAAATTAATTAAACAGCAAGTAAACAATTTACGTATTAACACGAATCTGTGAAGATGAATGATAATGACCCTGCCATCGGAACAAAAGCCATAATCAGCATCCAATGGCAGACCCAATCGAAGGTCAGCAGGAGGAGCAGAGGTACAGAGTTTACATGGTCAACCTTGTGCGGTGACAAGTGGAGAGGAATTAATACGGGCTCAGAATCGATCATTTTCCATCAAAGCATTCAGAGAAACTAACGTTGCTTACAGATATTCTTAGCGCTCGAAATTTATGTACTTATTTTTTTAATTTCGCATAAATTCACTGTCTATCATTATAATCTTCATGATATTTAAGCAATAAAAAGCCTCAGACGCAATTGTTTCCGCCCTGTAACGTTTCTCAGTTTCAGCGAGCCTTTTTTGTCTCAGATCTTTAGAGTTCTTAAGGAGGAAAAGGAAAGAAAACAGCCTTGAAAACACAAAACGTTTTTGTCATTTATATGGTAATAGATGACAATTAAAGCAGCACTTTCTGTGCAAAAAACAACGGGCGTTTGTGATGGCCAATAGCAATTAATTTCTTAATTTGTGCGATATTGTTTGATGGATTTTTACTTTTTTCATCTGTCAATGCGTTTAATTGAATTGGTATTGTTTCAAATCTTCATAGCTCTCAGGCCAAAACAAAACAAAGCGTTGCAGATACAGTCTTTTTTTTTTTTTTTTTGTTGGAGGTTTAACGACCACCGCGAGCAACTCGATGAGCTATAAACATCCGTCCGTCAATAATTTAGGGCCACTGGTTCCAGGGAAGGGAGAGAGCCAGTGCCATAAGGCAAACACAACATCCATGCCTCACCCGGATTCGAACCCGGATCCATCTCGGACGAATGGTCATAAGCCAGCGTTTACAACACTGCGGGCGGTGTTGTGCATTCCAACATCACTTCCTGTCTAGACCTGTAGTCCTTATGATTTGCAATCCAACTTTGTATTCAAGTTTTTCTCAAATTCGAAGGCTTGTTAGAAAGAAAAAAATCTTTAAGCACATCTAACACACTCTCCCAACCTGTGTACGTTCTTACACAAAATAATATTCGTGTAAAATTATTTTGTGAAAAGATGCTTTGCACAAAATAATTTAAAAAATATTTTTTCAGTACTAGTTTTCATTATTTCAACATACAATTTAGTATAAATATTTTTAGCCATCAGTTCAATTAGAAAAAATGTTTCGGATGGAAAATAATCAAACGAAAGGGATTTCGTCCGATATTATTCGTTTAAAATGCACAAATATTTAACTAATATGTCCAACCACCCTATACAGGCAACAGACAAGTGCAGATATAGTTTGCCGTGTTTGTGTATCTAAGATGCACGAATAGCGACGTAAGTCTTATAGTGTGCTGAAGGGAAAAGAGATAAAAAAAGATAGGTGTCATAATTATTTCCTCTTCCGGGGTATCATAGATCATTTGTTATCCACATTTCTGAATACCGTCTTGAGCGCAGAATTCAATATTCTCTCACTACAGGGGGCCCACTTCATATAATTAAATCCATGAAATAAAAGATTTATTGCGTCTTATCATGTTCAGGAGAAAACTGACTGGCGACCACACTAGGGGTTTCTGAAATGTTTTCCCCGTCAGTCATCAGGGCCTCCTGGGGCTTAGTAGCAGGTCACTGATCCAATGGTGGTCGGAGTGTTTCCGATGGAGCCTGACAGAGAACCCAGGGGAATCGCCATCCAATCGCCTACAACGGGTGCACAGCAGTGACAGATTGACGCAACGAAGACAAAATCCATGGGAAACACCAAACGAAAAAGGACTTTCACTAACTTTCGCCACAGAAAAGAAAAGCAAACTCGAAAAAGGAAAATAATAGCAAAATCCACCGGATATCTACAGCAAATGTGTACGCACCTTGCCCTGATTTATTCTGAATAGTGAGAGAAACTATAAGGGCATGCAATTTCTATTCATACACACTTCCAAGAGCGCAGTAGGACCTAAATACGGATTTATAATATTCAACACTGACCAGGGACGTATAAAGGATAGAGTGGTTTGAAATTTCACAACACGACTTCTTGCTTTTAATAATAATTAATCATTACGTGTAAGTTTTTTGCACTGCTTATCTACTTTCTGGTAATTCAGTTAATATTGTTATGAATTTGCCTTCATCATTTCGAATATAACGGACGTGGCAATCAGGCCGATTAATTATTTGATTAATTAACTGGTGGGCTCTGATTGGGTTGTGGACAAAGGAAAGAGAAACCTCGAAGTAAAACTGGGGCCACCCAGAAAGGCTTTGTCGCTGCATGTGGGGTTCCGGAAGAGACGATAATAATCATAAGTCAGTCTGGCGTGGACAAGCCGCGAGTTCTCAATGCCTGTTTCGAAAATAGGAGTAGGCTCCATCGCTCATCGCATGAAGACAGATTTATGGGAAAGGTTGCAGTTTGGACAAAGGAATTGTATATTTGTAATACTAAAGCGCCAGCTAATGTAATATTAAGTGCTCCTGATATTTTTGTGTCCTGGGAAAAACAATTGCCATCTCTGGTGTGCGAGGTGAAATCAACGGAAGGAAGAAATTTTCAGTTGTTTCCCGAGCCTGTGAAAAAGAAGGTATCCTCGTGTCGAGAAAACGCCTAATGAAGAGAGAATCTGCTGTTTCCGGGCCCATGCAAGAAATCAGTCATTTGCCGCATTCTCATACAGCGACGCCAAAAATTCTCCGTGAGTGAGATAGTGAATAAAGGACTGAAAGAATCTGGAGCCAAATACAGAAGTCCCAACTTGATCATCGAAGCGGGTGCCAGAAATAAGAAGGAAGAGCTGTAGATATCGGACTTTGAATTTCCATAGCGAGGGACGACGAAGTCCTAGGGACATTTGCCCTCAGCGAAGAGAAAGTGGTGCTCTTTTCGGACCTACAGCTCGTTTCTTCGGAGGAGATTATCCCACGGGGTCTTTAGTTGTAGCCCCATTTTCCCTCAGTCGGACCAGTGAAATTGTGTGTGTGTTCTGTGTGTGTATAGAGACGGCATGCAGCCGTTTCTCACTCAGCTTAATTGAAAGTCACGTGGTGTCGGCTACTGAACGAGCCGGCACGGAGGTGCTGTTCGATTATATATCGTAAGAAAAACCGTAAGTATCAGTTCTTTGATTTTTAAATGCCGGATGTTTATCTCGCAGCTACGGTCTATCAAGACAGATACGACTAACCAATAGACCTGTAAAGACTGTTTCAGTGACTGTCTCGAATTCAATGACTGGACAATGCAATCTATTAAAATTTGCCAAGTTGGTCGTAATGACCTGTTTATAGCCATGATTCGGCCGAATACATCATCATAAGTTATGTAAATATGAGTTCCAAAATTAAACTGTATTTATGTGCCGGCATTCCTCGCAGTTGATTCGTGGATGCTCTAGTGATAGTAAAATTAAGTTTAAGTAAGTGCCCGCCCCCATTACAGCAGTCTTCGCGAGAGAACCTACACAATCTTTTTTAAATCTTTTTAGTACAATCCTTTTTTGTTTTGTTTTAAATCTTATCGTTCTTTAAATCTTTCTACACAATCTTTGTTTTGTTTTGTTTTTTGAAGAATCACGCTCGGTTCGCATCAAACTGGTGGCGAGCGTTGACACTGTTAAGCTCAGTAACGTTACAAAATATGGAGCCAGCGGTGGAATGACCATATAGCCGTTTGCAGCCGAAACGTTACAATAATAATAATAATTTTGTAACAGACTGTTTTATACGAAAACGAAAATCAAAGAAGTTAAAAAAATCGCAAATCAATAAATTGTCTCCAATATTGCGCTGCTTAGGGCTACTGAAAATATATTTGCAAACTGAAGCAAAACAAATAAAAAAAGCAGAATCACAATGAGATTTAAAAAATAAATGTTAAGGCATTAATTCAAAACAAACCGTCGGTACACGATTAAACTCATAGTTACAGTAAATGACTCTCGTCGATTACGTGACAAACTTTACTAAAAGCTAAAAGAAGTCGTAGGGAGTCATTTACTGTAACATGAGTTTAATGGTGTACCGACGGTTTGTTTTGAATTAATGCATATATTTTACACGTAATCATCGTTTTAATTTTGAACTGTTAAGGCGCGATTTTTAGCATAACATCGCTGGCCCGTTAAACTACTTTTCATCTTTAAAGTACATCAGTTTAACTACTTTTCATCTTTCGTACCGGTTCATTAAGCACCATTTTCTTCGTACCCGAATCTAGCCCGTTCAATGCAGATCTTCTCAACATCAGACCATAAATATTTACACCAATTTGATAATTTACAAAAGCTTACGTTTAAATTCACTGGTTTTGAGATTATTCAAGAGTGTTTTTTTTTTAAGTAGACAAACATTAATCTATAAGATGCATATTAAAATTTAAACATTTCGCAGGGGGGTGAGGGTCCGGACACTTGTGTCCCTCTTCCTGGATACGTGCCTGACACTGACGTTGGTTGCAGTTCCCGAACCTGCTCAAGTTTGGAAATGCCTTCAAAACAATAATAACAGAATGCAGAGATTTTTTTGGGGTGATATCCCAAAATATTGAAGTTGTAAATAAAGACGATACCCAAAATATTGGGAAGTGACAAAAGTCTCTCCGATATACTAAAATGGGTTTTAAATTATTCGTAAAATATATTTTTTAAAATATGCACAAATGTATTCAAAAATAAGCAGCCAATAACAAAGAATGGAGGTCCATACCTCATGGGGAGGGCCCGGGCCCCTAGGCTAGCAGCACTGAGAGAATATATTGATACCGCCGCTGGTACCAAAATGTTACGACAGTGGGTCATTATCCCACCGCTGTCAATCAATTTAACAACCGTAGCCGAGCAATTAGTATATTTCTTTACTGATCTCCTTCGACGTAGTTCTTGGCGCGAAAACTGTATTATATGGGCATATACTTAACCAATTTGAATCAATCACCTGCGTACACATAAATAATGTGTTCTATGACTGCGCTGATTGCCTAAACAAATATTTAATTGGCTATGAAAACATAACAATGGCACGCATACGAATAAAATTTAGCTGTCTTCTGAACATAAGTATTGGGTCAACTTTGACCTAAATCAGTTCCCGCGAGATAGTTTTAATGAACTTAAATTCCACAGTTTAGTCTTACTATTTCTCAGTTTAGTTCTTGCAATATATTAGTTCAGTTCCTCAAATAATTGCGTAGCAGATGTAACAATAAAAACAAAATGTTTCTACTTACATGGATGCTGTCAAGAATAAATCCAAATTATTATTGCACTAGTAAAGTAAAACACATCTTCCTTTTTAGATGGAAGATTTCATTGCAGGAGCTGCGTCACCTGGGCGCTACCGTACTCATACACACACACACACACACATTCAGGCGTTTGTTGAGGGAGCCTCGCTTCGTAAGAAAAGCGCGACTCTTCGCTTCCTCCACAGTAGGGGATGAATGGGGGATGATAATTCCTCACTGCAGTGGGTGGCATTCGAACCCGACTTCGCTTCTCATTGGAATGACCACTGTCCACTCGCAGATTTCTTAATTCCCCTGTAACTTGGCTTTCATTGGGCCAAACAGTCGCTGATTTCCTTTACGCTCCAACCTAGAAATTGCTGCTTTATCATGCGGATTTAGGCATTCCGCTGTCTTTATGGCAAACTGGCATCTCCACCAGCCGCCTCGAGTTGTAGTCTCCATTTCTTACCAAATGCGGGGAGGTTCGCAGCTTCATTTATCCCAATCCATATAGCAGATCCAAGGCATCCAGCCTTTCACATCGGAGAGCGTACAGACAACTGAACTTTCTTCCTTATTTTCACGCTAAGTGCGAAATCTTATTTTTCTGCACGGACCACACAGAGAGCAATTGTTCTCGAAAATGCCCCAAACAATCGACGAATTTACGATTATTCGCTAAACCTTTTGTCCCCCATCTTCATTCATTCATTCATTTACTCAATTGGCCCTCTTCGATACGTATTCCTCTTTCCCTTTCCTTGTTGCTTAGGCTGCCCGTCAGCCGCAACCTTTGATTTATGACCTAACAGAGCTATTCTGAGACCACCTAGCCAGAGGCAGAATTCTTCGCCTCTTTTCTTTCCAAACAAACCCCCAGATAAAACTTTTTCTGCTGTTTACACTTTTAAACTCCAATCAAGCCTCGAACATAATTAATACTTAATTGATTTCACACATCCACCACGCCTATTAATTACTAAATTAATGGCGGGGGCGGGTCGTAACAATATGTTCACCGCGCACTAATTTCAAGCCGATCAACATTACTGGGTGTTTCTTCCATTTTGCCAAAATCTATTTTACTGCATGCAACAATGATGTATGTATAAAAATTTGGAAAATAATGCAATTACTGGGAATACAAGTGTTCATTTAAGACACTTCGTGTACAGTTGAATCTTATTTTATAGCAAAAATTTGCATTACATTGAAAAAAATTACCAAAAGTGACTCGCAGATAAGAGAACTGTGAATAATTTCAATGATAGTTTCAGCAGTGGGGAGTAATGTGCTATTTCCAAAATGACATGCAAACCATATTTATCAGAAAAGAAAAATCCTAAACCAGAATTAAATGATTCAAATTAGTGTACACTAGCGCAAAAAAAGTACATTTATAGCATCATCATCATTGTCAACTATTATCAATCCACTGCTGGACGAAGGTCTCCCCAAGTTTCCTTCACAACGGCCTGTCTTGTGCCAGTCTCCTCCATGTCGCTCCCGCATACTTTCGAATTTCATCCACCCATCTACCATGTGGTCTTGTTCTAGATATATCATCGTCATTGTCAACCATTATCAATCCACTGCTGGACGAAGGTCTCCCCAAGTTTCTTCCACAACGGTCTGTCTTGTGCCAGTCTCCTCCATGTCGCTCCCTGTGCCAATCTCCACCATGTCGCTCCCGCATACTTTCGAATTTCATCCACCCATCTACCCCACTGCTGGACGAAGGTCTCCCCAAGTTTCTTCCACAACGGTCTGTCTTGTGCCAGTCTCCTCCATGTCGCTCCCGCATACTTTCGAATTTCATCCACCCATCTACCATGTGGTCTTGTTCTAGGTATATCATCGTCATTGTCAACCATTATCAATCCACTGCTGGACGAAAGTCTCCCCAAGTTTCTTCCACAACGGTCTGTCTTGTGCCAGTCTCCTCCATGTCGCTCCCGCATACTTTCGAATTTCATCCACCCATCTACCATGTGGTCTTGTTCTAGGTATATCATCGTCATTGTCAACCATTATCAATCCACTGCTGGACAAAGGTCACCCCAAGTTTATTCCACAACGGTCTGTCTTGTGCCAGTCTCCTCCATGTCACTCCCGCATACTTTCGAATTTCATCCACCCATCTACCATGTGGTCTTGTTCTAGGTATATCATCGTCCTTGTCAACCGTTATCAATCCACTGCTGGACGAAGGTCTCCCCAAGTTTCTTCCAAAACGGTCTGTCTTGTGCCAGTCTCCTCCATGTCGCTCCCGCATACTTTCGAATTTCATCCACCCATCTACCATGTGGTCTTGTTCTAGGTATATCATCGTCATTGTCAACCATTATCAATCCACTGCTGGACGAAGGTCTCCCCAAGTTTCTTCCACAACGGTCTGTCTTGTGGCAGTCTCCTCCATGTCGCTCTCTGTGCGAGTCTCCTCCATGTCGCTCTCGCATACTTTCGAATTTCATCCACCCATCTACCATGTGGTCTTGTTCTAGGTATATCATCGTCATTGTCAACCATTATCAATCCACTGCTGGACGAAGGTCTCCCCAAGTTTCTTCCACAACGGTCTGTCTTGTGTCAGTCTCCTTCATGTCGCTCCCGTATACTTTCGAATTTCATTAACCCATCTACCATGTGGTCTTGTTCTAGGTATATCATCGTCATTGTCAACCATTATCAATCCACTGCAGGACGAAAGTCTCCCCAAGTTTCTTCCACAACGATCTGTCTTATGCCAGTCTCCTCCATGTCACTCCCGCATACTTTCGAATTTCATCCACCCATCTACCATGTGGTCTTGTTCTAGGTATATCATCGTCATTGTCAACCATTATCAATCCACTGCTGGACGAAGGTCTCCCCAAGTTTCTTCCGCAACGATCTGTCTTATGCCAGTCTCCTCCATGTCACTCTCGCATACTTTCGAATTTCATCCACCCATCTCCCATGTGTCTTCTTCTGGGTCTTTTTCTGTCCCTTGGAATTCGGTCTAAAACTTCGGTTGTCCATCGATGGTCTGTCTTTCTGGCAATATGTTCCAGCCCATTGCCCTTTCAGGGATTTTACTCTGATCATGATGTCTTCCACTCTTGTCATTTTTCTGATCCACGAGTTCCTCTTCTTATCTCTCCTGGTTACACCAAGCACGCTCCTCTTCATGCTTCTTTGAGTTGTCTGCAAACTTTGTATGTCTCTTTTAGTTAAGATCCAAGTCTCTGTACCATACGTAAGCACTGGAAGGATGCATTGATCAAACACTTTTCTTTTAAAACTTAATGGCATATTGCTCTTGAAAATTATACTGTTTCTTCCGAAAGCTCTCCAGGCAAGTTTTATACGCCGATTAATTTCTTTACCAATGTGACCTTCACTTGATATCTGCTGTCCAAGATAAATGTAGGTATTGGTTATCTCCAGCTTTTCCCCATCAATCGATAAATCTTCATTTCTTGTAAAAACATTGTACTTCACTTTTGTCTTCTAAAAGTTCATATTTAATCCCACTTCTTTACTCTTGTCTTTTTTGTAGTTTTCATGGAGACAAACTGCCTGTGCGTTTTCTGTTTTGCCATTGAAAACATAAGGAATTAATAATAAGTTTCCAGGCATATAAGATTCAAAATATTTTTTATAGAGCAAATTTAGAAGCACCCCTCTGGAAACTGTTCCTCATATGCATAGAAATGCACGGGTTGACAAATGCAGAATGTTTTAATTTTTTTTATTTTAATGTTTTAAGGTCTCAGATACAGGAATTTCCGAGTTCGCATGTGATTGCACATGCATATAATATTCTCTTTTACAATAATACATTTCGACCAGCGGTTGGTCCAGAAATGTTTGACAGGAGCTCCCCGGATTTTGACATGTTTATGACGGCAGCCCGAGATTACTGCCTGTCATTTTTGTACACGTTTTCATTTTGTGCCAAAGTAACTGTCCTAAGCAAAGCAAAATTGGTTCCCCTCCCAAACAGCAAATTTAAAAAGAAGTTGAATGGAATTCAGTGTATGTAATATTTATCAGGCTACAAAGTATGTGCTCTGCACTATGTGCGACTATCTCAAAGGTTATACAAGATACGTACACAGACAACAAATACTGTAAATTACGCAATGTTGAAAATAATTATACAACATGAGTTGCATAAACAATCCTAGGCAGCCGCTGTTATGCCTTACAACATTTTTGGTTTACGTATGCTATATAACACGAACAAGAAAGAAGAACGAGACTTACGCAGATCAAAATAACATTTTCCCTTCTTTGTTAATCGAATCATTATTATGATACAAATAAAAGTACACTGAACTATCCGTGCTTAATTAATGCACGGATGTGCACGAATTAGCACGGATATAGACGAAAAACCGGAAAACACTGATTATCCGAAAATGGCACTGTATATCGTAAAAATGAAGTACGTACTACTACTGTATGTACTCCTATTTATTTTAAGGTTTTAAGTGAACTGTATATTACATAGTACGTATGTATACTGTTTTTAATTTTTAATAGGGAGTATTGTATGCAATTAAAATAATGATAAAACGTACACATACACACAACTTTGAATTCCTTTTCTGCACGCACGCACGCACGCACGCACACACACACGCGTGCATTGTATTAAATTACGTTTCTTTTTTTTAAAGAGATTACAGCGGCCTCGGTTTTTTAAAGTTTCTGTTAAAATGAAGAATAAACAAGAAATTTGGCTGTGAAGCCACGAAAGTGATAAGAGGAAAAATACATGGCATAAATAAATTTCTTCAATTGACGATTGAAATTAACTTTCGAATTTTCTCAGCTACTTCGGTTAATGGAGAAATCCTGATAAAAGAGCGTCGAATAAATCGATATTTTACTGTGCTTTGGCATTTTACTATTACCAACTTTCTTTTTATCTTTTTTTTTTTTTTTTGCGATGCACTGTTAATCCGCGCACGGATAATCGGGAGTTCAGTGTACGTCTGATTCCTTAAATTTTGATTAAAGTGAAACAAAACATTACAAACTCCCTACATTTGCCCTAGAATTTATAAAGGATCCGGAATTCTCTTTATTTGTGCTCTAGTTTTCGAAAAAAAAAAAAAACCCCTGCCTACCCCCCCCCCCCTTTTTTTATCTGAAAGATATTCAGCATGACTTTTTTTTTCTCTTTTTTTTTTTTTTTTTTAATGTTGTTGCATTTTTTTTTAGTGTTCCGAAATGGCTATATCGTACGTAGAGCAAAAACGCAATCTAGAAGGGACAGCAGAACAAAAGCTGATCTGGTCCCTATATATATATATATATATATATATATATATCTCTGCTTTAGAAGGCCTAACATCGGAAGAAGTGGATATTTCTGAAGTTAACAGAAAAGTAACCAAAGCTCTTATGGAAACAGCAACAAAATTAGCTGGGTCTAAGAACAAGTTGCATGTAAACAAATTATCAGGAAAAACCAAAATGTTGATGCAAAAAAGAAGAGAGATGAGGACAACTAAAGAAGATGTGACTTCCAAAGTGGAATATATAGAGCTATGCAAGACAGTAAGAAAAAGTATCACTGAAGACGTAAGAAAATTCAACTGTGAACTAGTAAGGAAAGCAATTGAAAACAACCAAAGCCTAAAGATAGCAAAGGGACATCTCAGTAAGGGAAGAAAACAGATTATGGCTCTGAGAAAAGAAGATGGTTCTATAACAAGAAATAGAGGCGAAATTTTGACAAAAGTGAAAGATTTCTACTCCAAACTATATGAAAGGGATGATACATGTACTCCAGACATCATGAAAGGTACCGGAGTTCTTCCAGTCCTCCCAGCAGAAGTTGCTCATGCAATCAAGAACATGAAGCGGGGGAAAGCTCCAGGAGAAGATGGAATTACTATAGACATCATACAAGAAGCAAGTGGAGAAATTGAAACAGTACTCGCCCAAATTTTCACTCGATGCCTTAATGAAGGGAAGATTCCTGAGGATTGGAACAATGCTACAATGATCCTGCTACATAAAAAAGGTGACATTGAGGATCTCAGGAACTACAGACCTATCAGCCTCCTATCAGTGGTTTATAAAATCTTCACTAAAGTTCTTTCACACCGCTTGAAGGTAACACTGGACATGGCTCAACCGAGAGAACAAGCTGGATTCAGGAGTGGCTACAGCACAATAGATCATATCCACGTACTGAGAGAACTAATTGAAAGAGCGAGGGAATATGAACTTCCATTGTGCATGGCTTTTATCGATTATGAAAAAGCCTTTGATTCGGTGAAACCATCAGCAGTTACCACGGCTCTGAAATCCTGCGGTATTGAAGATGCATACATTAATATTATTAATAACATCTATGAAAATGCAAGTGCAAAGATTCGGCTGTTTGAAAATACAACACACATAAAAATTGGAAAGGGAGTGAGACAAGGTGACACCATATCTCCGAAGCTCTTTAATGCCACATTGGAAAATGTCTTTCAATCACTGAACTGGGAAAACAAAGGGATAAAGATTAATGGAGATTATCTAACCCACCTTCGTTTTGCTGATGACGTAGTCATTTTTGCAACTACCCCATCAGAGCTGCAGAGTATGATCCAGGAACTTGCTGACAAGAGTAAAGAAGTGGGATTAAAAATGAACTTTCAGAAGACAAAAGTGATGTTCAATGCTTTTACAAGAAATGAAGATTTATCGATTGATGGAGAAAAACTGGAGATAACAGATACGTATGTTTATCTTGACAGCAGATATCAAGTGAGGGTCACATTGATGAAGAAATTAATCGGCGTACAAAACTTGCCTGGAGAGCTTTTTGGAAGAAACAGCATAATTTTCAAGAGCAATATGCCGTTATGTCTTAAAAGAAAAGTGTTTGATCAATGCATCCTTCCAGTGCTTACGTATGGTGCAGAGACGTGGACCTTAACTAAAAGAGACATACAAAGACTGCAGACAACTCAAAGAAGCATGGAGAGGTGCATGCTTGGTATAACCAGGAGAGATAAGAAGAGGAACTCGTGGATCCGAAAATGACGAGAGTGGAAGACATCATGATCAGAGTTAAATCCCTGAAATGGCAATGGGCTGGACATACTGCCAGAAGGACAGACCATAGATGGACAGCCGAAATTTTAGATTGGATTCCAAGGGACAGGAAAAGACCCAGAAAAAGACCACATGGGAGATGGGTGGATGAAATTCGTAAATATGCGGGAGTGACATGGAGGAGACTGGCACAAGACAGACCGTTGTGGAGGAAACTTGGGGAGACCTTCGTCCAGCAGTGGATTGATAATGGTTGACAATGATGATGATGATGATATATATATATATATATATATATATATATATATATATATAGGGACCAGCACATTTGGACGGCAAGAAAGGAAAAGTAGGACAACTTACCTAAACAAAATAATTCCCCTCAGCATCGAAACATAGTTGCCATCTGTCCGGCAAGGCCATGATCCCGGAATGAAAAAAATCTTGCGGCTGGGACCCGAATAAGTCATCGACTGCATGTTGAACCTAGTTGTCTGTCGTGAACTGTTTCCCAGACAGGAAGTGATTCAGGCGACGAAACAGATGATAGACTGTCGGAGACAAGTCCGAGAAATAGGCCAAAGCACTTAGTGGCAGAATCGTCCGTTGTGCGTCATGAGGGTGAGCGTTGTCCTGGAGCAGAAGAACACCATGTCTGTTGACCAAAGCCGATTGTTTCTGCAGTAATTCAGCACAATAACGTTCTGCAGTTGATCGCTTGGCCGCTTGCCAAGAAACTTGGATGAATTATCCCGACTGTGGACCACCAGTCAAGGAGCATCATCTTCTTGGTGTGTAATGGTGGCTTAAGGTGCGGTCCAGCAGGCTGAGCTTTGCTTGAACATTGGGCAGATCATTTCCGATTATCATAAAAGACCCAGTTCTCGTCGCAGGTGACGATTCGATGCAGTAGAGGTTCCTGTTTATTCTTGGGAAGCAGCGACGTGCAGACTTCCAAACGCCTAGTCTTGTTGGCAGTTGTCAACTCATGCGGCAGCCACATGACCAGTTTTTTTACCTTACCCAACGCAGCCAGACGCCGAACAACTGTCGTGTGGTGGACACCTACCTCTGCCGCTATCTCACGACACGTTTTTCGGGGGTCCGCTTCAACCACATGTAACAGAACGTCGTCAGTAACAGCAAGAATTCGGTGACCAAGTGCTTCGTTTTGCAAGTCCGTATCTCCGCTTCGAAACTTCACAAACCATCGCCGAATGGTTCGTTCGTTGGCTGTATTCTCCACAAACGCTTTGTTAACGTTTCTAGCGGCAATTCCTGCAGAATCGCCCAGTTTAAATTCATACAGGAAGATGACTCTCAAATCCGGTGCATGTTTCCTTTGCAAGCCACATTGCGTCCAAATAAACCACGCCTAAACTTTGTTCTTCAACACACGTGCTAGCTATTTATAGTAACTCTGTGAAGTTACCCGAAACACCTGTGGGTGGTTCCATTCCGCTGAGGTGTGGGCCCGTCTTCACTGCTCGTTTGCGCTGGACATTTCATTCGAACCAACCCTATATTATGTATATAGATTATATACATAATATATACATATATATATAGAGAGAGTTGGTATGACGCTTTTCATTGCCCAGAAAAGCCTGTTTGGCAGAAAATAAAAACATGCATAAAAAAACATTGTCCGTAAGTGTGGTTGATGAAATCTTCGAAATCATTTGTAGAGAGACTTCAGCCAAGGAGCAAGACACACCTGGAATCTCGCTCCATATTGCCTCATTCAGATCCACATTGCACGCTTCGCATATTGGTTCTCAATGTTAGTTTGGTGAAATGCTGCCACATTGCATCCGATTAAATTTTGTTTTTCGATCAACTTTTGTAACTCGTGCAACGACTGGCAATGTTCGTCTGAATTGTCTGGTCTCCTCCCATAACGGTTACTTTTCCACCAAACGGCTGTTAACTCTGTGCAGATAATGAATTATCACTCATATCAGGTACCTACTTCGGATTTCTTTGTATCACAGATAATTGTTAAGTGCATCGTTTCTTTTTCCGCAAGTTTTAAGAGTCAAAACTTTTCTGAAATACTCAAGATTCATAAAAAATATATACATTTTTCTTTTTTATATGGCTCCGCAGACCTGCATTTTTTCATGTCCGTGATTCAGAAAAGATTGAAGACCCTCCGCTCTAGAAAACAAATTTGCTCTATCGAACTGAATTAGCTTAGTAGTATAAGGAATAGAACACAGAAACATGCGCCATTTCTCGTAGCAATTCCTCTCACAGATAAGGTTTAGACCCAACTGCATGCTTCTGTTACAAATGTAAACGCATTTCTTTTTCTACATTTCAGTATAAAAAAAATGTAACCCTCCATCCCCAAATCTTGGGTTGATGCATAAGTTCATGGCGTTTTATTTCAAGAGTGTTTCCCAGTTCAGTAGTGACGGTGCAGATGGCCAGTTGTATATCAAAATGTAGCCAGTAGTATCGTGTATCTAAAATCATTTTGCGTTGTGTGATTGTGGTTAATGGCTTTTTGGTTTTCAGGTCCGGAAGCATATGAGTGTCAAGTAGAGAGGAATGAACATTTCCGACATCTGCTCCTCTACGAGTTTAACAAGGGATCCACACCCGCCGAGGCTACTCGACAGATTTGTGATGCGTATGAGGAGGATGCTATTGCTCCGAGGACAGCCCGCAAATGGTTTCAGCGGTTCCAAGGTAGCAATTTTGACCTCAACGACTCTCCCTGTTGAGATCATGCATCTCACTTTGATGAGGATCGTTTGAAACATCTCATCCCCTTGGATCCGCGTCAAACCACACGTGAATTGGCCACCGAGATGGACTGTGATCAGGCCACAGGGGGGGGGGGGGCGACACCTGGAACGTATGGGAAAGGTCTAAAAATTAGGGTCTTGGGTGCCTCACATTCTCACCGAGGACAACAAGAATCAACATGTTCCATATGTGGTTCCTTGCTTCCGTTATCGCGAATGTTCTCAGCAACACAAACCCTTTCTGTCACGTATTATTATTGGAGACAAAAAGTGGTGCCTGTACATGAATTTCAGGCATCGGAGAGAATGGTTAAGTCCAAACAAGACACCCACACCACGTCCGAAACATGACCTTCATCCTGGAAAGACCATGTTGCGTGTCTGGTGGGGCATGGAAGACGTTATTCACTGGGAAATGCTGCCGAGGAGTCGGACCATCAACACTGCACTCTATTGTGAGCAACTCCATAGCGTGGAGGGAGCAATTCAGCAGAAACGGCCACACCGGCGCAATGGTGTCCTTCTCCGACATGTCTTCTCCGCACACCCTCACAGTGAAAACATGACCAAAATGGCTATTCAGGTCATGAAATGGGAGATCCCTCCACATCTGGCGTACTCCCCAGATGTCGCCCTTTCATCACCTGTTCCGATCTCTGTCGAATGCACTCCGTGGCAGAACGTTCAACAATGATGTTGATCTCCAGAATTTCCTTCATGATTTCTTCGCAGCAAAACCTGCACGTTTTTTTAAGAATGGCATTGCAGATCCATCCAGACGTTGGGGCACCATCGTAAACAATGGGGGGGGGGGCATAGTTGATTGATTCCATTTTCCCTTCTGATGTAATACATTCCTGTAGTGCGGTGAAAAAAACGGCATGAACTTATGCATCAACCCAATATGTACTCGCAAGCAAATACTTCGACCTTCCTCATCTCCGTTGTAGCAATGAATCGCACTAGAAGCACGTTTTGGTTTCGTAAAGCTGAACACTGTTTATGTAAATATTTTTCTGAAAAGAAAAAAGTCACGTGTTTAAGTCGCTAAAGCCAACGAAGGGGAAACGGAATTTATTTTAGCCTTTAAAGAAATAAACAGGCCCATTTTAGGCCGGCTTGTCTATTTCATCTTTAATTAATCAACGTATTCCGTGGCGGATGGGATCTTTCGTTTCACTTAGTGAATTTCACATCTGATAATAACAAGTCGATCGTCGTTATGTCAGCGATTTTTTAAAAATCTAGGACCAAAACATTAAGCCTTCTAGTAAAGGTTCGTCCCGGAATTTTTTTCATTTTACTGATAATAATAACAATAACAAAAAAAAAAAAAAAAAAAAAAAGAAAAGAAAAAGAAAAAACTTAGGCTGAGCTGTGCAGACCTCCATGGATTACAATATCAAGTTGCATGCAACACAATATCATCACAAGACATTGGGACATTGCGTCGTGTAATATGACTTCGTTCTCAGTATACTTCCTAACAGAATGCCGCCTTCTTTGAAAAGATGTAACATCTGAAGTAAAAGTGACTGATTTCACTATGTGCACAGAAAAAATTGAATGTAAGTATTCCTTTTAATGAAGCAAAGCAAAAAATGTTCGAAATTATAAGCCTGGGTAATTGTGAAAAATTGCTCACAGGGAAATAGAATTATTGAGAAGAAATTAAAATTTTGACAAATAAGTCTTTTAGTACGTTACATGAACCGCACAAATATAACAGTGATTCAGATGATCTGTGGCCAAGCGGAATCATACTGGTTTGTTTATTCGTTTGTTTATGTTTGCTTATACTCCCGACGAGACAGTTTGTAACAATGAAATTGTCTCGAACTGAGAAATAAACGTTTTTTCATACAGTTCTCTACGGTATTGAATATGGCTGATCACGTAGTAAGACGCTTGAAATGGCAGCAGTTATGGAGTTTATTCTTTTGAAATTACGTCTGCAGTCAAACAGAAGCACCCCATCCTTTATTATCGCTCTTTCAGCAGAGTTGCAGGTCCTGTCGCTGCAAATCCTAATCTTTCTAAAATAATCTCTATTATAAAACTTTATTTTGTATTTCTGCATGTGTACTAGTGGGCCAGTTGTCGCATCATCCTAGAAAATTCGCTGCCATTACTATTCCAGTAGTACATTTTTATTGACGATAAATGCGTTTATTCTGTGTGCCAAGGGCATGAGACGTTTTCTTGGAAAGCAAAGTATGGTAAGAATGTATGTAGGAAGGAGGCTCATTGAATATTCCTCTTTTGCTTGGCTATGTGAATAATTTGTCTAAAACCGTTTTCCTTATGTAACTTTCGAGTGTCATTTGGATTAGATGTAGCAAAGGTTCCAGTACCTCTAATATACGTACGTATATAAATAAAAGATACGTGGAGAGCAGAATAAAGAAAACGATCGAGGCGAGAAGGGCGAGGCAGGAAAGATGACATCGAATAATGAGGAAAAGCAGATGCTTTAAGTATTTCTGGACGTCCGGAACACAGATCTCACGTCAAAACCACCTGCGTCCCTACCTTATAAGTAATCTTTAAATTTCGTTTGCAGCTTTACTGTCTGATTTCTCTAGTCTTTTGTCCTCACTATTTCTACTCTGTTGTTTTTCATGAACAAAAAGCAGAAATATTTCAATGTGAAGATAATGTTCTACGCTTGCAAATTTATTTGGAAGCAGAGTTCAGAAAAGTGACTAAACGCATTTTCATGGCACCTGGGCTGTCGAAGGCAAAATAAGAGAACATGTAAGTAATATTTTTAGCATAAATTTACTGCACATGTTAAGTCTACAATGCGAGGGAGCTTTACCACAAATAAATTTCATGACTTTTAAAACGTAAAATTGTGCGAAATGCATTTGACGGCAAAAACTGTCTTTAAAAACGCTGTTAATGAACCTTAATTGTCGTTGAGAACTTGGTAGGGAGCAAGAATTCCAAAGTTTTTCTCTTTACATTCGGGAATATTTTGTTGACGTTTTTGTTAGACCAAGTAAATTCATCAACATGTTCTCACGCTAAATACATTTATATTTTAAGTAATTAATCTGGTTTCTGGAAGAATAGCAACAACAAAAGTTAGTGCCTCACACGAGTAAGATCTGCGATCTAAATTAGCTTGCTAAAAAGTTTGATCTATTGATCAAACATTTTTAGTTTCAGAATCTGATAGTTCAAAAGCTAATACTCAGTCTGAAATTGAGGTTCAGAAAAACAGGTACAGGGGCCACTTATTAATCGTTGACGGTTTAGTAGGGGCCAATATTTAAATGACGTTTTTGTAAGACCGAATAAATTAGACCAAGTAATAACGTTTTTGTAAGACCATGTAAATTAGACCAAGTAATGACGTTTTTGTAAGGCCAAGTAAATTCGACTTAATCTAAAGGGAAACGTGTAATGGAGGCTTTCTGAAATCTAAATAGGTCATGTTGACCACCAAATTAATTAATTTTTAAGCTTAAAATGCCTCTTCCTAAACTCAAATATGCCATTTAGAATACAAACAGATCTATTTCTACAGCCAAACAGACCACACTTTACAGAACGGGTCACATTTCCTAAGTCATATGGAACGCTGCTAAAAAGCCAAGTAGATAAATTTCTGAAGACAAGTAAACAACATGTCTGAAGCTAAAACACAGACAGGCAAACAGTCTACTTCTAGAAGTTAAATAATAACTTAAAATTAAAAAAAAATCAGATCGCGTTTCTGAATACCGACAACATGATGGTCACACTGTAAATTCAGCATATTGCATAAAGAGCCCTTTAAGAATAAGTACTAATGTCAGAAGAGAGGAGCCGTATGGAATTGTTTGAGTTGCAACACAACATTTTCAAATTCCGAAAAGAGTGTTCTCTTCAATAATCAAGTGGAAAATCGAAAACCAAAATTTAGCCTTGTAAAAGCGGTTTGCAATTACATATTCATGTTTGCTGCATCAGTTAGTGATAATTCAACCACTGTTTTTCACAACATGATGATAACCAGTAGCGTATTTAGAAACTTTTGGCCATGGAGCACCCGGATTTTGACGAATTTTTTTTTTTTTTTGCTGAAGCGGACCTGAAAATCCTTCCCGAGTCATTTTTACAAGTTTCCATTTTTCGTCAAAATAACTGTTAAAGCAAAGAAGAAGTGTTTCCACTTTCCAACAGCAAATTGGAAAAATCAGTTGAATGTTTTTCTGGTACACAATGTGTCAGGTCCCGCTGAGTTCGATCTGCCCCTAGGCATCACGGAACCCGAATTTCTCACACAGGCCTGACGTAGGTTCTTTTGAGAGCCGTCGAGCTAAACTCGATCGTTGAAATATTGGAACGTGTAGTCAGCTATTCTTAAGATCTACGATAATGAAGAACTCCAATAAGAAGTCCTTGATTAGACGAAACAAAATTTAATAGATGAAACAATAAGTTCCATTCGATTGGCTATCTCCACGTGCCAACAGGTTTCCAGCTAGCGAACACTTCACTATCTCACCGATATTCCGGAAGACCCTCCGCCATGTGGACTTGAGTCGTTCCGTCTAAAACCCGGCCGATCTCTTATCGCCGAAAAAACCCTGACTAGTCCGTCAGTGAAAACGAAATGGTGCCAGGTCTAACCGACACTCTCTGCTTTAAAACACGGCGTCCAACCCGTGGAAGGTGAAACACGAAAAGCCACCTTACCGAACGTGTCGCTTCCTTTTATATCCTTAATCTTCTCCCCCCCCCCTTTCCGCCTCTGGAAATCCTATTTGTGTGGAGTTAGCCGCTCACTGGAAGTGGTGACCTTTGACCTATACATCAGACCCCGTCGACCAGGTCGAATTCAACTGATGCCGCTAGTCGCATGCTTCGTTCGGTTACATAATTCAGCTTACGAAGGAAATGGTGCCACGTGCCAACACGTGCGTTTGAATTTACATTACATTGCCTTTGAAATGAGAAATAATTACAGAAAACATTACTACATGAAAATTAATTAGTGGGGGCCGGATTCCGTCACCTTACACAATGTATGTAATATTTATTCGGTTACAAAGTTAGGTCTGCACTGGGTCCTTTAGTAGCCTGCCTTAAAGGTTGTACATATATGTACAGACAAAAAGAATGGAAAATTACTCAACGTTAGAAAGAGTTGTACAAGAGATGTTTTGTATGCAACGTACGCTGCGGCTCCAATGTTTAGCAACATTTTTGATATGCGCATATATGTAATAGAACACGAACAGAAACGACAAGGAAAAACAGTCAAACTTATGCAGATCAAAAATGTTCTTCTATTTCATTTTCTTTTTAATCGTATGATTAAAAGAAAAGGAAGTAGAAAACCAAACTGGGTAATTTCCAAGGAAGGTTAGAAGAAGAGGAGGTGAAGGGACCCGTTTTGAGTGAAGCCAAAACAGATCAGCTGTTTCTGTCCTCTTTCTGAGGTGGTGGGAGTCTGTGCTGGGAGTTCGGGAACGTGACGTCACTTCCTGTGGCTTAAGCAGTTGTGCTTAGCGCATGCAAACCAAGGATGGGAAGAAGGCATACTTCGTTCTTTTTATTTCTTAACATTAGGCTTTTGGTTATATTTTAAACATGGTTACTTGCACATGGGCAGTATGCAAATAACCATGCGCACTATGCACTTCCACTCAAAAAATCATTATTTTGTTGAATATTTTAAAGAAATACCAACACATATTTTCCTGTTTTTTCTGGAAATTTTTTATTATGGGAATGAATATTTCAGCTTCAATTTTTTTCATGCCTGTATGGGTAGAGTAAGGGTCCGAAAAACCCGTTCAAAATCGCGATTTCCCCATAGAGATATACAGGAGATTCTTAGGTTGGGCGCATTGGCGTAGTCAGCCGATAAAAAGTGGTGTTATATCTTTTATTTTGAACAAATTTATTATAAGAATAATCATATGTTATAAACAAATATTTAACCAATTCACCATAGTTATCTTCAAACGTTAATCGGTACCAACGTTACATTCTAATACGGAACACGTGTTAAAGTCATGAACAATGGCACACGTGTTAATGCTATTCACTGGAACACGTGTTACTGTCATAAATGTTAAATACAAGGTGTTAATTTTATTGTTATATTTATTATTATGAATAAATTATAGGTGCATCAATTACAGATCATTTACCGATTAAATTTACTTTATTGTGCCTTTTTATAACTATGGGACTTTTGTTCTACAGTGATCGTATATTGACAAAAACGTGCCCCTTATATGTACTGGCATATAATAAAGCACGGCGTTGTGATTCACCTTTATCCCGTCACTGGAATGGTGGGGAGTAAAGGTGCCGCTCGTGAAAAGAAATCAGAAACATAAACACATATCTTAGTTTACACATACCTTAACTTATGTCTTGTGTGGTTATAAGGAAAACAAACAGGAATCTTATGTGGAAGTAATCAAAATAGTTTAATACGAGAGAATTAGGAACACTAAGGTACCACGCGTGGGTGCAGCCGTTAGCAATACCTTACACATAAAATTTACTATTATTACGATTTTTCTCTATAACGTCTCCGATCATTTCTGCATACATCTATCTATATATATAAGTGCAAAGCTTAGTGATTCATTTTACTTCTAGTTCCTTTTCTCCTATGCTTTACCTAAATGTTTTACCTAGCTAACTGGGTTTTCATTGTTTGATCATGACCAATACACACGCCACGTGCTCTAAATAGGGTTATGAATTAATTTAAGCAAGTACATGCAATAAACAGGAAAAGGAAAATAACTTATCTGGTATCTCCATATGTCTTTCAGGTTTTCAACACTGGGCATATACACCTAATTGAGCTGACTGGCGCTATCCGAACTCGGCTCTCCGTTTGTCAACGTTGGGCATATTTCATTTCTCTCTCGTCATACTCGGCACTCAATACCCACGTCTGTTCCTTGTCGCTACACGCACTCCACTACTCTTGACCAGTGAAAAACCCCTGACCTTCTGAGCTTCACCTTGTCCGCTGATGCCAAGGTCACTTGACCTTCTGAGGGGTTCATCTATTCCGTCAGGTGAACGTTACTTCGCTCCCTTCTTGGGAACTGACCCTTCAACTTTTCCGAATCCCCTATATCCCCTGGGGCCTAAGTATCGTCTCAAGGCTTGAGATTGCCTCTCGCTATCCCCTGGGGCTATCTATGCACGTGCATGTTGGACTAAATTTATTTTAAATAATTTTATTTCCAACAGTGGCGTCACGCCAGAATCACAGGGAGAGGGGCTGATGCCACCTCCTCTTACTTCTAACCTCCTTGGTAATTTCAAACGAAACTGGCAAACGGAAGTAGTCAAAACCACGAGATGCATGCTGTCCCATGAATAGACGCAACAATAGTTAATTTCATTGTTACTCAACAATATATTTTACTAAACTATCGCTTAACATTATTTCATCACCTTTTACCTAAACATAACAATAGCTCATCGCAATCTGCGTAAATTACGAGAACCTCATGCTAAATATGATAACAGCCATTACAAAAATGAATTTTTGGTGCTATGAAGACGTTGCGTTGCACAGTGGTTCCAAATACAAATCTAGCTGATTAAAAGGTATATTTGTCGTAGCTTCAAAACAACTTAAATACTGTCGTACTGTAATCTTAAATAGTTGTGTAGCTACGACTCACAATCAGTTTTACAAAAGAAATAATTGGGTCTTAGCAGGAGCACGTAAATGTCACGTGTTTAGTGCAACCATTGTTTACTCCTTAGCATCGCCCAGCAGTTGCCTTCAGGAACTATACGATCTGTGTACACGTAATTTATTCTCGATCCTATTCGGGTCTTTGGTGAATAAAACTACAGGTATCTGCCTACAGTTTTAATACATTTTAAACCTTTAACATTGTGTTAGTTAGTTCTTATGGTCATTAATTATAAGGGACGCATTCCATGAAATTTTTTAAAGATGTAATTGAAGTAACAGGCTTGCAAACGCAAAGTCCGTAAAAGTCCGTTGTGAAAGTATATTCAGCGTTTAAGTTAGTCATTTAGGTATGTAATTATAACTGTTTTATGACCAACTTTAACCAACTTTTTTTTTATTAATATTTTAGTGATATCGGACGGAATTCCAAGAAGAGAGCTGTTTGATGTTTGGCGGAATGAAAAAAATATTTCAAGATTAGTCTGTGTGTGTGATTATATATTGACTAAATATGGCTTGGAAGACCCTGAGGGACATATTCGTGAACTAATGCAGAAAAAAAGTGCTGAATTTTGTAAGAAACTTAAAGAACGGTGGGCTAACTGTCACTATGTATTGAAAAAATTCTTACGAAAAAACAGTGATTGGTTGAGTGTTAAAATGACTTTTTTAGAAGTAGACAGTGCTCAAGAAAGAAAAAACATAGGTCGTCCACGAAAGTTGTTCCATGAGTTTGTCGGTATTAGTCGAAAAAGAAAATTGAAACCATTGTTGGAAACACACACTGTTGGTGAGATTGTTCTTGTTGCGGAAATATGTTTGCGATCTACAGGCAGGCGTGATGCAACACAAATAATAAAGCAAGTATCAAGTTTTTCCCCAGAAAGGTCCACGCAAATAAAAAAAGACTATCAATTTCCAAGTAACAAAGCGCCCATTAAAATGACATGTGACGAAGCACTAGCCTTTTTCGTGGATAAAAAGCTTACAAAGGAACAATACATCTCTATGCGTCAGATAGGCATAGCTCAGAATTCTGATATTTTCCCAAATTATCATATGCTTCTTGAGGCAAAAAAGCGATGCTATCCAGAAAACATGGAGATCACGGACTACTCTGCAGAGGTACAACTGCAGTCATTGCTTGATCACACTATACACCCTTTAGTGTCAGTACAGCTGGAGGTGTTACAGCAAGTGCGAGTAGCCAGAGACACACTTACAACACTTAATATGGTCGTCAAATGGGACTGTGATGGCGCCTCTGGACAAAGTCAGTATAAGCAGCTATTTTCGGCAACGCAAGAGGGTATTGATGATTCGTATACATTTGTTATATCAATGGTACCACTGCCCACGTATTCTTCCGTTGGTAGTAGTACAAGTCCAGAGAAAAAAGTAATTGTGTGGCAAAATCCTTTGCCTTCGTCGACAAAATACTGTCGGCCTATCAAGATTATTTTAAAGAAAGAAAGTCCAGAGTTACCAAGGAAAGAAATCCACAATATAAAATCGCAAATAGCTGCATTATCTCCCACTGTTGTACACGTAAAAGGTCGTGAAATTCTTGTGAGGCAGGAACTTGTTCTCTCTATGATCAACGGAAAATTGTCATGTGTGTGGGGTAACTCCTTCACAAATGAATAAACAAACTTAGCCTTATTCGGACAAAACATCCAAATGAAACAGCACTGACCCTGGGCTTTTCAAGCCTACACTCGTGGATTCAATTTTTCGAGTGCATCCTGCATATATCATATAGATTAGACATCGAATCGTGGCAAATACGAAAAGAAAACAAAGTTCAGGTTGAAGAACGAAAAGAAAGAATACAAGATCGCTTCCACAAAGAAATGGGGCTTCTTGTCGACATACCCAACCAGGATTTGGTACGACAAATGACGGAAATAGCGCGCGGAGGTTCTTTATAGATCCAGCTTTAGCATCAGATATTACTGTCGTAGATGAAAAGCTGATTCGGCGATTTGGAACCATCCTTAAAACAATCGCCAGTGGGTACAGCATTAACAATGGAGAGTTTGAAAAATACTGCTTCGACACAGCTGAATCATACATCCGAAAATATAAGTGGTATTATATGCCACAAAGTGTGCATAAGATACTTATCCATGGTGCACAGTTGATAAAGGAAGCCGTACTTCCAGTTGGGATGATGTCTGAGGAAGCTCAAGAAGCCCGGAATAAGGACTATAAGAATTTCAGGGAACATCATACTCGTAAATTTTGTAGAGCCGATACAATGACGGACTTGTTGCACACGCTATTAATTTCCTCGGACCCGATTGTAAGCAGTCTTCGAGTCAAACGTCAAAAGAGAAGTAAAAGTATATCTCCTGATGTACTGAGACTTCTCCAAAATCCAGGTGGCAGCGATGATGATGATGATGATGTTGGAAAATGAATAGATGTACATCTCTCTGAAGCCTGTAAATATTTGAAATGTGTGTTTATTTGGCCACAATTGACGCTCTGTTTAAATCCTATTAATTTGTTATTTTTTAAAAATAAGAGCAAAGATTTAAAAAATATTTGTGCTAAATCTTACAAAACTATACGAATATTTCGTTGATATCTTTAACACAATAAAAATAATTATTGAAAATGCAACTTGTAAATTCGTATAAAATTCTATGACAATCTGTTTTATAGGAGAGGAGTTATTAATTTTGATCAGCTACATTTGTGCTTGGAACCACTGTGCGTCGTAGCGAAATTCGGCTTCCTGTCGACCCCATATACATGCTATTGAGGAGAACTTTAAATTGGTATACAACACGATGGGGTGTGATGTCTAGGCATCTCAGACTAAAAGTTACCAATCCCGCTCACTAATACACTTGCGATTCAACTTTTTTTTTCTTCTACCTTGAGGTCAGATTTTAGTTTGCACATGCGCAGATGGACTTTCAGATTTTAGTTTGCACATGCGCAGATGGCCACCTGGATTTTGGAGAAGTCTCAGTACATCAGGAGATATAGATGGACTTTCATAGCTACAGTACATTTCATCGGTGTCAGAATCGTTTCTTACGTTCGTCTAATTCTGAATATTAAATAATAAAAATAAATATTGTTTTTGAAAAGCTAAACAGTAGAAATATTTATTGTTGTCGCCACCACATTTTAGTAAATATTTATTTCTATGACTCACATATCTTCTTTTTCATTGGTTCATTCATCAATCCACCTAACTACAGCTCAATGTCAGGAATTAGTCAAACATACTTATTTTTTGTTGTTATAACTTAATTCCACTTAGTATGTACAGGACTGTGGCTCGGTGTGGTCGTGAGTGACGCGGATAAATGTAATGAGTTGTACGCAAATAAATGTATACTCTCGAGTCACTCGTTTTACTTCATTCCCACAAAGATCTTGGCATGCGAAAGATGCATAGCATAAAATATCTACAAAGAGTACCAGGGTTACTCTCTCGATTTTTTTTTTTTTTTTTTTTTTTTGTGGAAAGATATTCAGCATAATTTTTTGTCTTTTTCTTTTAGTGTTATGAAATGGCTGAGGCGCATGGAGGAAAAACACAATCTAGAAGGAACAACATAAGAGCTGTCTTAAATTGTAAGAACTTTTCATGGGTGTATGTTGTATTGTGTACACAACCTCTGAGAACTCGGACGACTAGCCGGGAATTTTAGTCCGAGGGCTGCCCCCCCTACCTCTCCCCTTCTTTCCTTAATTTCGTTAACCTGGATGTAAATAATTTATAAGAATGCAAATATTTCTCGTATAAAGCATAAACAATGCATCCTCTAGAGAATCAGAAGTATTTCTTTTATGTTCGGAGCTTTATTATTTTTATCTTATGACGCCTTCATACTTCAATAACTTCTAAAGAGGCAAGATATTTTGAAGAATAAAATAGAACATTCTGAGCAGCCACAATACTCCTCCTGCGCAATTTTCATGGCCCACATACTGCATGCAGTATTTTGCAGAACGTTCACAGCCAGAAAATCGCAAACTGAAGTTCCTATTACCACCCCACTTCCTAGGTTTTTGGATTTCGAGCGAATGATGTTCCAAAAGTAACACTTTTATTGTCAGGGCGACAATAAGACTGTATGGACCTGACTGGACAAATTCGAAATTCTGTTTCTAATTTAAGCGACAGTTCTACCTGGTTAGATCTATCTAAATAGCAAAACCACCAATTTGTTTTTTTTTTGTTTTTTTTGTTTTTTTATTGTAGCACGTCCTCTTAGTATGAAGTATGTAAAAACGTGTGCAGTTACTAAAATAAAATATCAACTTTCTACGTCGTTGGTTGTTATTGGGGAAAACTACATTTTAAAATTACAAGGAGAAAAAAATAAGCTGAAAGAAAACACACACACACACACTTTATGAGTCACCGTTGGACTCATAAAAGAAACCCACCCCCGAAGGAGTACCCCTACCCACTAAACTGAAGTCCTCGAAAAGGAAAACCTAAGGTGAGATTTAACGTGCAAGCACGTCAACAAAGAACAGTACATTACACACTAAAGGTACAAGTCCAGATGAAAATAAACACATGCAGAGAAAATACACTAAGCAACAAAATCAATTATAATGAATGAATAAAAAAACAAACAAACCCTCACTTAATATCATCGGCGCTGCCGATGAGCAAATTAAACATCTCTGGCCACGGCAACATGGACAGCGAAGGTCTCCCAGACTATATGTAATAAGTTTACAACTCTTTGGGCGTCACTAGCCGCTTCCTTCAGAGCAAGAGAATGCGAGGGGATGGGAGAAAAAATCTATTGGAGACAGATAACCGTTACGAGAGAGAGAGAGAGAGAGAGAGAAGGAGAAAGGTAGAATTGGGAAAGCTTTCGTGATGGGATGCGTGAATCCTTATTATCGCGACTTTTACCTAGAAAAAGCTGGAATTTCTCAAAAATCCTTTTTACATCATAAAACAAAAATAGAGCAATAAAGTGATTTCTAAACTGAACTTAATGAAAAGCCGATGCAGCAGAGAAATAGCCACTAATAGTGTTTTCTCCGAAAATCGGAAGCGTAGCAGGGTGAGGTCATCCCCTTCTCCCTTTAACGATTGGCTGGAAACTAAAGACCATCTCAGCACCACTCCAAAAACTGACGAAAAAGGTTAATAATTTTAACTTATGAGATGATATTAAAGGAAAGTTGTTAATGCTAATTTTCTGTGAAATAAGTGGAACCACGATTACATTGATATTCGTTGCCATAATTTCTGAGATTGCTTTAAAGTAGAAAATGCCGAAGTAAAAAAGTATTTTGGACGTAAAAATTTTACATCGATTAAGAATCATGATTTCGTATTTGTTTCAGTAAATTCACAGCAACTACAGAATCATGATTTCGTATTTGTTCCAGTAAATGCACATCAACTACAGAATCGCGGTTCTTATTTGTTTCAGTAAATAAATGCGCTACAACGCAAAAGGGGCTAAAATTTTTATAGTAAAGGGATCCATCTCTCATCCCCGCATTTTTGTAAAGCAATCTCAAGGAAACTGATCCATTACTTAAAGAAAGGAAAACTGAAAAAGAAAATTAAAAAATAGTTCTTAAAGGTGGACCAATACGCACGACGCCATTAGTTCTTACCACTCTCTGGAGCTAAATCACGTGAACTCTTCGGAGCTAAATCATGTGATGGATGATGTCGTTTGCGGTTGGCTGCGTGACAGAAGACCCCGTTCACGCGCTCTGAGCTTCTAACCAATATAGCGTTCATAGTTTCGCTTTTTCGTCGTTTTTTTATTTCCTACTTTTATATATATATATATATTGTGTGGGAGGGATCTTAGAAATCGACGGGCGTTCAAAGTGGTTTAAAACGCGCCGATGAACAGACGATTTATTTCTGTTTTTATTTCCAAGGCAGGAAATGTCCTGAACTGGATGTAAAGAAACAGATAAGTTTTTCTTTTTCATTTTTGCTCTTTTCTTTTCAGCTTCCTTCCGCTCGGCGAAAAAACTTTTATCTCTTACGATTCAACATCTATAAACTCTCACCAAATAAAAATACTTACATAGTTTGCATACCTCAATCGTCAGCACAATCAAACATGATCGGTAATTCAGAACTAACTGCATTTACTCAATTGGTGTACGACTTTAGAAAACTGGTGCTAACTTTTCTACTAAAGATATTCAATTTGACAGTTGCTAATAAACAGTCGTTATTTTTTTACAGAAAATAATCTTTTTTTTAAAAAGAAAAATACATAATTTTCTGTTTCAGTTGATCTGTCGTGTGTGGATGATCTAATATCTTCTTCCCTTCCCCTTTTCATGTAATAATTGTTCACTAGTGTTCGTTAATCTCCGTGACGTTGAAACAAAAGGCAGTGTTTATAGTTATACTTTTACTTCCCCTGTCAAGACGCTTACTAGAAATAGAAAGTCTTCAAATCTATGTTCTAAGGGCGATTTGAAATGATGATGAAGTTGTTGATGGTATACACAACCCGAATGTTTTTGTTAACACACCGGTTTTTTTACGATCACACATTCGTCAGCCTTATTCATAATATGCTATCGCGATTTTTTCATCCCTTCTAATAAGAAATAATCTTATTCGTTACGATTGAGAATTTTGTTTTCGGGAAAATTTTGAAATTTAAATTACAGTTAATATAGTTTGCTTTGCAAAGGCGCTAGTAATTCCTCAGCAGTTTTTGAACTGTTTCTAGACTTTTTTAGAAACACAAAATTTTATGACAACATTCTAGTGCATTTGGAAAAATTTCGTTTCATTTCTTTAAAATTTATTAATACATTAGGATGAGAACATTCGCACCAATGCGCGGTTTTCGGGAGATAGCAATTTCATGTGGTAACCATTGTACTACGATTACAAAATTAGAAAATGCAGAAACAATAAACTATTGCCAATTCTGTGGACGCAGGCGTTGACAGTTATGAATTCCCTTAGGGAGCATGATGTTTTTAAAAATATAAGTGCGACCTTCTTTCCTTTCCTGACGTATTTTAGGAATTCTCTTCCCTCAAACAAGACTCACACTGCTGAAGACCAGTTGCCCATTCCTATTGGTTCTAAAAGAGACAAGGGAGAACATTCGACCAATCGGCGCCCTATTTCGGGGAGATACTCGTGTGGTAACCATTGTTCTACGACAAAATTAGGAAATGCAGAAACAATAAATTGCCAACGTGGAGACAGTTATGAATTCCCTTAGGGAGCATGATGTTTTTAAAAATATAAGTGCGACCTTCTTTCCTTTCCTGACGTATTTTAGGAATTCTCTTCCCTCAAACAAGACTCACACTGCTGAAGACCAGTTGCCCATTCCTATTGGTTCTAAAAGAGACAAGGGAGAACATTCGACCAATCGGCGCCCTATTTCGGGGAGATACTCGTGTGGTAACCATTGTTCTACGACAAAATTAGGAAATGCAGAAACAATAAATTGCCAACGTGGAGACAGTTATGAATTCCCTTCGGGAGCATGACGTTTTTAAAAATAAAAGTGCGACCTTCTTTCCTTTCCTGACGTATTCTAGGAATTCTCTTCTCTCAAACAAGACTAACACTGCTGAAGACCAGTTGCCCATTCCTATTGGTTCTAAAAGAGACAAGGGAGAACATTCGACCAATCGGCGCCCTATTTCGGGGAGATACTCGTGTGGTAACCATTGTTCTACGACAAAATTAGGAAATGCAGAAACAATAAATTGCCAACGTGGAGACAGTTATGAATTCCCTTATGGAGCATGACGTTTTTAAAAATAAAAGTGCGACCTTCTTTCCTTTCCGGACGTATTCTAGGAATTCTCTTCCCTCAAACAAGACTAACACTGCTGAAGACCAGTTGCCCATTCCTATTGGTTCTAAAAGAGACAAGGGAGAACATTCGACCAATCGGCGCCCTATTTCGGGGAGATACTCGTGTGGTAACCATTGTTCTACGACAAAATTAGGAAATGCAGAAACAATAAATTGCCAACGTGGAGACAGTTATGAATTCCCTTATGGAGCATGACGTTTTTAAAAATAAAAGTGCGACCTTCTTTCCTTTGATGACGTATTCTAGGAATTCTCTTCTCTCAAACAAGACTAACACTGCTGAAGACCAGTTGCCCATTCCTATTGGTTCTAAAAGAGACAAGGGAGAACATTCGACCAATCGGCGCCCTATTTCGGGGAGATACTCGTGTGGTAACCATTGTTCTACGACAAAATTAGGAAATGCAGAAACAATAAATTGCCAACGTGGAGACAGTTATGAATTCCCTTAGGGAGCATGACGTTTTTAAAAATAAAAGTGCGACCTTCTTTCCTTTCCTGACGTATTCTAGGAATTCTCTTCCCTCAAACAAGACTAACACTGCTGAAGACCAGTTGCCCATTCCTATTGGTTCTAAAAGAGACAAGGGAGAACATTCGACCAATCGGCGCCCTATTTCGGGGAGATACTCGTGTGGTAACCATTGTTCTACGACAAAATTAGGAAATGCAGAAACAATAAATTGCCAACGTGGAGACAGTTATGAATTCCCTTATAGAGCATGACGTTTTTAAAAATAAAAGTGCGACCTTCTTTCCTTTCCTGACGTATTCTAGGAATTCTCTTCTCTCAAACAAGACTAACACTGCTGAAGACCAGTTGCCCATTCCTATTGGTTCTAAAAGAGACAAGGGAGAACATTCGACCAATCGGCGCCCTATTTCGGGGAGATACTCGTGTGGTAACCATTGTTCTACGACAAAATTAGGAAATGCAGAAACAATAAATTGCCAACGTGGAGACAGTTATGAATTCCCTTAGGGAGCATGACGTTTTTAAAAATAAAAGTGCGACCTTCTTTCCTTCCTGACGTATTCTAGGAATTCTCTTCCCTCAAACAAGACTAACACTGCTGAAGACCAGTTGCCCATTCCTATTGGTTCTAAAAGAGACAAGGGAGAACATTCGACCAATCGGCGCCCTATTTCGGGGAGATACTCGTGTGGTAACCATTGTTCTACGACAAAATTAGGAAATGCAGAAACAATAAATTGCCAACGTGGAGACAGTTATGAATTCCCTTATGGAGCATGACGTTTTTAAAAATAAAAGTGCGACCTTCTTTCCTTTCCTGACGTATTCTAGGAATTCTCTTCTCTCAAACAAGACTAACACTGCTGAAGACCAGTTGCCCATTCCTATTGGTTCTAAAAGAGACAAGGGAGAACATTCGACCAATCGGCGCCCTATTTCGGGGAGATACTCGTGTGGTAACCATTGTTCTACGACAAAATTAGGAAATGCAGAAACAATAAATTGCCAACGTGGAGACAGTTATGAATTCCCTTAGGGAGCATGACGTTTTTAAAAATAAAAGTGCGACCTTCTTTCCTTCCGGACGTATTCTAGGAATTCTCTTCCCTCAAACAAGACTAACACTGCTGAAGACCAGTTGCCCATTCCTATTGGTTCTAAAAGAGACAAGGGAGAACATTCGACCAATCGGCGCCCTATTTCGGGGAGATACTCGTGTGGTAACCATTGTTCTACGACAAAATTAGGAAATGCAGAAACAATAAATTGCCAACGTGGAGACAGTTATGAATTCCCTTATGGAGCATGACGTTTTTAAAAATAAAAGTGCGACCTTCTTTCCTTTCCTGACGTATTCTAGGAATTCTCTTCTCTCAAACAAGACTAACACTGCTGAAGACCAGTTGCCCATTCCTATTGGTTCTAAAAGAGACAAGGGAGAACATTCGACCAATCGGCGCCCTATTTCGGGGAGATACTCGTGTGGTAACCATTGTTCTACGACAAAATTAGGAAATGCAGAAACAATAAATTGCCAACGTGGAGACAGTTATGAATTCCCTTAGGGAGCATGATGTTTTTAAAAATATAAGTGCGACCTTCTTTCCTTTCCTGACGTATTTTAGGAATTCTCTTCCTCAAACAAGACTAACACTGCTGAAGACCAGTTGCCCATTCCTATTGGTTCTAAAAGAGACAAGGGAGAACATTCGACCAATCGGCGCCCTATTTCGGGGAGATACTCGTGTGGTAACCATTGTTCTACGACAAAATTAGGAAATGCAGAAACAATAAATTGCCAACGTGGAGACAGTTATGAATTCCCTTATGGAGCATGACGTTTTTAAAAATAAAAGTGCGACCTTCTTTCCTTTCCTGACGTATTCTAGGAATTCTCTTCTCTCAAACAAGACTAACACTGCTGAAGACCAGTTGCCCATTCCTATTGGTTCTAAAAGAGACAAGGGAGAACATTCGACCAATCGGCGCCCTATTTCGGGGAGATACTCGTGTGGTAACCATTGTTCTACGACAAAATTAGGAAATGCAGAAACAATAAATTGCCAACGTGGAGACAGTTATGAATTCCCTTAGGGAGCATGACGTTTTTAAAAATAAAAGTGCGACCTTCTTTCCTTCCGGACGTATTCTAGGAATTCTCTTCCCTCAAACAAGACTAACACTGCTGAAGACCAGTTGCCCATTCCTATTGGTTCTAAAAGAGACAAGGGAGAACATTCGACCAATCGGCGCCCTATTTCGGGGAGATACTCGTGTGGTAACCATTGTTCTACGACAAAATTAGGAAATGCAGAAACAATAAATTGCCAACGTGGAGACAGTTATGAATTCCCTTATGGAGCATGACGTTTTTAAAAATATAAAGTGCGACCTTCTTTCCTTTCCTGACGTATTCTAGGAATTCTCTTCTCTCAAACAAGACTAACACTGCTGAAGACCAGTTGCCCATTCCTATTGGTTCTAAAAGAGACAAGGGAGAACATTCGACCAATCGGCGCCCTATTTCGGGGAGATACTCGTGTGGTAACCATTGTTCTACGACAAAATTAGGAAATGCAGAAACAATAAATTGCCAACGTGGAGACAGTTATGAATTCCCTTAGGGAGCATGACGTTTTTAAAAATAAAAGTGCGACCTTCTTTCCTTCCGGACGTATTCTAGGAATTCTCTTCCCTCAAACAAGACTAACACTGCTGAAGACCAGTTGCCCATTCCTATTGGTTCTAAAAGAGACAAGGGAGAACATTCGACCAATCGGCGCCCTATTTCGGGGAGATACTCGTGTGGTAACCATTGTTCTACGACAAAATTAGGAAATGCAGAAACAATAAATTGCCAACGTGGAGACAGTTATGAATTCCCTTATGGAGCATGACGTTTTTAAAAAAAGTGCGACCTTCTTTCCTTTCCTGACGTATTCTAGGAATTCTCTTCTCTCAAACAAGACTAACACTGCTGAAGACCAGTTGCCCATTCCTATTGGTTCTAAAAGAGACAAGGGAGAACATTCGACCAATCGGCGCCCTATTTCGGGGAGATACTCGTGTGGTAACCATTGTTCTACGACAAAATTAGGAAATGCAGAAACAATAAATTGCCAACGTGGAGACAGTTATGAATTCCCTTAGGGAGCATGACGTTTTTAAAAAATAAAAGTGCGACCTTCTTTCCTTTCCGGACGTATTCTAGGAATTCTCTTCCCTCAAACAAGACTAACACTGCTGAAGACCAGTTGCCCATTCCTATTGGTTCTAAAAGAGACAAGGGAGAACATTCGACCAATCGGCGCCCTATTTCGGGGAGATACTCGTGTGGTAACCATTGTTCTACGACAAAATTAGGAAATGCAGAAACAATAAATTGCCAACGTGGAGACAGTTATGAATTCCCTTATGGAGCATGACGTTTTTAAAAATAAAAGTGCGACCTTCTTTCCTTTCCTGACGTATTCTAGGAATTCTCTTCTCTCAAACAAGACTAACACTGCTGAAGACCAGTTGCCCATTCCTATTGGTTCTAAAAGAGACAAGGGAGAACATTCGACCAATCGGCGCCCTATTTCGGGGAGATACTCGTGTGGTAACCATTGTTCTACGACAAAATTAGGAAATGCAGAAACAATAAATTGCCAACGTGGAGACAGTTATGAATTCCCTTAGGGAGCATGATGTTTTTAAAAATATAAGTGCGACCTTCTTTCCTTTCCTGACGTATTTTAGGAATTCTCTTCCCTCAAACAAGACTCAACACTGCTGAAGACCAGTTGCCCATTCCTATTGGTTCTAAAAGAGACAAGGGAGAACATTCGACCAATCGGCGCCCTATTTCGGGGAGATACTCGTGTGGTAACCATTGTTCTACGACAAAATTAGGAAATGCAGAAACAATAAATTGCCAACGTGGAGACAGTTATGAATTCCCTTATGGAGCATGACGTTTTTAAAAATAAAAGTGCGACCTTCTTTCCTTTCCTGACGTATTCTAGGAATTCTCTTCTCTCAAACAAGACTAACACTGCTGAAGACCAGTTGCCCATTCCTATTGGTTCTAAAAGAGACAAGGGAGAACATTCGACCAATCGGCGCCCTATTTCGGGGAGATACTCGTGTGGTAACCATTGTTCTACGACAAAATTAGGAAATGCAGAAACAATAAATTGCCAACGTGGAGACAGTTATGAATTCCCTTAGGGAGCATGACGTTTTTAAAAATAAAAGTGCGACCTTCTTTCCTTCCGGACGTATTCTAGGAATTCTCTTCCCTCAAACAAGACTAACACTGCTGAAGACCAGTTGCCCATTCCTATTGGTTCTAAAAGAGACAAGGGAGAACATTCGACCAATCGGCGCCCTATTTCGGGGAGATACTCGTGTGGTAACCATTGTTCTACGACAAAATTAGGAAATGCAGAAACAATAAATTGCCAACGTGGAGACAGTTATGAATTCCCTTATGGAGCATGACGTTTTTAAAAATAAAAGTGCGACCTTCTTTCCTTTCCTGACGTATTCTAGGAATTCTCTTCTCTCAAACAAGACTAACACTGCTGAAGACCAGTTGCCCATTCCTATTGGTTCTAAAAGAGACAAGGGAGAACATTCGACCAATCGGCGCCCTATTTCGGGGAGATACTCGTGTGGTAACCATTGTTCTACGACAAAATTAGGAAATGCAGAAACAATAAATTGCCAACGTGGAGACAGTTATGAATTCCCTTAGGGAGCATGACGTTTTTAAAAATAAAAGTGCGACCTTCTTTCCTTCCGGACGTATTCTAGGAATTCTCTTCCCTCAAACAAGACTAACACTGCTGAAGACCAGTTGCCCATTCCTATTGGTTCTAAAAGAGACAAGGGAGAACATTCGACCAATCGGCGCCCTATTTCGGGGAGATACTCGTGTGGTAACCATTGTTCTACGACAAAATTAGGAAATGCAGAAACAATAAATTGCCAACGTGGAGACAGTTATGAATTCCCTTATGGAGCATGACGTTTTTAAAAATAAAAGTGCGACCTTCTTTCCTTTCCTGACGTATTCTAGGAATTCTCTTCTCTCAAACAAGACTAACACTGCTGAAGACCAGTTGCCCATTCCTATTGGTTCTAAAAGAGACAAGGGAGAACATTCGACCAATCGGCGCCCTATTTCGGGGAGATACTCGTGTGGTAACCATTGTTCTACGACAAAATTAGGAAATGCAGAAACAATAAATTGCCAACGTGGAGACAGTTATGAATTCCCTTAGGGAGCATGACGTTTTTAAAAATAAAAGTGCGACCTTCTTTCCTTCCGGACGTATTCTAGGAATTCTCTTCTCTCAAACAAGACTAACACTGCTGAAGACCAGTTGCCCATTCCTATTGGTTCTAAAAGAGACAAGGGAGAACATTCGACCAATCGGCGCCCTATTTCGGGGAGATACTCGTGTGGTAACCATTGATCTACGACAAAATTAGGAAATGCAGAAACAATAAATTGCCAACGTGGAGACAGTTATGAATTCCCTTATGGAGCATGACGTTTTTAAAAATAAAAGTGCGACCTTCTTTCCTTTCCTGACGTATTCTAGGAATTCTCTTCTCTCAAACAAGACTAACACTGCTGAAGATCAGTTGCCCATTCCTATTGGTTCTAAAAGAGACAAGGGAGAACATTCGACCAATCGGCGCCCTATTTCGGGGAGATACTCGTGTGGTAACCATTGTTCTACGACAAAATTAGGAAATGCAGAAACAATAAATTGCCAACGTGGAGACAGTTATGAATTCCCTTATGGAGCATGACGTTTTTAAAAATAAAAGTGCGACCTTCTTTCCTTTCCTGACGTATTCTAGGAATTCTCTTCTCTCAAACAAGACTAACACTGCTGAAGACCAGTTGCCCATTCCTATTGGTTCTAAAAGAGACAAGGGAGAACATTCGACCAATCGGCGCCCTATTTCGGGGAGATACTCGTGTGGTAACCATTGTTCTACGACAAAATTAGGAAATGCAGAAACAATAAATTGCCAACGTGGAGACAGTTATGAATTCCCTTAGGGAGCATGACGTTTTTAAAAATAAAAGTGCGACCTTCTTTCCTTCCGGACGTATTCTAGGAATTCTCTTCCTCTCAAACAAGACTAACACTGCTGAAGACCAGTTGCCCATTCCTATTGGTTCTAAAAGAGACAAGGGAGAACATTCGACCAATCGGCGCCCTATTTCGGGGAGATACTCGTGTGGTAACCATTGTTCTACGACAAAATTAGGAAATGCAGAAACAATAAATTGCCAACGTGGAGACAGTTATGAATTCCCTTAGGGAGCATGATGTTTTTAAAAATATAAGTGCGACCTTCTTTCCTTTCCTGACGTATTTTAGGAATTCTTTTCCCTCAAACAAGACTAACACACTGCTGAAGACCAGTTGCCCATTCCTATTGGTTCTAAAAGAGACAAGGGAGAACATTCGACCAATCGGCGCCCTATTTCGGGGAGATACTCGTGTGGTAACCATTGTTCTACGACAAAATTAGGAAATGCAGAAACAATAAATTGCCAACGTGGAGACAGTTATGAATTCCCTTAGGGAGCATGACGTTTTTAAAAATAAAAGTGCGACCTTCTTTCCTTTCCTGACGTATTCTAGGAATTCTCTTCTCTCAAACAAGACTAACACTGCTGAAGACCAGTTGCCCATTCCTATTGGTTCTAAAAGAGACAAGGGAGAACATTCGACCAATCGGCGCCCTATTTCGGGGAGATACTCGTGTGGTAACCATTGTTCTACGACAAAATTAGGAAATGCAGAAACAATAAATTGCCAACGTGGAGACAGTTATGAATTCCCTTATGGAGCATGACGTTTTTAAAAATAAAAGTGCGACCTTCTTTCCTTCCGGACGTATTCTAGGAATTCTCTTCCCTCAAACAAGACTAACACTGCTGAAGACCAGTTGCCCATTCCTATTGGTTCTAAAAGAGACAAGGGAGAACATTCGACCAATCGGCGCCCTATTTCGGGGAGATACTCGTGTGGTAACCATTGTTCTACGACAAAATTAGGAAATGCAGAAACAATAAATTGCCAACGTGGAGACAGTTATGAATTCCCTTATGGAGCATGACGTTTTTAAAAATAAAAGTGCGACCTTCTTTCCTTTCCTGACGTATTCTAGGAATTCTCTTCTCTCAAACAAGACTAACACTGCTGAAGACCAGTTGCCCATTCCTATTGGTTCTAAAAGAGACAAGGGAGAACATTCGACCAATCGGCGCCCTATTTCGGGGAGATACTCGTGTGGTAACCATTGTTCTACGACAAAATTAGGAAATGCAGAAACAATAAATTGCCAACGTGGAGACAGTTATGAATTCCCTTAGGGAGCATGACGTTTTTAAAAATAAAAGTGCGACCTTCTTTCCTTCCGGACGTATTCTAGGAATTCTCTTCTCTCAAACAAGACTAACACTGCTGAAGACCAGTTGCCCATTCCTATTGGTTCTAAAAGAGACAAGGGAGAACATTCGACCAATCGGCGCCCTATTTCGGGGAGATACTCGTGTGGTAACCATTGTTCTACGACAAAATTAGGAAATGCAGAAACAATAAATTGCCAACGTGGAGACAGTTATGAATTCCCTTATGGAGCATGACGTTTTTAAAAATAAAAGTGCGACCTTCTTTCCTTTCCTGACGTATTCTAGGAATTCTCTTCTCTCAAACAAGACTAACACTGCTGAAGACCAGTTGCCCATTCCTATTGGTTCTAAAAGAGACAAGGGAGAACATTCGACCAATCGGCGCCCTATTTCGGGGAGATACTCGTGTGGTAACCATTGTTCTACGACAAAATTAGGAAATGCAGAAACAATAAATTGCCAACGTGGAGACAGTTATGAATTCCCTTAGGGAGCATGACGTTTTTAAAAATAAAAGTGCGACCTTCTTTCCTTCCGGACGTATTCTAGGAATTCTCTTCCCTCAAACAAGACTAACACTGCTGAAGACCAGTTGCCCATTCCTATTGGTTCTAAAAGAGACAAGGGAGAACATTCGACCAATCGGCGCCCTATTTCGGGGAGATACTCGTGTGGTAACCATTGTTCTACGACAAAATTAGGAAATGCAGAAACAATAAATTGCCAACGTGGAGACAGTTATGAATTCCCTTATGGAGCATGACGTTTTTAAAAATAAAAGTGCGACCTTCTTTCCTTTCCTGACGTATTCTAGGAATTCTCTTCTCTCAAACAAGACTAACACTGCTGAAGACCAGTTGCCCATTCCTATTGGTTCTAAAAGAGACAAGGGAGAACATTCGACCAATCGGCGCCCTATTTCGGGGAGATACTCGTGTGGTAACCATTGTTCTACGACAAAATTAGGAAATGCAGAAACAATAAATTGCCAACGTGGAGACAGTTATGAATTCCCTTAGGGAGCATGACGTTTTTAAAAATAAAAGTGCGACCTTCTTTCCTTCCGGACGTATTCTAGGAATTCTCTTCCCTCAAACAAGACTAACACTGCTGAAGACCAGTTGCCCATTCCTATTGGTTCTAAAAGAGACAAGGGAAGAACATTCGACCAATCGGCGCCCTATTTCGGGGAGATACTCGTGTGGTAACCATTGTTCTACGACAAAATTAGGAAATGCAGAAACAATAAATTGCCAACGTGGAGACAGTTATGAATTCCCTTATGGAGCATGACGTTTTTAAAAATAAAAGTGCGACCTTCTTTCCTTTCCTGACGTATTCTAGGAATTCTCTTCTCTCAAACAAGACTAACACTGCTGAAGACCAGTTGCCCATTCCTATTGGTTCTAAAAGAGACAAGGGAGAACATTCGACCAATCGGCGCCCTATTTCGGGGAGATACTCGTGTGGTAACCATTGTTCTACGACAAAATTAGGAAATGCAGAAACAATAAATTGCCAACGTGGAGACAGTTATGAATTCCCTTAGGGAGCATGACGTTTTTAAAAATAAAAGTGCGACCTTCTTTCCTTCCGGACGTATTCTAGGAATTCTCTTCCCTCAAACAAGACTAACACTGCTGAAGACCAGTTGCCCATTCCTATTGGTTCTAAAAGAGAGAAGGGAGAACATTCGACCAATCGGCGCCCTATTTCGGGGAGATACTCGTGTGGTAACCATTGATCTACGACAAAATTAGGAAATGCAGAAACAATAAATTGCCAACGTGGAGACAGTTATGAATTCCCTTATGGAGCATGACGTTTTTAAAAATAAAAGTGCGACCTTCTTTCCTTTCCTGACGTATTCTAGGAATTCTCTTCTCTCAAACAAGACTAACACTGCTGAAGATCAGTTGACCATTCCTATTGGTTCTAAAAGAGACAAGGGAGAACATTCGACCAATCGGCGCCCTATTTCGGGGAGATACTCGTGTGGTAACCATTGTTCTACGACAAAATTAGGAAATGCAGAAACAATAAATTGCCAACGTGGAGACAGTTATGAATTCCCTTATGGGAGCATGACGTTTTTAAAAATAAAAGTGCGACCTTCTTTCCTTTCCTGACGTATTCTAGGAATTCTCTTCTCTCAAACAAGACTAACACTGCTGAAGACCAGTTGCCCATTCCTATTGGTTCTAAAAGAGACAAGGGAGAACATTCGACCAATCGGCGCCCTATTTCGGGGAGATACTCGTGTGGTAACCATTGTTCTACGACAAAATTAGGAAATGCAGAAACAATAAATTGCCAACGTGGAGACAGTTATGAATTCCCTTATGGAGCATGATGTTTTTAAAAATATAAGTGCGACCTTCTTTCCTTTCCTGACGTATTTTAGGAATTCTCTTCCCTCAAACAAGACTCAACACTGCTGAAGACCAGTTGCCCATTCCTATTGGTTCTAAAAGAGACAAGGGAGAACATTCGACCAATCGGCGCCCTATTTCGGGGAGATACTCGTGTGGTAACCATTGTTCTACGACAAAATTAGGAAATGCAGAAACAATAAATTGCCAACGTGGAGACAGTTATGAATTCCCTTATGGAGCATGACGTTTTTAAAAATAAAAGTGCGACCTTCTTTCCTTTCCTGACGTATTCTAGGAATTCTCTTCTCTCAAACAAGACTAACACTGCTGAAGACCAGTTGCCCATTCCTATTGGTTCTAAAAGAGACAAGGGAGAACATTCGACCAATCGGCGCCCTATTTCGGGGAGATACTCGTGTGGTAACCATTGTTCTACGACAAAATTAGGAAATGCAGAAACAATAAATTGCCAACGTGGAGACAGTTATGAATTCCCTTAGGGAGCATGACGTTTTTAAAAATAAAAGTGCGACCTTCTTTCCTTTCCGGACGTATTCTAGGAATTCTCTTCCCTCAAACAAGACTAACACTGCTGAAGACCAGTTGCCCATTCCTATTGGTTCTAAAAGAGACAAGGGAGAACATTCGACCAATCGGCGCCCTATTTCGGGGAGATACTCGTGTGGTAACCATTGTTCTACGACAAAATTAGGAAATGCAGAAACAATAAATTGCCAACGTGGAGACAGTTATGAATTCCCTTATGGAGCATGACGTTTTTAAAAATAAAAGTGCGACCTTCTTTCCTTTCCTGACGTATTCTAGGAATTCTCTTCTCTCAAACAAGACTAACACTGCTGAAGATCAGTTGACCATTCCTATTGGTTCTAAAAGAGACAAGGGAGAACATTCGACCAATCGGCGCCCTATTTCGGGGAGATACTCGTGTGGTAACCATTGTTCTACGACAAAATTAGGAAATGCAGAAACAATAAATTGCCAACGTGGAGACAGTTATGAATTCCCTTATGGAGCATGACGTTTTTAAAAATAAAAGTGCGACCTTCTTTCCTTTCCTGACGTATTCTAGGAATTCTCTTCTCTCAAACAAGACTAACACTGCTGAAGACCAGTTGCCCATTCCTATTGGTTCTAAAAGAGACAAGGGAGAACATTCGACCAATCGGCGCCCTATTTCGGGGAGATACTCGTGTGGTAACCATTGTTCTACGACAAAATTAGGAAATGCAGAAACAATAAATTGCCAACGTGGAGACAGTTATGAATTCCCTTATGGAGCATGACGTTTTTAAAAATAAAAGTGCGACCTTCTTTCCTTTCCTGACGTATTCTAGGAATTCTCTTCTCCTCAAACAAGACTAACACTGCTGAAGACCAGTTGCCCATTCCTATTGGTTCTAAAAGAGACAAGGGAGAACATTCGACCAATCGGCGCCCTATTTCGGGGAGATACTCGTGTGGTAACCATTGTTCTACGACAAAATTAGGAAATGCAGAAACAATAAATTGCCAACGTGGAGACAGTTATGAATTCCCTTATGGAGCATGACGTTTTTAAAAATAAAAGTGCGACCTTCTTTCCTTTCCTGACGTATTCTAGGAATTCTCTTCTCTCAAACAAGACTAACACTGCTGAAGACCAGTTGCCCATTCCTATTGGTTCTAAAAGAGACAAGGGAGAACATTCGACCAATCGGCGCCCTATTTCGGGGAGATACTCGTGTGGTAACCATTGTTCTACGACAAAATTAGGAAATGCAGAAACAATAAATTGCCAACGTGGAGACAGTTATGAATTCCCTTAGGGAGCATGACGTTTTTAAAAATAAAAGTGCGACCTTCTTTCCTTTCCGGACGTATTCTAGGAATTCTCTTTCCCTCAAACAAGACTAACACTGCTGAAGACCAGTTGCCCATTCCTATTGGTTCTAAAAGAGACAAGGGAGAACATTCGACCAATCGGCGCCCTATTTCGGGGAGATACTCGTGTGGTAACCATTGTTCTACGACAAAATTAGGAAATGCAGAAACAATAAATTGCCAACGTGGAGACAGTTATGAATTCCCTTAGGGAGCATGACGTTTTTAAAAATAAAAGTGCGACCTTCTTTCCTTTCCGGACGTATTCTAGGAATTCTCTTCTCCTCAAACAAGACTAACACTGCTGAAGACCAGTTGCCCATTCCTATTGGTTCTAAAAGAGACAAGGGAGAACATTCGACCAATCGGCGCCCTATTTCGGGGAGATACTCGTGTGGTAACCATTGTTCTACGACAAAATTAGGAAATGCAGAAACAATAAATTGCCAACGTGGAGACAGTTATGAATTCCCTTATGGAGCATGACGTTTTTAAAAATAAAAGTGCGACCTTCTTTCCTTTCCTGACGTATTCTAGGAATTCTCTTCTCTCAAACAAGACTAACACTGCTGAAGACCAGTTGCCCATTCCTATTGGTTCTAAAAGAGACAAGGGAGAACATTCGACCAATCGGCGCCCTATTTCGGGGAGATACTCGTGTGGTAACCATTGTTCTACGACAAAATTAGGAAATGCAGAAACAATAAATTGCCAACGTGGAGACAGTTATGAATTCCCTTAGGGAGCATGACGTTTTTAAAAATAAAAGTGCGACCTTCTTTCCTTCCGGACGTATTCTAGGAATTCTCTTCCCTCAAACAAGACTAACACTGCTGAAGACCAGTTGCCCATTCCTATTGGTTCTAAAAGAGACAAGGGAGAACATTCGACCAATCGGCGCCCTATTTCGGGGAGATACTCGTGTGGTAACCATTGTTCTACGACAAAATTAGGAAATGCAGAAACAATAAATTGCCAACGTGGAGACAGTTATGAATTCCCTTATGGAGCATGACGTTTTTAAAAATAAAAGTGCGACCTTCTTTCCTTTCCTGACGTATTCTAGGAATTCTCTTTCCCTCTCAAACAAGACTAACACTGCTGAAGACCAGTTGCCCATTCCTATTGGTTCTAAAAGAGACAAGGGAGAACATTCGACCAATCGGCGCCCTATTTCGGGGAGATACTCGTGTGGTAACCATTGTTCTACGACAAAATTAGGAAATGCAGAAACAATAAATTGCCAACGTGGAGACAGTTATGAATTCCCTTAGGGAGCATGACGTTTTTAAAAATAAAAGTGCGACCTTCTTTCCTTTCCGGACGTATTCTAGGAATTCTCTTCTCTCAAACAAGACTAACACTGCTGAAGACCAGTTGCCCATTCCTATTGGTTCTAAAAGAGACAAGGGAGAACATTCGACCAATCGGCGCCCTATTTCGGGGAGATACTCGTGTGGTAACCATTGTTCTACGACAAAATTAGGAAATGCAGAAACAATAAATTGCCAACGTGGAGACAGTTATGAATTCCCTTATGGAGCATGACGTTTTTAAAAATAAAAGTGCGACCTTCTTTCCTTTCCTGACGTATTCTAGGAATTCTCTTCTCTCAAACAAGACTAACACTGCTGAAGACCAGTTGCCCATTCCTATTGGTTCTAAAAGAGACAAGGGAGAACATTCGACCAATCGGCGCCCTATTTCGGGGAGATACTCGTGTGGTAACCATTGTTCTACGACAAAAATTAGGAAATGCAGAAACAATAAATTGCCAACGTGGAGACAGTTATGAATTCCCTTAGGGAGCATGACGTTTTTAAAAATAAAAGTGCGACCTTCTTTCCTTCCGGACGTATTCTAGGAATTCTCTTCTCTCAAACAAGACTAACACTGCTGAAGACCAGTTGCCCATTCCTATTGGTTCTAAAAGAGACAAGGGAGAACATTCGACCAATCGGCGCCCTATTTCGGGGAGATACTCGTGTGGTAACCATTGTTCTACGACAAAATTAGGAAATGCAGAAACAATAAATTGCCAACGTGGAGACAGTTATGAATTCCCTTATGGAGCATGACGTTTTTAAAAATAAAAGTGCGACCTTCTTTCCTTTCCTGACGTATTCTAGGAATTCTCTTCCCTCAAACAAGACTAACACTGCTGAAGACCAGTTGCCCATTCCTATTGGTTCTAAAAGAGACAAGGGAGAACATTCGACCAATCGGCGCCCTATTTCGGGGAGATACTCGTGTGGTAACCATTGTTCTACGACAAAATTAGGAAATGCAGAAACAATAAATTGCCAACGTGGAGACAGTTATGAATTCCCTTAGGGAGCATGACGTTTTTAAAAATAAAAGTGCGACCTTCTTTCCTTCCGGACGTATTCTAGGAATTCTCTTCTCTCAAACAAGACTAACACTGCTGAAGACCAGTTGCCCATTCCTATTGGTTCTAAAAGAGACAAGGGAGAACATTCGACCAATCGGCGCCCTATTTCGGGGAGATACTCGTGTGGTAACCATTGTTCTACGACAAAATTAGGAAATGCAGAAACAATAAATTGCCAACGTGGAGACAGTTATGAATTCCCTTATGGAGCATGACGTTTTTAAAAATAAAAGTGCGACCTTCTTTCCTTTTCCTGACGTATTCTAGGAATTCTCTTCTCTCAAACAAGACTAACACTGCTGAAGACCAGTTGCCCATTCCTATTGGTTCTAAAAGAGACAAGGGAGAACATTCGACCAATCGGCGCCCTATTTCGGGGAGATACTCGTGTGGTAACCATTGTTCTACGACAAAATTAGGAAATGCAGAAACAATAAATTGCCAACGTGGAGACAGTTATGAATTCCCTTAGGGAGCATGATGTTTTTAAAAATATAAGTGCGACCTTCTTTCCTTTCCTGACGTATTCTTAGGAATTCTCTTCCCTCAAACAAGACTCACACTGCTGAAGACCAGTTGCCCATTCCTATTGGTTCTAAAAGAGACAAGGGAGAACATTCGACCAATCGGCGCCCTATTTCGGGGAGATACTCGTGTGGTAACCATTGTTCTACGACAAAATTAGGAAATGCAGAAACAATAAATTGCCAACGTGGAGACAGTTATGAATTCCCTTATGGAGCATGACGTTTTTAAAAATAAAAGTGCGACCTTCTTTCCTTTCCTGACGTATTCTAGGAATTCTCTTCTCTCAAACAAGACTAACACTGCTGAAGACCAGTTGCCCATTCCTATTGGTTCTAAAAGAGACAAGGGAGAACATTCGACCAATCGGCGCCCTATTTCGGGGAGATACTCGTGTGGTAACCATTGTTCTACGACAAAATTAGGAAATGCAGAAACAATAAATTGCCAACGTGGAGACAGTTATGAATTCCCTTAGGGAGCATGACGTTTTTAAAAATAAAAGTGCGACCTTCTTTCCTTCCGGACGTATTCTAGGAATTCTCTTCCCTCAAACAAGACTAACACTGCTGAAGACCAGTTGCCCATTCCTATTGGTTCTAAAAGAGACAAGGGAGAACATTCGACCAATCGGCGCCCTATTTCGGGGAGATAATCGTGTGGTAACCATTGTTCTACGACAAAATTAGGAAATGCAGAAACAATAAATTGCCAACGTGGAGACAGTTATGAATTCCCTTATGGAGCATGACGTTTTTAAAAATAAAAGTGCGACCTTCTTTCCTTTCCTGACGTATTCTAGGAATTCTCTTCTCTCAAACAAGACTAACACTGCTGAAGACCAGTTGCCCATTCCTATTGGTTCTAAAAGAGACAAGGGAGAACATTCGACCAATCGGCGCCCTATTTCGGGGAGATACTCGTGTGGTAACCATTGTTCTACGACAAAATTAGGAAATGCAGAAACAATAAATTGCCAACGTGGAGACAGTTATGAATTCCCTTAGGGAGCATGACGTTTTTAAAAATAAAAGTGCGACCTTCTTTCCTTCCGGACGTATTCTAGGAATTCTCTTCCCTCAAACAAGACTAACACTGCTGAAGACCAGTTGCCCATTCCTATTGGTTCTAAAAGAGACAAGGGAGAACATTCGACCAATCGGCGCCCTATTTCGGGGAGATACTCGTGTGGTAACCATTGTTCTACGACAAAATTAGGAAATGCAGAAACAATAAATTGCCAACGTGGAGACAGTTATGAATTCCCTTATGGAGCATGACGTTTTTAAAAATAAAAGTGCGACCTTCTTTCCTTTCCTGACGTATTCTAGGAATTCTCTTCTCTCAAACAAGACTAACACTGCTGAAGACCAGTTGCCCATTCCTATTGGTTCTAAAAGAGACAAGGGAGAACATTCGACCAATCGGCGCCCTATTTCGGGGAGATACTCGTGTGGTAACCATTGTTCTACGACAAAATTAGGAAATGCAGAAACAATAAATTGCCAACGTGGAGACAGTTATGAATTCCCTTAGGGAGCATGACGTTTTTAAAAATAAAAGTGCGACCTTCTTTCCTTCCGGACGTATTCTAGGAATTCTCTTCCCTCAAACAAGACTAACACTGCTGAAGACCAGTTGCCCATTCCTATTGGTTCTAAAAGAGAGAAGGGAGAACATTCGACCAATCGGCGCCCTATTTCGGGGAGATACTCGTGTGGTAACCATTGATCTACGACAAAATTAGGAAATGCAGAAACAATAAATTGCCAACGTGGAGACAGTTATGAATTCCCTTATGGAGCATGACGTTTTTAAAAATAAAAGTGCGACCTTCTTTCCTTTCCTGACGTATTCTAGGAATTCTCTTCTCTCAAACAAGACTAACACTGCTGAAGATCAGTTGCCCATTCCTATTGGTTCTAAAAGAGACAAGGGAGAACATTCGACCAATCGGCGCCCTATTTCGGGGAGATACTCGTGTGGTAACCATTGTTCTACGACAAAATTAGGAAATGCAGAAACAATAAATTGCCAACGTGGAGACAGTTATGAATTCCCTTATGGAGCATGATGTTTTTAAAAATATAAGTGCGACCTTCTTTCCTTTCCTGACGTATTTTAGGAATTCTCTTCCCTCAAACAAGACTCACACTGCTGAAGACCAGTTGCCCATTCCTATTGGTTCTAAAAGAGACAAGGGAGAACATTCGACCAATCGGCGCCCTATTTCGGGGAGATACTCGTGTGGTAACCATTGTTCTACGACAAAATTAGGAAATGCAGAAACAATAAATTGCCAACGTGGAGACAGTTATGAATTCCCTTATGGAGCATGACGTTTTTAAAAATAAAAGTGCGACCTTCTTTCCTTTCCTGACGTATTCTAGGAATTCTCTTCTCTCAAACAAGACTAACACTGCTGAAGACCAGTTGCCCATTCCTATTGGTTCTAAAAGAGACAAGGGAGAACATTCGACCAATCGGCGCCCTATTTCGGGGAGATACTCGTGTGGTAACCATTGTTCTACGACAAAATTAGGAAATGCAGAAACAATAAATTGCCAACGTGGAGACAGTTATGAATTCCCTTAGGGAGCATGACGTTTTTAAAAATAAAAGTGCGACCTTCTTTCCTTTCCTGACGTATTCTAGGAATTCTCTTCTCTCAAACAAGACTAACACTGCTGAAGACCAGTTGCCCATTCCTATTGGTTCTAAAAGAGACAAGGGAGAACATTCGACCAATCGGCGCCCTATTTCGGGGAGATACTCGTGTGGTAACCATTGTTCTACGACAAAATTAGGAAATGCAGAAACAATAAATTGCCAACGTGGAGACAGTTATGAATTCCCTTATGGAGCATGACGTTTTTAAAAATAAAAGTGCGACCTTCTTTCCTTTCCTGACGTATTCTAGGAATTCTCTTCTCTCAAACAAGACTAACACTGCTGAAGACCAGTTGCCCATTCCTATTGGTTCTAAAAGAGACAAGGGAGAACATTCGACCAATCGGCGCCCTATTTCGGGGAGATACTCGTGTGGTAACCATTGTTCTACGACAAAATTAGGAAATGCAGAAACAATAAATTGCCAACGTGGAGACAGTTATGAATTCCCTTAGGGAGCATGACGTTTTTAAAAATAAAAGTGCGACCTTCTTTCCTTTCCTGACGTATTCTAGGAATTCTCTTCCCTCAAACAAGACTAACACTGCTGAAGACCAGTTGCCCATTCCTATTGGTTCTAAAAGAGACAAGGGAGAACATTCGACCAATCGGCGCCCTATTTCGGGGAGATACTCGTGTGGTAACCATTGTTCTACGACAAAATTAGGAAATGCAGAAACAATAAATTGCCAACGTGGAGACAGTTATGAATTCCCTTATGGAGCATGACGTTTTTAAAAATAAAAGTGCGACCTTCTTTCCTTTCCTGACGTATTCTAGGAATTCTCTTCTCTCAAACAAGACTAACACTGCTGAAGACCAGTTGCCCATTCCTATTGGTTCTAAAAGAGACAAGGGAGAACATTCGACCAATCGGCGCCCTATTTCGGGGAGATACTCGTGTGGTAACCATTGTTCTACGACAAAATTAGGAAATGCAGAAACAATAAATTGCCAACGTGGAGACAGTTATGAATTCCCTTAGGGAGCATGACGTTTTTAAAAATAAAAGTGCGACCTTCTTTCCTTTCCTGACGTATTCTAGGAATTCTCTTCTCTCAAACAAGACTAACACTGCTGAAGACCAGTTGCCCATTCCTATTGGTTCTAAAAGAGACAAGGGAGAACATTCGACCAATCGGCGCCCTATTTCGGGGAGATACTCGTGTGGTAACCATTGTTCTACGACAAAATTAGGAAATGCAGAAACAATAAATTGCCAACGTGGAGACAGTTATGAATTCCCTTAGGGAGCATGACGTTTTTAAAAATAAAAGTGCGACCTTCTTTCCTTTCCTGACGTATTCTAGGAATTCTCTTCCCTCAAACAAGACTAACACTGCTGAAGACCAGTTGCCCATTCCTATTGGTTCTAAAAGAGACAAGGGAGAACATTCGACCAATCGGCGCCCTATTTCGGGGAGATACTCGTGTGGTAACCATTGTTCTACGACAAAATTAGGAAATGCAGAAACAATAAATTGCCAACGTGGAGACAGTTATGAATTCCCTTATGGAGCATGACGTTTTTAAAAATAAAAGTGCGACCTTCTTTCCTTTCCTGACGTATTCTAGGAATTCTCTTCTCTCAAACAAGACTAACACTGCTGAAGACCAGTTGCCCATTCCTATTGGTTCTAAAAGAGACAAGGGAGAACATTCGACCAATCGGCGCCCTATTTCGGGGAGATACTCGTGTGGTAACCATTGTTCTACGACAAAATTAGGAAATGCAGAAACAATAAATTGCCAACGTGGAGACAGTTATGAATTCCCTTAGGGAGCATGACGTTTTTAAAAATAAAAGTGCGACCTTCTTTCCTTTCCTGACGTATTCTAGGAATTCTCTTCTCTCAAACAAGACTAACACTGCTGAAGACCAGTTGCCCATTCCTATTGGTTCTAAAAGAGACAAGGGAGAACATTCGACCAATCGGCGCCCTATTTCGGGGAGATACTCGTGTGGTAACCATTGTTCTACGACAAAATTAGGAAATGCAGAAACAATAAATTGCCAACGTGGAGACAGTTATGAATTCCCTTCGGGAGCATGACGTTTTTAAAAATAAAAGTGCGACCTTCTTTCCTTTCCTGACGTATTCTAGGAATTCTCTTCTCTCAAACAAGACTAACACTGCTGAAGACCAGTTGCCCATTCCTATTGGTTCTAAAAGAGACAAGGGAGAACATTCGACCAATCGGCGCCCTATTTCGGGGAGATACTCGTGTGGTAACCATTGTTCTACGACAAAATTAGGAAATGCAGAAACAATAAATTGCCAACGTGGAGACAGTTATGAATTCCCTTATGGAGCATGACGTTTTTAAAAATAAAAGTGCGACCTTCTTTCCTTTCCTGACGTATTCTAGGAATTCTCTTCTCTCAAACAAGACTAACACTGCTGAAGACCAGTTGCCCATTCCTATTGGTTCTAAAAGAGACAAGGGAGAACATTCGACCAATCGGCGCCCTATTTCGGGGAGATACTCGTGTGGTAACCATTGTTCTACGACAAAATTAGGAAATGCAGAAACAATAAATTGCCAACGTGGAGACAGTTATGAATTCCCTTAGGGAGCATGACGTTTTTAAAAATAAAAGTGCGACCTTCTTTCCTTTCCTGACGTATTCTAGGAATTCTCTTCCCTCAAACAAGACTAACACTGCTGAAGACCAGTTGCCCATTCCTATTGGTTCTAAAAGAGACAAGGGAGAACATTCGACCAATCGGCGCCCTATTTCGGGGAGATACTCGTGTGGTAACCATTGTTCTACGACAAAATTAGGAAATGCAGAAACAATAAATTGCCAACGTGGAGACAGTTATGAATTCCCTTATGGAGCATGACGTTTTTAAAAATAAAAGTGCGACCTTCTTTCCTTTCCTGACGTATTCTAGGAATTTTCTTCTCTCAAACAAGACTAACACTGCTGAAGACCAGTTGCCCATTCCTATTGGTTCTAAAAGAGACAAGGGAGAACATTCGACCAATCGGCGCCCTATTTCGGGGAGATACTCGTGTGGTAACCATTGTTCTACGACAAAATTAGGAAATGCAGAAACAATAAATTGCCAACGTGGAGACAGTTATGAATTCCCTTATGGAGCATGACGTTTTTAAAAATAAAAGTGCGACCTTCTTTCCTTTCCTGACGTATTCTAGGAATTCTCTTCCCTCAAACAAGACTAACACTGCTGAAGACCAGTTGCCCATTCCTATTGGTTCTAAAAGAGACAAGGGAGAACATTCGACCAATCGGCGCCCTATTTCGGGGAGATACTCGTGTGGTAACCATTGTTCTACGACAAAATTAGGAAATGCAGAAACAATAAATTGCCAACGTGGAGACAGTTATGAATTCCCTTATGGAGCATGACGTTTTTAAAAATAAAAGTGCGACCTTCTTTCCTTTCCTGACGTATTCTAGGAATTCTCTTCCCTCAAACAAGACTAACACTGCTGAAGACCAGTTGCCCATTCCTATTGGTTCTAAAAGAGACAAGGGAGAACATTCGACCAATCGGCGCCCTATTTCGGGGAGATACTCGTGTGGTAACCATTGTTCTACGACAAAATTAGGAAATGCAGAAACAATAAATTGCCAACGTGGAGACAGTTATGAATTCCCTTATGGAGCATGACGTTTTTAAAAATAAAAGTGCGACCTTCTTTCCTTTCCTGACGTATTCTAGGAATTCTCTTCCCTCAAACAAGACTAACACTGCTGAAGACCAGTTGCCCATTCCTATTGGTTCTAAAAGAGACAAGGGAGAACATTCGACCAATCGGCGCCCTATTTCGGGGAGATACTCGTGTGGTAACCATTGTTCTACGACAAAATTAGGAAATGCAGAAACAATAAATTGCCAACGTGGAGACAGTTATGAATTCCCTTATGGAGCATGACGTTTTTAAAAATAAAAGTGCGACCTTCTTTCCTTTCCTGACGTATTCTAGGAATTCTCTTCCCTCAAACAAGACTAACACTGCTGAAGATCAGTTGCCCATTCCTATTGGTTCTAAAAGAGAGAAGGGAGAACATTCGACCAATCGGCGCCCTATTTCGGGGAGATACTCGTGTGGTAACCATTGTTCTACGACAAAATTAGGAAATGCAGAAACAATAAATTGCCAACGTGGAGACAGTTATGAATTCCCTTAGGGAGCATGACGTTTTTAAAAATAAAAGTGCGACCTTCTTTCCTTCCGGACGTATTCTAGGAATTCTCTTCCCTCAAACAAGACTAACACTGCTGAAGACCAGTTGCCCATTCCTATTGGTTCTAAAAGAGAGAAGGGAGAACATTCGACCAATCGGCGCCCTATTTCGGGGAGATACTCGTGTGGTAACCATTGTTCTACGACAAAATTAGGAAATGCAGAAACAATAAATTGCCAACGTGGAGACAGTTATGAATTCCCTTATGGAGCATGACGTTTTTAAAAATAAAAGTGCGACCTTCTTTCCTTTCCTGACGTATTCTAGGAATTCCCTCTTCCCTCAAACAAGACTAACACTGCTGAAGATCAGTTGCCCATTCCTATTGGTTCTAAAAGAGAGAAGGGAGAACATTCGACCAATCGGCGGCCTATTTCAGTGAGATACTCGTGTGGTAACCATTGTTCTACGACAAAATTAGGAAATGCAGAAACAATAAATTGCCAACGTGGAGACAGTTATGAATTCCCTTAGGGAGCATGACGTTTTTAAAAATAAAAGTGCGACCTTCTTTCCTTCCTGACGTATTCTATGAATTCTCTTCCCTCAAACAAGACTAACACTGCTGAAGACCAGTTGCCCATTCCTATTGGTTCTAAAAGAGAGAAGGGAGAACATTCGACCAATCGGCGCCCTATTTCGGGGAGATACTCGTGTGGTAACCATTGTTCTACGACAAAATTAGGAAATGCAGAAACAATAAATTGCCAACGTGGAGACAGTTATGAATTCCCTTATGGAGCATGACGTTTTTAAAAATAAAAGTGCGACCTTCTTTCCTTTCCTGACGTATTCTAGGAATTCTCTTCCCTCAAACAAGACTAACACTGCTGAAGATCAGTTGCCCATTCCTATTGGTTCTAAAAGAGAGAAGGGAGAACATTCGACCAATCGGCGGCCTATTTCAGTGAGATACTCGTGTGGTAACCATTGTTCTACGACAAAATTAGGAAATGCAGAAACAATAAATTGCCAACGTGGAGACAGTTATGAATTCCCTTAGGGAGCATGACGTTTTTAAAAATAAAAGTGCGACCTTCTTTCCTTTCCGGACGTATTCTAGGAATTCTCTTCCCTCAAACAAGACTAACACTGCTGAAGACCAGTTGCCCATTCCTATTGGTTCTAAAAGAGAGAAGGGAGAACATTCGACCAATCGGCGCCCTATTTCGGGGAGATACTCGTGTGGTAACCATTGATCTACGACAAAATTAGGAAATGCAGAAACAATAAATTGCCAACGTGGAGACAGTTATGAATTCCCTACGGGAGCATGACGTTTTTAAAAATAAAAGTGCGACCTTCTTTCCTTTCCTGACGTATTCTAGGAATTCTCTTCCCTCAATTAAGACTATAACACTGCTGAACTAGCACAGAAACACTTGCGACGAGAAACTCTTAGTGTTGAACATCTAGAAAATTAATCAGCGAGTTGTTTGATTTTCAATAAAATTGAAAATGGCCGTGTAGTATACAAATTTTGAATTTGTGAATCCGTTTATTGGTGTAAATATGACAGGAATGGTAAATCAGAATACGAAAACTTGATATATATACATATATGTCATATTTAAACTAATAAACGGATTCACACCTTCAAATTTTGTTTTGTACAATGGTGTAATCCTATATTTCATTCATTGATATTCTGCGCCTCCTCACAGGAATGATTATGTACCGTCTAATCCTCCAGATTCGCTATATATGAATCCCGGTTGCTTAGACTGGCGAATCCTGTGATGGTAATATTCAAATTAATCGGAAACTTATTGGTCGTTCTGGGTGGTGTAGTGGTTAGCATACTTGGGAGCTATCCGAGAGATGCGGGCTCGATTCCCACTCCAGGACGACGAAATTGTCAAGTTTTCGGATATTTTCTGACTTAATATCCATGTGCATATTTACACCAATAAACGACGTTTAATCCCGTATTTCATTCATTGACATTCTGTGCCTCCGGGCAATCACGGGAATGAATTCTAATCCTCCAGATTCGCTGTATATTAATGCCAGTTGCTACGAGTAGCAAATCTTGTAATGGTAATATTCAAATTCAATCGGAAACTTGAAACTTGGTCGTTCTGGGTTTTGTGGTGGTCAGCATACTCTGGCGCTATCCGGGAGACGCGGATTCGATTCCCGCTCCAGGACGACGAAATTTTTACGTTTTCGGATACTATCTGACTTACTATTTATGCCATATTTACACCAATAAAACTTCAAAAGTTGTATTGTACAATGGTGTAATCCCGTATTTCATTCATTGGCCGTGTATTATTCCAAACCAAACATTATGCAAAAACCATTGGTTCCAAATAGGCGTGCAGCCATATTTTAATGAGGCAAATTTCTTTTCGTAAATTTTATAATAATGTGATAGTAAGATAATATTTTGAATCTCCCTCCCCCAAATTGATTTTAAATAGTCATTATAAACATTCTTGTGAATTTATTTGACGGCAGTATCATTCTGGCATGCAGGGAAACAAACACAATTCTATGTTGCTACACTTCCAGGAACAAACTCTCAAACGTGGATGTGTTAAAGATACCATAAGACGATTATATGAATATCAAACGTGCAAAAGGGAAATTTTGTACTTTGGACATGTTTACAAGTAATGGAAGTAAAATAAGTGAGATCTTTAAATAAGAATGTAGACAAATAATGTGATAAGACGAGTAAGTAGGAAACTACCCGATAGAAATATTTGTTTTATTACACCAACAGTAATGGGACAAACACTTTAATTTTAATGTACAATAGAAAAATGTATTCATGATGAAAAACTATGATTCTTCAATATGCCGTGAAAATGTTAAAATCTGTGATGTACGCAGTGACGTGAAAAATGTTAGGAAGCATTGATGTAAACAAACGAATTAGAAAGGTATTTTATCTGAGAAGCCAAGATTCAAGCTCCGGACACGTGATCTCCGAAATTGGATGTCGCTGAAGAGCTTGCCTGATCGACCGTTGTAAAAAAACGTTACATTAACCTGTCCCGAAATTAAGCGAAAGCCTAATTTCACTGCACCCCTTGATAAGCGAAGCCCAACAGGATATTAAACGACACTCTCGTAATACTACGCGGCAACATTTTACGGCCGTCGAACTGAGGCCGCCGGCCACTAAATCCAGGATTTAATCCTGCTGTGTCGTCAAGCTCAGTGAGATCCATCAGCCCTTATCTGAAGACAACAAGAGCCATTTACACTGGGAGTACAGAGTACGTCCGCCAGGATCTTCGCAGGCAAATGTCGAGGGTTATCTCTCTCAGAATAGGCTGGCTGCACACACGATGCGGGGGAGGACAGATTATGAAGCTAAATTACGCAGCCAATAGATCTCGTTTCCCGATGTTTACCAGTGGACGCCTGATTGATTGATTGAGTTGCTGCAGTTCCACAATACACACATCAACAGCAGGGTCACGATACTGGCGCAAAAGCGAAGCAGTTATGGCAACATTAAACATCTTAGGGGCTACACCAAATTCTAAACTATCTCTTTGCTAGGTTACGCATTCGCGCGTGCGCACATGCGTTCACAAAGTGTATTAAAAAAAATACAGTACATGCTACTTATTAACATATTTTTAACTCACCGCAAAGTGATTCAGTTCATTTTCTAACCCATACAACAGGCAAAATCCGAATCCAAAATTAAAAAGGAATATTATTTATTATACACTTAGATGTGCGAAATCTTTTTCAAGATTGTTCTCGATGTGTTGAATTTCTATGAAGACTAAAATATTGTCCTGTTCTAGAGCGGGAACCGAACTCACATTCCCGGATTTCAGTGTACATGTGATGATTATCGATAGATTATTCAAAGGAAACAGAATATAAATTCTGAATTTGCTTCTAGTTCTAACACTTACTTGGTCATCCATGTAACACCTCTCAGAAAACTTGAAAATTTCATCGCCCTGGAGCGCGAATTAAACTCGCATTTCCCGATTTCCGTTCGAGTATGTTAACCGTTACACCACCCAGGACAGTGAAGTTCCAAGCCGCTGAGACTTTTTCAAGTTTTCTGAGAGATGTTCCATGGATGACCAGTAAGTGTTACAAGCAAATTCAGAATTTATATTCTGTTTGCATTGAATGTTCGATTGATTTCCCATGTATTATGAAGAATATTTCTTCCTTCATTCAATTATCGATAATAGCAAATTCCTGCATCAAGAGTAATGACCACCAAATGTTTTATGAGAGCATTTTTGTGCTTAACATGATGTCCTATTAATCGCCATGTGCTTGTGAAATTAAATATTAAGTCTCTTCCATGACAAGTCTCATCTGCGGGAATCCGCTGCACGCATTTTGGAAAAATTGACAAAGGTGGGTGCCAAAGAACAGGTGGATGCCTTCACAATCCCTTTTTCAGCTACAATCTCTGTTCCCTGACCCTAACTACGTTTCGTGAGTCTTGGTGTTTGCATTATGTTAACACCAAGGCTCATTAAAAAGCTATCATGGCTATATTCATTCTTCTGCAGTAACTCTGTTTATGAATGGACAAAAGCTACTCTCTAATCGATCGATCTTCAGTTTTTCTCATAAATGTTTTTCTGTACATCTTTGGGGCAACACCAAATGTTAAGCTATTTCTTTGCAAGGTTACACAGGCACGCGTGCGCACATATATTCGCACATTTAGAAATAAAAAGGAAAGAGTAGGATATTTTATGCAATACCTCCCCCCCCCTTCTCCCCAACCTCCACCACCACCTGTGCGGTTTTCGTATGGTTCATCGTCGACAAGCCCATCTGTACTATCCGAACAAATACAATAGACCAGTTTCTAACGAGGAGCTAGGAACCAAAAGAAACTCTCATTGAATCTGGACTCTCGCTAAATTCGTTTTCGGGTGAAAATTTCCACCATGTAAAAGATGCATACGTTTACATTATACAGATCCATAACAGTTGGACCTACTTGAAATATTTAATTAACTACATTAGAGTTATAGCTAACTGCCACATGAGATGACAGCTGTTTAACAACAAGCTACTCAAGAAGAAGCAGCAGCACCGATCCTCTCAGTGCAACGCTCACTTGGAGAATGAAGGGAGGCAATGGACACAATCCCAGAAATTATTACCGCCTGTTTCCTTTTCGGCGACGTCCCCATTCCATTATTGCTCTATCCCTCTACACACTTATCGCCCAGAAATCCACTTCCATGTGCTCCACCTATTCTCTTTTTCTTAGGAGTAGATCACCTGTTTTCAACTCTGCTGACACCCTACTTTGAATCCATAACACCTTGGAGGGGGAGCGAAGAAAGTTTCTTACACAGTTCTCTTGTTGAGCATTTTATGTATTCCCCACCCCATAGCTTTCCTATCATCATTCCTCCACTAGCAGTTTCGTCCTGTATGCCACCATTTTGATTTTCCCGTTCCAGGAGAGTGGCAGCAGATTTCCTCTGCCTCGTTCAATATGGAATTCCGTTAAATTTTATTATTTTGCTTGTAAAATTTGACCATCTTAGTTTTTCTCTCGCTCGCTAAATCCTGGGATTTCATTAAAGTTTGTTCTTCATAAATAATCATATTAACTTTGAATCACAAACAAAAGCTTCTGTTTTGCTTAATCTTATAAACAATCAAATTAACTTTTTACCAAACTAAAGCTCTTGTTTCGCTCGTGAAATCCGAGAGCTCGCTAAATACGGGTCCGTTATAAGTGGGATCCACTGTAGTCTCAAATCAAGACTATGAACAAAGAATACCTGCAGTTTTAAATTTATACGAGTGAAGCAATTTCTCACACAAGTTGCTTATAGAAGAATGCAGGGATCCTTAATAAAGTGCAGGAAATTAAATATAGGGATCAGACAACACGCTTACGTTCAAGACGAACCGTTATCTTGCATCCAGCAAACAAAGGCTACGCTGATATATATCCGATGAGAACAGTTGAACGAAGCTGATGCTATCATTAATATCCAATGTTACATTCTGTGTGTCTGAAAACTCACTGCTCGTTCCATCGCTTCAATCGTGCAGAGTCAGTTTTTGTAAATCCCACAATTTTCGTTGATGAATAGCGTTTAATAACAGCCATGATAGCAGAAATAAATGAGTTACGAAATAAATTTTGCAAAGGATCTGAAAGACTGTCGATTGGGACTAATTCACGGATATGAACAGCATTAGAACTGATGAAACAATCAACAGCGTATAAAGCTTTTGGCTGATTCCGCTGTTTCTGATGAGGAAACATGCCTGTTAAAGAAAACAAACTGCCTACGTGAAAGCCTGTCCACCATAGAAATAACGATTACCACCATAGAAATAACGCAGTAAATTAAAAAATAATTTACTGCGAAATAGCAGATGGGACAGGAGCGGATTTACAGGGAATCCCACCAAGTCGAGGAGAGGGGGCCCGATACTAGGGACCCTTTTCTCGCTTTCTTTTTCTTAGTTTTCTTAAAAAGAAAAAAAAATATGAGGGATAAATTCTCGGCTCTGATTTTTGGGATAGCATGATTCTGTCTGAACAAGAATGTCATCTACATGTATGAATTTATTATCAGGTTTACTAAAAATCAGTTTGCGAAATATATTACTGAGCTCAGAAAATGGGGTTTTATTTCTGACCAGTTTCCTCAGAACGTAATGAACATTATGCTCTTTAATTCGGTGTTTACAGTAAAAAAAAATCTTACTGCCTTAGCAAGAAAAATATTGCTAAGGCAGTAAGCAATACTTCTAGTTAATACAGACATTTAACGTGGACCTGGAACATCAAACAAAGATCTTTGCTCTTTCCACGTTTATAAGTGAGTCACGGAAAAATTCTCATTGGCCGCCACCGGGAGTCGAACCCGTGACTCACTTATAAACGTGGAAAGAGCGAAGATCTTTGTTTGATGTTAATGGTCCACGTTAAATGTCTGTATTAATTATTCATTCGCCTTCTAGTTATTTCTTCAGTTGCTGCTTACAATCTTTGGTGAATCCCCGGCATTGTTGTGCGGAGCTCCAAGAGGCAACCTGCCAAATTGGCTTGGTAGTTAGCGTGTGTGAGTATGGAGGAATTCGAGGCCGCCGTGGTGCAGCGGAAGCATATCCGGCGCGTAACTGGAAGACCCTGGGTTCGACTCCCGGTGGCGGCCAATGAGAATTTTTCCGTGACTCACTTATAAACGTGCAAAGAGCGAAGATCTTTGTTTGAAATACTTCCAGTTGCCATAACAAGTAGGAATTGTTTCTTTGTTTTTATAGCAAAACACATTCAGGTGCATGAACAATTATTATATTTTGTAGGTACTCAGAATTTTGCTGCTGCAGCCAAAAATTCATAAGTTGTACACAATGTATGCTGATCCAACCAAATACACTTGTTTTGTATGCCACGTTTACTACCATTAACAATTTTACAACGCACAAAACCTTATACCTAACCACTTAGCTAGATGTTTAGTTGGCGCATCGGAAACTCCCCCCAAGCAAACACGTTTTGCTACATATAGTGTCCAACTATCCGTGATCCTATCGTATGTTTTTGCCTTTCCTCCACTCAGTACCATCCCATTTCCCACGTGTAACACTAGTCATAGCGCCATCCACTTTTTTTTCGGGGAGGGGGGGGGGGTTAACGACCGCAGTAATTTGTTTTTCCTGATTTACGGTCATTGGTTCTAGGGAAGGGGGAGAACCATTTCTGTAAGACAAATACAACATCCATGTCTCACCAACGCTTAGACAACCGTCCCACTGGGGTGGCGTTCTGTATGTTCGTTTCATTATAGTAATTATGGAGGCAACAATAACGGCAACAATTCCTTCCAAGTGATATTATTCAGAGATTTGAAGGTAGGCAAATCCAACTGTATTGTGTGGTGACTGTTCGAAATAAATTCGAATATTTGTTGCAATATTGTGATCGGAGTTGCTGAAAATGATTAAGCCTATGTCTGTACATATTTCACGACTCACTGAAATAAGGCACTATACGCGATTTTGACAACTTTCAGCTGAAAACTAATCGCCAGAGCAGGAAAGATATTTAACCTTAAACTTATTCATTTTAATCTACGATATTTAAAATAGAACTTTTTCCTAGCATTTCATTTTTAAAACAGCATGTTTAGATAGCAAAGTTTATTTGCTGAAAACTAATCTGTAACAGAAAATTTGCTGAGTTAGAACCAGCAAAACTGTCGCTTGGGCAGCAATAACTGATTACCACAAACACCAGAAATCTTGCTGCTGTTACGAAATGGAATTCCGCTAATGCAGATAATACGCATAGGATAGCTATTTGCTGAGACTTATATCGTGGAGAGAATTCTAGCACTATACCCACAATTCTCTACGGCATAAGCCTGAGGTTCCGCGAAAGAGGAGTCAGCATTCAGTTCAGCGTCCACACAGCCCTCAGAAGTCTCATGTTGTGCAGACGAGAAGTTAGAATTCAGTTAAATAGCGCTACGTGAGGTATCCATATGAACGCACACTGTCTTTTGGACTGCCCGTTTCTTCTTTGCGGCTTTAATGTTTCTTAAGTCGATTTTTATAACAGACACAGCAACTCGTTCCACAGTTTAAGGTATACATTTACCTTTACGGAAGTTGGACATTGAAGCAGACTTCCTTGCGTCCGGTGCAAGCTATACAAGACTCAACCTCGTGTCCCAGATTGGTGCACTTTCAATAGAATCATAAAGAAAAAGAATAAGTGTACCAAAACAAACATTGAAGCATCTGCTTTTTTCACAACTCCAGTGAATGAGAATTCCGGGATAGGGATGTTATCCCTTACTGTCGACCCCATAACATCTGCGTAAGGCATTAACGTGCAGTGCACCACATGATATGATATTTGAAGAAGTTTTAGGAAGGGAGTGTCTGACCCCAGGTCTAAAACTGCCCTTAGAAATGAGAAACTAGGAGATCAGAGTAAATAAGCTCAATAGGAAAGACAAACAGAAAAATATAGTGAAAGGAGACGGTGATCTGTGAAACAACTCTGTCTAGAAGGGGGGAAAGGGAACGAAGCACCGCACAACATCGCAGAGAACCACAACACCAACCAGCCGCCCGACGCACCAGGGTGTGACTGAAACTCAACGATATCAATTTTAAATGTACAAGCAGAATGCAATTTCGCCATCTCGATGCTAATCTGAAAAAGAAGGGTGTGGTGGTCTGTCTAACACCCACCAGTGTTCACATACTTACTCTCTCTGTCAAGGGGGGTCAACGATCGCCGCCTTAGTTCTGGGATACCTAAGGAATTCGCTGGGATTGTAATCAACCGCGCCCCTAACAAGTCCATTTGGATGGGTTTCCGCTTTCTTGAAGAACTTTCTGGCGAGTCTGATGGAAAACTCATGTACCTTCTCGATCCCAAGTCTGTTCCTCAGGTTCCGAAGTGAGGTCCGAGGGGGAGCCCCAGTGATCATTCGGAGTGCTCGGCTCTGCACCTTCTCGATTCTTTCTCGCTGTTTCCTACTAATACTGATCCAAATGGAGGAAGCGTAGGTAAGCACCGGCCTGACGACCGTCTTGTAGCAGTACTTTGTGCAGTGTTGTAAGGAAGCTTCTCTGGCGGAGTAGTGAAGCTAGCTGTCCAAGGCATTGTCTAGCTTTATTCGTGCGGTAGCTGGTGTTCGCCAACCACGAAAGTCGACAATCCAGTTGGAGCCCTAGGTATTTAGTGTAGGTAGCCCAGGGGATTATCTCTTGAAACATAACGAGTTTCGGTATTCCTTGGAGAGATCCAAAAAAACATCAGCGCACTGCTCTCTTAGACGGATTGATCTTTATCCGCCAGTCAGTGTAGTAGGTTTCCAGCTGAGAGAGAAAGTCCTGGAGGAGCTTCACTGCTCTGCTTTTGTTCAGGGACATGATGACAACAGCTGTATCATCTGCGCACATCATGACCTGCATTTGTTTGGGTTTGGGTAAGTCGTGCAGATAAATGGAGAACAGCGTTGGTCCAAGAACCGAACCCTGAGAAACAAACGCCAGCCCGAATCTTCTTTTCCGAAGAAAGCTCACTGTTAATCTTAACAGTGAACCTGCGGCTGTTGAGGTAAGAGCCAATCAGCTCAACAAGTGGGCGAGGGCATCGAAGCTTCTGCAGCTTGTGCAGGTGACCATCCTGCCAAACGCAATCAAAAGCCTTGCTGATACCCAGGAAGATAGCAGTGGAATACTCGCTCTTATCTCGTCCTTCAGAAACGAATTCCGTAAGTCTGATCAACTGGTGGGACGTAGCAGCGTGCTTAGCCCGGAAACCACCCTGTTCGTCAGCAATCACACCATTTGCTTCACAGAACTCAAGAAGCCGAGAGAGGATGACCCTCTCAAGGAGCTTACCCAGGACGGAAAAGAGAGATATTGGACGGTAGTTCACAGGTAAGGTATGATTAGTTCCAGGTTTGGGCAACACCACTACCACTGCTTTTTCCCAGTCCCTAGGGAAATACTTCAGCCGGAGAGACCCGTTAAAAATCTCCACTAGTACCGGAATCCAGCTCTCAGGGAGCAGTTGAACAGCTCTTGCCGAAACTCCATCTCTTCCGGGAGCTTCCTTCACCTTTAGCTCTTTGATGTGTCGATTTACCTCGAGGTAACTAACAGGCGAGATGACCTCATCTGTACCACAGAGTCATCCTTTCCCATATATAGGTACAGTTTTAACAAACTGTTTTCAAGCCACCAACGCAAGGGAAGAACCTCACCACGACAGGCATCAACGCAAAGTCCGAAAAGTGTGCAATCTTAAAAAAAAATTTCATGCCCGAAGGTTTGGTCAAATATATTCTCATTGCTGGACTGTGTTGCCTATTCTCCTGATACCCACGGAGGTATCAGGAGAGTGCCAAACTCGAACGGAAAGCGGTTGCTTCTGCGCAATCCTTATCGTAATAAATAGGGAGAAACAGGATTTTAGACGTCTTCTTTTTTTTTTTTTTTTAAATTGGAGGTTTAACGACCACCGTGAGCAACTCAATGGGCTATAAGCAGTCGCCCGTCCCTAATTTAGGGTCACTGGTTCCAGCCTGTGCCGTAAGACAAACACAACATCCATGCCTGACCGGGATTCGAACCCGGACCCCTTACGGACGAATGATCAGAGGCCAGCGCCTTAGACCACTGCGCCACCGGGGCGGCTTAGACGTCTTCAATCCACCGAAAATGGTGTAGCTTTGCGGTACGGTGCAGGGAGTAAATAAAGTTCACGAAACACAGGAAATAATAGCAAACCATGTTGCAAACGAAATTTATATTTTGCCCCTAGGTTTTTATTAACATCTATGTAAAACATTTTTTCAAAAAAACAGTGCTACCAAAATATATTATTTTTTTCATTCCATTTCCGTAAGTTCTGGTACTCTTGCAATTTTTATTTTGTATCGGAGTTTAACGACCACTTTTAGATTAGCAGGAGTAAAATCTAAAGGCTATAAACAGTCACCCATCTCTAATTTCCTGGATTTAGGGCCAGTGGTTTTAATGAAGAAAGACAACCCACCACCCACAGCTAATCAGGACTCGAACCCGGACCCATCTCCGACAAATGGTCAGAAGCCAACGAATCAGACCCGTTGTAACGTAAACACAGGACTCAACAATTACGAGGCGTTTCTTTAAGCTTTCCACATTGCCTCCAAGTCTATTTCACGTGACCAGAGGTTTAAAAAAATCTTTCGGCAGTATTACTTCGAAATTTAAGCCCGTTGTACCACAAACTTCATGGCACTAGCGTCCCGCGACAGCGATATCCACATGTATCGAGTTATTTCATTGGCAGCAATAAAACCGGCACCCACCAATTGGCGACCGGCACTGAAACGGCACTTGTTGTTTACAGACGCTAGTGTTCGTATACGTCGTCGAAGTCGTGACACAGGCTGTTTACATCTTAGTTAACATTAGTTTCTTCATTGGCGGCTGTCGGTACAAATCGAACAATTTAACCTGTTTGCAGTATACATCCAAATATAAAAATGGCAATTCTTCCACAAACGGGCGCATTCCTCATTTCTCACAGCTAAGACAGCGGAACGCTAGAACAGCTGCGCTAGAGCAATCTACTGTTTTCGATCTGGCAATGCATCTGTTGTTGTTTACATTCGAATGCAAACATTATGGGTGGTTATCTTTGCATTCTGTTCTTATTTTTTTATTCATCATGATGACTAACGTTGGTTTCATAAAAAAAAAAAAATATTTCGTGTACTAAATGAAAACTATAACTGAGATGTTGAAAAAGAACTAAAAAAAAATTAACGATCTTACCTCTATATACGTTGGGAGACTGATAAAAAATTATACTTTCGTATTTACAGTAAGTATTTTAATTAGTACAGAGAAATATATAGCAAAAGACAATTAAAGAAGAAAAGCAGCGATATTTATTGCCATTCGTGATTCCTTATTATTTCAAGGGTAGATAGCGAACCATATCTTTCACACCATGATATGCATGTTTTTCTATCTCGTACGCCATCGTTAACGAGACTATACAAATTCCATTGAGGCATTATAAAATACAACAGACCAATTAAACCACAACTTTATGGAATTTTAATACTATCGAAGGGTAATGTGGACGGACAACTTAATATTTACTGAGCGTTGCCAGATCGAAAATAGTAGATTGCTCGCGAAGCTGTTCTAGCGTTCCGCTGCAAACAAGAAGTGCCGTTTCAGTGCCGGTCGACAGTTGGTGGGTGCCGGTTTTATTGCTGCCAATGAGATAACTCGATACATGTAGATATCGCTGTCGCGAGACGCTAGTACTTCTGGCCTTTATCTCGATAGAAAAACGAGCGGTATAGAAGGTTCCTTGATGAAGCCATAACACCTATCCTAAGCCTCACACACATCTTACCCACTGACTCTAGACCCACTGAACAGATATCCTTGATGAAATTGACTGAATCTCTTCAAAGTCTGCTTCTCTGGAAGAGCTACAGAAGTCATGTGGTGTTAACGTTGCGCATATTTTTCCAAGCGCAGTACTCTACTTGTGAGAGCGGGCGCATTATTTATGCCCGAGAAATAATGAACTGAAACATTATGCCTATATTATTAGTAAAACATATCTTAACGGACTAATGAGAAGAAACATTATGTTGATGTAGTATCATGTTAATATGTGTTCAGACGGACTTAGGAGGAAAGCATCCATATATTATATATGTGTAATTATTAACTGAACTTAAAATAGGGTTCAAATGTATCAAGAGCAATAGATTGTTCCAGAACATTTTTCAAAGGTATTGGTATGTGACAAAATGCTTCTGAAATTCTCATGCTCTGGGAAACGAGATGCCGTTCCCAAGCAGATAGACATCAGCAATTAAGCAAGCGACATCCGCTAGTATTGTCAGCTGAGAGCAGACGCCTGAATGTCTGGAAACCTATACTATACTCAGTGTATCCCTGTAGCAGTGTGCATTATATTCGATGTTTTGCTGTACTTTGCGGAAAGTTAAGTCTGTCAAAGAGAAAATCGCTAATGGGACATCAGACGCGCCGACCATCTAGTGCAGAAGCGAAGAATTCGTAAACAGGAAGGGCGAGGTTAGCTAACGGAGAAAGAAACGCGCTGGTCATCGTGACGTCGACGCCAGCAGGGAGAGCAAGAACGGAGTGGAACGCCTGGGGCCATGAACGCGCACGTGACGGGTGCGCAGCGCCGACGAAGCCGGGATAGGTAGGCGCATGAGAGAATTTAATGAGTTAGTCTCTTTACGGGAAGCGGAGGAAGAAGTTCTCCTGTAGACGAGACTCGAGGTATTTTGGAGATGAACAGATACCCAGTGTTACGGATCCGATAGTTTCAGTCCAGTAGTGAAACAGTGTTGAGGTATCTTTGCGAAAATAGTTTTTTTTTAAACCGTGGCACAGGTCCCGGAAATTAGGGAATCTCACGAGCTTTACTTAAATTATCCCAAGAGGGGATAGTTTACTGAAACAGCGAAGACGACGCTCAGAGTGGAGTTAGATAACATTCGGAGATAGGAATTCCCAGTGGAGATATAGGTCGCCATCTCGTACGAGAAAGACTCTCTCCCTAGCGTAGGAAAGTGTCCTTTAGATAGAGACGTCAAGTTTACGTTGACGATTTTACCAGGTCTTCACTAGTTGAAGTACGTCTGCTCGACCCCCAGAAAGCGGTATTTCCACGGACGGACTGACTTTCCGACTTCAGTTTTATCTATAATAAATTTGTTTAAGTTTGAACAAATCCTCCTGTGTTATTTTATAACATGAGTAATTTATACTTGGAGTTTCAGCGGTCTCAATCCACCTCTCTGATTCGGAGATAATCCATTATAGAAAAGCGGGGGAGGTTTCGACTGTTCACCCAATCAGAGTTTGGGTAAGTTCTTAGGAACGAACCTTTGAATATTTCTATTGACTGTGAGGTGAGCCTATAGCGTGGAAGCCACATAGGTATAATAATTTTTGGGGTGTGTCCACATAAGGAGATAAATACGTTCGCTCTCACACTACTTATTACAGAATGTGTTTATTACAAATTTTGCCACACCGGCCATCGCCTGAAGCACCTTGCTGATGACAAACGGTTACAATGATCTTTCGGGATGTATAGGACAAATGATTAGGAATCTCCATGCAATATAAAAGACAGGAAGTGCGCACCAATCGAAAAATTCTATGTGGCTTTAGAAAGTCATGTGTTCTTGACATATCTTTTTTCCAGCCTGAGACAGCGATGAAGTTGGGAACTATTTCTTTTCCGTATTAAAGAAAAGGTTCGTCTCAAAACGACAAGGAAGCCTAACTCTGATATCTCCAAAAGAATGGGACAAACAAGGTTGGAGATCCATGACGCTGCTGGACACAGTGCTTGGAGTTTGGGGCAGATACAGCTTTGACTCAACAATCAGGTTGTAGGTTTACACCCACAGAGAAGATTTATGCTCAACTAGCAGGTTTTTGTGCCGAATAGGGAAACGGAAGGACATTAGGTGGAACCTAGAGGCTCACCTAATGACCGTCCGTTTCCCTAGATTAGATGAAACCTACAGGAAAATATCCAGACAGAGAGAAGTCAGTAAATATAGCCACAGGTGTGCGTCCAGAAGCAACTGACGTCACACGACGCCAAGTTACACACTAGTCGTGGAGAACAGAGAATGAGGAGGGGGAAGGAACAGACGTCCTTATTTTTAACCGAGGGGCTTCTACACGAGATCCGACGGCTTAACGTGCCCACCGACGCAATGCGGATGTTTAGCGGGTCGAGCGTTTCTAACTTAAGTGAGATCGATCTTGGTATCTTTCCATCAGTTGGCAGAGACAGGTTGACATTTAGGTCCACTTCTTTACTTTTAAGAACTAAAAACTAGTGAGTCAGTAATGCTAACCTATTATTAGTACTTGCTCATTAGTTTGCAGAAAAGCAAAGTTTTTAGTTTTTAAAAGTAAAGAAAGTAGACCTCCGTTTGCAGAAAAGCAAAGATAAAAAAAGTGTTGTGCAAATCTACGATGTCCACCTTCAGTCGTCTATTTTCCATTTCCTGGAAAAACGTACACTGCATGTAGACCCAGCACACTTGGACCGGTAAAAAAATGCATATTCATGATTTCAGTGACCTACAACTGAGGCAGATTCATGTCTATAGTGACACTGCAGTAAATAATAGTAATAATAAAAAAGAACGGATAGAAACATTTCTCAGGTGGTGGTGTTGCTATTTCCCATCATCTTATGGGTGTTCCAATAAGGAAGGGATAAAAAAGCTAGGAATAGAAAAGGACCTAAGTTGGCTCGGAACGTCTTCTCACTGTCTGACTGCTAAATAAACAACTGCCACCGCAGTGCTCATAAGACGAATATCACAAATGGTGGGCCACAATGGTAGATCGGAGCGCCACCTAACATGTAACTGGATCTGGTATATACCCAGTTATTCCAATGCAAGGTAGACAACACAGTAGTTTCTTACTGTCAAAAACGATCTCTGAATGGCGTTACGTTATGCCATAACTTCGTATTGCCCAAGACAATGGACGAATTCAGAGTTCTTGTACCTATGTATATTTCCCGCATAAGAATTACGTATTATATACTGCATATTAGATAAAAGAAAACCACTGCCTTATTTTTGCCTAAAAGTGAAAAATATCTAATCGAAATTATGTACTTCTGAAGAATTATGCGACAATATATTTTTAGACCGAAATTATGTAACAATCTCTTTACTGACAGGGGCAAATAGGTTGTTCATCACAAGAACAATAAAAATTGTTACTGAGAAACGATATTTTTTGGTTAAAAAACTCATTTTCTAAATTTTATGGGTTAAAATTCCTCTCAGTGTATTAATTTGACTGAAAAGTCTGCAATAATCTCAAACGTTTCTAAGTGTCTCTTTTTTTTTTTTTTTTGCATGAGCCATGGCAGATACAGCAGAGTCAGCAAATTTTGTAGCAGATACCCTTGACGAGGACAAAAACATGCACCCATTTTTTTTATTTCCATTTTCTTACGACGGACATTTTGATCGATGCGAATGAATGTTTGATCATTACAATGTATTATATTAACACACTTTTTTTGTTCAAACGACTTATATTATTTTACTCAAAAATTCGGTGGCATTCTTGTTTAAGTTCACAATTTTATCGCTGGCGTTGTGCAACGGATAATAATTCTTCTAAATAGATTGCTGAGATAAAATCAAGAGAAAAATAAAGAGAGGGGAAATTATAGAGAGCAATTACTTTACGTATCTTCTTTCTTCCGCACATTACGTTTAGGTTACAACAGCCAGTACTTATTTTACAATGCCATTAGAAAATTCGATAACAAAGCCCCTAAAAATCCTCCAGACAAGAGACTTTAATAGAGGTTTCTTTTATCTGTTTACTTTTGATCTTTTCTCTTCTTTTTTTTTTTTTTTTTTAACCAAAGGCTGAAACGAATTATTCAGAGAAATGGATGAAAAATAAAAGGACTAAATTATAATAATAAATGAAGTTGACAAAGCTTACAGAGAACGGGCAAACTCGCTAGTTATACTGAGCACAATTTCTTCTTGTGATGAAACCTGAATATTATAGAAGACATTTTAACAGTACGGGAAGTTATTTTTTTTTTGCCATATTTATCGCATATCAGAAAATTACTTTGTAAATAACTGTTTAATATTTATGAAAGTTCATATTTTCCAAGCAATGGGAAATTGAACGGTTTACTCAATTTTAGTGAGAATTATTTGGTTTAAATGCTTATTAAATCATATACGAATATTTACTGATCCCTTTTTTCTGTATTTCACCTGGTTGAAACCGTACATTCTGGGGTCGAAATCATAGCCGGAAACACTATAAAGAGAACAGTAAATCGGCATGTTATTTCATTTCCTAACATTAAGCAACTTCCGTTTAACCATGTCAAAAACCGAAACAGCAGCAAATTTTTACCTGTCCTTACGGAGAGTATATTTAATGGCCACCGGATGAAATGTAGCATCGGGTATTGGACGAATCGTACTATTAAACAAACTGTGATTCAATAAATCGTCCGGGAAAAGATTGACTGTCGGCGGCTCCACGCTCAAGCTTACCTTTTTTGCATATGAACTTATATTCGGCGTGTTTAGCCAAACATGTTTCTACATGCAAGAATATGTGATAAATATATAAATAAATAAATGTCTGCACCAACTGGGGCATAATTGGCGGGTCCATCTTATCCTGTTTGATCAATCACACTGAAAAAAACGTTTTGTTAATTCAACAAAATTTTGTCGATATACAGTCAACAAAATTTTTCGCTGAATTTGCAAAATTATTGTGTTAAAAATTATTGTTGATTTAACAAAATTTGTTATCCCGACAAAACGTTTTGTTCATTTAACAAAATGTTTAGGTCGATATTTGGGAGTTTGTTTGATCCAACAAAATATATTGTTTTCATGACAAAATGTTTTGTTGCAGCAACAAAACATTTTGTAATGATAACAGTATATTTTTTGTTGGATCAAACACATTCCCCAACATCGACAAGACAGAAGTAATGATGAATGTGCCATGTGTATGCGATGTAACTTGCCACATAAAAATTGCTAATTCTCTGAAAAAGAATTTTATCTTTTTTTAGCGTTCATTACGTACCAAATTTTATCAAGAAAGCCAAAAAATAACTCTTTCTTATAGCTTATCCTGTTGAGATGGAAACATAAGAAATACAATTCCTTTTTGTTTTTTAAATTTGGATTGTGTAACCTGCTGCTTCGCTCTGGTCGTTAGTCCCAGATTACGCAATAACACTTGTTGCTGTAGCGTACTAAGATTTTAATGGCGCCACGTACAAATGAAGATGCTACAGGACCGCTGGGGTCATGGGGACGTTAATCCCCAATCAGGCATTATTGTTCTGCGGAGCCATTGCCTACGCTAGCCGATCAGCTCTAGTAATGGTACGTGGATCATTGACGGGCTAGCGGTATGTGAATGAGATCCTAAGGCCCCATGTGCTCCCATTCCTGACAGGGATTCAAGGTGCGCTATACCTGCAAGCTAATGCCCACTCGCACACGGCTCGGGTTGCCCAGGACTGCCTATGCCATTGTCCAGACACTTCCACGGCCTACCCGCTCCCCGGACATGTCCTCTATCGAGCATGTGTGGGACCAGTTGAAACGCCAGCCCCTGCCGTGCTGCACTATCCGGGATTTGGAACGCACCGTTCAACACCTGTGGGCCAGTCTGCCGCAGACAACATCAGGCGTCTGTTCGCCTTCATGCCGGATCGTATATCAGCATGTATTGCCGCACGAGGGGTGCGACGCGCTGTTGAAGATGACCGGACTGCGTGCCACAGTTCCCTCTGTAATTGTCCTGCAGCTCCGTTTTTGCCATCATGTGTATCATTACGTCCATAAAAATTTTGGTTCAATCCGATGCTTACTTCTTGGTGCGGAAATTTCAATGTCCGTGAGTGTACAGTTAATGAACGAGGGCCAACAACCACAGTTGCTGGATCTAGTAAATTCCGTTGCAGCATGAAACACAAGATAATCTCACTTTTCATGATACCAACTGTCTGCTGCTGTCTAAATTTGCTACTTTTCAGTTTTACATGCGAAAACCGTACTCTTTTGGAATACATTAGAAACGCAAAAACTTTTAGAAACGCAAAAACTTTCTATTTTTATGTTCCCAGCAATTTTCTTTGAAATCCACTCATTTTTCGATAATAGTAATTTTTTTAAATGTGTCTTCCACCATCTTTTAAAGTATACGCTTCTCTCCCCGAAAATTGAACATTTATTGTCAAAAGATAGTAACCGATCAGTTTGTATTTCAACACTAATTTAATTAAAAAGGTTTCGGAAAGTACACTATATTGACAAAAGTCACCGGACACCCTTCAAAAGCAAATGAACGGATTCGCTGTATTGTTAAAATGCGTGGTACAGCTGCAAACGGTATAAAAACAAGCCTGCGGCTGACCGTTATCATATCTCACTGTGAGGTTGAGTGAAAGTGTCGCGGCGGGAGAGAACTGACTTTGAGAAAGAAAAGATTGTTGGGTGTTATATTAGTGGGTTGTCCATAAGAGAAACCGAGAGGCGTTTAAACATACCCAAGACAACTGTTTTGGATGTACTGAATTAGTGGACAACACGTGGCGTGCCTGAAGCAGCAAAACGTACCGACAGACCAAAGAAAATCAGTGATAGAGAACGTCGAAGCCTCAGGAGAGTCGGCACAGCTAATCGACGGATTACTGCACAAGACCTCAGTGTACAGGTGAGTGAAAATGCTGGAACCTCGGTATGTACACGTACCATTCGCAGAGAACTTCATTCCATGGGTTTCCGTGGTGGTGCGGCTGATCATAAGCCTTTCATCTCCACTCGGAATGCTACTCGTCGTTTAACATGATGTAAAGAACATTTATCGTGGATCGTAGACCAATGGAAACGCGTCCAATGGACTGATGAATCCAGATACACGATCCATCAGTTTGATGACTGTGTGAGGGTATGGCGGCAGTGGGGGAACGCTATTTACCACAGCGTACTGTTCCTACTGCCAAGTTTGGCCGTAGGAACAGTACATACGGCCCATTGGTTATCGTGGACAAACTGTTAACCAGCGCGTCTACCTCCATATTCTGGACAATTATGCCCTACCAACTCTGTGGCAATACTATGGAAGCGAGCCTTGTTGGTACCAGCAGGTTAATAGACCGAGCCATAAAGCAAAGACTGTTACGGTGTGGTTTGACGATAATTCCGTATCGTGTGTAGACTGGCAAGCACAGAGCCCTGATCTTAATCCCATAGAGCACCTATGAGATGAATTAGAGAGCCGCATAAGAAGTTTGAATCCAAGGCTAAGCAACAGTTAGCGGCAGAATTATGTACTGAATGGAAGCGCATACTTATCGCTGTGTTCCAAAACCTTGTCGAAAGTATGTCTCGAAGGGTCAGTGCATGCATTAAGGCATCATACGTAGCGGAGCCTATACGGTAGGTCAGGCTATAGCCGTACCCGAAATAGAGCCTGGTACAGCTAGCCGTACCAGGCATTTTCTCATTCAGTATGAAAATATCAGATTTTTTTTTCAAGTAACTTTTTTGCAGTTGCTTAAATAAAAAGTTGATGACAGTGTGTTCAGATGGAGAAGGAAGAAGTCGGTAATCTTGCCGATTTATCGTATTTTTAGAAGTGAACATATGTGTGCCTATAAAGCCATAAATAGCTAAATGCCTTAACACAAATGCTCGCCAGAAAGTTTTGCTAGGTTGTGGGCTGTCTTTCCCCTTACGCCCTAGGGTGTAGAACTACGGTTAAACTCGAGGGGAAGGTTATTTAAACAAGCAGTAGAGGAAGAAGTTCACTCCACACCACCCCTCATTCACAGTCCCAACTGTTTGCGTGATGGGGAGTGTGTGGGGAGTCAGTGTGAGACTTACTGTCTGACCAGGAGTGCACTGTAATGCGGATTGACAAAGAACAAACATTTCAACAATCGCTGAAAAGGATTTTTAAGGTACTTTTACTCCTAGGCAGGCAAGGCATTGCCTTTCGCGGTCATAACGAAGATGACGGAAATTTTAAAGGTTTTTTGAAACTGATTTCTGAAGATTGTGAACAAATTTCAAAATGGCTTAAACGTAGGAACGACTTCACTTCCCATGAGGTTCAGAATGAAATTTTAAAAATTTTGTCTCTAGATGTTGTGCGTAACATCATAGACAGAGTAAAACAGTCTACATATTTTTCTCTTATAGCGTATGAGACATCCGATATTGGAACACGGGAACAATTATCTGTTTACTTACGTTATGTAACAGATGATTTTATTGTGTATGAGGACTTCATCGGATTGCATGAAGTTGAAACAACCACCTCGTCTTTTCTCGAAAGTGGGAATAGCAAAGACTTGCTTGTTCGATGCCGCATAAATTTAAAAAACTGTCGCGGACAAAGCTACGACAGAGCAGCTAATATGGCTGGAAGATTGCAGGGAGTCAAAAGAATTTTAAATGATGAACCGAGGGCCACTTTTATTCATTGTGCAGCTCATTCCTTAAATTTGGCCCTTCCAGACGCTTGCCGAGCTATTCCCGAAATTCGAGACGTTTTGGATATCACATCTTAATTATCAAACGTAATTCACTCGTCACTGAAGCGTAATGCGTAATTCCAAAATTTGCAGATGCAAATAAAATCCGAAGCTTCGAGAACTGTTAAACCACTTTGCCCAACCCGGTGGACAGTCCGTGCAGCTGCCATTTCTTCTATATTGGAAAATTACGAAGTTCTCTTAAACTTTTTACACGCAATTGCCTATGAAAACCTCGGCCGTCCTACAAGTTCAGTTGCAAGTGGTCTTTGCGGAAAATTAGAAAAAATTGAAGCATTATTCTTTCTCAAATTAAGTTTAATTATCTTTGAAAAAACTGAGAACTTCAGTAACGCTCTACAGAGTCAATCCATGACGGTTTACGAAGCAAAAAATGGTCTTTAATGATGCAAAGTAGTTTGGAAGAACTACGTTGTGATAAGCGCATTTCAGAAATTGTGGACTGAAACTCTCTAATGAGCTTAACTTAAATGGGCCTTCTGTTCCTCGATTTCTAAGACCACCAAGGCATATAGACGACAGAATCACAGCGTATGAATTCCCGGATCCAAAAGCCTTATTAAAGCATGCATACTTGATTTTTTTGGATAACTTAACAGGCGCCATTAGTTTCAGGTTTGATCAACCAGGTTATAAAATTTATAAGAAAATGAAAGCAATTCTGCTTGCAGCCAGGCGGGAAACCGGGAGAACCTAGAAAAATCAGGGAATCCGGAAATAAGGCTAGAAAAATCAGGGAAAACTCAGGGAGAAATAATGTTTTTGCAAAAACCTGGAAAAGTCAGGGAAAATACGTTTGCAGTTAACAGGGATGCGAATTTTGCGGCAGAGGGCGCCAAAACAAAAATATTGCGCCACCTTGCTACCGCCGTGCCATTTCGTCATCGTCGGTACTTCGGCACACTACGTTCTCCGTGCGCACCGAGTTCCGCTTGACGCTGAGTAAGACCATGTGGTGGGAAGAAAGATTCAGCGATTCAAAGTACTAACGGTTTTAGGTACTTACTATGGAAATCGTCTGTCCGCTACGTACGACGGAAAGCATAGAGTATGCTATGGAAATCGTCAGGACGCTGCTGATGACGGAAAATATCGAGTATGCTATGCAAATCGTCTGTCCGTTGCTGATGACGGAAAATATCGAGTATGCTATGGAAATCGTCGGTCCGTTGCTGATGACGGAAAATATCGAGTATGCTATGGAAATCGTCGGTCCGTTGCTGATGACGGAAAATATCGAGTATGCTATGGAAATCGTCGGTCCGTTGCTGATGACGGAAAATATCGAGTATACTATGGAAATCGTCGGTCCGTTGCTGATGACGGAAAATATCGAGTATGCTATGGAAATCGTCGGTCCGTTGCTGATGACGGAAAATATCGAGTATGCTATGGAAATCGCCGGTCCGCTATGGATGACGGAAAATATCGAGTATGCTATGGAAATCGTCGGTCCGTTGCTGATGACGGAAAATATCGAGTATGCTATGGAAATCGTCGGTCCGTTGCTGATGACGGAAAATATCGAGTATGCTATGGAAATCGCCGGTCCGCTATGGATGACGGAAAATATCGAGTATGCTATGGAAATCGTCGGTCCGTTGCTGATGACGGAAAATATCGAGTATGCTATGGAAATCGTCGGTCCGTTGCTGATGACGGAAAATATCGAGTATGCTATGGAAATCGTCGGTCCGTTGCTGATGACGGAAAATATCGAGTATGCTATGGAAATCGCCGGTCCGCTATGGATGACGGAAAATATCGAGTATGCTATGGAAATCGTCGGTCCGTTGCTGATGACGGAAAATATCGAGTATGCTATGGAAATCGTCGGTTCGCTATGGATGACGGAAAATATCGAGTATGCTATGGAAATCGTCGGTCCGTTGCTGATGACGGAAAATATCGAGTATGCTATGGAAATCGTCGGTCCGCTATGGATGACGGAAAATATCGAGTATGCTATGGAAATCGTCGGTTCGCTGCGGATGACGGAAAATATGGAGCATGCTATGGAAATTGTCGGTCCGCTACGGACAGCGAAAAACATCGAGTATGCAACGGAAATCGAAAATATCAGCTAGCAATAAAAAAAGTTAGCAATTAATTCAAGTGTACAATGATAGCTTTTTCAGCACGTCTTTTGTAAAAAAAAAAGATGGTGCTTATGTTATCGGTTTATCCGTCGTTCCGTTCGTCCTATTAGTCCGATTTGAAAAATTCTTTTTGCATTGGGAAGCTTGAAATATGTGAATGATGATCCTTTGTTTAGTTTCTTTTTACGATGTACAATTTCGCCGCGGAAGGGCGTAAAGTCAGATGATGTTGAATTCAAAATATATTTTTTTCCATATGTTTGTTTCTAAACATCCGATTGAAAAAAAAAATCAATTCCATTTATGTTGAAAAGTATTTTAGGTATAGTTGCTTTTTCAAGTTACGCATAGATTTTCCGGTAGGGGGCGTAAAATTAAATTACGTTTTCCTCGATATCTCATCTTCTAAAGCTCCGATTAAAAACTTTTTTCTTCAGCGGAGACAGCTCCTGATGGAAGATCTTTTGCACATAATTTCTAATTTTTGGTAAAGAATATTTTGGCCGCCAGAGAGCTTAAGGGTTAATTTTTGTTTCGGATGTATTTGCAATAAAATCTGAACGTCTAAAATCACGATTGAAAAATTCGTTCGTGGACCGATGCCACTCACGTCGATAAACCTTTTCGGAATATTTTCTTTTTAAAATATTGCATGGTTTCACTTCCAGGGGTGTAGATGTATATCTTATTTTTGTCAATATCTCTACTTCTATGAGTCCGATTTGAAAAATTCTTTCTTCATTGGATAGAGTTTCTGGTGTGACATATTTTTCATATAATTTCAAAATTTTCAAGTCATTCATACACTTTCAGCTAGGGGGTGCAAAGGTAAATTGTGTTTTCCCCAATATTTCTGCTTCTAAAACTCCTATTTGAAAAATTCTTCCTATATCGCATACTGCTCCTGGCGGAAAATGTTTTTCATATATTTCTAGTATTTGGTAAAGAATGGTTTTGGCCACCAGGGAACATAAGTTTTAATTTCAGCTTCTGATGTATTTGCAGCAAAATCTGAGCTCTTAAAAACTCGACTAAAATTTTTTTTTTCTTGGACTCACATCGAAAAACCTTTCGAGAATACTTTCTTCCTAAAATGCATGTTTTTCTCGCCCTGGGGCGTAGATGCATATCTTATATTTGTCAATATATCTGCTTCTATAAGGTCGGATTTGAAAAATTCTTTGTTGGAGAGCGTTTCCCCTGCGAAATGTTTCTCATATAAATTCATTTTTTTCTAAATGCACAAGTCTGCAACCAGAGGACGTAAGTTAAAGATTATGTTTACATCAGTATCTGCGGGATTAAAAACCGGATTGAAAAACTTTTCTTCTGTCAGATGCTATTGTTTTCCATACCGGTTCCATCGACTTTGGACAGCTTTGATAAATTTAATTTGCTTCAGAACGGATTCAAAAGACGTGCTTATTACAACCGAAAATTCGGTGTCATCTTTCTTGTTCTTCTTGCATTGAATATATTGAATTATAGATGTGGCTTTAGTACGTATAATATCATGGAGTTATACATAATCTGTAAATTTCATCTGAAATTCTCGCAAAATTATCTTCTGGAAAACTTGGAAAACTCAGGGAATTTTTAAAGCCAATATGAGTGGCAACCTTGTTATTGCAAGAAGACATACACATTACGTGTGCACTCATTTCGGAAACGATTTAGAAGAATATGCGCTGACAGATCAGTTAAAAATGCTTAAATATTTGATTGACTCCAACTCTAAAAGCCTTGAAGATATAGTGGCAGAATTAAACAAAGTAGTTCATTAAAAAAATCTCTGTTCTCAGAAGTTTCTACATTTGTAAACTTCTGTTAGTCATGCCCGCAACAACTGCCACAACAGAAAGATCGTTTTCCGCACTTAGACGTTTGAAAACGTATCTCAGTGGTAGCCTACAATGTCTAGCAATCGGCTGAATCATGTGTGTATTTTGAATGTGCATAAAAGACTTGTGTAAAGACATTGATATTAAAAAGTGCATGGAAATATTTGTAAATAGCAATGAAAATAGAAAAACGACTGTTTGGGAACATTTTACCATAAATAACATAGGCGTAGAAATCTTTTTATTAGTTATAACAATGTGAGTACGTATACTCACTCAGTACTTCTTATTTCCTGAAATAAACGCAATCGTATATTCTAGGTAAGCAATGCTTTTTATTTTGTTTTGTAACATGAAAACGAACGAAGAGTTGCCTTGTTTCTTTAAAATATTTGAAAATAATATTCCAATATTGTTTTTATATACACGTTTCACATTTACTTCAAACTGTATTTTCTACTTCTGTTATTTAATGTTTTATTTTTAAAATATACGTACGTATTAACACCGTAAAAATTAAGTTGGGAAAGCTGAAATTTCACATGGATGCAAATGAACGAAACCATGGGGAGATGCATACTTCATCCCCCATGGCTTCGGTGGTAAGGGGATATATTGCTGCAAATAGCCATACCAGTTTTCGAGAGCTTCCGCCGCCACTGTAAGGCATACATTAGCACGGTGGACCGGCACCGTACTAATGTATGTCAATAAATGCTATGTTGTATTTCTCTTTTAGGTGTCCGGTGACTTTTGCAAGACAGTGTATATACATATACCTACTGTATATATATGAACACTAACATAATGTTAAAAAAATATCACATTTCTTTAGCTCGAAAGTATCTTAAAAAATTAAAATATCTGGGATAAAGAAAAATATCAGTAATACATGAATAATCGGAAACAGCAATTCACAAACCCACAGAAACTCTGCAAGACGTTTATTATTGTCTCATCGCGTTATATAGAGCCGAATTACAAAAAATTCTTAAACAGTGGTCGAAACTTGTAACATAAAGGAAATCATCTCTCGCTAAACTCGACTGTAATTCAAGAAAAAAATTGGAATAACTGCATTTTGAATTCTGGAATCAACATGAATTTATTATTTTGTATCGCATATGTGCTTTGAGCCATGTGCCCTTTTCAAGGTACAGTAGAGCCACTGCCTTTAACAAATCCATGTCAGTTTCCTGCCTTTTATCAGTTTCACAAAAATCTGCTGTATCCAACTACTTTTTGTATTTCTACTATTTAGAAATAGATCTCTCTTAACATACAGAGGGAAAAGGAATCATGCTGAGATTTCCTGATTGATGCAATTCAGCTGATAATTTTGATTATAAAAAATAGGAAAATCGCTCTAATTCAAAATAGCCTTCACTAAATTAGACGGGATCGCCTCGGAAAAGAGTGATCTTTACAGCATTGCAGTAAAGGAGTCTAATTCCGTGCGAAAAGTCCTCCCCCCCTCCCTTACCTTCAAAGCCTATTTTACTTACATGATACAAAAAATGCACGTGGCTTTCCCATGAAAAAGTTCTACCCATTTTTTTACTGTGTGTTTTGTATTGATTTATAACTCTTCGTTCTCCCTTCGTAAGAGATTTCCATCTTGCACTTTCGGTTTCCAGTTCTTTCATTTCGTAAATCTTTTCTTGGCCTTTGTTCAGCGTGTCTTGGGTGATATTGAAGTTCTGTTTGTATACTTTATTGAACAGAAAACGATATGCAGTATTTTTTCAAGATATATAGTTTTCTACGGTTGTGTATCTTTACGCATTGCGCTGTCGCAAGTGACCGTTTTGTTGAAAAATCCACTTCTCCGTCGGGAATCTCAATTTATTGACAGACCCACGGGGATATTTCGTGGACGTTTTGTCTGTTTACATTTATTTATGAGTTTTGAGCAAATAAAGTACTACAAAGAAAGCGCACCGAAAACGTGGTTTCTCTATCACTTTGCCACTTAATAATAATAATAATAATAATAATAATAATAATAATAATAATAATAATAATAATAATAATAATAATAATGCTAGCACTATCCGGAGAGCAATTGGACAACTCACCCAATACAAAACAATGATACGAACAGATAAATTAAAGAAAAAAGTAGCTGGACTTTAAAAACTAAGAGATATACAGAAGTTAAATGATTCCGATTTAACTGCTGCTATTGACAAACAAATACAATAGCTTGGTTTATATTCAAAATGCTTAAGGAGATATAAAGAATGCTATGAGCGTAAAGCCCAAAATGCCAGTTTTCATAGGAATCAAAAAGTTTTTACAGAATCTTGCAAGGTAAGATTAGCAATTATATTGACGGAATACCAAAACTAACTGACGTTACAGAATTTTAGTCTAAAATATGGGAAAAAGCAGAGAGCTTTGATAAAACAGCTGGTTGAGTTGCAGAAGAAAAAAGGCATTCAGAGAGTATAACAGACATTCCTACCACTTGCATTTCTGTGAGCGACTTAATTGGGGCTGTTAGAATAAACCAGCAACTCGAAAGCCACAGGGCCTGATTATATCCAACACTTTTGTACAAAAAACTGACTAACACGCATGCACACATAGCCCTATACTTCAATGAAATACTACAAAATCCTTCTAAAATTCAAACATTCTTTACAAAAGGAAAAGCCTTTCTTCTATCAAAAGACAATAATACAGCAAATCCATCAAAATGCAGGCCTAATCCATGTCTGCTGACAATTTATAAACTTCTAAGCATCCACTTTATCTATGAAGATTAACAATCACTTAAGAGATAACGGTGTGATGACAGAAGAACAAAATGGATGTTATAGGAAATCTAAAGGACGCAAAGATCAAGTTATTATTGATAGTATTGTGGTGAATCAGGTTGTTAAGAAGAAAAACTTGGCATGGCTTATATTGACTACAAGAAAACATTTAATTCAATCCCAAATGATTACCTCATAGAAATACTGAATATATGTAAAGTGAACAATAACGTCATTCAGTTGCTTCAACAAGCCATGTCTCGGTAAATAAATCTCTATATATCACATGGAAAGAAAATGATCAATTCTAGGAATATCAGAATCAGGAGAGAGATTTTTCATGAAAACTCTCTCAGTGCACTTTGGCTTCGCACAGACCTTAATCCTCTCAGTCACATACTAGGCAGCACACAATATGGATTCAGTATAAAAGGGACCAGCACACGATTTTATTCACACCATCAGTCATTTATTATACATGGATGACCTTAAGATATACAGCAATTCCAAAACACAATTCCATATGCTTCTGCAGATTACTGCCACATTTAGCAGATTAATTCATATGGACTTTGGACTGGACAAAAGTAAGGTGGTGAATTTAGAAAAAGGAGATCTGGTTAAATCTGAAGGTTTTTCTGTAGACAACAACAAAATAATTGAAGATTTAAATGTAGAAAATGGATACAAGTACCTGGGATTTTTACGAGCACGTGGTATTAAACACAGTAAAATTAAGAATAATTTAAAAGATAAGTTCCAGCATTGATTTAAAGTGATTCTGAAGACATACTTAAACACAGCTAATAAGGTGAAAGCAATTAATACATTTGTGGTCCCGGTTCTAACTTATCCTTTTGGTATCATCAGATGGTCGAAAACAGTTCTTGAGGAAATTAACAAAACTGTGAGATCAAGTATGACCCAACATCGAATGAAATACCCAAAGGCAGCCGTAGAGCGTATCATGCTCCCACAAGAAGGAGGAGGATTAGGCATTCTTGATGCAAAACGCATTCACGATGCACAAATTTGCTCATTGCATAAACACTTTCACTCCAAATGTAATGAAAATAATATGCTTGATGTCATATGTGCTGCAGACAAAGAGAACACTCCACTGATGTTAAGTAAACCAGATGTTAAAATAGAAGAGCAGTCTACGGAAAACCAGATTCGAAAATGGAAGCAAAGTGAACTTTATTGGGCTCATCCAAACCAGTTGGACAGGTCAGAAGTTGACAAGACAGTCTCAAACCAGTAGTTGAAACGAGAAAACTTATATGGAGAGACTATTGGGTTTATGATAGCTGTTCAAGACAAAGTAATTTGCAACCAAAAATTACAGAAAATACATTTTGAAGGAGAATCTGCAAATGACAAAGGTAGAAGATGTATGTGCAGTGAGACCATTGAGCACATCTGCGGGGGATGTACCACGCTAGCAAACGTTGATTATATGCAGCGACATAATAATTTTGCTAAAATGATTCATCAACAATTAGCGCACGATACAGAACTATCAGTGTCAGAAGTACCATACTATAGCTATCAACCTACTGAGGTTCTAGATAATACACAGCATAAATTATATTGGGAGCGTGAAATCAAAAGATACGTAACTATCTCTCCCAATCGTCCAGACAGTGCTATATGACAAAAAAGAAGCAGTCATTATTGACATATCGACCGTATTATACAGACTACCTATGCAACAAAAATCAACAAGCATGTGAAACTAGCTGTGGAGATTAAACAGATGTGGAAGCTGAAAACAGTTCACATATATCCACTGATTATCTCTGCAACTGGTATAATTCCTCAGATTCTTTTAACTTAGCTTGATACTTTAGATCTATAGTACAACATCTAAGGCGCAAAATCCCAGAAGCAGTAATTTTCGATACGTGCCACATCGTACGACGATTTTTAAACCATAAGTATCTATGTCTTTACTTGACTTCATGTCCGTATACTACAGATGCCATTGCTGTAGATGAAAAAATCAAATAAATAATAATAATACTGAGAGAATTCACTTGCTGGCAGATATATTGCAAAGTTAGTCTCAGACGCCAGGAACGAGGATTCAAATTTCACATAACACAGTAGAGCAGTGTCTGATGAACTGTGGATAACCAGTTTTATTTATCATACGTGAAGGAGGTTATACAAACATTTTAACTACTTATATAACTGAAAACTGCTTCAGTCCTGGATATTTTGATCAGCCCCAGTATGAGAATCCGATTTAAATTTTATTTTTTAAGGAAGTACTATCAGGAAAATTTGTGAAGAAAAACGAAATCTTGGTGGCAAATTGCCAGGTGGGAAGAGAATCTCCAGTTTGTTAAACATACTGACATACAGTTTCCTGTGAATTGTGCACAGCAGCAACGGCAACAACAGCTCTTCAAGCGACGAAACGACAGAGAAACAGATAAATCAAAACTGAAGCATGTCAAAGGGTAAAAACTTTTGCTTTTCAAAACACTGTTGCACTCGTTTAAAAACAAAACAAAGTACCGATGTAGCACGACTTATAGAGAAGTTCTGCTTGCAACAAAGCATGCAGAGAAAATAAAACATAATTCCCACATGAGAATCCGTGCTTCAGTTCTTGGGATCTGTAGCAGATTAAAAAAAAATGCACTGGGACATTCTTGCTGAAATCGAAGCTGACTGTTTTGTACAGCATATCCATTGTTTTTTGAGAATAATAGCGTTCGACGAATGGCTTTATTCTGAAGTGTCGTGTATGGGAACATTGCGGCCATGAAGTGCTTGGTTGGTTGATTGGTCTGTGTTCATTGGGGCAAGGCCCCAATGGGTCAAAGAGCGGAAATGATTATTCAAGTCTGGTGTATTTAAAATAAAGTTAGGCTAATCACAGTTCTTGTGTCGTATGGTAGAATGGGTAAAAGAAGACATCGAGCACGTTCACGAACAAAACAACAACACGAACATAAAATGTGAACAGTCAGATGTACATTACACTTCCCACACACAGGGACAGTTTCGCCTCACACTGTGGGTCACAATATTAAATTCGTTTTTCTTAATTTACGCAGTTCCTCAAACCTTGCCTTGGCTTTGTCACAGATTTGTAGGATTTTCTACTGTTTTTTTTCAATAGCCATATCGAAATAAATAATGTGCCCATGTCCGTTCGTTTTTATTCCTATGTGTCAAGAATACCCCCATCTATGACGTAGAAGTCCTGTCTTAGTTCTACGTTATTTTAAAAACATAACCATAAGATGAAATAGTTCCTAAATTAAACCTTAACGACCAGACGAAACATGTAAACAGCAGAAGTCAACACATCGTAACATAGCATAGCATATTGCATTAAACTCACCGCACAGCTTTTAACACAACGCTCTTTAACAACGCTCGCCCAGCAACGCTCGCCAAGCAACAGTTTAGTCGTCGTTTTTATCTCTCGTTCTTATCTTATCAGGCATACGTCACATTCATTCAACCTCAATTATGTTGCCAACAGTATTCGTTTGAGAGAAAAGATATTACGTTAAGAGAGTGAAGTATAACTGAGAATAAACTCAAGATTTACATAGGGAAAGAAACTAAAAAGGAAAGTTAATTTAGAATATACGTCACACATCTCATTGAAAAAGTGTTCTTATTTATAAAGAAAAAGGAAATGTTTTTTTTTTCATATTTTTGTTTACTATATCTTCAAAATAGTAGTGAGGGAAACGGCAATGCCCAATGCAGAGACGTGCTAATACTACTTCGTACCTATGGTTCGAGCGATATGATGAAGTACAGACACCGAGAATTGGTTTGATATGACACAGTTTATTTTCCACCTGTTGATCTCACAGACCCTGCCACATCTAAGACATACCTCCTGTGGCCGCCCCGGTGGCGCAGTGGTCTAAGGCGCTGGCCTCTGATCATTCGTTCGTAAGGGGTCCGGGTTCGAATCCCGTGAGGCATGGATGTTGTGTTTGTCTTACGGCACTGGCTCTCTCCCTTCCCTGGAACCAGTGACCCTAAATTAGGGACGAGCGACTGCTTATAGCCCATTGAGTTGCTCACGGTGGTCGTTAAACCTCCAATCAAAAAAAAAAAAAAATTACCTCCTGTTTTGCATCCATCTGTGAAAACGGGAATATATTCTTCATTGAGGAAACGGTGTTCAGCAAAGAGTTGCCGGTGTACTAACGAAAGGGTTGAGGGTTTGTCAAAGGAAGTGAAACTGATATCAGGTATTACATCCAGAAGAAGTCAGGGAGGGTCCTCAAAGCCCCTGGACTCTCTAACCAGTGACAAGTTGAGCCCTGCATCCCGAGTTACAACTGACATATGTAGTCCACATGGTGGAATGCAGGAGGGCCGGCTTTATATTAAACGAACCTACTGGGGTTGTAAACCTGCATCGTATAAAGGATGTTGAGGAAGAGATCGAAGTTTCAGATAGTTTTGAAAAGACAGCTGCTGACGGCGCAAATCAAGCGATGGCTCGTTGGCATCAGCAGAAAGACTGGGAATTGGTGAGGTGAGGAAAGCTGCAGCACAAAGACACAACGCCTGATGATGAACAGTGTCCCAAAGCCGGAGAATTGAACTACGCGCAGAGCCATACAGTATACAACCATAATCCAGTTTCGACCGTAGCAAGCAATGGTAGATGCAGAATAAAGAGGTCCTGTCTGCCCCTCACGAGACTGCTGAAAGGATCTCAAGAACGGATATAGCCACCAGACAGGACATTTTTAGCCGTCGAACGTGCGCACGAAACGTGAACGCACGGTCAACGGCCAGACCGAGAAGCCCGGTCTCCGGCAAAACTGGTATGCTGTAGGTCCCAAATGGAGCTCTGAGACAGGAATGAACACATGCTGTCTTGTCCCTTTTTACTGTTCGCCGTTTTACAGATCCGATTAATAGCAGACTGTAACTGCCTTTCGATGAAATTCATGCTAGATGAAGAACAGATGGAGGCCATCGACATAAACCGTTGCCAAAACCGCAGGACGAAGATATTTTAGTAGACAATTGATGCGAAGGATTAAAAATGCAACCCTTAGGAACGCCTTGGTGTGGTATGAACGGCGCGGACAGCGTCGCACCCTAGCATACCTGAAACACCAGATTGCAAAGAAATAGTGCAATAAAGGTCTCCCCGTAAAACACAATTCTTAAGGTCATAGAGAGTACCATGACGCCATGCCCTATCATAAGCTTCCTCCATGTCGAAAAACACAGAAATCAGGTGTTGCCGGTGCACAATAGCCTCACGCAGGAACGTCCCACGGCGCAGGCAGCTATCATGAAGTGAAAGATTAATACAGACATTTAACGTGAACCAGGAACATCAAACAAAGATCTTTGCTCTTTCCACTTTATAAGTGAGTCACGGAAAAATTCTCATTGGCCGCCACCGGGAGTCGAACCCAGGGTCTTCCAGTTACGCGCCGGATATGCTTCCGCTACACAACAGCGGCCTATCCGGCACGTAACTGAAAGACCTGGGTTCGACTCCCGGTGGCGGCCAATGAGAATTTTTCCGTGACTCACTTACAAACGTAGAAAGAGCGAAGATCTTTGTTTGATGTTCCTGGTCCACGTTAAATGTCTGTATTAATTATTCATTCGCCTTCTAATTATTTCTTCAGTTGCTGCTTACCATCTTTGGTGAATACCCAGCATTGTGCGGGGCTCCAAGAAGCAACCTGCCAACTTGGCTTGGCAGTTAGCGTGTGTGAGTCTGGAGGAATTCGAGGCCGCTGTCATGTAGCGGAAGCATATCCGGCGCGTAACTGAAAGACCCTGGGTTGTCCATGGTTTCAAGCACCTTGAACAGACAGCTAGTAAGGGAAATCGGACGATAACATAAGGGAAACCTGCCAGGCTTAAGGAAAGGAAGAACAAAGGCATTTCGCCAAGAGTCCGGGAAAGTATGTTCTAACCAGATATGGTTGAAAAGGAACAGAAGGTACTCTAGAGACGCAGAACACGGCTCTAGGGTTGAGCGGCAGATATAGTCCGTTGATAGGGCAGACATGTGCTGGATGTGCACCTTAACTTTTCCATGTCGTACTAATGTCCCTTTGATATGACCACACTACCCCCAGGCTCACCCAGTCGTACGTAACGACAACTCGATAGAAGCCCGGACCCCACTCGGCCAGAGACTTCAGTGACTAGGAGTGGGTTAGTTCCCATCAGCCCGTTTACGGTGAAGCAGGGGAAAACAGAAGTGTTAGTAACTGTGGACAACTACATCCCGGCCGCGTCCAGAAACCTCGGCCTTCCCTTTTCCACCTTATCGGTCACGGCACACGTGCAGGGAGGTCTAGCTAACAAAGCGCGGATAAACAAACAAGAAACATTACAGGGAGGAGAAAGGGAGGAAAAAAGAGAGAACGAGAAACTAAATTCCAGCCCTTGGGCATAATCTCAACCTCAGTAACCTACAACTGAGGCGGGTGCGTGTAGAGATAACAACAAAAAACTAAAAAAGTGAAATACAGGTATTCCCCTCTTTTCGAAAGTTCGCTTTTACGATACTCTGTTTTCGCTAACCGAAAGCAATCTGAAGAGGATTTTCGCTTTTACGAAAAAAGGCGAAAAGCAAAGATAGCATTCAGCGTTTGTTTTAGAGAGCCGTTATAGAGGCAGCGCTCACCCCGGGTAGCGAGAGTGGCGCTGCCAAGCTCTTTCCCCGGGAACCAGTCGCTGCATCAAGCCGCCATAGCTTTGAACTTTGTATGCGAGCATCTGTGCTTTATCTCGATTTATTTTGGGCATCCATTAGCAAGATGTGTCCACAGGTATCAGAAAAGCCTAAAAGTTCGTAAGGGTGTTGCAATTAGCATATAGCTGGACGTAATTAAGCATTTCGATCGTGGAGAACGAAAGAAAGTCTTCGTGAATGTGTTGAACTTGCCAGAGTCCACTATTCGTACTATTTACACGCAGAAAGAAAGAATCACGAAAGCTGACAAAGTTACTATTGGTTCTGCTATGTAGCAAAGTTGTCTCTTTTAGTCGGCGTCCAGTAATGGATAAAATGTGTATTTATCATATTGTTCTTGCTTTTACTACATGTTAGTGTTATTTTTTTCTTTTATTGGAGGTTTAACGACCACCGTGAGCAGCTCAATGGGCTATAAGCAGTCGTCCGTCCCTAATTTAGGGTCACTGGTTCCATCGGAAAGAGAAAGCCAGTGCCGTAAGACAAACACAACATCCATGCCTCATCGGGATTCGAACCCGGACCCCTTTCGGACGAATGATCAGAGGCCATCGCCTTGACCACTGCGCTATCGGCGTGGCTATGTTAATGTTATTTTAGGTTTTATGTGTTATTTGGTATGATTTGGTAGGTTATTTTTTGGTTCTGGGAACGCTCAAAAGATTTTTCCATCTATACTGGTTTCCGTAAATTAAGCAACAAACCGAAAAGTCGCGATAATTGGGCGAAATATAGTTCAAATTCCACGAAATTTGCATATGGTACGGGCGAAGGCATACAGCAGCGATGCACAGAAGGCAAATGAGTGGCGCTGGCAGTGCTTTATGCAAATGCTCAAGAGCTTAAAACCAGCTGTTTCGGAGAGAGTCGCCAGTTCATGTGCGGAGGTGAATGACAAAATTTCGAGATAGCGATTTTGTTAACATGGCTTCAAGACGTCATTTACCAGCGGAGTTACGCTACAGAGCGATAGGCCGACTCGAAGCAGGGCAACGGCAGGCAGACGTTGCAAGATGGCTTAGCGTCGATCGTCCTGTGGCCATCAGGATGTGGCAACAGTTCCAAGCCACGGGTGCAGCTTCCCGAACGCACAGGAAATGTAGGCCAAGGGCGACGACCTCCGCTGATGATGGGTATTTGCGGCTATCGGCACGGCGGAGCTGGACGGCTACACCGACTCATCTCAGATCTGTGCTTGCGGCAGCCACCGGGGCGGACGGTACCAACTTCGACGGTGCGCCGAAGTTTACATGCAGGAGAGGACTGTATGCTCGTCGACCGGTATTATACGTGCCACTCACCACCCCGCCACCGGAGGGAACGTTTCAAGTGGGCACGAATGCATGTGAACTGGACTCAAAATCAGTGGAGGTCCGTTTTGTTCACTGATCAGTCTCGATACTGTTTACGAAATGATTCTCGTCGAGTTTACATTTGGAGAAAGGCCGACACTCGCTATTTTCCCTCTAATATCCAGGAACGGGACACCGATGGTGGAGGTAGTGTTCTGATGAGGACAGGCATATCATTAGGCGGACATACCGACCTCTTTGTGTTGCCACATGGAATTCTCAGTGCTCAGAAGCATAGACATACCATCTTGAACCCTATTGTTCGTCCGTATGTGGCTGAAATTGGCGGTACATTTGTACTGCAGGAGAATAACACCCGCCCTTACACAGCTAGCCTCGTGCACCAGTACCTGGAACAGGAGACTATAGTCCGTATGGAGTGGCCAGTACGCTCTCCCGATCTGAATCCCATTGAGCATATTTCGGATGCTCTCGGGAGGCGTGTTGTTGGCCTCCAGCCTCCTGCCCGAACACTGCAGGGGCTCCGCACTAGTTTTCTCGAGCAATGGACGCAGCTACTCACGGAACTGCTGGACACCATAATTAACAGTATGGAACATCGCTGTCGGGCCTGTATTGCTGTTCAGGGTAACCACACTCCGCATTGAAGTACCTTTTCCTATTTCATCTTGATACCTATTTTTCTGTATTTTCATATTTGCATCACTCATACAAAATGTAAATGCTTTGTATTACATCTCCTTACGTTCTTTGTTGCATTCGGTTTGATAAAGCTTACCACCAAATTTCATCCAAATCGGTTGCATATTTTTTGAGTTATCGCGGTTCTACCATTTGTTGCTTAATTTATGGAAACCAGTGTATATTAATGGTAATTGCTTCATCGCTTTACGCCATTTCGGCTTCCGAAAGGTTTCATAGGAACGCTCAGCTTTCGGATAGCGGAGGAAACCTGTATCACATAATAAAAGTCACCTCGGACCGTGGGTTCGCCACTCCCCATCAGCTGGAAGAACAGCTGTCTCTGCGGTGATATGATCGTAAATAAACAAGTAAATAGCAAAAAAAAAAAAAAACCGCGCTTCTCAGTTATCTTTTCTTTGTTAAATAAAAAAATAAGCATTGTAACAAATACGTACGATGGGTGTAATACGTAATACACTGGCGTGCAAAAATTAAGGACGAGACGGTTTTTCGAATGTAACGTCGTGAAGAAGTGCTCCACATCGACTCAAATTATACCATAAGATCATCAAGATGTAAGAATATGGGACAAGTGAGCAAAACCGTCCAAACAAGGAATCCAAAGGATACAAAGGCACTTTATTGAAAAGGTAGCTTCGAGCACAACTGGACAGAAGACAGAAACGTCCATGTGACAGGCGGCTGCCAAGAAAAATCAAGTTTTTAGTAGGGAATATGATCATCCCTGACTGCGTTGTAGGATTTACAACGTTTGTCCACGCTGAGGACAAGGTTGTCAAGGAGCTGTTGAGGCATCGCGGCCCATTTCTCTTGTAGCGCCAATCGCAGCTGCGGAATCGTTGCTAGCGGCTAGTGACGTGCTGCCAAGCGTCTTCCGAAAAGGTCCCACACGTGTTCGATTGGATTTAGGTCCGAGGACCTTGCGGGGCAATCCATGCGTTAAATATCTTCACTCTATAACAGCTCTGCGACAGCCACTGTACGATGAGGTGTAGCGTTGTCGTCTATAAAGAGAAACTCAGGACCCACAGCGCCTCTAAACAGACGCACGTGAGGCAAGAGAACCTCGGTACAATAGCGTACACCAGTGACTGAACCTCCTTGAAAGATGCGGAGGTCAGTACGGCTACTAAGCATGATACCGCCCCAAACGAGAACTCCGCCACCTCCAAACCGGTCCCTTTCGATGATGTTGGAGGTGTGATTGCGTGTTCCCTGCTCTCTCCAGATGTGTATACGTCCAGAAGCGCTTGTCAGACTAAATCGGCTCTCATCCGTAAAGAGAACTCGACCCAATTGCTGATGTGTCCAGTTCTTGTGTTCCTGGCACCACAGAGACTGCCGTCTCCGATGAGCAGGCGTTAATGGCACACACCGTACTGGTCGTCGTGCAAATAGACCACCTTTGTGCAGCCTGCTGGCCACGGTAAAACGCGATAACGGACGTCCAGTTGACTGCTGCATGTGCCTTCCGATTTCACCCGCTGTCTCTTCTCGCCTGTAGGACAATATACCGGTCGTCCTCCGCCGTGGTTGCTCGTGGACGACCACTGCTAAACTGTCGGACATCTGTTCCTGTCGTTTGAAATGTTCTCCAAGCTCGTAAAACGATGGCGTGAGCGATCCTGAACTCCTCCGCCACACTAGTCACACTTCGACCTTCTTCCAACTTCCCAATAATGCGACCTCGGGTAAAGTCATCCAGATATTGTCTACTGGATTGCCTGTTGCATATTACACGGTGACAGCAACTCGACGTCGTTCAAACCGATGTACACCGTGCAATAGCTTTCACCGACTTGCTGAGCAGAGATCAGATCATATGTAGAGGATCTTAGGAAGGGAATGTCTGACCCCAGGTCTTAAACAACCCTTAGAAATAGGAAGCTAGGAGATTTGGGCTAGAGTGCCCGATAGGAAAGTGACACCGGAAGCGAGGTAGAAAGGGTAAGGAAGACGCCCTTATCTATTACCGGGGGGGCGGCAGTACCCGGAGTCCGACGGCTTAACGTGCCCATCCGACGCACTGCGGGTATTTAGTTGTTCGAACGTTCGTACCTGCCCAGGATCAAACCAGAGGTTATCTCCATTGAAGTCACGAACGCTGACAACTAGGCCACCTGCGGCCCCGAAGTGCTGAGCGTACACCGCCCGTGTGCTGTATACCATTCCGACCCCCCCGCTACGTCATGCCTCATATATGCGCATGCCCTACCGTACCGGACCCTAGTCTATTTCCTGAGTGGTCTTTCGGTCCGTTCTGCCTGCTCGATCCGCTGCTATGCTAATTTCTCCTCTTCGTCCTTAATTTTTGCACACCAGTGTAGTATTTGAAGTAAGCGCAAAATGCAAAATGCTACGTCTAGGAGTAAAATTTTCAGGTATAGGAGGGTTTTCTGCATGAGTCATTGACATGGAGAAGGAGCGGATGTACAAGGAGGCTCGACCATCTGTGAACTATCGTTACTTTTTTTTTTTTTGATTGGAGGTTTAACGACCACCGTGAGCAACTCAATGGGCTATAAGCAGTAGCCCGTCCCTAATTTAGGAACACTGGTTCCAGGGAAGAGAGAGAGCCAGTGCCGTAAGACAAACACAACATCCATGCCTCACGGGATTCGAACCCGGACGGACGAATGATCAGAGGCCAGCACCCTAGACCACTGCGCCACCGGGGCGGCACTATCGTTACTCATTGACCGTTAATGAAGTTGGTGACAGAGCTGCTACAGAAAAGAAATGAGTTGGTCGTAAAAATCATCAACATTACACCTGCGCACTTCATTGACAAAATTGACGGTAAAATGTCACTAGAGGTATGTGGTGGATCTAAGAATTCAAAAAGGTCCTCCTTCTTAAGGGTAAGGGACCGTTGGAATTCTGCCAGAATTCCAAAGGTCCCTTACTCTTGAGAAGGAGGACCTTTTTGAATTAATCGAAATCAGATGAAAGAATTAAAAAAATGTAAAATCACATTTTTTTGAAGTCGTATACATGATAAGGTGCGATTATTAGGTGAAAGGATATTAATTTAAACATTCACGTGTATTTAAAATAAGTACATAGTGTATATTGTATATGATGACGGATGAAAAGGTATCGGGGAGGGAACACTTAACGGCTAAGACATCAGCTTATGGAAAGCTTCTTCATTAAATTCCTTCTTCACGCACACATTCCACTATTTCTGCAAATGTTAGAAATATTTTACTGATGCATTCGGAATTATCAACGGCTATCCTATACCATTTTGCTCAATTATCACTTCCCAAGCACATCTAAAGCCTTTCGGAGCATAGTTAATAGGGATTTAGAATTGCTTTCTGAATACTTGCATTTCCAGATATACTACCATCTTGACATAATTTAATATACTCATTGTGTACTCTTGACAGAATACAATTGTTTAGTTTTGTTAGGAACGACCGATATATCACTCTGAAAGACATTCATTTTCTCCTTAGTTGATCTGATTTTTTTTTTTTTTTTTTTTTTGGTTTAACGACCACCGTGAGCAACTCAATGAGCTATAAGCAGTCGGCCGTCCCTAATTTAGGGTCACTGGTTCCAGGGAAAGGAGAGAGCCAGTGCCGTAAGACAAACGCAACATCCATGCCTCACGGGATTCGAACCCAGACCCCTTTCGGACGAATGATCAGAGACCATCGCTTAGACAACTGCGCTACCGGAGCGGCAATTGAAGGTTTAACAACCACAGTCAGCAACTCAATGGGCTATAAGCAGTCGCCCGTCCCTATTTAGGGTCACTGGTTCCAGGGAATTTGGAGAGCCAGTGCCGTAAGACAAACGCAACATCCATGCCTCACCGGGATTTGAACCCAGACCCCTTTCGGACGAATGATCAGAGACCATCGCTTAAACAACTGCGCTACCGGAGCGGCAATTGAAGGTTTAACAACCACAGTGAGCAACTCAATGGGCTATAAGCAGTCGCCCGTCCCTATTTAGGGTCACTGGTTCCGGGGAATTTGGAGAGCCAGTGCCGTAAGACAAACGCAACATCCATGCCTCACGGGATTCGAACCCAGACCCCTTTCGGACGAATGATCAGAGACCATCGCTTAGACAACTGCGCTACCGGAGCGGCAATTGAAGGTTTAACAACCACAGTGAGCAACTCAATGGGCTATAAGCAGTCGCCCGTCCCTATTTAGGGTCACTGGTTCCAGGGAATTTGGAGAGCCAGTGCCGTAAGACAAGCGCAACATCCATGCCTCACCGGGATTTGAACCCAGACCCCTTTCGGACGAATGATCAGAGACCATCGCTTAAACAACTGCGCTACCGGAGCGGCAATTGAAGGTTTAACAACCACCGTGAGCAACTCAATGGGCTATAAGCAGTCGCCCGTCCCTATTTAGGGTCACTGGTTCCGGGGAATTTGGAGAGCCAGTGCCGTAAGACAAACGCAACATCCATGCCTCACGGGATTCGAACCCAGACCCCTTTCGGACGAATGATCAGAGACCATCGCTTAGACAACTGCGCTACCGGAGCGGCAATTGAAGGTTTAACAACCACAGTGAGCAACTCAATGGGCTATAAGCAGTCGCCCGTCCCTATTTAGGGTCACTGGTTCCGGGGAATTTGGAGAGCCAGTGCCGTAAGACAAACGCAACATCCATGCCTCACCGGGATTTGAACCCAGACCCCTTTCGGACGAATGATCAGAGACCATCGCTTAAACAACTGCGCTACCGGAGCGGCAATTGAAGGTTTAACAACCACAGTGAGCAACTCAATGGGCTATAAGCAGTCGCCCGTCCCTATTTAGGGTCACTGGTTCCGGGGAATTTGGAGAGCCAGTGCCGTAAGACAAACGCAACATCCATGCCTCACGGGATTCGAACCCAGACCCCTTTCGGACGAATGATCAGAGACCATAGCTTAAACAACTGCGCTACCGGAGCGGCAATTGAAGGTTTAACAACCACCGTGAGCAACTCAATGGGCTATAAGCAGTCGCCCGTCCCTATTTAGGGTCACTGGTTCCGGGGAATTTGGAGAGCCAGTGCCGTAAGACAAACGCAACATCCATGCCTCACGGGATTCGAACCCAGACCCCTTTCGGACGAATGATCAGAGACCATCGCTTAGACAACTGCGCTACCGGAGCGGCAATTGAAGGTTTAACAACCACAGTGAGCAACTCAATGGGCTATAAGCAGTCGCCCGTCCCTATTTAGGGTCACTGGTTCCGGGGAATTTGGAGAGCCAGTGCCGTAAGACAAACGCAACATCCATGCCTCACCGGGATTTGAACCCAGACCCCTTTCGGACGAATGATCAGAGACCATCGCTTAAACAACTGCGCTACCGGAGCGGCAATTGAAGGTTTAACAACCACCGTGAGCAACTCAATGGGCTATAAGCAGTCGCCCGTCCCTATTTAGGGTCACTGGTTCCGGGGAATTTGGAGAGCCAGTGCCGTAAGACAAACGCAACATCCATGCCTCACCGGGATTTGAACCCAGACCCCTTTCGGACGAATGATCAGAGACCATCGCTTAAACAACTGCGCTACCGGAGCGGCAATTGAAGGTTTAACAACCACCGTGAGCAACTCAATGGGCTATAAGCAGTCGCCCGTCCCTATTTAGGGTCACTGGTTCCGGGGAATTTGGAGAGCCAGTGCCGTAAGACAAACGCAACATCCATGCCTCACCGGGATTTGAACCCAGACCCCTTTCGGACGAATGATCAGAGACCATCGCTTAAACAACTGCGCTACCGGAGCGGCAATTGAAGGTTTAACAACCACCGTGAGCAACTCAATGGGCTATAAGCAGTCGCCCGTCCCTATTTAGGGTCACTGGTTCCGGGGAATTTGGAGAGCCAGTGCCGTAAGACAAACGCAACATCCATGCCTCACCGGGATTTGAACCCAGACCCCTTTCGAACGAATGATCAGAGACCATCGCTTAAACAACTGCGCTACCGGAGCGGCAATTGAAGGTTTAACAACCACAGTGAGCAACTCAATGGGCTATAAGCAGTCGCCCGTCCCTATTTAGGGTCACTGGTTCCGGGGAATTTGGAGAGCCAGTGCCGTAAGACAAACGCAACATCCATGCCTCACCGGGATTTGAACCCAGACCCCTTTCGGACGAATGATCAGAGACCATCGCTTAAACAACTGCGCTACCGGAGCGGCAATTGAAGGTTTAACAACCACCGTGAGCAACTCAATGGGCTATAAGCAGTCGCCCGTCCCTATTTAGGGTCACTGGTTCCGGGGAATTTGGAGAGCCAGTGCCGTAAGACAAACGCAACATCCATGCCTCACCGGGATTTGAACCCAGACCCCTTTCGGACGAATGATCAGAGACCATCGCTTAAACAACTGCGCTACCGGAGCGGCAATTGAAGGTTTAACAACCACCGTGAGCAACTCAATGGGCTATAAGCAGTCGCCCGTCCCTATTTAGGGTCACTGGTTCCGGGGAATTTGGAGAGCCAGTGCCGTAAGACAAACGCAACATCCATGCCTCACCGGGATTTGAACCCAGACCCCTTTCGGACGAATGATCAGAGACCATCGCTTAAACAACTGCGCTACCGGAGCGGCAATTGAAGGTTTAACAACCACCGTGAGCAACTCAATGGGCTATAAGCAGTCGCCCGTCCCTATTTAGGGTCACTGGTTCCGGGGAATTTGGAGAGCCAGTGCCGTAAGACAAACGCAACATCCATGCCTCACCGGGATTTGAACCCAGACCCCTTTCGGACGAATGATCAGAGACCATCGCTTAAACAACTGCGCTACCGGAGCGGCAATTGAAGGTTTAACAACCACCGTGAGCAACTCAATGGGCTATAAGCAGTCGCCCGTCCCTATTTAGGGTCACTGGTTCCGGGGAATTTGGAGAGCCAGTGCCGTAAGACAAACGCAACATCCATGCCTCACCGGGATTTGAACCCAGACCCCTTTCGGACGAATGATCAGAGACCATCGCTTAAACAACTGCGCTACCGGAGCGGCAATTGAAGGTTTAACAACCACCGTGAGGAACTCAATGGGCTATAAGCAGTCGCCCGTCCCTATTTAGGGTCACTGGTTCCGGGGAATTTGGAGAGCCAGTGCCGTAAGACAAACGCAACATCCATGCCTCACCGGGATTTGAACCCAGACCCCTTTCGGACGAATGATCAGAGACCATCGCTTAAACAACTGCGCTACCGGAGCGGCAATTGAAGGTTTAACAACCACCGTGAGCAACTCAATGGGCTATAAGCAGTCGCCCGTCCCTATTTAGGGTCACTGGTTCCGGGGAATTTGGAGAGCCAGTGCCGTAAGACAAACGCAACATCCATGCCTCACCGGGATTTGAACCCAGACCCCTTTCGGACGAATGATCAGAGACCATCGCTTAAACAACTGCGCTACCGGAGCGGCAATTGAAGGTTTAACAACCACCGTGAGCAACTCAATGGGCTATAAGCAGTCGCCCGTCCCTATTTAGGGTCACTGGTTCCGGGGAATTTGGAGAGCCAGTGCCGTAAGACAAACGCAACATCCATGCCTCACCGGGATTTGAACCCAGACCCCTTTCGGACGAATGATCAGAGACCATCGCTTAAACAACTGCGCTACCGGAGCGGCAATTGAAGGTTTAACAACCACAGTGAGCAACTCAATGGGCTATAAGCAGTCGCCCGTCCCTAATTTAGGGTCACTGGTTCCATGAAAAGGAGAGAGCCAGTGCCGTAAGACAAACACAACATCCATGCCTCACCGGGTGATCTGATTTTGTGACTATTAGTTAGAATGGGTGAATGAAGAGTCAACTCACAGAAATTTGCTTTTGACATGCGTACACAAATTAGTAAATTTTTTTGGTTACAGGGGAGTAAAATCTGCATTTTTCTTGGCGATAGTTTAACTACGTATTAGCGAATGAAATAAACATGGAAAAATTCAGGTATCTGAATTTAAGACATGAACCTGGACACTCAGCTAGTTAAGACTATAAATTTTCAAACTTATATGAAATTAAAAATGAAATCTCGGTTTAAAAAATGCGGAACATGTTCGCTTGCGCGGGCGCACGCACACAGACAGACACCCAGAAGAAATAAGAAAAAGGCTGCTGCATGGGCGTTTCTAAAGTCTAGAAAAATGCGCTTTCGCATCTGCTGTGTGTGTGCAATTTAATTTTTAGAGTTAAAATTCACCAACGTTTTTTTTTTTTTTTTCCGTATTTTTGTTGGTACACTTACTTCACCAAAGTAACAATTCTGCTAAACTGTTGCAATCTTGTGAGGCGAAAAATTTACTAACATTAAATATTTATTCTGGCTAAGAATTTGCATTACAGAAAACAATCTGCAAGCCCAATATATAATTCATCATGAGTAAAAATTGCATCCACGGCAGGATTACGTTAGTGTTTCTGCACATAGACACGGAAACAAGCAATACTTTTTTTTTTTTTTTTTCGTTTAACCAATGATTCCTCAATTGCTCGTGGAGCAAATCAAACTTAAGAGGATGACTTGAAAGCGAAGGCAATCTTCTTCCCAAGTTGAGCATTGCGGTTTTCGCTCTTGGGGCATAAAGCTACTTGCATATTTATGGTCCGCGGATGGGCTACAGCGCTGTTCACTCAGAAAGCACTAATGTAATTTCATGTTCTTGCACATGAGAGATTTAATACAATGGATCGACTATTTCTGCTGCGAACAGCTGAAAAATATCAGCTACAAAAATTCCATAAGATTTCAAAGCAGACGGACCAAAGAGGACGGACTTATTAAATGCAAGTCAGCAAAGTTTCAGATATCAGGGATAAAAGAACAAGAGAAAGTTTTTGCCCGAGGAGGTTAAAGGCACCCGACAAAAACACACGCGCACACAAAAAGACTTAACCGAACGGGAGAAGCAGTAAAGATCACAAAACAAGATAACTTTTGCTGCTGCTGAATTTTATTTGTTTTGTTCAGGGATCAGAGTAAAAACTTTTCGACTCACAACATGGATTCCTCCGCAGCTCGAGTTTCCTGTTTTGCAGATTTTCTGTTTTCTCCACTTTTAGAGTTTTTTTTTTTTTTTTGATTGGAGATTTAACGACCACCGTGAGCAACTCAATGGGCTATAAGCAGTCGCCCGTCTCTAATTTAGGGTCACTGGTTCCAGGGAAGGGAGAGAGCCAGTGCCGTAAGACAAACACAACATCCATGCCTGCCGCCCCGGTGGCGCAGTGGTCTAAGCGATGGCGTCTGATCATTCGTCCGAACGGGGTCCGGGTTCGAATCCCGGTGAGGCATGGATGTTGTGTTTGTCTTACGGCACTGGCTCTCTCCCTTCCCTGGAACCAGTGACCCCAAATTACGGACGAGCGACTGCTTATAGCCCATTGAGTTGCTCACGGTAGTCGTTAAACCTCCAATAAAAAAAACATCCATGCCTCACCGCGATTCGAACCCGGACCCCGTTCGGACGAATGATCAGAGGCCATCGCTTACACTACTGCGCCACCGGGGCGGCCCACTTTTAGAGTAGAAGAGACCGGGAGACTGTGTGTGTGTGGAAGGGGGGGGGGAGGGATTATCAGTTGTGTAATTCAGACGATTCAGATTAACATTTACTAGTTCGACGAAGCTGATAGGGTTGCAAATGGATTAGTAATGCGGAAAATAAAGCTTCTTTCAGTCATCTGTGAACCCCGTCACGTGGTTGTGCCTGTTCTTATAAAACGCGCCCTGACGATCGTGGATTAGCGGTGTAACTATAACAATATTGGGATACGAAGAAATCCTCTTCCACACTTCTCCTGGAAGCATACGTCAGTCCATTCCTGGCAGTTCCCATACTAGACAACGGAGAGGGGCACTAGCTTTCAAGGGCGGTAATACGGTGGGGGGGGGGGGGGGGAAGTGCGCACTGGGCCGTTGGTATAGCCAATTTTTTTATAAATTTAAAACACTAAATTAGACGAAACCTTTTTTAAAAGCAATTTTAAAAATAATAAGATATTAATAATTGATTGCATCAATTATTTTTGTTATATTTTAGTATCTTGTACATTTACTAAAATGTTTGATAGCTTTGAAGGAGGTAAGGATTTTTCTTAGAGTACTCATATGGGCGCCGCCCTAAGAGTACTCATATGGGCGCCACTGTTATGCGGCCCAAGTTCGAGTGCCGCATTTTTTTTTTTTTATTGGGGATTAACGACCACCGTAAGCAACTTAGTGGGCTTTAAGCGGTCGTCCGTCCCTATTTTAGGGTTACTGGTTTCAGGGAACGGACAGAGCCAGGGCCGAAAGACAAAAGCAACATTCATACCTCACCGGGATTAGAACCCGAACCCACCTCGGCGAGCCCCGGATGAGGAATGAGTGTGTGCTTGCCTTAAGCTCATTCTACTTTTTTTTTTTTTTTTTTTTTTTTTTGAGATTTAACGACCACCGTGAGCAACTCAATGGGCTATAAGCAGTCGCCCGTCCCTAATTTTGTGTCACTGGCTCCAGGGAAGGGAGAGAGCCAGTGCCGTAAGACAAACACAACATCCATGCCTCACCGGGATTCGAACCCGGACCCCTTCCGACGAATGATCAGAGGCCAACGCCTTAGACCACTGCGCCACCGGGGCGGCTAAGCTCATTCTACACGAGCGCTCGAAACGCGGTGGTTGAGACGCCTGTTCCAACGCGGTTGTGGGCGTTGGCGACGCGAGCGCTCGTAACGTTATTCAATCTACAGTACGGACGTTCACTCAGCAGTTCCAACGCGGCGTGGCGCTTCCATACTGAGGTAGTAATTTCGTTCAAGTTTTGTTCTTAGTTTTTACTGGACGCATGATGTTTGACACAGAAAAAAAAATCATTTGCGAGGTCGAGATGCGTCCACCTTTATACAAACATGACGGTATCCTGTTTCACAATAACTTCGCTTGTTAAGCCAAGTAATTCGTCGAAAGAAGTAACTGACATCGTGTAGCATTGGAAGAATTTCTCCTGGTACATCCTGTAGTATTGGAAGAATTTCTCCTGATACATCCTGTGGTAGTAGAAGGAAGTATGAAAATTGCCTATCGCAAGACGATATAATAGTGTAGGATGAGTCCACCAACATCTCTTTCGACTAGTTTCTTTTTTTACTTTCAACATCCTTTAACAATAAGAGCTCCGTAACACATTCTACCTCTTCTGAAGAGGGGAGGCGGGTGGCCTAGTGGTTAACGTTCGTGACTCCGCGGAGAAGACCTGAGGTCAGACACTCCCTTCCTAAAATCCTCTACACATGATCTGATCTGATCCACCTGAAGAGTGTTCATTTTGCAACTGAGCGGACTACTGAAACGCGCTGAACTCGTGTTTCCTAGCAATTCGTCACCGTACGGTTGGAACGCTCCCGTGTAGAACAACCACCGAAAAGAAGAACAGCTAGCTTCTCAACCGCCGCGTTTCGAGCGCTCGTGTAGAATGAACTTTACAGCGCTGGCTCTGTCGCTTCCTAGAACCAGTGGCTCCAAATACGGCACGGGGAACTGCTAATAACCCAATGAGTGCCCATGACAGTCATTACACCCCACCCCCTTTCTTTCCCCTCACAAAACAAGTAGAGTACTGACGACAGAAAGGGTCTTCAGTTGTAAAACTTTTGCTACAGTTACAGGAAATGTGGATCTGTGAAAAAGTAATTAAGGCTCGGGCGTTTCTCGTCAGCGACGAGCAGATGTATCGCCCCAACTCTGCGGAAACTGTGCCAGGGCTACACAGCATGGACGGGTAGCATTGAAGAAGCAGGTACGAACATTTACGGTGGTAACACTGAATGTGAGATGAACGATTGAGAAAGGAGTGGATGACTTGATGCAATAGCAGAAAATCCAAATACTTGTCAAAACTCCGAAAAGCATCACTCCAATATTGGCTTTGGTTCAGATGTATCAAGAATTTATTTTTGTTTGATTATTTCGGGGTTTAATAATCCACAAGAAAATCTAAGGCTACATCCGGAATCGCACATCCCTAATTTGAAACTACTGGTCACAGGGAAGGGAAAGAACCAGTACCGGAATAAGAAACACAAGAACCATGTCTTTCCCGGCATTCAAGAGATTATGCGACAATTGAAGACAAGAGCTCACTGTATTGGAGGTATAGAGGTATATCTGCTGTACTGGATGATACCTTACCCCTTTTTCCAAATTCAAATCTTTCGTTAATGCAATTTTTAACATTTTTTATGTCTGATCAGGATATGTTTTCACAAAAGTGAAAAAATAAAATCTGGTTAAATGCTGCTTGCCTGAACTTAAACTTCAAAAATGAGTATTTCGATTTCAGGGAATAAGTACCACCTTCTAAAACTTCAAGACCAATCTATGTCTGGTTATAGAAGTCTTCAAAAGAATGCTTCCCATTCATACAGAAAAGCAACCGACCTTCCCGACGCCAATCAAATAAACACTGCTGTGAAGTGTGTGCTCTTGGGGTAGCAATTTTGTGCGAATCTATTCCTTCCGAAATCTGGCAGGCAGTCTCAATGACTCTTGCTTCCGACGAAAATAATGTGAAATCTACGAAAAAAAGTCACTTAATTTGACCTTTCATTGAAGTCAAGCCTTAAGGGTATGGAAAGATAACTTATAGGGTTGATTTATGACACATTTCCGCAGGAGGAGGAGGCCGTCCTGACCAAGGGACATTTTTGAAAAGTCCGATTTTTGAGAGAAGGTAAAACGCATTTACGCTGGAAGACCACAGAGGACAACACAGAAGGAAGAAACATTAGCGGCAGATGGATTTTAAATCCTTTGTGAGAGACGCTATAACGACGAATAATCGACAGCGAAAAGGGGAGATATTGCACACGGGCAATGATGATTACCCGTGTGTAATACCTCCTCAGTAAAAATCCTTCAAATACGTGGCGTCAGTGAATAAACAAAGACATCGCTCTTTCCACGTTTTAGCAACACATAGCAACTGAAAAATTGTTATTCGGTCACCGCTGGGGATCCGAATACCAGATCTCTCGATATCTAACCGAGCGCGTTAGCCTTACACCACGGTGGCTAATAATCCACGGCGCAATGTGTGCTTTTCTGTCAGTTTCTGACATCATAACAATTTTTCGGTTGCTGTGTGTTGCTGAAACGTGGAAAGAGCGATGTCTTTGTTTATCCAAGGGAATTGTGCTATATTGAATTGGACGATGGATCAGCGCCAAATTCGTGTCATTTTGTTATACTAGTTTAGACACTTTGCATCGGAAGGAGCTCGCAACACCTATATAGCATTTCAGGAAGATACCATTAGTGAACGCAAGACACCGTGTAGGTTTACTAAATTCCGGGTCCGAGATATGAGCCTCGAAAGTGAATCACGAGGTACATCAGAAGGAACTGTCGATGATGTTCAGTTAGAGACCTTAACTGAACCCGATCCATGTCGAACCATACGAGAACTTGGAGCATAATACACACGCATTTCCCGACCCCAGACAAAGTGAAGAAGGTGGAGAAATTGGTTCCACATGAGTTTACAGAACAGCACAAAATACAACGATTTGACATCTACTAAACCCGGTATTCCATCGCAGCTAATATCCATCTACACTGAAGTGCCAGAAAAACTGGTACAGACTAGCTTATGCAAAATACATAGCAACGTACCTATGCGCGTACTCGGTTGCGTCCGCCAGTGCGTATATAAAGCGATAGACATCCTTGCCAGCTGTCAGAGCTGTTTTCGGCATGAGAATGACAAGTAATAACGATTTAAGCGATTTTCAACGCGGTGTCATAGTTGGCGCTCGTGAGATGGGCCATAGTATTTCGGAGGTAGAAACGAAGTTCGGATTTTCACGGACGACCATTGCAAGGGTGTACCGTGAATACAAGAATCCCGGCAAAACCTCCAACCTACCATACCAGTGTGGCCGTAAAAAGACATTGGGGGAACGTGACCATCGTCGGCTGTCAAGAATCGTTTCACGCGATAGGCGTGCAACACTCTCGCAGGTATCACCAGAATTCAATGCTGGAGCCTCAACAAGCATCAGCGTCAGGACTATGCAACGTACCCTGCATGATATGGGCTTTGGGAGCCGACATCTAACTCGAGTCCCCTTGATGGGTGCACGACACAGAGCTATGCGCCTCGCTTGGGCACGGCAACACCGCCACTGGACACTTGATGACTGGAAACAAGTAGCCTTGTCTGACGAGTTGCGTTTCCAACTGTATCGAGCAAACGGACGGATTCGTGTGTGGCGCAAGCACCATGAAGCTATGGATTCCGCCTGTCAACAGGGAACTGTACAGCTGGGGGGGGGAGATCCGCAATGGTATGGGGTGTGTTTATCTGGACTTCACTGTGACCTCTGGTACGTCTACAAACGTCTGTGACCGGCCAACGGTCACAGACGTTTGTAGACGCATTCATGCTGTTTGTACCTGCATTCATGCTGATGGGTTGGACCTCTTCCAACAGGACAATACACCTCCACACAAGTGTCGGAACGCCACATTATAGTTAGAGGAGCATTTATCTGAGCTTGAGGTGTTGCCATTCCCACCCAAGTCTCCACATCTGAACGTGATAGAACACATTTGGGATGCCATGCAACGCGCTATCGAACACAGGAATCTGAGACCTCGAAATACACCCGAATTGTGGAACGCTCTGCGGGAAGTTGGGTGTGCATTGACTACAGCATATTTCCAGAAGCTTATGGAGTCCGTGCCCCGTTGTATTTCTGCAGTTCTGCGCTCCCGTGGGGGACCTACCAAGTATTAGACTGGTGTACCAGTTTTTCTGGCACTTCAGTGTATATTGGTCTTGTTGTAATCGCAGTGATACGCTCTTTACAACAGTGGATTAGAAACGATTCTTCTATACGTCGCCATGGATCTGCTCCTCACAGACTCTCAGGCGGCAACGAAGAGCGCCTCATCCCAAGAAACAGCTACAAATGACTGCCATCCAACGAAATGTGGCCCCTACAAAATTACATGCTCTTGTCTCCACAAGGCCATCTTTCAACGTTTGGCAGCAATTGGATTTGACGAATGGCGTGGAACCATTGGCTGCCTCTAACAGCCCATTACCGCCAGGAAAGTCTGCAGTGTTGTCAAGAACATAAGGCTTCGGTAGGTGATAGTACCAAGTAGTCTTCTCCAATGAACTGCACTTGTCTTTGGATGCTTATGATCGCCGTATCAGCGTATAGCCTCACCAAGGGAAGAGAAAGGATAACCGGGCACTTTCAGGTACTTCGAACGACCAGCATCATCAGAGTTTAGGTACCGGGTCCCATAATTACGACATATCTTTTAATATAGCTTTTGGTGGTCCTGTTCGTGAGCCACGGCTCACTCGTACGACATACATCGTTTTTTGACCAGAGGATCGCTGAAAGCACAACAATGCGCGTACTATATTCTGAAACCCTCTACTGCCTATCTTCCCCTCTGCGGCATAACTAAGGCCATTTTTCAACAACATAATGCACGCCCCAATGCAGCTGTCCTCATCCTGTAGTGATTTCATGGTTTCAACATTTTGTGATGGATTATTTTATTATTGAGATCCTTTGAGATATCCTAGGACGCCGTCTTCGAGGTTACCCACATCTAACAAAGGCACTTGACACCCTACGTGTCCAGTTACGAGAAGAATGGTGGAATGTGCCACAGGATATTTAGGACTTGCAAGCATCGTTTCCATGTTGCGTATATTGGATACAGTGAAGAACACATCCTTTACTGAACTAGCATGTCCGTCACTGGGGTAAGGGGGAAGAACCAAGAGAGCATCCACGTCGGCATGTGTCAACCTCATACTTTACCAAGAACTGCTATTACTGTGCTGAGATTGAAGGACTTCTATGGATGTAACGCTTTTTTTGTTCATGAGTGAACATTGACATAATTTCTCTAAAATACATGTCTGCACCACCTGGTGGTGAAATTATGCATCACACAGAGCAAGAAATTCATGGAAAATTGTGCACATAGTTCTGTCATGCGAGCGGAGTCTTTTCGAACTCGCTTTTGGAAGTTGAGATTCTATAGTGCAGAAATTTTTTTTTTTTTTTTTTGCATCCTACTATAGATTTGGAGAAACAGCTTTTGCAGATGGAAAAAGTGATACTATAAGCACGTGGACATGCCTCAGAAAACTTGAAAATTACATCGTCCTGGAACGGGAATCGAACCCGCACTCTCGATTTATGTTCGAGTATGTTACCATTACACCATCCAGAACAAGGAACCTCCAAGCAACTAAATATGTGCTTTGGGGTTCAAATGTAAAGTTCCGTTGTGCGCAACTCGAAGCATACATGATCCTTCATCTTAGAGACATGAGAGCAGGAAGCGAATCCCGCGAAGAAAAATCACTTCAGAAATAAAGGCGGAATGTAACATCTGAGTCACAAAACACATCCTCAGTTGCTTGGAGATTCCTTGTTCTGGGTGGTGTAACGGTGGCATACTCGAACCTAAATCTGGAGATGCGGGCTCGATTCCTGTTCCAGGACGATGTTATTTTCAAGTTTTTCTGAGGCATGTCCACTTGCATGCTTAATTTGGCACCTTCTAACTTCTTTTTAAATATCACCATAACACTCTTTCCTTTTTTTAACTCAGAAAATGCAAATATACAAATCGATTTGAAAAACTGTGAGGATAAATGATTCAAGTTTTTCTGAGGCACGTCCACTTGCATGCTTAATTTGACACTTTCTAACTTCTTTTTAAATATCACCATAACCCTCCCTCCTTTTTTTAACTCAGAAAATGCAAATATACAAATCGATTTGAAAAACTGTGAGGATAAATGATTCACGTTTTTCTGAGGCATGTCCACTTGCATGCTTAATTTGGCACTTTCTAACTTCTTTTTAAATATCACCATAACCCTCCCTCCTTTTTTTAACTCAGAAAATGCAAATATACAAATCGATTTGAAAAACTGTGAGGATAAATGATTCACGTTTTTCTGAGGCATGTCCACTTGCATGCTTAATTTGGCACTTTCTAACTTCTTTTTAAATATCACCATAACCCTCCCTCCTTTTTTTAACTCAGAAAATGCAAATATACAAATCGATTTGAAAAACTGTGAGGATAAATGATTCAAGTTTTTCTGAGGCATGTCCACTTGCATGCTTAATTTGGCACCTTCTAATTTCTTTTTAAATATCACCATAACCCTCCTTCCTTTTTTTAACTCAGAAAAATTAAATATACAAATCGATTTGAAAAACTGTGAGGATAAATGAATAAATCACAAGTCTTCATAAAAAACACTTTCATTTGACATATTAATATGAACACTTGAGTACATAAAGGAAAAAAAATGTATAAATAAATGAACACTGAACTGTTATGAGCTGCCAAGCATGGAATCCTTCCTGTTCGCGTTTACAGTAGTAGATGGCAGTTAGATACTGTGGGAGAAACTGCATACATATGCCATTTAACGTCCCTTCGCTGGACTCATGGTGCAATAAAAATTGCAGAACACGTGGTTCTTGTTCTGACATAAACACACAAACACATACGCGGTGTTTTAACCACAAAGGTAGTGATGCCAGGGAAATATGCAAAACCCATTAAATATTAATTTTTATATTAGTATATTATTCACAGTTCTACAATATTTGAATAGAAGCATGTTCGCAAAGATTGATTTACGTTGATAAGTTTTACATTACTAGCATAGTTGCTTGTATTTTTCCAACGGTCAGAAATTTTCTTCATGATGTGTTTTCTTTGCCTGTTTTGCTTCTCTTGTACCATTGACTACAGAAATCCACACAAATAATTTTTAAACTAATACTCATATTTTCCCTTTCTAAAATACATCGTCAGCATTGCAGGCTAAGCCTCCATTTTTGGAAATGTTGATATTCTCTAGGCTTTTCTTTGGTCGTTTGCCTTTTCCTATAAAGCCGTAGCTTCTCCTAGTGATACAGTTTTCGACGGTTAGCACTGCATCATTTGTTTCAAGGCGATAGACGGCCTAACTTGAACGAAGGAAATTTATTTTCCTGTAAGCATTTGACTCGGAAGATCAATAGTTCGCGGCACCTCCCCAAGACGAGAATGTTCGTTTGTTGTCGCAGCGGAGTGATTGTTTGGCGATAGCACTGACAAAGGGAAGTCACCACGATAAGCCCTGACATTTTGCCGCCTTTTGTTTCATCGCCTTCTACCTAATGAATGTGTGTGTGAGGAGAGAGAGAGCCTTGTCTCTTTAGTTAAGCAAATGTTTGCCGCTTCTTGATCTTTTGACCGAAAATGGTGCAGAGGAAAAAACACAAAAGAAGGAGATGAAACAAAAGACCGTATTGTGTGGGGGAGAGGAAATAACTCTGATTTCCTATGCTAACAATCGATGAAAGCTAGCTTTTGAATTAATAAATAGATGACGGAGGTTTCAAATCACGGAAATCCTGGTTTGGTGTTTGCCTTTCGACAAGGTGGATGCCATCAACGACTCAGACCTAATGAACCCGCCACTGAAAAATACATTACGTAGTCAATTTGTTAGGACACCTAAACTAGTAATGTGATGAATGTACTTTGATCCTCAGAACGGAAACAATTATTTTAAGTATTAATGTGCCTAAGTTATAGCAATATCGCGGTGAAATATTGGCCCATGCATATCGAATAGCACCTTCCAGTTCACGGCAATGAACCCACACATCTGATGACATTCTGGCTGATTTTATCCCATTAATGTTCCATTGAAATTTCAATTGAGTTATGGAATTGAAGTAGCCAGTAAGGCAGATAAAAGTCTCCATCATGTCTCCAAAACTGTTTCCACGGAATGTAAGCATTATTAAATAGCGCGTTGTCCTGCTGCAATTATACCAAGAGAGAAACGACTATGGGTGTTAAATAAACTTGGTCAGCAACAATGATTAAATACTTCTGCTCATTTAGGTGTGGTTCTATTCGAATCAAGGGATCTAAAACCTGCCATGCAAACAAGGCCCACTCCGTTACATTGCCTCAGTCCGCTTGTACAATCGTGACCATGGCGTGGCTGTCATACGTCGAGGGGGTGCAGTTGCTCAGCACCTTGAGGGGTCCATTGCCGGCTAACGATAAGCTATGGAAAAGACGAAAGGTAGCAATGAAAAGTGACGATAATACGAGATAATAACCTTACAATTTCTGTCTGGTTGCAATAAGACTTTTGTATATTCTAAAATGTGAAACACAAAATACATCCCACAATAAACCATAGGTAATAAATATCATTACCGTGCGTTTTGCGTTTATTGAACACTCGCCGATCGCCGAAGGTTGAGTCAGTTATTCTTATAATTACGAAAATGTCTCCGAGAAGGTATGCTTTTCTTGTCTTCTCTTTCCCTCGTTTGAGTCGTATTGCATATTAAGTTATCTTATACACGATGCCACGCTTTTAATCTTGCCGACTGTCAGAGACCATGCTTCGTTCATATGCTTTGTCCCGTCGAACATTCACATACCGCCATACGTTGTACGAGGCTACATAGTCAGTGGTGCCGTATTGATAGCAAATATCCGTGTAACCGTGAGTCGTTCAGTAGTGAGAAAACAAAGAACAAATTGTTCCTTTAGTGTTGATCCGAATATGGGTGAGTAGTATATATGAGAGTATATTTTGCAATCTGTACTTCGAATTGCATGATGAGCTATCGGTATAGTATATGTAAGAAAATGTATCTAAAGTGTGATTCGCTGAAATACTGCTTGGCGTACCTGATATAACTGTACGATAATTTTATTATTATGCGGGGCCCATTGCATGATCCTGTACACTGAAGAGCAATTGAATTAGAGACAGATGGCGTTATGCAAATATGTCGCTGTGGGCGGCCCTGTAAACGGAAACGACATGACGTATGCAGTGGTCCGACAATACAAGGAGTGATGCGACGGAAATCAGTAAGAGTCGGACGCAGTATGGGTAAGACAAAGGATCTAAGCGCATTTGATCGTGGGCAAATTGTCGGGGCCCGACGAATGGGTCATTCCATCTCGGAAGTCGTGAAGGCACTGGGATTTTCACGAGCCACTGTGTCACGGGTACACCGTGAGTACATCGAATCCGGCAAAACCATCCCTCCCTACAAGGGCCAACTGCCGTGGACAACAGCGTGTGGATTAGCGGGGTCATCGTCGGCTAGCTCGCATTGTAACAGCGGATAGACGGGCCATAGTGCAAGAAATCACTCGGCAATTTAACGCTGGTGCACAAAAACGTGTAAGCAGCCACACCATCCAGAACCATCTCCTCGCTATTGAGTACAGAAGCCATCGTCCCACGAGGGTACCGCTGCTGACAGCACATCACAGGGTGCAAAGATTAGCATGGGCGCGGGAACATCACCACTGGACCCTAGACATGTGGAAAAATGCTGCCTGGACTGATGAGTCGAGATTCACGTTGATACATGCGGATGGCAGGATACGAGTACGTCACAAACCACATAAAGCGATGGATCCTTCTTTCCAGCAGGGTAATATTCAAGCTGCTGGGGATGGCATTCTCGTCTGGAAACTGTTTACGTGGACTGAAATGGGACTCCTGGTACGTGTGACATCGTCCCTCGCAGGTCAGCGCTACCGCGATGTCCTGGACGACCATTTGCTCCCGTTTGTGCGTCTTCAACATCCCACTGGGGACCTCTCTTGCAACAAGACAATGCAGCTCCCGAATTGTATCCGAATGGTTGGATGAACACTCCACCGACGTGACCTCGCTTCCTTGGCCAGCTAGGTCACGTGACTTCAGCACATCTGGGATGTCATCGAGAGAGATGACCCCCTCCATCAAATCTTCGTGAACTGTGGGAGCTTGTTCTGGGGTCGTGGATCCGTATGGCTTCCCAACGCTTCCGGTGTCTTGTTGAGTCCATGGTGAGACGAATCGCCGCCGTCATCAGGGCGAAAGGTGGTGCTACGCGCTACTAGACAGGTATCTCTAATTCAATTGCTCTTCAGTGTACATAACAAGAAAGATGAAACTGAGTTACAAGACAGGTATCTCTAACGGCACTGGACAAGTATCTCTAATTCAATAGTTACTAGACAGGTATCTCTAATTAGTTACTAGACAGGTATCTCTAATTCAATTGATCTTCAGTGTATACCACGGCCCCAACATCACTAGCTGCACTGCCGGTCGTGACCACAAGTTGGATCCATGATCTCAGCATGAGAGCATGGGCTGGGACAATCTTTTTTATCTAGGATGGCAAGACTTGAAACACGCCTCTCGATTTGAAGTTTTTTGCTTCCACTCAAATAATACGCAGTTTATACTCCTCATAGAAAAGTATTACAATCGTTCAAAAACTGCACTCCCAGTTTTCGGCATAATTTGGCGAAAAAAACTAAAACTATACTCCGAGCCAAGCTAAAAGTGAACCACTATGAAGGGTACGAAACAGCTACTTCCGCTACGAAAAATAGTCCCTAGCATTTAGAGCGAAAAGTATCAGAATTATTGCTTAGAATCCATTTTTGTTTGCTCAACAGTTTATCAGAAAAAATTGCTATCTAAAAAGAAATTCTAGAAGTTAGAGCGCTTTTAGAAACAAATTTGTTCTGAGGAGTTGCTGAATCAAGAGCTTTGCACTTTCGGCTATTTCTGCCCACTTGTTATACAACACGAACAGGGGGAAGGGGTGGAAGACCTCTCCCAACTTTAACAACACATAGGCAATAAATTGATAATCGGGGAAAATCGAAGGCAGTAGGAGAAGCAATTCGGCCTCCACCCGACTCCCACTGACAATCCCCACTGCTTGTGGGATGTGTGGGTAGGTTGGGGGGGGGGGATCTGAAAGGAAACAGTGAAGAGCACATTAACGCGGATGGGTACCGTTCTTGCGTTCCACGACGAATGTGATAAGGCTCTCCCGCCTTTCCCAGTAGTACACTTTTAGGGTGAATTGGAGTAGGTATAAGTACTCAAGAATCAAGTAAAACGCAAGAGTTATGTGAGCGTCAACAACACAGCACTCCGCAAAAATGCAGAATAAAAAGGAACCATCACAGAACGAATGAGTTTCAGATAGCGAACGTAACAATAAGAAGACGCTTTCGAGATGGGGCGTTGAAGATTAAGGAGGAACTTTGTGCGACAGCAGCTTTAATGACTAATTAACTATTCATCCCTTCGGTTAAAGAAGAGAGATAGAGAGCGTATATTATTGATATCCACGCATTGTTTTATATCCCGGTTTCCACTTTTTTGGACAATTTCTTTGGTGCATATGATGGGTTACACAGCTAAGAGATGTGGCCATTTTGTACCTTGGTTAGTTACGCGGAATACTGCCTGCGGTTGACTAAAGTTTTTAAAAAAGAAATTACTAAAGTACATAACTTTGTTTTTCAATTAAAATCGCCTGTACATTTATTCACACGTTGTGTATATCTAATTTTTACGTTACTCAGAGCACAAATTACACCCTCTAATATGACTATTCTGGAAGGGCAATCGCTCAACCCCTTGCCCCCCCGGTAGCTACGGCTGTGCATGCATATTTCTTGTCTTGAAATTCTTGTGCTTCCATCGGCATGCTGCAGTTAAAAATGTAATTCATCGGATCACGTGACAGTTCACGTTTCGAGCCATTTCAGATCTTCCTCCGTAGCTTTTGAGCCCATTTGGAAGCTCTGCGATTGTTTTCTGCAACGTATTGTTGAGAAGGACTGATGCAAATCCGCTTTCAGTTGACTCACTGATGTGTGTCTGTTAGAGCGTACAAATTTGGGCCAAAGATACTGGTCCACCCGTCGACACAAATTTGAAATCTTTCTTGATACTTCTCGCTTATAGCCTCGTTAATATAGACGGACACACAAAACAACGAGCGATCTTTCAAGCGTATAATGCAATTGCTGTCTGCGAAAAATGTGAAAAGCCTCGGACATGGTTGTGTGCAGCAAAAATAAGTTTCTAGTTTACGGTTCTACTAATATATTAATACATTTACAAAATGCTAATGCTAGCTTTTTGAAAAACATACGAAAAGTCTTCGGCATCCACATGCTGGACTATTTCTGCTGTGCTAGAAAGACGGATATCGTGAGGAAGACACATTTACGCTATGTGCTGCAAGAATTTTGCACTGCCGAAGGATAGTGATATCCAAAAATCTCGTCCATACTTAGGTCTTTCACATTAAAAAAAATTCCAAGCACATTATTAAAACAAATGTCCTACTTAAAAAAAAACATGTACTTATGCCACCTAGCAGAAAAACTCCGCAATCAAGAAAAGTTGAAAATATGCGAAAAATCTTGGACTGGCCAATGGTTTTCGAAGGCACTTTCTAAATCTTTCGAAGAAAAGGAAGTAGAAAAACAAATTTAAATATATTTTCATCGCCACCAGAAGAAAATTAGTTTTCAGAAAAAGCAGAAAGCACATATAAAAACATTTTTTGGTTACTTTTAAAACTTATCTGATGCTAAAATAATTCTTGAAATTTGAGTTCAAAAGGATGAAGACACCCCGTGTCTATGTTCACAATGAGTGCAGATAAAGTGACGAAATTAAGAAAGCAAATTTTCAAATGCTTACATGTGAAAAAATTACTTGCTGGTGCTGCGAGATACGCATGAAAGGTGTGCTAAAATTACATTATGCAACATACAGCACAAAAAGGTAACAAAATTATATCCTAAGTGCAAACATAAGAAAGCAATGCAGCTGATTCAGACGACTACCACTACGATCACAAGTTCTTGTACTCTGGAGAAATTCTTCCAACTTGGAAGTACCGTATTGCGCCTTAAACATTTAATCTTAAACGATTTGATTCTATATGAAACATTTTATGCTCCGCAGCAAAGAGCAGATCTTTTATTAGTAAATACAACACACGCTTCCTTTCAATATCAACACACATACCAGCACTGGCCGCTCTGTGTGTTTGATTGGCGCTGTCAAGAGTTGTCCGTCCACGTCCCATCAAGGTTATCAAACCGAATATATGAGCTGTATTAAATGCTTTGCCAACTTATTGATTCCTGAGAACAGACTTGCGTGGCTAAATCTCTTCTCAACATTGTTACACATGTCGGCTTTTAAAAACAACTGTTGAGCAGTTTCACAATTTTTAAAAGTTAAATGAAACCAGTAATGCATGTATTATAGTATCACTTGCCTTCCTCGATCCATAATACCACGAAAATGAAAAATACCTAAAGACCATTCAACCTGCAGCTTTTTGTAATGTCTGGAAACTGAACAACTCGTGGCAATTTCAGTTTTGTTCAACGTAATGAAAAACCAATATATGTTTTTCACCAGAAATTTCCCACTCAGCACTTTTAGGAACCCCAGCGAAATAAATCTTGTTCTTTGTCAGTTATGTGACGTATACCTCTAAATTTCCTTTTGAGTTTGTGTTCTCGTGTAGATTTGGTTTCCCCTCGTTAAATATTTCCTCACTTAACGGCACGTTATTTCTCTTGACAAGCCTTTCAAAGTTGATAGCACATGACAGTAGGTCAAAAGGTAAATAAAGCGTTGGAAAACAGGTGTTCTGAGCTCTGTGTGTGTGTGTGAGAGAGACAGAGAGAGAGAGAGAGAGAGAGAGAGAGAGAGAGAGAGAGAGAGAGAGAGATGTTCTGAATGAGTGGAGAGCTACTGTATGCACGGAGTACGATATATAATGTTCCGATTACGATATACTGTGTTTTAGATAACAGCGATAAGTAATGTAAGGTTTGATCTATGTGGATTATGTTTGGTGACGACGAGCGCTAATTGTAAAATGTATCATGAAAGAAATACGGGATTACGCCATATAATACAAATTTATGAAGATGCCAATCCAAATTTTGGCGTAAATGTGACAAGAATGGTAAGTCAGATAATATCCGAAAACTTGAAAATTTCCATCGTCCTGGAGCCGGACTCGAACCCGCGTCTCCCAGAAAGCGTCCCGGTATGCTAACTACTACACCACCAGTGATGGTTTTATTCAAATTGATCGGAAACTTGAAATTTGGTCGTTCTGGGTGGTGTAGGGGTTAGCATACCCGGGCGCTTTCTGGGAGACGCGGGTTCGAGTCCCACTCCAGGACGATGAAAATTTTCAAGTTTTCGGATATTATCTGGCTTACTATCCTTGTCACATTTACGCCAAAAATCGGATTGTCATCTTCAAAAATTTGTGTGAAATGTATATTATACGGAAAGGTAGTTTAAACTGTTTTTTTTTTTTTTTTTTTTTTTTTTTGATTGAAGGTTTAACGACCACCGTGAGCAACTCAATGGGCTATAAGCAGTCGCCCGTCCCTAATTTAGGGTCACTGGTTCCAGGGAAGGGAGAGAGCCAGTGCCGTAAGACAAACACAACATCCATGCCTCACCGGGATTCGAACCCGGACCCCTTTCGGACGAATGATCAGAGGCCATCGCTTAGACCACTGCGCCACCGGGGCGGCAAACTGTTTTTATCTTACTGTTACTAGAGACGCATCATTGACCTGCTGCAAACTGAACGTACTTGGAAATTGAATAAATGAGCCTTAAATTTGTAAGTATAGAATTCTGTATTGACTGTTTACATTATGCATTTAAGTTTTTCCAACTTTGTTTCTTAGAAGAATCAGAAGTCATGCTTTTCAAAAGAAAGATTGGTGAGTTCCATGCTGACGATGAGTACTGTAATCTTTTAATGCACCTTTAATTTTAAAACTTTTTTATAAAAACAGTTAAGTAGAAACTAAGTGAATAAAAAAGGCCATTATTAGTTTTCGTGTTAATGTGATTGTAACATTATTAAATAACAGAGATAAAAAAAATAAGACATGGAAAGAAAAATTTATTTTCGATTAATTTATCATTTTCATAATTCAGTAAATGAAACATATCGATGGTGCGTTTTAGATACCGATGTTAAATATATTAAATAACACACACAAAAAAGCAGCTATCACCTATAGTAAATTTAGATTTCACAAAATTTGGCAAACCCGGTAAAAAGGAAACGCACGAAACTCCCAAATTCAAGTCATCTAACTGCTCAAGGCTTTCAAACGAAGCTTTGGAATCCAGATACTTTCAAATGAAAAAAAAAAAGAAAGTTGGAGGAGGGGGGTAAAACGAAGAGAAATGAAAAGAAAATGGATCTCTGCAATGTACGTAACCGTTAGAAGTCTAAAGAGAAAGAATAAGATAAAATCAATCAGACAAACTACAGACTTACAACAGCGTAAAAAAAATATCGGAAATGGAAAAACTTCTTTCTTCTTCCAATAACTTTCAGCTAGCAAGAAGTTAGGACAAAATGGAACAAGCTGCAATATGAGAAAAGTTTCTTCATCCGAAAAAACCTTAAGAAATCTTTGTTGATTAAATGTTTCAGATATAATATTTTCTCTTCATCAGAATGTGGAACGGAGACATTAAATTTTAATTCAACTCGCATTTTTTCTTTTTTCGCGAAAATGCCACCAGCGGTAAGAAGAAGTCTGAATTTTAGGATTTCGAAGTGTAAAAAAATTTTTTTTTCCTCCTCCATAGAATTTCAACTCATTGTCAAACAGCAACAGCATACACTTCTTCAGTACAGAAGGGCCTTAAAAGAACATTAGTTTTAGCATATAGGTACTCGTCGTACACGTCAACGGGAACGTTTGACGAAAAATAATGCACTCGTGTTTGAACTTTGCTGTGAACGATCATCTTCTGGAAAAAGAACAAGAAAATAACTTTTTTTTGCGACTAGTATCTGTAAACATTAGTGAGATCACTGATCATTTGTGAATTTTATAATTTGTTGATGTTAAATTGCGAGAGATTATATAAATCAACGTTTGTATTTAGAATAAATTTCCTGCTTCTAGAAATCAGACAGGAAAAATCCTTTTGAGATCTCTCTCTGTCTCTCTCACACACCTCTCTAAACTGCCAACATTTTTCGGGAGATAAGCGAGTTAAAAAGAGGTAAGTGTCATTGGTGGCGGTTCTTTAAAAAAAATATTGGGTGGGGAGGGACTTGTGTTTCTTAACTAACATTCACCTTTACATCGAATGTGTGTGGGGGTGGGGGAGAGCAGGATTATCGAATGTGGGGGAAAACAAACAAGAGGTGTTTTTTCCGGACAGTAGCTTTTCGATTTCTACTCTTTTTAAATTTTGAGAAACAAGGAAGACATAATTTTTCTGAATGAAAAACATTTCGACGAAGTCACGTAACCTAGTCATATTGAGTATTAATAATTTAAAATTTCATGAATAGTAAGAAACTTTATATATAATGTAATATATAAAGAATTTCAAGCTGTACTCCAAATCTATTTGCCTTTTCCTGAATACGTAATTTAATCCGTAAGGACACCATGTTTGGCGTTTATTTGTTCTATCCACAGGCTTGCTCCAACTTACTATGTTCTCCACTTATGATTTCTTCTTCTTCTTCGCGGCTTTAATGAAGGAGATGAAACGACATGGATTATTACCACGACTTCGTGAGATAGCTGCCTCGAAGCTCCGAAATAGTGGGAGGGATAAAGAGGTGAAAGTAGAAATGTACTTTTACGAAATTTAGCGGAACAGCTGTATAGAAATTAAAAGTATTTCTCATCTTTTTCATATATATCTCATTAAAAAAAAAAGTTCAAATCTGATCTTTGAAAGCAGAGGAGACGAGAAAAACTGAATACACGTTTACACCCTTTAACAGGAAAAAAAAATGTCGGCAAAATATTTATGGCTAGTTGCACGTGAAAAAAAAGTCAATCGTGATTTTGGAAGTAGCGATATGGAATAAAAGATCTCGAAGCAAATAGCCACATCCTCCCTAGCGGCACGATTTTTGCATAGAAAATACGAAAAGGTGAGGATCATCGTTCTCATAGCTCACGCCATTCAAAAGAAGAAAACAAGTATTTTTCAAATCGGATAAATTAGGTGCAGGGGCGGATAAATTAGCGATTTCGGTGCTAATAGCATGAAAATTGTATTTTCATGCTGTGCTAAAAATCGAACGTGTTCAATGTGACACAAATATGAGAAATTCTTTACAGAGATGATCTACAATGGACAGTGGCGTAACGCAAATTCTCTGCCCCCCGCCCCGCGGAATTTTCCTAACGGGCCCCCAACATAGTAAAAATTAATGCAAAAATTGAGGGTAAATATTTAACTTCGCTGTAGAAAAAAAATATTTTTTCCAGATATTGATTCCATGATCACTTATGTATTGCTTTTAATTATGTGAGCACTCATTCAGGTAAGTATCCTCGATAAATTTAGTACTCAGGGGAAAAAGTGCAAAATCTTCAAATGAAGTAAAAACAAATGCTGATCTTCGAGTGGCTGGTTTTGAACTTCCTTTAAAGCTCTTCAATTCCTTAATACAATAATTTTTGAGAAAGAGGAAAAACTTGTGGTTTTAAATAATTCAGCGATATTGTTTCTTTTTAGTGTCTTGTCTTTTAAATTCAAGAAGCAAGCATAATTTACGATATAAAGAAAACTTACGTTACTGAAATCTGGATTCCCTTCTAACGTTCTTTTTAGCGAATATTTCAATGAGTTTGGACACGTCTACTTTTCTGGCTTGGTCATTTTCAATGCTTATCATCGCAAGTCCATCAAGCCTACCTTGAGTGTGCGATGACCGAAGGAAGAAACCTCAGGTTCGATCAAAGGCAAATACGAACGCTCGAACCACTAAATATCCGCTGTGCGTCGGCTGGGCACGTTAAGCCGTCGGACCCCGGGTGCTGGCCCCCGGTAATAAATAAGGGAGTTTTCCTCCCCCTTTTTACCTCGCTTCCGTGTCACTATCCCAAATCTCCTAGTTTCCTATTTCTAAGTGTTGTTTAAGACCTGGGGTCAGACACTCCCTTCCTAAAATCTTCTACATATGATCTGATCTGATCTCTAATCGGCGCGCAGATAAAAGTCTGTGTCAATGGGGCCCTTTAGTTTAAAAACTTTCGTATCCAAAAGACAGAAAATTTAAGATAAACACTTTTAGACCAAGTAGAAAACCTCTTGTCTAAAATTAAATTGCTAAATAAAAAAAATAAAAAAATATATACATAGATCTGGGCCCCCCCCCCGCAACGCGGGCGTTGTGGGGGCTATCTTTACGCCCCTGACCATGGACATTTGTGTGAACCCCATCTGACGATATATGTGACTCATTACACGCTCTTGTGCTTTTTATAAATGTGGGGATCAGTCAGCATTAAAGAGATAATGGATGAGCGACTGACTCATCAAGGTAAGATGCCTTACTATTTATTGGGATCGTTACAAGAGTAATGAATCTCCTGTGAAAATGACCCATGCGGTTGGTACGCGGTGTGAAGTTTCAAATTAATGACTTTTTAAGGTCAACAGCTGAAGAGTCTGTCGTTGCCCTCTTCTCATTGATATGCAAGAACAGTACGCGAACGCTGCGATGGGATGTTACGACCATTCGGCCACTACATGCAAAGTAATTTGTCTTCCCCGCAGAGGTCTTCTTTCATGCTCTGCACATGTAATCGAAGGTAAATAAATACATAACGAGTATGACGGAGGCATGCCCCCTTTCTTACCCTTCCAAGGCCTAAACACACACACACAACTTCAATTTATGCCTGGTAAGTTAAGCGGAATTGAACAACTGACATGAATCCAATATTTCCGGAAAATCTCCTGCATTTATTTCGGTCTTCAACATACGATTAATTTCTCACAGCATCTTTTTATTTTGTTTTGTTTCGTTTGGGAATTTAAATACCACCGTGAGCAACTCGATGGGCTATAAGTAGTCGCCCGTCCCTAATTTAGAGCCACTGGTTCCAGGGAAAGGAGAGAGCCAGTGAGGTAAGACAAACACAACACCTATGCCTCACCGGGATTCGAGCCCGGACCCATTTCAGGCGAATGGTTAGAAGCCGGCACTTAGATCACTACGCCACACACACACAACAATACAACGGGAATGTTGCCGCCGAAGAAAATGACGTAGCTCATGACTTTCTGGAGGAGGGGGAGGGGGGGCACACACTTAAGTTCCTTCACAAAACTACCAAAAATTGAAATAAGCTTGGTTGCATTTACCTCTACTTTTGAAGAAATCTCTCTGTATATGAAAACATCAATATTTAAAAAATTTGATCTGGTTTACCGGCATAATGTTCAAAAACGAGTCTTTGATTAACAGTTATCGCGACAAATACATAGAGAAAAACTATTTGTCGTGAAGGGTATCATAGCTAGTGATATTAAACCGAGGTGAGTATGAGGCGGTTTGCTTGGGGCAGAGCAAGATCATAGACAGTTAGGGTAAAGTGATGCATGTATCTTGCTGGATAAAAACTCTGTTCCTCATTGGGATATATCTTATGAGACAGCAACTAGAGAGAGTGAGATGGAGAGTCTTATGAGGATAGCTAAGTCCTCATCCTTTTCACTTCTATATCTTCAGCAGGACTATTTTGTGTACATGGATATTTAAAGAAAAGTACTTGATGTTCCACTGGCTTATTATTTCATCCTAAAACGCTAATGGAATTTCAAGTACTTCTCTTGAAGTATCCATTTAAAATTGTACATACAAATACAAATTTACACGTACAAGTTTGTATTATAGTGACGCTGCGTATCACCAAATGAAAATTACTAAAAAGATCTTCGGGTAATTCGGTTACTCTTTAGATATCCTAAACTTTTCTTCTTTCCAATCATCAAAAATATATTCATCTAACAAAACGCTGAAATCAGTTTTTATTGGTCAGCGTTTTGTTAATATTTACTGGTGTACCCAATGTTTTTGTTAAGTATTCATGTGTTATCTTACAAAGTTTCTCAATAAACAGTGAAGTAAATCCAAAGACTTTTTCCATTATCACCGAGAGAATTCTGAGCAACACGACTTAAAGAATTTCTATTTCAATATTTTCTTTCAGGAGAAGAAAATATTGAAATGGAAATTCCTTAAGTCATTTAATAAAATCGAAAATATTGAAATAGAAATTCCTTAAGTCATTTAGTAAAATCGAAAATATTGAAATAGAAATTCCTTAAGACCTTTAATTCTTCTTGGGTTTGGCTCTACTACCGAATCTGTGCCATAAAACTGCACAATCCAGTCAACCAAGTAACCGTATTCATATCATGCCTTACATCGTTGACTCAAAGATCATGACTCCTGAAACTCTTGTGCAATGAATTGATAATTACTGGTCTGAAGAAGAAATGAAACTTCCGCAATTTCTGTATTTAATGAATGCTACGAGTGTGAGATTATCTTTTCTCCACACCTGATGAATATCTCCATCGAACAAAGACGCAACGAGGAATGCAGAGGGGGAGGGCAATTGCTTCGGACACCAGTTGATGAGAAAGCTGAAAAGATTAAAACAACGTTGCTACTAAAGTGTTGTTTCCAAGACGCACAAATAATATGTCATGCCCCTAAACGAAGGTAACCAACTCTTCAGGAAGACTGAAAATCGCATCGCTACATAGTGGAAATCAAGCCCCTCCTCCTCAATGTCCCGACTTTCGTCCTACAATGCTACCGTTACACCGCCAAGGACACAGCAGTTCAAAGAAAATCTATAAATATACCGAAATCTGAACCTTTGTAATTGTGAGCCTTTGTAATTAGGAACTGGGGACCCTGTCAAACGTCATCGATTCTCATAAATAAATATCATAGAAAACCGTGAAGAAATGTTTTATTCACATGAGAGGCACACAAATTCTTCCTTTTTAAACGTCTTCCATGTGAACTGACGATTATTTCTTAAGGATTGCATTTGGCTTTAATGTAACATTCTCAGTTATTCGCAGCTTTGGAAACAAAACTTGAAAAAGCCTGTCCCCATGTACACATCTCTCACTGAATACCATCCTTCTCCTCGCGGGGTTACGGGAAGGATAGTCTATCGCGTATCAGCTGACAATGGCGCTGACCTTTAATAGCTGATAGGAGATAATGAGAACTCTGATCCTTCGTATGCTGTAAATAACGATAACATATCAAATCCGGACGGGATACTTTACGTCTAGCAAAGAAGCACATGCTGAAGCGCCACAAAAAAGACAGACCTTTTACTTAAAAAAAAATACTTCTACATCACTGTGTTTCAAATTTATAAATACTCTTAAGGTTCCATGCGGATAAACTGCATATCACTTTAACTTGTTTTTTTCTTGAAGCACTCGGAAGATTTTTTGAAGAAAAAAAAAAAAAAGCAGTCCCAGAGACCGAATGGTCAAAAGCGTAGGTTTCTAGACAGTCGTATAGGCTAGGCCCGGGGTCGATTCTCAGATGAGTTATGCGTGGTGTGTTTGCCTTATGGCGATGGCTCTTTCCTTTCCCTGGAATTATCGTCCCTAATTCAGAGACGAGAGACTGATTATTGTTGCTGATGGTGGTCGTCAAACTCCGAAATAAGAAGAACAAAAACGGTGCCCTTAGTTATCAAGAGTAGCAATAGAAAGCCGGTCTGCCCTGCTAAACAGTAATCTATTAAAAGTTATCAAAATCTAGGAATTATTAGATTAAATAACTTAGTCACCTTTTTCATTGTTGGTGTCAAAAGTCTGCGATTCACTTCTGCGAATGTGAAGAAAAGAAATGTTCTTTCACGATTTTTTCTGCTTTCATTTTGGTAGCAAACTAGTTTCTTTAATTGCAATACATGCCAGAAACACAACTTTTTACTAACGTTAGTAAAGCAAGACTTAATAGTAGGAATCTCAAGAAAATATTTCAGAGTTCTGTGGAAAACTATCGATATATCTGTTTATTTTAGAAGCCTTTAACCTTTGTACCGGAACAATCATTTGAATCCATAATTTCAGACTCGTTGAAACGCGCGGAGAGATGATGAACTAGATGAAGTTCATGAAGTCTGTCAGATTCCAGTTTTGCTGTTGTGAAACGGTTTGCAGCCAAAATCTGAGCTGTTTTCGAAAGCACATTTGACCAGCAACCATTTTCAAGAGTGAAAATCACCAAACAAAAAGTTTGCTCATGAATGATTGATGATCACTTGCATCTCTGCTTACACACAGCTATCACAGACATTTCGACGGATGCATCTTTCTTGCTACTGAAATTCAGCCTCAGGTTTCTAGCCAAAACTAAGGTGTAATTTTTTATTTGTTCAAATGCGAAATGACTGTTGGAAGAGTTAAAATTTGTAAACTGGATTGTATTTTTAATTTTAAAAGAATAAACTTTTTCAGTTTTGTCTAACAGGCATTTTACAGTCAGGGACAAAAATATAGCAGAAATCAGATGATTTTCCAACTGATGTTGATTAATGCAACTGTAGGGGCGAGAAATTACACCTCTGTATAAATTGTGTGATGGACATTAAATCCCATCGATCCTAACGGATATTAACATTTCAGAACAAATATTTCCAGGTGCATTATCTAGAAACGAATGTAAAACGTGGAAATGTACTGACTAGGTGACATTCCGATGCGCCTGTTTGTCAGGGCTATTGTGTTCACGGAAGGCACCGCTATTTGTTCCTGGCCAGGGGAAGTGGAAGTTAGAGGTCAACGAGGGGATAGATCAAGGTCACCGGCGGAAGACACGGGTCAGGAGAAAGAAAGGTAGGAGACACGGAGAAGCGGGGGGGGGGGGGGGTCGCCTGCTCTTCGAGCGCTCCGACTAGGGAGAGAGCCTCAGGCAAGTGAGGCAAGAGCCAATCAGAAGGCGAGTGAAGTTAGGGGGAGAAACTTCAGGATAGGAGTGAGGAAGGAGACAGTGGACGGAGAGCGAGCGCGGAGAGTAGTCGTCTGGACAGCGTGTGCTGTGAACGGTTAGGAGGTGCTGGGTGACAGCACGGACAGCGAAACCGGGAGAACGGTTGTACAGTGCTGGGCGTCAGCACTGGGAAAAAGAAAGTTTGGTGATATAACGTGCCGGTTAGAGCACGGGGAAAGCGATCGTGGTTGGAATCAGACACGTGGGTCTGGAACGACGTACGGAGAAAGCGATTTGAGAGAACACGAGGCATGGCTTCCGGAACAAAGATAGGCAAACGAACGGAAGGTTACGACGATTAACAACTTTCACGTCTGTGTTAGAAAAAGAACGGGCAGAGAGTATTAGCAGGAAAGGGTATCCTTGAATAATTCGAGACCCTGATCATTTTTCACGTGGAACTGCAGTTGCAGGAACTCGAGGTCAAGGAACAATAGCTGCCGGAACAATTGACTTTTGATTAAATGTTTCGTTAAGTTTTTCAACCAGCTTGAGGGTGAATTCATGCTTGCAGTGTCTTGCCATCATTTTACTTTCCCTCTCCTGAATAGCAGATTTATATTAAAGCTGGGAGAGAAAGAACGCCGGACTGTCTTCAACTTTTCGTTGACAGACAGTCTCCAGACAAAGAACCTTATAAATAGTTTTCCTTCTTGCTGTGGGGAAATTTTCATCAGCGCTGGAAGTCAGTGGTTGTTTGGCCGAGGAGCCATTAAATAACATAATGAGCTTCCACCCCTACAGCAACTTCATTAATTCTACAGCGAACCGGTTAGAAAAAAAAAGAATCAGCCAGATTTCTACAATCGACTAAAAAGTAGGTTTACGAAAATTAAGTGTGTTACGAAAATTAACAAATGGCGCACAAAATGTTTCTCATAGTAGAAGCATGGTATCCGAGACAAAGACATTTTCAAACCGAAAGAATAAATATAGAAAGAAACATAACATAACAGTACGCCTCCTAGCGGGATAATTTTGCATAATGGAAAAGTTTGAAATAGGCGAAAAGTATTCTTCATGGCAGAAACTATGATGAGGAAAAAACTTTTCAAATACGTCTCCCGGGAGCAGAGATAGTGAGAAAAGGGTTTTGATCTCTACGCCCCTAGTGGGAAATATGTTCTTTATTTAAATAGGATAATGCTCCCCATCTTTACTGTAGCGAATGCCATACAGTAAAAATAGAAATTGAGCAATAGGGGTTTTAGAAGCGGAGATACAGCTGCAAACAGAAGTCCACAAATACCACCTAGAGACAGACCTGTAAACTATAAAACTTCTCAAATACAAACTTAAAGTGTTCCACAAGACAAATGGTATCCGGTTAATCGCACATTTTCGAAGTAGAGATATTGAGAAAAACAGATTAAACATTTGCGTCTCCGAGCGGCGAAAATGTGCACTGTTTTGGGAAGAAAATACACACAAATAGTTTTCATAGTAAGTAGTATCTGACCGAATTTTTTTTTTTTTTTTTAATTGGGTTAGTCCCGCATATATTGCTGTGAACAAAAACCATAAATTTACGCTCTCTGGTGGCACACTTGTGCATTAAGAAAATTTTCAAATTATATGGGAACATTTCCCACCGGAAACGCTCTCCAACAAAGAAATATTTTTTTAAATCGGAACAGAGATATCGACAAAAATAAGATATACATGTACGCCCCCTGGCGGAAATACTATGCACTATTTTAAGCAGAAGGCATTCTCAAAAAGTTTTCCGAGGTGAGCGGTATCGGTCTACGAAAGAATTTTTTCAATCGAGTTTCATATTTTGCTGCATATACATCCGAAGCAGAAATAAACATTTACGCCCCCTAGTGACCAAGACATTTTTCATTAAAACTTAGAAATTGTATGCAAAAAAATTCCCATCTAGAGCTGTATCTGATGGAGGAAGAATTTTTCAAATTGAATTTTTAGAAGCAGGGAAATCGGAAAAAACGAGATTTACTTTTACGTCCCCTAGCGGGAAATTATGCATTACTTGAAAAAAGGGACTGTACCTAAAATGGTCTTCGATATAAATTGAATCGGACGGGAAAAAAATTTCAATCGGAGATTTAGAAGCAAATATAAGGAATAAAATGTATTTTGAATTCGATAACACCTGCTTTTACGTTCTTTAGCGAATCAGAAGTTGTGTAACAGGGAAAAAAAAATGGAGTGCAAGGATCATCATTCTTATATTTCAGGCTTTCCAATGCAAAAATAATTTTTCAAATCGGACTACTAGTGGCAGAGATATGTTGTCGACAGACAGACGGACGAACAAAGTGGTAATATAAGCACGATCTCCTTTTTTTTTTTTTTTTTTTTTTTGCAAAAGACTTGCTAAAAGGAGAAACGGACGAAACAGAATCACAATTTATTTATTTATTTCTGCAAAAGACTTGCTAAAAGGAGAAAAGGACGAAACAGAATAACAATTTATTTATTTATTTATTTATTATTTATTTTTTGCAAAAGACTTGCTAAAAGGAGAAACGGACGAAACAGAATCACAATTTATTTATTTATTTTTGCAAAAGACTTGCTAAAAGGAGAAAAGGACGAAACAGAATAACATTTTATTTATTTATTTATTTATTATTTATTTTTTGCAAAAGACTTGCTAAAAGGAGAAACGGACGAAACAGAATAACAATTTATTTATTTATTTATTTATTATTTATTTTTTGCAAAAGACTTGCTAAAAGGAGAAAAGGACGAAACAGAATAACAATTTATTTATTTATTTATTTATAATTTATTTTTTGCAAAAGACTTGCTAAAAGGAGAAAAAGACGAAACAGAATAACAATTTATTTATTTATTTATTTTTTGCAAAAGACTTGCTAAAAGGAGAAAAGGACGAAACAGAATCACAATTTACGATAGTTTTCACTGCCAAAATTTATATACAGCACACTACTGAATATTTATAACATTGATATCGTGGGCCTCGTTTCAGGCAAGATTGGAGTTAAAAACCACGTTTCTTTTTTAATGGATAAAAAATCTATAACTGAAATTCGGCTTGCACGGTTTAAATTATTTTTCCTTTCTGTAATGAAAGCCAATAATATACAGCACTGCAGGTGCTACGACGTCACCAGTTCAATGAAATGAGAAATATCCCCCATTCAGAGTAGGTAGGACTGTTTATTCCCCAAGTTAGTTATAAAGTTGCTCAATCCAATTACACTTCAAACATATTCGCAGGTTCTACTGACGGGCTTTTCCCAATGAAACACAGGCCTCGTCAAATCATATTGGTCCAAGTTTGGATACCCTTCCCTCAAACCACGAAACGGTTAACTCTCTTGACTCCCACGGAACAGAATTAACTTCACCGATGCGAACTTTGATCTGTTTCTGACATCGTGGGACAGTCATGACTAAATTTGTCGAATCGTTGGAGCTTCCAAGAGACTAATTTGTGTTTTAAGCCGTTGGGACCACAGACACAGACAAGCGTCACCTGACGACGACGATTTCCTCTGACGAGAATATTCTGTCCCCAAGAAAGCGTTGCTACACATCCAAACACATAGTGATAGATAGCACTACTCCTTTGGATAATGCTAACATGAATTTACAAACGCAAGCTGCAAGCATTTAAAACAACGCAAGCTGCAAGCCGTAAAGCTGTCACAAACCAGATCAAATATGTAAAGCAGACTATGTGAGCTGACGAAATACACTATGTACCAACAAGTAATTGGACACCTGTGATATCAAAGGAAAACGAAATTTATTCACTTTCAATGGTGGAGCCTCCACGAGCGGCGATATTAGCTGCGACCCTCCGGGGCATACTCTCAACCAGGCGTTGTACGACGGCTAGCAGTATTTTCTTCCACTCGGCTTGAAGAAGACAGGTCAGTTCCTTCACCGATTTTAGACGGTGAGGGCACCCCTTAAGTCGACGCTCCAACTCGTCCCAGAGGTGCTCGATAGGGTTAAGGTCCGGGCTTTGCACAGGCCAGTCCATTCGATTAACCCCATTGTCACCATACCAAGCCATGATGGACTTCGTAACATGACAGGGGGCATTGTCATCCTGAAAGTAACATGGGTCCATCCCGTAAAACTGCCACAACGTAGGAAGCGCACGGTCATCCAAAATGGTGCAGTAGGTCTCGGCGTTGAGTCTACCAGGAATTGCGACCAAGGAACCCGTGCCATACCAGGAGAAACACCCCCATAGCATAATTCCACCGCCGCCGAACTTCACAGTTGGCACAATACATTCCGGCATCAGGCGTTCTCCAGGCAGACGCCAAACTCAGACACTGCCATCCGAACGGTAGAGAGTGAACATTGACTCGTCGCTCCAGAGAACGTGTTTCCACTGTTCAACGGTCCACTGTCGACGTTCTTTGCCCCACGTTAGCCGAGCAGCGCTATTGGACTTGGTGATCAAAGGCTTGTGGGCGGCAGCACGTCCATGATAGCCGAGCAGATGGGCTTCCTTATGGATGGTATTCATCAAAAGAACACTCCCGGATGCCTGTTGAAACTCCTCGCGGATGTGGCCCATCGATTTGGTGCGGTTCTTCCGAATTTCTCTGGCCAGCACCCGTCGGTCTCTAACTCCCAGTTTTGTGGGTCCGCCGGGTCGGGGCACATTCCGACAGTCACCTCTCATCTTCCACTAGCCAATCACGTAGGCCATTGTCGATTTTGGGTACTTCAACTAGCTGGATATGTCACGTATGGATCGGCCATTTCTGTGATACCTGACGATTACACATTTCTCGAAATCAGAGAGCTCTAAACTGCGTGGCATCTTGCATGCGACTGGTTGCGTTGTTATTTCCCACACGATATTTAACGGGGGCGACCGAGACGTGTATCAGGACCGCAGATATCGTTAGTTGCAGGGGTGTCCAATTACTTGTTGGTAGATACCTCAAAACGGTAACATTACCGTTTTGAGGTAGCGTAGCATTCAAGACTAGATGAAATATGATATTATATATTAATTGGATGAAATATGCATGTATACCCGACAATGTAAGCTATATTATCATTTTGAGGTAGCGTGGCATTCGACGATGTTGCAAATAATAGAAATTTCGTAATGGCGATTGCAGGCACTCTTATCACTAGGAAACGGATTTTTAGGTGTTTAAAAATAGAAAACTATTTTTATGCCTAAATATTTAAAAAATATTTGCTAAAAATAAAACATTTTCTTCAACGATAATGTAACTAGTTATTTTCTGTGATAAAAAGATAAAGTTAGTACTCATCTTATTAATCACAACTATATGTTTAATAAAAAAGTTCTTTGGGGTTGCAGTAGACAACAAATGTCGTTTCTAGGTTTTCCATCGCAAATCTATGCCTATTTGTCACGAAATAATGACCGATATCGAGAAAATGATCGTTTCACATCACAGGAACTCAACTTTGCAAAACTTAAGAGGGAGATGTCAGTAACACTCTAAAAGTCAATTTCGCGTAGAAGTTGGTCTTCTAAAACTTGAGAAACTCTGCACATACGAGGTAGTTTAAAATCCACTAGTTTCTTTTCTTTTATAACACACGTACGGATTTGTTTCTAAGGGCTTCTATTTTTGAACCCGAAAGTGTGTTAAGTTTCCTTTCAACATTCTGCACTTCTTTAACTGTTTTAAACAGTAGGTTTGTAGTTGTTTCTAATTCCTTTGTTGAATGGCACAAGAAACTTAAATTAGCAGACATGTATGCCAAGTCTATCTTCAAACTAGCATTTATTCACTAAATAATGAACAATCTTAAATGAAGAAGCATCATCATTTTCTATTTCATTGACCACAGATGTAAAAAGCCCTTAAAATGATCTGCATAGTGTACCAATGCATTGAGGTAAGTACCACAATGTTTGACTGAGCTTGTAGGTGGCAATGGGAGATCACGATTAATTTTTTTTTTTTTTTTTTGGAAAGATTGGTCCTTGTTGGAGATTTAACAAGCTTTTCCCTCATTCGATACTACCTTCTTCGTGTTAGAAAGAAGGGTTCGGATATTTTCACACAACTCGTGCAAAGCATGAACGAACAACGTTAAGTGTATCATTTTCAGAAACCTCACGGAAAGTTCATCAGCGGCTTTCCGCATTCAATAATCTTGGAACTGTTTACATGATTTGCTTTGGAAATATTTTGGCACACTAGGGAAAAAGTTTGGAAAGGATTTCGTCATTTTTCAACACACCGACTATAACATTTCTCACTTTTCTGCCACTGGAGTCGGTAGTTTGACCAACGGACAGATAATTTAACGGATGAGTCGCGACTCCATTAGGGAGTTGCTAAAGATATTCACGAAGCCAGCTATTTTAGTCTTTTTCTTCCTGAAAAATGTTTAATGAAATAGACAAAGTGTTTAATAGAAAATATCTGGACAAACTACTAAACGGAAATTATATTTCTTTTAACTAAATATTTATTTACTTTTTAACAAATACACAAATTGAAACGTCGCAAACATCAAAAGCGAAACAATAGTAGTACTTTGCCCTTACTCCAGCTTTTAAACGTTCCTTCAAATATATGCATGTTTTTTTTAAGTATGTAAAGTCTAAGATATATCTGATTTACGCTGAGCTTAAGATGATAAAATGCTGTTTGATTCTAGTGCGGGCTCAATAGAGTTTTGGATAAAAAACGAGGGAAAGTGTAAACATTTTCTCTTACGCTCAGCAAATCTGATACAACTTGTTCTGAATCTAACTTGATCTCAGCAGATCTGATACAACTTGTTCTGAATCTAACTTGATCTCAGCAGATCTGATACAACTTGTTCTGAATCTAACTTGATCTCAGCAGATCTGATACAACTTGTTCTGAATCTAACTTGATCTCAGCAGATCTGATACAACTTGTTCTGAATCTAACTTGATCTCAGCAGATCTGATACAACTTCTTTTGAATCAACTTTCAGTTTGTGTCAAATTGAAGTACGCCAAGAAACAATTTGATAGATGAAAGAAGTTTGAGTTCAGTCTTAAAAAGTAAGTTGTAACCCAGAATTTAAGAACTATGCTCAAAACACAAATAAAATGTTGGCATCAATGCCACGTTATTTTTTAAGTACATGTTCTCTTAATAAAGTAATAAGTAACAAGTAGAATATCTCACATAACGGTGCAACTGAAAATGAATCTTTACAATAACGCTGTTTGAATCTTCAAGTTTTAGCTTATTAGCATAAACTTCCATTTTTGCATTTATTTTCCTAACTTAACGTTAGGAAAATAAATGCAAAAATGGAAGTTTATGCTAATAAGCTGATCGGGTGCTGCGGCTACTTAAACTTTCGGACACTGCATGAAAATGTTTCCTAAGAATCACTGACCTGCATGAAGTTACTTGGTTTTCCGATATAACATTTCCAGCGTGCTTCTATTATGGCTGTTCTTTTATTTAGTTTTCGTACTTTAAGCATTCATATTTCTGATCTGTACACTGTAAAACCCCACAGCCAAACGGTTCTTTTTAAATAATTCTTGTTCTTCAAATACGGTGCATAAACCGATAAATTCACGTATCAATACTGTAAACACTTTTTTTTTCGATTGAAGGCTTAACGACCACCGTGAGCAACTTGATTAGATATAAGCAGTCGCTCGTATTAATTTAGTGCCACTGGTTCAAGGGAAGGAAGAGAGCCAGTGCCGTAAGACAAACACAACATCCATGCCTTATAAGGATTTGAACCCGGACCCATTACGGACGAATGATCAGAAGAAATCGCTTAGACCGCTGCACCACCGGGGAGGCACTGTAAACACTTCCTTCACCCCTAAACATGTGTATAAAACTAAAATATTAGATGCACGGATTTTTGATACCTGACCTTAAGTGCCTGTGAACCAACAAAGCAAGAGAAACTCTTGGATAAAATTCATGTGTTACAACAGTAAAGATAAAAATAAAAGAAGAAAACACTGAAACCACCGAGCCTTCCACTAAAGTGCACACACGACTGTTAGTTAGCAAAAAGTTTCGAGGAAGGAGAAGATGAATACATAAAATGTTTGGCCGTCCCCACGGCACGCACTGACATGAGCAAGATAAAGGCTTTTCTAATCAATAGTGGGCCACTGGATTCTTTCACAGCAAGCTATTGTTTAAGTCCCTACGACCATTTTTTCTGTTCAGTTTTTTTTTTCTTAATCGACCCGTCGAGATAATAACTTATCGCCTGTTCTGCAACACAAAGATTAATGAGCAAAAACAATATTAAAAAGATATTTAGCAACATTTCCGTTTCAGAAAGAATGATCCATTGATTACAAAGGGGTAAAAAATAGAAGTTTTGTCAATACTTTAATGGAGCTCTATCGACTTTATCCGATATTTATCGGTAAGAAGATTTCTAAATGGGTGGGGTGTGTCATTTTCAGAAGTAGCTCTTTTTTTTTTTTTTTTGCTTTCGTATTTTAAAAGCAGACTTTTTTTAGCATTATTTTTCTCTTGATCTTCTACAGCCTTTTTTTTTACTGATGAACAACTGACATGGCTGTCTACTTATTAAAGTAAAGGTAAAACTCTTGTCCTCTCTCTCGCACTCACATTGTACATGCGAGTGCGCTTGTTACGTGCATCCATGTGACGCTAGTTTTGTTGGTCCATCGATATGAAATGTGACGCTAGTTTTGTTGGTCCATCGATATGAAATGGAGACGCTAGTTTTGTTGGTCCATCGATATGAAATGGAGACGCTAGTTTTGTTGGTCCATCGATATGAAATGGATACGCTAGTTTTGTTGGTCCATCGATATGAAATGGATACGCTAGTTTTGTTGGTCCATCGATATGAAATGGAGACGCTAGTTTTGTTGGTCCATCGATATGAAATGGAGACGCTAGTTTTGTTGGTCCATCGATATGAAATGGAGACGCTAGTTTTGTTGGTCCATCGATATGAAATGTGACGCTAGTTTTGTTGGTCCATCGATATGAAATGGAGACGCTAGTTTTGTTGGTCCATCGATATGAAATGGAGACGCTAGTTTTGTTGGTCCATCGATATGAAATGGAGACGCTAGTTTTGTTGGTCCATCGATATGAAATGGATACGCTAGTTTTGTTGGTCCATCGATATGAAATGGAGACGCTAGTTTTGTTGGTCCATCGATATGAAATTAAGCAAAGTCTGGACACATTTCCCCAAGAACCAAGTAATGAAGGTAACATGTAGCATCTTAAATGGAGATTATTTATTTATTCATAATTCAACCATTATCAATCCACTCATGGAGAAAGGTCTCCAAGTCTTTTCCACAACTTTCTATCTTCACAAGCCAGTCTTTTTCAAGTTTCTCCTTCGAATTTCATCCACCGATCTCCCACGTGGTCTATAGATCTTTTCCTATCCCTTAGTACCCAATACAGTACTTAAGTTATAAAACTGTAATCAGATCTTTTGGCAACACTTAAGGGTCTTCAGTTTGATCACGATGTCTTCAAGTCTTGTCATTTCCCTAATCCATGTATTCCTTCATCTTCCTACATTTTCCTGGTTATATCAATCATGCACCTGTCCATGCTTCTTTTGTATGGGCGTACTGATAGCCCCCAACCCCCGCAGTACGGGGGACCTCATGGCTAAGAGGGCTTCTAGCCTCAGCAGGATTTTTCAACTTTTTTGCGGAAACTTCATATGAAACTGGCTAAAGAAATAACCAGGAATCTTTGACTGAAGTTTTGAATGAAGTATTAAAAAAAAAACAATTTTTGACATTTTCTTTTCAGTAAATGAGTAAAATCTTCAATACATGTATATCAACAAGAGCATGTGAATAAAATATCAGTTGAATACACGAAATTTTTATATCAATGAGGATAAGGTTTTATATATTACACTAGTTTGCACATAACTATGTATCCTTGAGAATATAATGAGCCAAAAGGTGTTCTTCGCCGGAACGAGAGGACAGAGACCAGTGTCATTTTTCTTTTCTTTTTGTAACAGTCAAACGAAAAGAATTACTATGTGCAGAAATATTGTGACATTATGTTAAGTGGGTTTTTTTTATATTCAAGAGTAAATAGTTTAAGTAATGTTACTCTTTTTGCGCCACGATTCTTAAATGTTACTTTTTTTATTTGGTTACTGATTTTCTATAAATCAGAAAAGGTTCTAGACACTGTTACACGGCTGTTACATGTTTTGAGTGTGTGATCGTGAGGTATTCCAAAGACGCTAGCCTTAGTTATCTGAAAGAATAAAATGTGCATGATGGTTTGATTAACTTTGGCGTAAGTGTTTTATAATACTTTGTATTGGTATAAAACTAGGGCAATGATTTCAGTTACAACATGTACATTTGTGTTACACGCAATAAAACGTAACGATTTCGGTTTTACAAAAAATACCCATAGGTTCCAAAGAATTTGAATTATTAAAATGCCCCTACAAACTAGTTAATACACTGCCTGACAGAGAAAATGCCCTACCACGAAGACGTGAACGCAGCGCCATGCAAATTATAGGGTGGGTGCATACGTACAAGTTATGCAAATGATTGCATTTGCAGGCCAATCACACGAACGGCACGCGGGATATAAGCGGACAACCAGCCAGTGAGGCCATCAGTCAAGACTTCGTCACAACCGCGAGAAGAGGTGGTTCTGCGGTAACCGTGTCTGGAGAACGAACAACAGGTGCCAATGCCGTTAAGACGCCATCGTACGCGATTTCGTCAAACGGATGAGTTCACGAGAAATGTTATCGTAGGCCTTCGTACCGCCGGATGGTCCTTGAGTCGTATTGCGGAAGAAACTCAACGATGCCACAACCGTCGGTCGCATTTGAAGACAGTGGTCCCAGGAAGGATCTGTGTGACGTCATAGGGGGCGGAGCACGGAGATGGACGTCCGAGCGTACCGATCGTCGCATCCGACGTCATGCCGTAGCTGACCCATAAGCCACAACGGGCGACATATAGGAAGACTTGGATGCTCCGCTATCGACGCGGACAGTGTCATGCCGATTGGCTGCGTCTGATTTGCTGTCAAGCCGTCCGTTGCCAAGGTTACCATTAACAGCGAGCCATCGTCGTCACCGTTTGGCGTGGTGTCGCTCCAGTGCTGCGTGGGGTGCCAACTGGAAAAGTGTAGTGTTCAGCGACGAACCGCTGTTGTCTCGCCACGGATGATCGCCGTGTGAGGGTCTGGAGGCGACGTGGCCTACGTGCGGATTCATCCGCTGTTGTGGAGCGCCACGCGGCCCGACAACGTGGAATCATGGTGTGGGTTGCTATCAGCGCCAACAGCCGCTCACCGCTGGTACACATTACTGGAACAGTGACGTCACGCCGTTATGTTAACGAGGTGCAGTGGCCCGTGGCACTACCGTATCTTCAAGGCATCCCAAACGCCGTTTTTCAACAGGATAACTCCCGGCCGCATACCGCTAGGATCAGCCGGAATGCTTTACACGGTGTGCGGATGCTTCCGTGGGCAGCACGATCCCCCGACCTCTCGCCCATCGAGCATCTGTGGGACACGATTGTACGTCGGTTCAGTACCCTCCCACCCCCGCAAAATGAAGATGAACTGAGGACTCGAATCAACACCACATGTCCACAATATCCCAGGACTCTATTCGAACTCTATTTGCCTCGATGCCACGTCGGATTCAACGCTGTATCGCCCAAAATGAGGGGCCACACTCCTTATTGATCATCCTGTATATTCAGCCACTGGAGCCTAGTCTGTATGTGGCAATTAAATCATTTGTTCAGGACCAACTTGGCTATCTGTGTATGCAGTTTGGTCTGTTTTTGAGCATTCCTTTATGGTGTGGCATTTTCTCTGTTAAGAACAGTGCGGAAATTTATGGGTGCTGTGCTGCGACATAAGTGCAATGCCTGTAGATCACGAGTTTCTTTCCTTTGGAAAAAAAAGAAACTAGTTTCGGCACGTTCAGACGCCTGTCAGTCTTCGCGAAGGAGTTGGCTGAAGTGAAGCTGAAGCCGCAGCTTCTTTGTTTCGTGTGCGGTGGTCATGTTAGGTTTACCAATATCTTCATAAAAAATTATGTGTAGCGTATATGTTTTTTTCATTGGCTCTACAGTCTTTCTTGATCATTAACTCACACAGCATAACCCATCTGAGGTGGAGGTGTACGTAGGTATGTATGTATATCAACAAAAGACATTTCTTCTAATATAAATCCGCTTATACAAGCTTATGTAATATTGAGTATAACTTATAATAGATGCTTATCTATCTAGTAAGAGTTGTATGCACGATGTCAAACGTCTGGAAACAAGAACCCAGGTGGTTATCGCATTAATGACTGCTCTGTGTGACCCACGGCTATTCGTTTCCATGTTCCGGGGTCAAATTTCAGTGAAACAACTCGATAGAAAAGTTGGTTGGAAATACACCTGATTCCATCAAAAACACGGTTCTGCTGGAGTATTCGAAGATACGAAATTGCAGCCACTCGTGTGTCGTCCGTCCAAAACCTACTGCGGTGTAAATGTTTTTGCTGTCCTCACAGAATTGCGCTACCCTGCTTTTCACTCAGCACTCCTTGGAATGGCAACCGTTTGTAAAGGTAATGGCACCGAGATTCGAAACAATTAAAACTGATTTGACGCAGTGAAAATTTTGTAGGCAATTGGGCAGAAAACTCTTAGATACGAGAATATAAAACATTTAGATATTCGAGAGCATCCTTAGAACTAGCTGAGCAAAAACACAATCCTGTCCATGCCCATAATACCTAAAAAATTCACCTCCACGACTGAAGGTCTCAAACAATGGAGACATCTTTACACGCCGAAGAAGAAACATTATAATAACGACATCAACAATTATTTGAGGCAATTGGCATTGAGTACACTTAAACACCATATTGCTCGTACAAGAATAAAAAATAATTATTGTTCAAGATAAAAAAAATACAGGTAGGCTCAGTTGTGATTGAGTCGTCAGTTTAGAACGTAGGATTACGACTTGCAGATCGGAGAGTTGAAATGAGCTAGTCGAGGATAGTTTCAAAGCGTTTATTTAATTTGTTATAGCCAACACAGGTCTATGATATGAAAAGTAGCTTACATAATTTTTACAAATAATGCTGGATACATTGGGAACACAAAACGGAGTTCTAGATGGGTCGGGTACGGTTTCGATCGGTGTCTTGGATTTTTTGTTTGGTGGCGGCTGCTTTCGGGCGTTCTCGATACACTCTAGTTCGTTGGGCTGCAGTCTTTTTGGGCTTTTAAATTACTCATCATTTGCTCTTGCCTCTCGTTTTGATTCTCTCCACTTTTGCTTCCGTTCATTCTGCGAATTCCGCGGCACTGTCGAAAATGTCAACCGGTTCACAAGAAAACAATTTTTAAAAAGTTTAGCTTAAACCACTGCGATATGTTCTTTATATATTTGAATAGATCTCGTCGAGAGCTTTGAAACGATACCACGCACAGTTGTTTTGCACTCACGGTTGTCCAGAGAAATCGCGATATTTTCAAAAATGTTCACCGGTTCACAAAAAAATAAATTTTTAAAATGCTCAGTTCAAATGACTGCGAAATGTTCTTGGCATACACATGAACAGATCTCGTCGAGAGTTTTGAAACGATACCACGCGCAGTCGTTTTGCGCTCACGGTTGCCGAGATAGACTGAGTCAAACGCGGCGACACCCCCAGAAATATTGCATCATCTTCCCCACTCCCGCAATACATTGTGCGATGTATTACGCAGTACGCGAATTGGACTCCATGCTGTGTAGGAATATGCTAACACCACCATTACTGTGCGGCACGTATTTTTAACGTTATAATGATTTCAATTGGGACCTATTTTTGTCACAGGCGGTCGCCCGTAAGTCGCCCCCGTACTAACCGCGGAGTTAGACGTAGTCCTACGTCGAAATAAAGCTGCAGCGGAGCCTAAAGATTTCAACTATGTCCACTTATTATTTTAGGAGCATTTTTTATTTTAATAACTGCTTCCTAATTTATATCGTGGAATGATACGTTGTTTCGTTATTGTATCGCAGAAAACTAAAAGTATAACATTCAAGACATGCGTTTTTCCCTCACTAATTACACGAAACAACACATTTCATATTCGCAACATAGCATACCCCGCGTTTGTAAGTTTCTCGTCTCAATGGGCCTTTCTCGCCACAGATTACCATTGACATCTTTTTCCGCTTATTCCATCCTGCTTTCATTACTTCACTTATTGCCTTCTTACAGCTGCCATCCTTTTGTAAAGTTTTGTTAGTTGTTTACATTTTCTCTTCTATTAGTCGCTTACCTTCTTACAGCTGCCATCCTTTTGTAAAGTTTTGTTAGTTGTTTACATTTTCTCTTCTATTAGTCGCTTACCTTCTTTACCATGTATTATTTATTTTTCTTCTCGAGCTGATCATCAGCTCTTTCTTCCAAACATTTATCAACAGACTAGAATTTTCAGTAGCAATTTGCCGCTCTTAAAGTTACCTTGGGCTTTTTCAGTTACTTGTGATGTAATGACTGAATCATCAGCAAAGGAAAAGTGTCTTGATGTGAGACAGAGTCGGTCCCCGTTCAAGTCCCGTAGATAGTATATGTCACTAACGTTCAACAAACAAATACTTATACTCCTTCAAAATTTTCTGATTCCCTGCGGATTTTGCTGCCGACGTGACAAAACCTGGAAACAGAAAACTCAAAAGTAAAGCCCCGACAGAGAACGGAACACACAAACTCAGTGGTAGTGGAAATCCGAGGTATGTGACTGACTGAAGGAAGTGGAATGTTTCCTCAAGGGTCATTTATAATTTAAATATTGGATATCGAAGAAAATGTTGAAAGACAGAAACAATGATTTTTCATTAAAAATATACTAGCCCCAAAGTATCGCAACTCTCTGATAACAGAAAGAGCTCTTTATGAATTTAAAATATCACTCAGACTTAAAGCTGTACTAAAGAATCAGACTTCTCCATCTAATGATTAAGAACATGCCACAAACATTTCTTTTAGCTGGATACACGTGACAAATAGATGAATTAAAAATGGAATAAAATGGGAATCTCGCGAACAATGAGAAGTGATTAGTCACAATTCGAAAACCAAAAAATCGGAGCTTCAGTTTGCCTGAGTTTCTCACATTCTTTTCCGAAATGTGAAACGTATCTGAGTATCTGTTGACGATTAAAGTTTATCAGCAATTCTCAGTTGGAATCCATCGAGAGACGGTGAGATCCCCCCCCTCCCTCTTCTCTTCCCTTAGGTCCCTCCCCTTCTGTTTTGGTAGTAGTCAGCACCCACGCATGTGGAACCAAGGTTTAATCAGAACGTCGAATTTCCTATTTTTTTCGTTCTGTTCCTCTTGATATTTGCCACACTCGCCTTCGCTGCTCGCACGTTTATCTCCGGCGCTGAGATGTAAAAATCTCCTGGAATGGAATATTTCTCATCTCCTTAGAAAACTATCTTACTTTTAAATTCTTACACGTGAAATGAGAAACGAAAACGCGCTTTTTATCCTTTATTTTTTTTTCTTGTGATGAAGATATGAAGTACCTCATAAAAATGCTGAATTATTGCGTTGTATTCATAGCACTCCCCAAACGATTCTCCCAGCTTCTTGCAAAAGATAATCCATTTTTTTTTATTTTTGCATTCCTAGATTTCTGAGTTTAAATTATTCATCCTTGTGCCATGCTTAGTTCTTTGTTCTCACTACTGTCATCTGCATTCCGTTTCTTTTATCTGTTTTTTTTTTATTTGTTCAAACTGGAAAACTAATTACATAACGAATACATTATGTGCTTCATGAGCACAATTTAAAAAACAGAAATACAGTTCAATCCTTACTGACATTTTGGGACGATACGCTTTTCATATAGGAGGCGGGGGTCTTTTGTTTAATTACTTCTTTATGAAGCACTGAGTAAAATAAAAGCGTTTTGTCGAAGATGGTGTCAAGATGCGACAATTCCATTTCCTTTTAGTCAGATTTCTGTGTTCCTTTATTGATTTCAGTCTCCAGCTGTATGAATTCCGACAGATCCACATGTAGACATAGATCACTTTATAACGACTGTTACGTAATTTTTCTCTTTTCTTGAAAGCTCCACGTTAAAAGACATTGCGAACTACGATTATCCAAAATTATCGGTCTCTTCGAAGTTAGCTTCGGAAAGAGAAAATAAATACTTTAATTTCCCTTACTTGATTCTACCATATTAAAAAATAATTTTTCTTTATTACCTAACCAGGTAATATAAGATAGCAAGGGACTCCCCCCCCACACACTACTTTGGTTTCATTCACAGGAGATGGGGGGGGGCTGTACAATTGGATGCCATTTCTGTCAGAACAAAGCGAAGGGACGGGTAGGGTTTCCACTCAGAAGCCCATATCGTTCAGGGAACGTTGCACAGTCCGGCCGCTGATGCTTGTTGAGGCTCCAGCATTGAATTCCGATTATACCTGCGAGAGTGTTGAGAAGTATGTATAACCTCGAAATAGTTATGTACTCAGTGCGAATTAACGGTGGAAGGGGGGGGGGGATGATTCCCAGGCTCGTAAAATTGTGTCCCAGACTGATGACAGCGATAATTTTCCCTGTCGGGGAAAATTGTTTTCCTCCTCTCTTGCGCCTCTACGTACCAAAATGACATTTTACTATTATTATGCCTGTTGCTCACGCTCAAATTTTCTGTCAAATTTATCGAACAACTAATCTGTCGATTTCTATTCGAAGCGCGTCGTCTGCTAGCTAGCATCAAGTGACACTGCAGGCATTAGCATACCTTGCGCACCAAGCGGCATGCGCGGAAACTGCGTGCTGAATTTCAAATATGTTTCTTTAACATGAGTGTTGGCAACACTGCATCGTTCAGTAAACGCATGGATAGCACCGGTTATGAAGCAACGTGTTCGTTATTTCGTTCCACATAGTTATTAGTTTTGTTTGTTGATATTGAAGTTAGTAGGCCTATACAAGAAACTACACTTACAAAATGAAACGTCAAATGATTTTATCTCAATTGTTTATAAAACAGAAAAAGACTAAGGCATCAGTGAGTGATAGTTTGTCTGCCGGATCTTCATCAACAACAACAGTCCAACAGGATTTCCTACGTCTAATTCGTGTTTACCTTCATTGGAGAAATTAAGTACTAGTGGTGATTTAAAGGAATATGTGCTTATCTGTTCAGAAGAAACTGATTCACTGCATGGTGATGTAGATATTGTGGACGCGTATAGTTCTTCTACGAACTTAATTGGTGGCTGTATCACACTGCATCACACTGCAGCAACTTGAAAAGTGGAAAAGTAGCAGACCTTGGCTTTCGTACAAAGCCTCCGGTGAGATAATTTGTTCCTTCTGCAGTGATGTGCAAAAACATGGTGCCTTAAAAGACAGCAAATCACACATTGAAACAGCGTTCATCAAAGGGATGAAAGCTAAGAACAATAAAAAACTGAACGACAAAATCAGTGACCATGGGAAAAGCAAGTTCCACCTAATATGTGTTGAAATATTAGACAAAAGAAAAAAAAATGAAAGACTGCCAGCGGCATTGCCAACAGAATTTCGACTGTGAGAAGATCAAGATGACATTGAGGTAACCGCACGTAATTTCTGTACAGCTTACCTAATTAGTAAAAGAGCTGAGCCATTCAAACTTTACAAAGATTTATGTACATTGTAGCAGTTTCTAAATGGTACTAAAGTTGGAAAAATGCTTCATTCTGATCACAGTTGTGCCAACATCATTAATTTTATAAGCAATAAAATGACAAAGTCATTAGCAAAACATTTAATTGAATCAGGCTGTGTATTTAGTATACTTATTGATGAAAGCACTACTATTTCAAATAAATCAAGTTTTATTTTGTACGTTAGATGTATGTTTGATGGTGAGCCATGAAATTATTTTTTTGATATTATAGAATTAACTTCTCTGACTGGAGAGGCAATTGCGGACAGAATTTCCTTTTGTTTTAATAAACATGGCATTGCAGATGAAATATGATGCAAACAGCTAATTGGATTTGCATCAGATGGTGCAGCCAATTGACAAGGAGCTTATAGAGGAGTTTTTGCATTCTTGAAGAGTAGGTATAACTAAGACCTGATTGTTATTCAATGTTTAAACCACAAGCTTGAACTTACTGAAAATGATGTTACTAATTCACTGTCGGTCCCTTTTCATTTTAAATCATTTGTAGACTCTTTATGTGGAATTTTCTCAGTCAGTCCAAAAAATCAAAGAGAGATAGAAGAAGTTATTACTATTTTGGGATGTGAATTCAGAAAATTAGGGAAAATGTTTGACATTCGGTGGGTGGCATCATCTTGCTGCACAGTAAAAGCTGTAATAAAAAGCTACTCGTGATTAGTCCAATTTTTGAAAAATAAGAAGTGTGATCACTCCTTAAATTCAAGAAATAAAGCAAAATATAAAAGGTTCTTAGAAAAGTTGACAACATGGACTTTTGTTGTATTGTTGAGAGACACTAGAAGTTCTAAAACAACTATCACTGCATTTTCAATCACAGAATTCAGACGCAGTCTCTGTTTCATCTGAAATAAGTGTGTGTATTAACCCATTAAATGCAATGAAGGAAGCTGAAGGGATTCGTCTCAAAGCAGCAAATGCGAATATTCACAAACTGGGAAGTATCAGGGTCAAGATATAAAAGAACCATCCAATAAAAACAAAGATACTTTCAGCAGCTTTAGAGAACAGTTCTTACAAGGCCTAATTGATAATCTGAATGCAGGATTGTCAAATGCTAATAACTTTTTTAAAGACTGTGAAGTCCTAAAAAAGCTGCAGTGAACTTGTTCTGTTTGGTGATGACAGAATTCAGTCACTTTACAATTCAGTAAAAATCCATGATAAAAATCATGAAGATTCTATTGTTTCAAAAACCATTAAGGAATTCCGTATTTTTAAGGAAGTAAAAAACCAGGAACATTTAGGTAATTCATTAAAGGAGCTATTTAACAGAATTAAAAGTAGTGCCAGTGTCTTCGGCAGAGTGTGAAAGAGGGTTCAGTATAATGAACAATACCATGACCAAGCTAAGGAAAATTCAAACACTATCATCTCTAATGTTTATATCAATAAATGGACCTGCTTTAGAAGATTTTCCAGTAAAACGGTTTGCAGCTGATTGGATAAAAGAGGGCCATCACTCTACTACAGACATACCTCATTGACAGGAAACGTCAAGGACATCATCTCAGTCAAACAAACTATTATTTTAAAGTAAATGTTTCGATATTTTTTGTTTCTTTTTGATGTATTTTTCTTTCAGTATTTTGCGCGACTTTTCATTAACGTAACTTGAGAGAATGTTATTTACTTTTGAAATGTCAGCGTGCGCCCCCTCCCCCTCCCCATGACAAGAAGCTTGATTCGCACTCTGGTTATGGACATGTGCGAACTACATAGAAACTAAAACAAAAGACATTTGACCAGCCCAGATGAAAATCTGACATCACGAATCAACAGTCGCAATCGGCCTGCATCAACGTGGCTGGATGCAGTCGGGCGTACTATTTGAATAAACGAAGTAAACGTGATCTCCGATTTCCTTCCATTTTGTTTGCAATTCTTCAGTGCTTTGTGGCTTAATCTGTCAAACAGATTTTCATTTATTGTAGTTTACGTTAAACAATTTTCGTTCATTTGAGCATTATCATATTTTCCCCATTTACCTTAAAAGTTTTTCGTTTATTTGAGCATTATCATATTTTCCCCACTTACCTAAAAAAAAAAAATTGTTTATTTGAGCATTATCATATTTTCCCCATTTACCTTAAAACACTTTCATTCATTTGAGCATTATCATATTTTCCCCATTTACCTTAAAAGATTTTCATTCATTTGAGCATTATCATATTTTCCCCATTTACCTTAAAAATTTTCGTTCTTTTAAGCATTATCATATTTTCCCCATTTACCTTAAAAATTTTTCGTTCATTTGAGCATTATCATATTTTCCCCATTTACCTTAAAAAAATTCTCGTTCATTTGAGCATTATCATATTTTCCCCATTTACCTTAAAACACTTTCGTTCATTTGAGCATTATCATATTTTCCCCATTTACCTTAAAACACTTTCATTCATTTGAGCATTATCATGTTTTCCCCATTTACCTTAAAAAAATTTCGTTCATTTGAGCATTATCATATTTTCCCCATTTACCTTAAAACACTTTCGTTCATTTGAGCATTATCATATTTTCCCCATTTACCTTAAAACACTTTCATTCATTTGAGCATTATCATGTTTTCCCCATTTACCTTAAAAAAATTTCGTTCATTTGAGCATTATCATATTTTCCCCATTTACCTTAAAAAATTCTCGTTCATTTGAGCATTATCATATTTTACCATTTACCTTAAAAATTTTTCGTTCATTTGAGCATTATCATATTTTCTCCATTTACCTTAAAAAATTTTCGTTCATTTGAGCATTATCATATTTTCCCCATTTACCTTAAAAAATTTTCGTTCATTTGAGCATTATCATATTTTCCCCATTTAATTGTCCGACGGTACAAAATTATATTTATCGCAATATTTCGCACTAAGCTGATTTGAGTTAAGAAGAATTTCAAACGAACGTCATGTTGACGTCGATAAGTTTATTGAAATTAATGTCTTGGACAGAATTAAGAAACTCCTTAATATTCGTTCATCGGAGGGAAGTGTTTTGCTACCAAGCAAATTCAAAATGGCCTTAACATTGTGGTAACACGACCGACTGATCTTAATAATGCCGATGGCGCAGTGGTCTAAGAGCTGGCTTCTAATCATTCGTCTGAGGTGAGTCCGGGTTCGAATCCCAAATAGTTCGTTGAATTGATGACGGTGGTCGTTAACCTCTCCCTCCTCCCCCCAAAAATGGAAGAGTATTTTAAAAGCCGGTTTCAGAAAATTGTGGATTCATTGATACAACAACAAGACTTGACATGTGTTAATTCTTAAAGGTTAGTTGCATTGCGGAATCAAACCATACCAATGGAACTTTCGTACTCTATTACATTAGATAGCTAGTAAGCGCCTAATAGAAGTACTGAGAACAAACTGAGTTAATCTCTGAAAACCCCTGTATTTATTGTCCTAAATTCACTACCTTAGAAAATTCTGGGAAACACTAGAATACACAAGCACATATTCCATTAGTCGTAGGAGAGATTACGTCATTCATGTCATGTAATCTCTGAAAAACTCTACTTTGACAAATAAAGTCTTAGTATTATTGAGAAAATAGTTTTGACCTCGCGAACCTCCCGAAAGGGTCAAAGGGTCAAGAGTATCCCCCTCACAGTTTCAAAATTGCTTTCCTACATTATTAAGCAATTTCAATGAAGAAGTTCCCACCGTAGCTCTTGCACTGCAGCTTTGTGATACAAAATCTGTAATGTGTCTTATTTATCTTGCTAGCCCCTGCTGGTTAAAACCGGATGTTTGACGCTCAAAACGAAATTTGAAATATTTAACTAATGGATGAAGAAATACTGGAAAAGTCTGATATCGCAAAAAAAAATTCGGATTTCCAGGAAACTATCAATAATATTGAATAATGAAGAGTATCCTTATAATAATTTTTATGGAAGATCAGCGGTTTGAGATAAATATAACAACAAAAACAAAAATACAGCTATGCTCAGTTGTGATTAAGCCAACAGTTTGGAACGTAGGACTACGACTTGCAGATTGGAGAGTTGAAATGAGCTAATTGAATATGGTCTCAAAGCGCTTATTTAATATGTTATAGCCAACAAAGGTCTATGATATGAAAAGTAGCTTACATAATTTTTACAAATATAATGCTGGATACATTGCGAATACAAAGCAGATCGATACACGAATGACCCAACGTGGTGTTTTGTCTTCTTGAGCTTCTTACATTCCTCATCACTTACCTCTCGTTTTGATTTCCTCCACTTTTGCTTGCGTTCATTCTGCGAATTCCACAGCATTGTCAAAAATGTCAACCTGTTCACACGAAAACAATTTAAATTTTTTTTTATTAAATCACTGCGATATTTTCTTTGTATATTTGAATAGATCTCGTCGAGAGCTTTAAAAAGATACGTGAGTGCAAAACAACTGTGCGTGGTATGTCCAGAAAAACCGGGGTATTGTCAAAAGTGTTCATCAGTTCACAAGAAAACAAATTTTAAAATTTTCAGTTTAAACCACTGCGAAATGTTCCGTATATTTGAATAGATCTCGTCAAGAGCTTTAAAAAGATACCACGCAGTTTTTTTGCTCTCACGGATGTCCAGAGAAACCGTGGTATTTTCAAAAGTGTTCACCAGTTCACAAGAGAACAAATTTTAAAATTTTCAGTTCGAACCACAGCAAAATGTTCTGTATATTTCAATAGATCTCATCGAGAGCTGTAGAACGATACCACGCACAGTCGTGTTGCGCTTACTGTTGCCGAGATAGACTGAGTCAAACGCGGCGGCAGACCCAGAAATATTGCATCATCTCCTCTCCGCACCGGGAGCGATGGGAGCGTTGCGCGCACGATGCATCATCTAATCTCCGCACCGGGAGCGAGGGGAGCGTTGCGCGCAGTACGCGAATTGGACTTCATGCTGTTTACGAATATGCTAACTCCATTAGTGTGCGGCACGGATTTTTAACGCTATAATTATTTCAATTGGGACCTATTTTTGTCACAGGCGGTCAGTCGTAAGTCGCCCCATACTATCCTCGGAGTTAGACGTAGTCCTACGTCAAAAAACCCTGTGAAACAACACATGTTAAGTTAGTCATGAAGGTTGGTGTAACGTCAAACAAAAGGGTATCCGGAAGGGTTGGAATTATGAATTTCAATCTTTTTTACTTTTATTTTTCTAGCACCTGAGTGCATATAGTTTACTGAGTGCATATAGTTTACTGAGTGCATTATTTTTAATGCACTTCTACTCAACTCAGCATTATTTTACGATTTAATCGCAAAGAACATTGCATACATGCTTCATACTGGAAAATTTCATTCTAGATAAATAACGCAAATTTCTTGTTAAGAAAATGTTGATTGAAGAACTTATTTTGATATTTAGGTGGACGTCAAGTAATTTTGCTTCCTATATTTCCAATGGAAAAACTTTTGTACACATTTCCTTCACAATTAGTGTGTTCCCAAGGATGGAAATTTGAACATCGATTAAAATAACTTCATACTATAACTTGGAATACTTAACATTTTCTAAAATATAAGCATAATTACATTAAAAAACAATAACGCTTCCTTTGGTGGTGTTGAAACCAGAAAAAAGATGGCGCGACCTGTACTTTGATGACGTCAGTGGACAAATAAATGTTGGATTGCATAATTACGGTTATGTTTTAGAAAATATTAAGTATTCCAAGTCATGAAATGAAGCTATTTTAAACGATGTTCAACTTTTCATCTTTGGGAACGTATTAATTGTGAAGAAAATGTGTACAGAAGTTTTTTCCATTGGAAGTATAAGAAGCAAAATTACTTGACGTCCACCTTAAGAGTGGAAATGAAATGAATACATGCTGCTTTCATAACCATTTTTATTTTCTTATTTATTTTTAAGATTGGAGAGTGGGTGCCAAGTAGGAGATAAGGAGGCTTAGTGCAAACGTCAAGAGTTTAGAAACCACTGTGCTGCGCTGTTTTAAGCAAATTTCCTTCATTGACTTTGGTCGCCGAAGTATGTCCTCACGACATACTTTGGAGACCATGCTGCAGAAAGAAATTTAAAATAAATATCATTTCTAAACAAATATATTAAAATGCAAACACTAAGCACAGTGTGAACACAATTTGAAACCGATTCACAGGAGCAAAAAGGTTAAGCTAATCATGAAGATAATTCAGTTAGTTGCAAAACCGATACTGTAGTGTAAAATGCTAAGTAAAACACAAATATAATCCAGAAAAGGAAACCCTATAAATATTGAGACCAAGAAAATAACAGGAATAGTGAAATGGTAGGCTCACTTAATAATTTTTTCGTTCACTTACCTGTGAATCCTTCACGACATATACAGGTGTAACCTCCTTCCTTCCTGATACAGGTACCATTAGCACCACAGGGACTGGAGTAACAAAGGTTAACTTCCGTATCACACTCGTAGTTGTGCTTCATTCCTGTCAAGACATAATAAAGATGGATTGACAATTAGTGGAAGAAGAGCTGTTTAATAATCAGAAAACGTCCTACTTTCACTCTGTTAAGATTGATTACCTTCATGAACATCTCATGGGGAACACATTTACTCGAAAACCTTAGTGTTTTTATACAATATAATCTTTCTAAGACTCACTACAATAAACAGGCTAATAAAAACCAGTGATCGTTTACCTCTTATTAAAGATCCCTCCCCTCGTCCCCTCAAACAATTCCTTATCGTACCGTACGTATGCTGCTGAAAATTATCGCAACTGAATCAGTATTTTGAACGTAGAGGAAGAAAGAGGGAGGGGATGATCTATTCACTCGTAATTCTTCGATAGCTGCTAGAAATTTCAACGGTGTTAACTAAATTTGAATATTTTGATAACGATTAACACCAAAGGGTTCACTAGAGATAAGCACGGGCGAGGCCTGGTCCGATTTATTAATCAGTTACGTTGAAAATAAAAATTCCGGGCTTAGGCCGGGGCAGGGGCTCTGCTGGAAGATTCGGCGTTTTGCTCCAAGAATAAAGAAAAACGTTTCGACTTAGAAAACGAAGACTGACCTGTGAAATAATCAAATGGCGAAGATCATTGAGGGAAACGAAAGACATGGAAATGCATCCGCCACCAGATGTGTCGATTAATTACAGCTGAACCTGACCAGCCGGGCTGTAAGATTAGATTCTAAAATGAGAGGGTTTATTTCTCTTACCATACCAACTGCAACGAATTACGTCGGAGTTAGCAAAATTAGCTAAAATCAGCTCAATGATTATAATATTAACTGTCTTAAGAAGCGGGCAGAGCGAGGCTAAAACTAGTGAACTTGCCCATCAGAAAGCCTTGCTTTCTCTTAGCTTTGCTATTCGAAATTGCCCTTTGGCATTACTCCTTTCGGAATGATTACCTGCAAAAAGGGCAATGACAATTGGGGGGAGGGAGGGTAGGTAGATAGATAGATAGAGAGAGAGAGATATTATTATTTTTTTTTTATTGGATGTTTAACCGCCACCGTGAACAACTCAATGGGCTATAAGCATTCGCCCGTCCATAATTTAGGGGCACTGGTTCCAGGGAAGGGAGAGAGCCAGTACCGTAAGACAAACACAACATCCATGCCTCACCGGGATTTGAACCCGGACCCCTCACGGACGAATGGTCAGAAGCCATCGCTTAGACCACTGAGCTACGAGGGTGGCTCCTTGTTTCTGCCGAGTGGCATGATATCCATGTCACAGAGACTAATTTCCTCCATCATGTCTAGGGTCATGAAGCAGAAAATAAGGGACTGGAAGGGAGTGCCTATTAATCCCTTATCATACATATCTAGCTGAAAATTATTACAATTGAATCAGCATTTTGAACGTACGAGAGAGAGAGGGAGTCATCTTTTTTTTTTTTTTTTTTTTTTTAGGAGAGAGGAAGGGGAGTCGTTTTTTTTTCTGTGAGATGAGATGGAAAAAGGAATTGTTGTAGAGTAGTTTTCCTAAAACCAGGACGCTATGAGAACATTTCTCTTTGGGGAGCGCAGAAAATATTGCGGTACATCGGCCTCATAAAGGGTTAAAAGTTGAAAACAAATTCCGTTTTCACTTCGTTGGCTTCAATTTCCTTTAACACTAGGACCGCGGAAGTTTGGTTGCTATAAAGATTTCATGTAATATGTGATCATTACTGTGCGATGTGACATTAATCAGGGTACTTGGATGTCATAGAACACCTGACTGTCGTTTTCGAGCGATAATAATGTAGCTGGAGTTTGCGAGTAAACCGTGCGGCCTTTTTTCCCTTTCCAAAAAAAATGTATACGCCAACACTTTTCAGTTTTACGAAATTGTACGACCGAGCTTTTGGCGCTGTTCGTTGCTACAACGGAGATGAAGAAGTTCGAAGTGTTTGTTTACATGTTTGGGAGTCGATAATATCTCGTTCGTATCTAAGTGTGGAAGGGAAAATGCGTTTATATTTGCAAGAGAAGTACGTACTTAGGTCTAAACCTCATCAGTGGGAAGAATTCCTAACAGAAATGGCACGTCTCTCTGGGTTACATTCCGTTTACTACTGAGGCAGTTCACTTCAGTAGAGCAGCTCTGTTTCTCAAGAGAGCCTTGCATTATTTGCAATAAATGGAGAAGAACACGGGGTGAAAGTCTGAAATGGTCCGGGATTTTTCAAATTAAGGGGAGAAGAACACGAGGTAAAAATCTGAGATGGGTCAGGCTTTTTCAAATTAAGTGGAAAAGAGCACGAGGTGAAAGTCTGAAATGAGCCGGGATTTTTCAAATTAAGTGAAGAACACGAGTTAAAAGTCTGAAATGGGCCGGGCTTTTTCAAATTAAAAAGCAGACCTCCAAGCCAGGCTTCGTTTTTTTTGTTTGGGGGTTTAACGACCACCGTGAGCAACTCAGTGGGCTATAAAGCAGTCGCCTGTCTCTAATTTAGGTCCACGGGTTCCAGAGAAGGGAGAGAGCCAATGCCGTAAGATAAACACAACATGCATTTTTCACATTCAAACATCCATTTCACATTCGAACCCAAACCCATCTCGGACGAACGGTCAAAAGTTCTTGCTTAGATCACTGCGCCACAGATACGGCTCAGACTTCTTGAAATAAAATGGGCAGAATCGCTGGGGAGCTTGCTTCCGCAATTAAAAAAAAAAAAAAAACCCAACGTGCTGGAACGCGTTTAATAATCAGTTCATTACCTCATTCTCCTTACTTTTTAATGTTGACATTTAGTAAAAAATATATTATCTGACACAGAGAAATTCTTACTTTGATCAACAAACGTAACGTAGGAAATAATCTCGTTGCCTTTCATCGACCGACAGCAATCGCTGCGCAGCAGAGAGAACGTCTTTCAGTTGCGTGCAGTGAGTGGTCTTTGGCGCTGGGCAGTGGAGGATTTAAAAATGTTTGGGCCCTAGCTCAGGTTTGCTCTTGGAGCCCCCTCCTCCCCCAATAATTTTAAGTGCATTACCCACCATTAAGGATACTTACAATCAGAAACGTTAATACAATCAGACATCTCTGAATTACCTGTATTTACTGTTCTTCACGTAACAATCACACCAGAAAAGTTGAAAGTTACATCGTCCTGGAGCAGGAATCGAACCCCATCTCTTGATTTCCGTTCGAGCATGCTATAAGTTACACTACCCAGGACGATCAAGTTCCAAGTAGCTCAGTGTCAAGTATCAGAACATTCTCTGGAGAAATGTGAAGAACAGTAAATACAGGCAATTCAGAGATGTCTGATTGCTATATTAACGATTCTTACATATCTCCACGAATTGTGAGAATCTCTTCCCCATAATTTACTTACAGTTATTTTTACGTACCTTTAAAGTTGCATAAGAATGCGTTTTGTCACAAAAAAAAGCACTGAGAAATAAAGAAAAAAATCCCTCCCATATTTAAATAAAATTCTAATAAATCAGCTGAATTACAATAATTTTAATTGCAGAACAAAAATAAGAAATTACTTTAAAAAGTTTGACTGCGCTCAAATTTTAAAATATACCTTAACACAAGTCCATTATTTTTCAAGCCCACACGACGTATTTCCATGGCGGCAAAGTCTGATTGCTATTTGATGCCTTCAAGAATGATATCTTCAAAATCAATTTCTTTTACAAGTTCAGCATTTGCAACAAAGTTAGCCAAACTATAGTTTTAAATCCGTGGTTGTGTCTCTAAGATATGTAGTTTTTTTTTTTAAGAAAACTAAAGAGCCTTTTTTCCCCAGATGCATTGGAAGTCATCATGATCAAAATGCTCAAGCAAATTATTGTCGCAAAGTCCAGGTTAGGAAAGAGTGAAGTAAATTGCTTCTTACAAAGTATTTTCAGTAATGTCCCCATATAATCAAATCGAACTATATCAATTCTGCGCAGTGTGACGGTGAGATGTGATCGGGTGACGTTAGTGATCGCCATTTGATTACCAAACAATTGTTTTATCCTGTGTAGTGAGCTCGCATTTCGCTAAACTAGCACGAGCAGTCCACACAGCCAGGCAGCCGTAGGCGATGACCTAGCCGTAAATCCTTCTCTGGCGCTGGGTATGAAGTTCAACTTTTTTTTTTTACAATTTTTTGCAACATTCATTATTTTTTTATTGAAAAAGTAACAATTGCTTTATCACAAAAGTTCACTGCTCATTTATTCAAGAGATGAGTTAAAATGAGATCACATACATTTAAGAAATCTAGTGAAACTTCAGAATCTGAAGGGGGTCAGATATTTTTGAGACTCAGCATTATTCCCAAACATCATGACAATTGCAAAAAGATGTGGAATTAAAGAATGTTTCTTTGTTCGATCAAAGAAGTAAAAAGGGATTATCAAAAACAGCATGATCGACATGTATTAGATTAAACCAGAAAAAAAAATATTACGAGGCATTACGAAAGTAATTTATATTCACGCAAATTAAATAACTTTTTTGAATACAACAACAGGTGCTATAATAATAAAGAGGTTCTCGCATTTCTCCCCTAAAAATAATCGACAAGCAAAACACCTCCCTTTCATGGAACGAGGCATTACGCTAAGTAACAAAATTTTTGCTTACTAACTAGTAATGGCATGAATCGTTCCTTCTTGTGAGTTCATTCACCCTTCACGCAAAAGGAGTCACTCATGAATGATAATTTAATTTCCACGTAGTCACTACGTTCACGGAGTAAATCATTCGTTGAAGGGATCACGTGGGACACATTGAAAGCCATAGCTCTTATTTATTTGTTTTTTTTTAATTTGGAGGTTTAACGACCACCGTGAGCAACTCCACAGGCTATAAGAAGTCGCTCGTCCCTAATTTAGGGCCACTGGTTCCAAGGAAGCGATAGAGCCAGCGACATGAGACAAACACAATATCTATGCCTCAACGGAATTCGAGCCCCGGATCCATCATGGATGGATGGTCATCAGCCAACGCTTAGACCACTGTGCCATCAGGGCGACCAGCTCTTTTTGGCAAAGTGCCCTAAAGAGCGTGAGCTGTTCACCATTCGCGAGGAATGATCTGCCACGAAACCGCTTGCGTCGAACGATTGGGGCAAACTATTCAAATGAATGCAATTTACATATCAATCCCATTCTTAAGTTTCACCATTATTTCCTAGCTAAATGCTGAGTGCTCACTCACATAACGGTTGACACTTATTAATTCTTGATTTACTTTTCTTATTGGGAATAAGCTTCCGAATTCGTGGGGGCGAAAGAATGCCGTTCTGCGACTTCAATGTCTGTCGCAGTAATAGCGGATTAAATGATCATGGTCGATGAGAGCGAACCCTTCATCATTTACGGTAAAGAGTCATTCGTTGTGAACGAATGGTTCAGGAATGGTCCATTACTACACCTCATTTTCTATGTTCCTCAGTGTGTGTTGCAGTAAAACGAAATTCACAACGAATGACCATTCACGGTGAAGAGTCATTCGTTGTGAACGAACCGTTCACGAATGGTCCATTACTACACCTCATTTTCTATGTTCTTCGGTGTGTGTGTCTCAGCAATGGCGGATTAATGATCACTCACAGAGGTGAGAGCGAACCATTCACCATTCACGGTGAAGAGGCATTCGTTGTAAAGGAATCGTTCACGAATGGTCCATTACTATTACTGCAACACAATAAGAACGCGGCAGATACACATGCGGCAGTTAAGAGGCCAAAACACTTGTTAGCCGGAGCCCAGATAAACAAAGAATTTATGCTGTGGCCTCCACATAAGACGAGCAGAAGTGAGTGGTCTTTGCGCATATGTTAAAAACAGTAATTCCTTACCCAGAGGAAGTCAGTGTGGCTTCGGCTTACCTATGTAGATAACGATAGCAGATGAACTGGGCAGGCTGAAACCAAGCGTTCGAGCTCGAGACGAAGCGACAAACTGCGTCTAAAGAAGCAGAATAATCTTAAGAACCGCTGTGAATTTGAGAGCAGTAAAACTGCGATGAAAATGAATAAATAAAAAATTTATGGACAGACAAGAAATTGTGATATTCATTTCTAAGTAAAGTTGGGCTGGTCGAGATGATTGCGGACACGGAATTTACGCCACAATCGTCTGTTCTGGTTAACTCTCTGACACTGCAGCTATTCAAAGCTTCTCATGATTGCAAAAAACTCGCGAAAAACTGAGTCCCACAGGGAAACAATGAGGTGTTCTTGGTTAGAGTCAGCGGACAGGTAGAATCGTCTGAAACACCTGCAGTATTAACCACTTCGTTTTCCTCAAGGTGAACTATACTGGAAAACAGCATACTCCCAACCCTCCCCTTTTTTCTGAGACAGGCAGTCACCAGTCCATAATTTGAGACTACTGCTTCCAGGAAAAGAAGAGAATCAGTGCTATCGGACAGACAGACCAGACCACCCATGTATCATCTGGGAATCGAACCCTGCGCAAACTCGTGCGAATGATTCGAAGCCAACGTTCTCAGACCCCTCGGACACTGGACAGAATAAGAATAATTTGAAATAGACCTTTGAGCTCTTTTTTCTTGATTTACAACAATGAGCCATTACATTATGACCACCTCCAGCCTAGGGAAATGAGCGCGCCTGGAGACCAAACGGTGGCGCTGGTGAAGTTCACAGAGCAGTATATATTTAACACGAGGACCGGCTTTCCGTTAGTAGAGTGTCCGGAGTGAGAATGGGAAAAGCTGCTGATTTCTCGGAGTTTGTTAAAGGTCAAATTGTGATGCCATGGTGCCTCGGAACTACGATTTAGTAAACGGCTCCGCTTGTAGGTTGTTCACGTACCGCTGTAGTGAAACAAACGACGAAATGTCGTCCAGATGTGTGTCGTTTGCAGCTCACCGATGCCAGAGTGAAGCGGAGACTGTCGCCATTGTTCACAGCGACCCCTAGGGTCATAGTGCGACAAATCACCCGCAGCTACAACAGTGGTGATCAGGGCAATGTGTCACAGCAAACAGTTCATCGCAGCCTTCTGCGTATGGGCCTGCGTAGCGGAAGACCCAGTCGGGTCCCCATGCTCAGTGCACGTCATCTCCAACAACGCATGAAATGGGCCCAAGATCATCGAAATTGGAAGAAAGTAGCCTGATCTGACGAATCAAGATTCCTGTTGCATCACGTAGACAGCCGAGCGCGGATACGCTGATTACCAACGGAGGCTATGGCACCTGGATGCAGTGTTGGGCGGAAACAGGCCGACGGCGGGGGTGTTATGCTGTGGACGATGTTTTGGTGGGTCATTTCAGGCCCCATTACCCCAATAGCACAATCTCTGGCAGCTGTCTGGTATCTGAACGTCGTTGCGGGTCAGGTTCACCCATTCATAGCAACTGTGTTCCCTGCTGGTGATGAACATTACCAACAGGGTAATGCGTCATGCCACACTGCCAGAATCGTCAAGGAGCGGTTCGAGGAACATGCTGGGGACTTTCTGTTAATGCCCTGGCCTCCAAATTCTCCTGACATGAACCCAATCGACTCGGAAAAGCGGGTTCACGCTAAATCACCACCACCCTGAAATGCATGGGAAATGAAAAGCTGCTACCAGATACCCCAGGATACCTATCGCCACCTCATCGAATCTTTGCCTAGTAGCCGCTGTTTTGCGGGCTAAAGGGAATATGGCTCATTGGTGTATTACCGATGCAACAAACAAAATGAAAATGTTACTTGAACGGAGTTGGACATACAGTTTCTTCAGAAACAAGATTTGACATCTACATCACATAACTCTTCTAGAAATTAATTTTTAAAACTTGTATCTTAGAAATTATCTATTTAGAAATGTTCATGTTTCCAGTTATTTTATCACAACATAAATGAATGAATTGGTAAGCACATTTTCTCCGGTGTCAACTCTAAAATGGAAAAAACTTTTTCTTCTTTACAAACGCAGGATCATCACAAAGCTTCGGAAATCGTGTCTAACGAGCCTCTAATCTCAGACGCCAACCGGAAAATACGGATGAGGGTCTGAGGAGAGAACAAAGGTAGCGTGTTATGATGGTCTTTGATTTATACTCCTTCGTACTGATAGAAAAGTTCAGATGTGAGGAGAACGCCCCCCACCCCAACGCAAGGAATGAATCTTATTAGGTACGAGCAGTAAAATCGCAGTTCTGCAATCGTTGGAGCCAAAGCCAATCTAATATGTTAATAGCTTACAGTGCTAACAAAGCGACCAAGCAAAGTGGATAACTCTAAAAGAGATCCTTTCCTCTCACCAGATGTTAGAAAATTATAGCCTTGCTCTTAGCTACAATTGTGTGAATCAAGCTAAGAATGACAACTCTAATCAATGAACGAGCAAAACTGAATAATACACACACCAGCCACTGAATTAGAAAGCTTTATGCAGATGTATGTAAATGTCACTTACGCTGCGTATCTGCTAATACATGCGTCACCGCGTGATCCAGGCAACTATTTAAGACTGCTGCTATTGATTACAATGGGAAAAACAAAGGACATTTTGGAAAATAGTATAACTATACTAGGAATCCGAATTTCTTGGCGTACAATAGAAATCAAAGTTTCCAAGCTTTCGCGCATCAACCAGATGGCTTTTTCAAGGAAGGTAGACACCTTTATTTTTGAGTTCGATGAGGTGTTTATTATGGGTGCCCATAACGACGACTTTGAAATCTGCACAACTGTTTGATTTATCCAAAGGTAAGATATCTCGGGTCTTTGATCATTGGAAAAATAACCCACATTGCTCCTCTAAGAGACATAATTGCGGCGTAACGACAATCTTCCAGGAACGAAACCACCGTCGTCTGAGAAGACTTGTACGGAGAAACATGACTTCCTGTGTGAAGCAGTTGACCGAAGCATTCAATGAAGGCTGCTACTGAGCCATATCTCAGCGAACTATGCGCAGGGAATTAAAGAGGATCTGTATTGACAACCCGTGTCTATACAGAAACCCTGATTTCTGCGAAGAACCGGAAAGTTCGCCTACACTGGTGTCAGGAACACCGTGACTGGACACTGGATAAACGTCATGTGTTCCGGTGAGTTCTATACGGAAACCACTGATTTCTGCGAATAACCGAAAAGTACGTCTACAGTGGTGTCAGGAACACCGTGACTCGACACTAGAAAAAGTCATGTGTTCCGATGAATCCTATACGGAAACCACTGATTTCTGCGAAGAACCGGGAAGTTCGTCTACAGTGGTGTCAGGAACACCGTGACTGGACACTAGAAAAAAATTCATGTGTTCCGATGAATTCTAATCGGAAACCACTGATTTCTGTGAAGAACCGGAGAGTTCGTCTACAGTGGTGTCAGGAACACCGTGACTGGACACTAGAAAAAAATTCATGTGTTCCGATGAATTCTAATCGGAAACCACTGATTTCTGTGAAGAACCGGAAAGTTCGTCTACAGTGGTGTCAGGAACACCGTGACTGGACACTAGAAAAAAGTCATGTGTTCCGATGAATCCCATACGGAAACCAGTGATTTCTGCGAAGAACCGGAAAGTTCGTCTACAGTGGTGTCAGGAACACCGTGACTGGACACTGGAAAAAAGTCATGTTTTCCGATGAGTCCTATACGAAAACCATTGATTTCTGCGAAGAAACGGAAAGTTCGTCTACAGTGGTGTCAGGGGACACTAGAAAAAAGTCATGTGTCCGATGAATTCTATACGGAAACCACTGATTTCTGCGAAGAACCGGAAAGTTCGTCTACAGTGGATTCAGGAACACCGTGACTGGATACTGGAAAAAAAAAAAAGGTCATGTGGTCCGAAGAGTCGCGGTACTCCTTGTTCTGTAGCAACCAACGGTAGGAAGAGAGTTTGGTGGAAGCTCCATTAAGCAATGAACCCAGCGTACCTTATTATAAACACAACTCAAGATTCTGGAGGGGGTGTTAAAGTGAGGCACATTCTGTTGTTGCGGAACGGGTCTCCTCATATTGCTGGAAGGTCGGGTGTCCTCCAAGGATTATCTGAACATTGTTGCCAACAAGTCCATCCTGCAATGCTGACTTTTCATCCAATAAAACACGGCTGTTTCATGGACGACAATGTTACTGTGCATCGCGCTAGATGTATTCATCAGAGGTTCAGGGAGCATGACAGCGACTTATACCATCTTCTCTGGCCACCACAGAGCCCGGATCTGAACCCCATGGAAAGTGTATGGGACATGTTAGAAAAATAGATGCGGCAGTCAAGTCCACTTCTGTCAAATCTGAGTCAGTTAAAGGACTGTTTCGTGAACTCCTGGTACACTGTTGACGTAGCTGTACTCCAACACTTGTGGAATCTATGCCAAACCACATACGTGACGTAATTCGGGCTAAAGGATGGACCTCCCACGCGGTATTGAACAAAAGTTTCTAATACAGTGGCCGGCATGTGTACCTTGTTGACAGTGATGTAATTACACAAATGACAACACCGTCTATGTACGATATTTAATATTAAAAGATGAAGAGTATTTTCATTTAAAAACCCCACAAGTACTTTCGGGGTGACATTCAACCCGTCATCAGGTGGAACAGAGGTTATGTGTTACTCGCACAAATATATAAGAGTACAGCAATGCACCGCGGGTAAAGACCTGCGAAAGTACTAGAGGGGCTTTTAACTGTAAATACTCTTCATCTTTTAACATTAAATATCGTACATAGAGGGTGTTGTCATTTGTGATATATTGTACGAAATTGCTTTTATCTTTACGATTGTTCACCGTGTCAAAATCGTGATGTAGTTCTATGAAAAATAAAAGTGCCTTAGCGGTGAACAAATTAAGTAGAAACAAACCAGAAATAGGACTCAATGTTTTCAAAGCCAATTCAAAATTTGAATTGTTTTTACTATTTTTATTAATTTTTATTACTGATTATTTTCATCAAAGTTGCTTAAGGTTGTTCCACCTAAAATCTCTGTTTCCAATGGTAAAACTTCTTTACCTATTTTCTTTGCAATTAATGTATTCCCAAAGATGAAAATTTGCACAACTAACTTTAAGTTATAACATGGGATACTTTAAACTTGCCAAAACATAAGCATAATTGTATTAAAAATCAATCATTTTTTCTTTGAGTAATGTTTAGACCTGCTAATAGATGGCGCCACCTGTACACTGATGACGTCAGTAGACAAACAAATATTGGATTGCTTAATTATGGTTACGTTTTAGCAAGTATTAATTAAGTCTCCCATGCTATAACTTAAAGTTAGTTGTGCAAATTTTCTTCCTTGGGAATACATCAATTGCGAATAAAATTATGTAAAGGAGTTTTACCATTGGAAACATAAAGCAGAGATTTTAGGTGGAACAACCTTAATTTGGCAAATTTTAAACGAAAGAATGTTACGTGGCAATCAGATGCTTAGAATTACTTTTTCTTTAAATTTCGCTTTGCCATTCTACACAATTCCAATTATTCTGTGTGAATAACATGAATCAGCAACACTAAATACACCTTTGACTTACACTGAAGAGCAATTCAATTAGAGACAGCTGGCGTTATGCAAATGTGGAGCTGTAAACTGAAACGACATGACGTATGCAGCAGTCCGACAATCTAAGGAGTGATGCGACGGGAATCAGTAAGAGTCGGACGCAGTATGGGTAAGACGAAGGATCTAAGCGCATTTGATCGTGGGCAAATTCTCGGGGCCGACGAAAGGGTCACTCCATCTCGGAAGTCGTGCAGGCACTGGGATTTTCACGAGCCACTGTGTCACGGGTGCGCCGTGAGTACATCGAATCCGGTAAAACCATCCCTGCAAGGGCCAACTGCCGTGAACAACAGCGTATGGATGAGCGGGGTCATCGTCGGCTAGCTTGCATTGAAATAGCGGATAGACAGGCCACAGTGCAAGAAATCGCTCAGCAATTTAACGCACGTGCACAAAAACGTGTAAGCAGCCACACCATCCAGAACCATCTCCTCACTATGGGGTACAGAAGCCATCGTCCCACGAGGGTACCACTCCTGACCGCACATCACAGGGTGCAAATATTATCATGGGCGCGGGAACATCGCCACTGGAGCCTAGATATGTGGGGAAATGTTCCTTGGACTGATGAGTCGAGATTCACGTTGGTACATGCGGATGGCTGGATACGAGTACGGCGCAAACCACATGAGGCGATGGATCCTTCTTGCCAGCAGGGTACCCTTCAAGTTGGTGGGGGTTGCATTCTCATCTGGGGACTGTTTACGTGGACTGAAATGGGACTCCTGGTACGTGTGACATCGTCCCTCACAGGTCAACGTTACCGGAATATCCTGGACGACCATTTGCTCCCGTTTGTGCGTCTTCAACATCCCAGTGGGGACCTCATCCTGCAACAAGGCAATGCACCGTGCCATCGCTCCTGAATTGTATCCGAATGGTTGGATGAACACTCCACCGATGTGACATCGCTTCCGTGGCCAGATAGCTCACCTGACCTCAATCCCATCGAGCACACCTGGGATGCCATCGATAGAGGTGCTCGAGGCTCTGACCCCCTCCATCAAATCTTCGTGAACTGTGGGAACTTGTTCAGGGGTCGTGGATCCGTATGGCTTCCCAACGTTTTCGGTGTTTTGTCGAGTCGATGCCGAGACGAATCGCGGTCGTCATCAGGGCGGAAGGTGGTGCTACACGTAACTAGACAGGTATCTGTAATTCAATTGCTCTTCAGTGTATAAGCCGCTTTTGCTATGATTGGGTGAGAGCAGAAAATATCTTTCGTGTTCTTTTCTGTTTGTCTCTGAGGTTTTAAAGACCACCGGAGTTATCTGGAGCCACGGGGCAGTTTTCCGTCCCTGATTTGTGGTCACTCGTTATCTAGAGCGATTAGCCAGAAGACGGCGCATCTGATCAGTCGCCCACCTGTGCGTCCATTTGTTTTGCCTATAAGGAATCAGGACGTTTGCAGGGGATTACTTTTGTTGGAGCCTGTTGTGAGTTTAGTATAAATGTCCTTCTCAACCATTAAACGCTTCAGGCAAGTACACATGATGAATTCCTCAGAAAACTTGAAAATTACATTGTCCTGGAACGGGGATATCATTAAACACTTGTCACTCTGCCAACATGCTTGTTTCATTTTTTCTGTGTAGATTTCTCTTCTAGCCTTAGTCTATGAATGTGACTCTCCTTAGGCTAAGACAGGAGTACTCTTATGTAACTTTTTGTGTGTGAGGACTGGCATCTTAACAAAGCAGTTGCTATTAACTTTACACTAGAACCCTTATGTTCGTGAGACACCCTACTACGTGATCCGAGGGTTTATCCCTACAAAGTCAGCATTCGGTGAAGATGCGAGTATGCTTCAAAATAAAACGCAGATCCCCTAAACAAAAATCCTTTAGATGATCCCCTAAAAAAAATTCCTTTATCCCAATTTTTTTTTCAGTTAACCACAAAAAGTGCCTTAACTCCACTAGATCACCACACCACTTCTTGTTTAGAAGAAACAGGTTCCCACATTCTCTCTTCATCAAAGAGAGAATGTGGGAAACTGGAACTCGTCTCTTCAAAGAAACAAAAAGGGGGAGTATCGCAACAAATACAAAATACAAAGGCCATTCCATAAAAACTGAGAGTAATTTTTGTTTTTTAAGTTGGCTACAGTGCGAAGGGGAAGAAAAATAACCACGCAAACGACTAACGGATATAAGAGAGTATCTATGACAATAGTTGTTTGCTGTATCAGACGATTCTGGTTTTGTTATTGCGCAGTTGTTTAAGGTACGTCTGCGTTTCGCTGTACAGCTATGGAGGTGAATGATTCAGAGTTAAGTGAAATGCGTTGTGGGGGAAAGTTTTGCTATCGTCTGGGTAAAACGGCTCCAGAAGCAGTTGATTTAATGAAAAAAGCTTACAAAGATAAATGTTTGGGAGAGTCAACGATATTTAGATGGCACCACGATTTAAAAAAAGGGCGTTTGTCGGCAGAACTCGCTCCTAGGCCTGGTCGACCTGAAAGTGTTCTTACGGAGTGTATTGTTGACACTGGTTGGACAATCCTGCAAGAAGATCGACGAATGACGTGTGAAGACATAGCGGCGTCAACTAATGTTTCAAAAAACGGAGTCATTCCACACTCTACGCGACAAATTACTGCTGCATCGTGTGATTTCCAGATGGGTACCTCATCACCTGACGAAAGAATATTTTTTAGCCAGAGTGAGTCATTTTGTTTTTGTTTTTTTGATTGGAGGTTTAACGACCACCGTGAGAAACTCAATGGGCTATAAGCAGTCGACCGTCCCTGATTTATTGTCACTGGTTCCAGGGAAGGGAGAGAGCCAGTGCCGTAAGACAAACACAACATCCATGCCTCACCGGGATTTGAACCCGGACCCCGTTCGGACGAATGATCAGAGGCCATCGCTTAAACCACTGCGCCACCGGGGCGGCCAGGTGTGTCATGAGTGGAAACAAAGGATTGCAAAGGATCCAAACTTGCTAAACATAGCAATAACTGCCGATGAAACATGGGTCCACTATTTGGACCCCCTGACGAAGCGCGCAGCGAGTGTCTGGATACACACAGGCTCACCTCGCCTCCTCCGAAAAATGTCCGCTAAACTAAATCAGCTGGGAAGGGGATGCTGATAATTTTCTTTGACCATAAATGTGTAGTCTACTAGCATGCAGTTCCACCACAAATTACTGTCAATACTGAGTATTACATTTCAATCTTGAAACGTCTGCGACGACACATATCGATTAAGCAACCGGAACCGGTGGGCAAGTGGGCCCTACCTCATGATAACGCCCACCCACAAGTGCCTGCTGGTGTTCAACAGTTTCTTACGAAATGCAATATTGAAGACTTCCCTACAATCCTGACCTCGCCCCTTGTGGTTTCTGGTTTTTTCCAACAATGAAGGAGAAGTTCCGTGGAGCAACGTTTAACACAGATTCTGACGTTATTCAAACTGTATAGGGGTTGCTAAAGCAAGCATCCTCAAAATGCCTTCGTCACATGCTTTGAAAAGTAGACTGAACGATGGGACCGTTGCATATAATCCGAGGAAAGATACTTTGAGAAAGAACAACATATTTTGTTGTACCTATATTTCTTCATTTTGTGTGATTTTACTCTCAGTTTTTACGGAACGGCCGTTGTAATTAAATTTTTTTCTCACTGAAAAGCTTCTTCACTGAAACAGTAATTCATCACACGCTTTCGCTACATATTGAAAATTTAGTAGACATCAAACTTTTCGAACAACAGAAAACTTGTAACCAATAACTACTGAACTAGTTATCTGAACTCCAAAATTCCGTTTGGGATAACGGAATTGTCTGAAATTAACGTCCTCGCCATCAATTACTTTATGACTTTCAGTATGCCATAGAAGTCTTCCCTAAAGACATTTAATTCTGCAGGTCATCAAGTGAAAGAAGAAGGTTCGCCGATATCTTCCAGGAGCAATAAAGACGTTGCTCATGGCGTTGGTCAAAAACTGCGGCAGCGAGAAAGTAAAAAGAGTCCACGGGTAATGACCGTCGTGTAACCTCAAAGTGCAGGTGATGTATGATAGTCGTACCCGAGAGATGTAATCCAGATGACTGTTTCACCAATGACAGTCGGAACGCAGCTTGCAAACCGACCTACTACCATTCCTGAGGATCATTATTCAGGGCCCTGTCTTAGCTCGATACCCCTTCAAACACTCAGGGGCGGCGGAAAATGGGGAGATCTAATGACAGATGGGAGACCTTCTTCAGACGAGGTTAGCGCAAGAACTAATGCATCTCCGGAGAGACGGGGCTATCTGTTTTCTCGGACAAGAAATAGCTCTGATTGGCGAAATTTGTCTTCTTTAGCGCGGCCGACGGACGAAAGTGGACTCACTGCGACTTTAACTCGAATATGTGACATCAGCTCACGCCTGGGAAATACAGCTGATGGACACTATTAAGCAAGACGAATAAGCTCATGAAAATATTTCGCCCAACCCCAGTAACAATTTTCCAGCTGTAAAACGATCGATTTTCGGGAATTTTCGAAGAGTTTAGCACTGGTCCATAAAATGAAATACCGAACAGGTAACAGCTTCCTAGGATGTTACCCCTCCCTTTTTGCTTAGCCACCTGAGTTTTTTTAAGTCTTCCCTTTTTTTAACGAAAAGTCATGCTTTAAAATCCACAAAGCAATCTACTGCAAATAATAATACAATTTCAATAAGCCTTTGAATACTTTTCACTCGATTTGTTACTAGGGAACAGAAATGAAACGAAAATGCTATTTCAACCGAGTCAGATGTGCAGTTTAGTCGAAAACTTTGGGGGGCCATCACATATCTAGAAATTAATTTTCGAAACTCCTGTAGCGAAATTATAGCTTCCGAAATATTTATTGCTCCCGTTATTCTACTACAAAATAAATGACGATTGAACTGGTAAATATTTTATCTCAGGTGTAAATTTTAAAATCGAAAACTCCTTTTCTCCTTTACTACGCGGGGGTTATTTTCTGAGCCACCACCACTTTTTCTGCACCGAAATGTTTTTAATCATCTGTGCAACAGGCGATCAATAATAATTCTGCTACTTCCTACACAGAAGGGTTGTTTTTAGTAAACGTGGACTCACTCACTCACTCGCAATGTTCAGAAGGAGTGACTTGGCCTCAGGGGCGCAACTAGTATGAGGAAGAAATGTCATCTGCCTATGGGCCCCCTAATCTCGATTTGACGATTTCTAAAAACACAGAGAACAATTTGCGTGTTTGAAAGGCGCCCACTGTAATGAAATAAACCTAAAACACCAACGAGTAATTTCACCACAGTTATTTTCAGTATTAAATGATAAATCTCTAGACGGAGAAAGACTTTTTTGGGTACAAATTTTCTTCTCTGGGTAATGTCCTCCTTTAAAATCCATTTTGATGTGTTTTTCATGGTATGAGGAAATAATGCCAACGGAAAAAAGGTCCACGGAAAATAATGCCACAGAAAAAGTGAGGCCTTTCTTAATTTCAATTAGGCAATTGAGAAAAGTAATCGGAATGCTTCCTCCGCTCAACTATATAACGTTATCTAACATTATAAGGCCATCGTAGTTTGTTTTCAAAATGGCGGAGGGCGTCCTTTGTTCAAATGAACATTTATGAGTGTGGTGTGTGCTTGGCTTTTTCAAGAAGAGTAACTGCGCATAAGGCAAAGAATCTCCAGCATTCTTTTCACGCGGGATTAGGGAGTGGCGCATAACAGGGAAAGCAACTTTAACGAAGTCCCGGGACTGTATGAGGCTCAAACACACGTTAAAATAAAATGAACTCACAAACGAGGCATCGCATAGGCTAAGTACTGGTGTCAGGGTGCACCAGAGGGGTGTAGAAGTACTGGCCACAAAAATGTTAAGAGGCCGTATAAAAATTTCGTTTTTGACTGCTTCGTAGAGGCGTTGGCAGAGGTTGGTCCTGAGTCACGTAAAGAATCCGTAATTTCGTATTTCTTTAATTGCGATATTTCATGCAATTGTTTTTTAAAAATGTCTATAATCTGCAACTCAACAAAAGAATTCCAGGGTTTATAAATACAGCTCAACGAATTATCTGTAGGCATGTGCAAACTGAGGAAACCTGTCGAAAGGGGGGGGGGCGGCTTAATACCAAATATATAAAATATAATGGATTTCTGGCCCGATCTGGAGATTTTTACCGTTTACAAACTACAACTGTACAAATCCTCTGTATTTTATATTTTCGGTATTAAGACTCCCTCGCCTCCCCCTCCCACTACAGGTTTCTTGCTTTTGCACGTGCCCTCACATAATTTGTTGAGGTGCACCTCGAAAACACTGAAAATCTGCTCCTGGTGGGCTACAAGATTTTCATATTGAATATTTCTAGAATTAACTCCCCCCTCTCTTCCACAGAAGGTTTTCTGCGGTAGCAGATGCCCGCAAAGAATTTGTTGGCTTGTAGTTTATAAACCCTGAACTTGTTTTGCTGAGTTGTAGATTATAAACATTTTTTTATAAAAAAACTACGTTAAATATCACAATTACGAAAATGCGAAATTAAGGCAACTTTATGTGACTCAGATAACCAACCACTGAAGACGTGGCCACGAAGCGGCCAAAATCGCAATTTCTACACGGCCCCTTAAACTTTTTCTGGCCAGTTCTCCCGAGCTACTTCTCCGGGTGGCCAGTTCTCCGGTGGCCACTTCTCCTACACCCATTTTCGTTATGTACGTGAAGTGGCCGAGAAACCACAATATTTATGCGACCCCTAACGCTTTTGTGGCCAGTTGTCCGAACTCCGTTTATAACAGGCATAAAAGCTTATCAGGCGACAGTTGACATATTTTTTTCGTGGGCATTTTTTCCTATTTTCGAGAAGTTGGCATTTTTTCCGCGGACGTTTTTTCCGTGGGCATTCTTTCATACATTCGTTTTTCATACCACTTGAGAATTATTAAAAGCTTCGCGATTTTTTTGGCACTCTTTTACTAAAACAATAATATTCACTGAAGAGCCAAAGCATTACGACCAATGCGTCTTTATGCAAATTAAATAGACTGCAAGTAAATGACGGCGCATGTGAAGGTCACGAGACGGTATAAATGACACCTGATACTGAACTCTGTTAATCACTGTTATTCTGGTTCTTCAGATGGCGGACTCAAACGAGTTTGACAAAGAACAAATTGCAATGGCCAGAACACCCAGTCAGAGCATTTCCGAGACGGCAAGTCTTGGGGAGTGCTCAGGGTCAGCCGTGGTTAGTAAATTCAAAAAGTGGAACGAAAACCACGAAACGCCGACAAGGTGTGGACCGCCCATGCATGGCTCATGATGCCAGAGGTGAGCAAAAGCATCCCTTAGGAGTACGAGCCAACAGAAGGAATACTGGGGCGCAAGTTACTAGTAATTTGAATGCTGGTGACGGAATAATGTGCCACAACACATCGAACCCAGCTGAAAATGGGGCTGCGTAGGCCCACTGCCCATGCTAACCTCAGTTCACCGTCGAAAGCGCCTACAATGGGCACACAAACATCAAAACTGGATCTTCAGTGATTTGAAGAAGGTCGTCTGGTCAGATGAATCTCGTTTCCCGTTGCACCATGTGGCACGTGTACGTCGTTTACTTGGCTAAGTGTTGGTATCAGAATGTACCGTGAGACGAAAACAAGTAGGTGGAGGAAGTGTAATTTTCAGTTGGGAAGTAACTGGCAATATTCAGCAAGGTCCAGTCATTCCCGTACAGGAAACTGCATGAACATTTTTGCAGACCAGGTACATCCTTCCATGTCAACGGTATTCTTCTCTAGTAATGCCTTCTTTCAGCATGATAATGCGCCATACCACACTGTCCGGATTGTTCGAAAATGGTTCGTGCAACATGAGGAATACTTCCAAGCATTGCCCTGACCTCCTAGATGTCTGTCCAATCGAGCACCTGTTTCCTAGACGTCAGTCCAATTGAGCACGTGTGGTTTGTGGTGTTGGAACATGAAATCCGATCTGCGGCGGCACCACCACGTAACTTACAAGAGTTACCAGCAGATAACACGTTGATACCAGATACTATCAAAAACCTTTAGAAATATTGTAGCGTCATGCCTGCAGGGTAATAGCGATTTTGGCGGCAGGGAGAGGATCAACATCATATTAGGCAGGTTATCATAATGTTTTGCCTCTTCGGTGTATATCCTTGTAAGACCTGTTTTGGCGGCACGTGAAGGACCAATATCCTATTAGGCAGGTGGTCAAAATGTTTTGGCTCTTCGGTGTATATCCGGGTAAGACCTGTTTTGGCGGCACGTGGAGGACCAACATCATGTTAGGCAGGTGGTCATAATGTTTTGTCTCTTCGGTGTATATGGCTACACACGGTAGACTACATAAGTTTTATTATATAACATTTTTTAACATCGGCAAAGGAAAAACTTGACGCAAAAGACACCTGGCAACACAGCACGCTCTCTAGTAAGGCGAGCATCATGGAAAATGATACCATGATGCTCGCCTTACTAAAGAGAAAAATGATGCCTTTCTGCATTTCGATTTACTTTTGTGTGTTATCCTCCCCTGTACGCTTTCGCATCTTTGGAAAATGCTTTTGTCTTAAGTTTGATTCATCCTGTACACCTTGTGAATTACTTCTTCAATATTTGGAAATAAAGTGTTAAAGGAGACGTTTTAAGTACTACAACATACAGAAAACCACAGTACGTTATACACTGCCGGACAATTGCTAAGGACGGATGACAATAGCAACGATAGCAACCATAAAATGGAAGGCACGAAAATGTGGAAATTAGCATAAGTGCGGGATACAGTAAGACGTGTTGTGCGTATGCATATTTTGGATTACCGAACTTGTTCGTGACGTCATAGCGCTGATAAGAGATATAAAGGATTTGACGCGTATTGACCGTTGTTGTTCAAACGCAAAGTTGGAAGGGAAAGAATCAATTAACGAACTTGCAAGTTTCAGTATGTCTTCCCGACATCACCTAGATGATTTTACGCGTGGCCGTATTATTGGCAAGATTGAAGAAGGGCGAAAAATAACAGATGTTGCCAGGGAGTTCGACGTCAGCCACAGTGTTGTTTCAAGGCTTTGGAAATCATTTAAAACAAATGGAGAGTGTAGCAAACGTCACGGGGGAGGTCGTGTTCGCAGTACGACACCTGCAGAAGATCGGTACATAGTGCTATCAACAAAAAGACACCGGCGCAGCACAGCTAGTGAGGTAGCACATCAGTTTATGGCTGCTACTGGCAAGCGGATCTCCCGAAAAACTGTCGCCAGACGTTTGCATGAAGGAGGACTATACGCCCGCCGTCCTGTTGTGTGCATCCCATTGTCCAGACGTCACCGTACCGCCCGTTTGCAATGGTGCCATCAACATCGCAATTGGACTTATAACGACCTGTCTGCTGTCTTCTTCTCAGATGAGAGTAGATACAGTCTATCGTCTGATTGTCGACGACAACTGATCTGGCGTGATAGTGGTACTGCATATTGTCCAGCAAACATACAGGAAAGGGACCGATATCCGACATGTAGTGTCATGGTATGGGCTGGCATCCTGATCAATGACCGTACGTCGCTCTATGTGCTTCCAACTTGGACTATGACTGGCCAACGATACATTAATGATGTTCTGCTACCTCATGTTCGCATGTTCCGTGGTGCTGTCGGTGATAGATTCATCTTCATGGACGACAACGCAACATGTCATCGAACAGTCGCTGTCCAGGAGTGTCTTGAGAGCGAGGATATGCAACGCCTCGTATGGCCAGCACGTTCTCTAGATCTGAATCCCATTGAAAATGTATGGGATGCTTTGGGGAGGAGTCTTGCTGGTCACCAATGCCCTCCAATGAACAAGGACACCCTCATCCGTGCACTGACAGAGGAATGGGATAAATTACCCCAACAGCTGCTTGATAATGTTGTGCAAAGCATGACACGACGTGTGGAATCTTGCATCGCCCTCCATGGTGGCCATATCCCTTATTGACATCTTACGCCGGAACGCCTGTGGACGGTAATTGCATTTTTTTCACGTTTACGTATTCTGCACAACAGCCTGTTTGTCCCTTGAACACGTTCCAAACCCTTCTGGATTTCAGAGCACAATAAATTGTCTTTCTTGTAATGTCCTGGCATTCTGACATTATTCTATTTCACTTGGCATCCAACCACACTTACTTTTTTATGTGCTATATAACCGTTAATGATCCGTCCTTAGCAATTGTCCAGCAGTGTATATATATATATATATATATAACTGTCTGACTGCTTCAGTAAGCAAATGACATTAATTGACCCACGTACGAGTTATAACCATTGCTGACATTTCTCACGAAATATGGGAAATAGTGTTAAAATAGATTTATGTTATTTTTAGTGAGGTTTTTTTTTTATTGGGGTTTAAAGACAACAGTGAGCCGCCCCGGTGGCGCAGTGGTCTAAGGCGTTGGCCTCTGATCATTCGTCCGTAAGGGGTCCGGGTTCGAATCCCGGTCAGGCATGGATGTTGTGTTTGTCTTACGGCACTGGCTCTCCCCCTTCCCTGGAACCAGTGACCCTAAATTAGGGACGGGCGACTGCTTATAGCCCATTGAGTTGCTCACGGTGGTCGTTAAACCTCCAATCAAAAAAAAAAAAAAAAAAAAAAAAAAAGACAACAGTGAGAAATTTGATGGACTATGAGCAGTCTCACATCCGTAGTTTAGGGCCAATGGTTCCACAAAAGGGAGAGAGCCAGCGCCTTAAGATAAACAAAACATTCATGTCTCACTCGGATTCGAACCCGGATCACATCTCGGACGAATGGTCAGAAGGCAGACGTTTAAACCACTGCGTCATCGGGATAGCTCTGCGTCTGTACATACGAGTATTGTAATCTAAACATATTACAGTTATACTTCGATTTACCCTAAGATGACACTGCAGTTTAAGGTACAAAGAGCCTACGCACTCACTGAGCCTTCTGAAGGCGGAAGAGAATTATGCTCATCCGCGTCACTCCCTACTGTGTCCTGCTGTCAATCACTTCCCCCGTCAACTCATTGGCATTCGTGTCTCCCAAATTTTTTTTTTTTTTTTTTTTTTTTTTGAGATTTAACGACCACCGTGAGCAACTCAATGGGCTATAAGCAGTCGCCCGTCCCTAATTTAGGGTCACTGGTTCCAGGGAAGGGAGAGAGCCAGTGCCGTAAGACAAACACAACATCCATGCCTCACCGGGATTCGAACCCGGACCCCTTCCGACGAATGATCAGAGGCCAACGCCTTAGACCACTGCGCCACCGGGGCGGCTTCTCCCAAATACTACATATCTACACATGCGTGTGCTGGTCTAATTTTAAAACATTATTTAGACAAAACTTAATTGATTTGTCTAAAACAACCATGCACTTATAAGTAAACAGCTAGGACAATATATAGTACAGTATGATTCTAGCCAATAAATGCGTTGGTTTTCATGGAAAATGTTGGGAACTTCTTTTAGTCGCGGCGATAGGTTTCACGTACCTTCCCCTTCAGTGTCATCTTAGAGTGAATCGAAGTATAAGATACCTGACGTGAATCACTAACTTAACAGCGGAAAATTATTTTTTTCTTTACTATCGCTTTAGCTTGAGTAAGCGTCGGACAACATAAAACACACTATGCATATTTCATCGCGACATATAAGTCAGCAATCACGAGCGTACAAGGATAGAAGTTTAGATAGCAATCCTGAAATCAAGCAATTATAAAGACAAAGAATAAATTAATTTTTACCAGTAAATCCCACAGGGCAGCGACACGCAAAGGTATTGACTGGATATATAGGTCTAAACAGTAGTGTACTAGACGAAATGAATCCAGAAGCATTACCGAACTTCAAGACGGAAAGGCACTCTTCGAAGTTGACACATGGCTCACGGACACACAGATTGTCATCAAAAGGCAAGACCTGGAACGAAAGAAATTAAAAATGTATTAATGCAGAAATAATGAATTATCCTTTAGTTGCTCACGTTCTCGGGAAATCACAAGATACCAATTGACGGATAAAGGAAACCGAAATTCGCAGATAGTATAAATAAAATATTAGGTATTAAGATGAACGATGTGTTCTAACAATGTACATTTCGCCGTATTCCGCGTTAACGAGATTTCATAAAGATTTGCGGAAACCAAGTCTTGTCCGATGGCCTATTCACTGCTTTATTGCAGTTGTAACATAAGCTGGCTCACATCCTGCATAAACGTTACTGTGTACAGGAGAATTTGTTCTCGGAAACATGGCATTGCACTTTCGCGCAGCAGTTTCAATTAGCCTTCGACATTCACTGGGGAACTCTTCCAGTCGTTTGGGGCAGGTTACTTAAAGGAAAAGGCCTAAGAATGACGGATGCAGTGAATCCACACCACTCCGTAACTCTTGGTAAATACAGTGGTTGCTCCGTGTACACATATTACCCTGTGCCCATATTCTGCAATTCGCATGTCGTCAGTTAGGGCTCCAGGAACCACAGTGGGATTTTCAATCAAGTCCACTGGAACAACATTCAGGTCAACGGGATCAGCAGGTACAGGTATGTCAACAGGTAAGTCCACAGAAACAACTGTTTTTATGACCATGGGGACAACTGAGCGAGCAATAGTTGCCTTCCACCTCTACTGTCGGAAACAACGACAGTAGAGGTGGAAGGTAATGCTGGATACTCCTCAGGTGTAACAAAGGGAGCAGCTAAAGAACCGGTCACAACTTCAGCGCAGAACGACTGGGTGAACCTTGATTTGGTGTGCGTGTCCGCACCGCACTTTCAGCAGGCTTGCTCACGTGATATATCTAAATGCCCCAACGTACCGCAGTTGGGGCAATTCCAGAACGCGCACTGCAGAGTAATGTGGCCAGTTTGACCCAAGTAACGAAAAACGAACTTCATCTGTCCAGAACACAGTTAACAATCACTGGAAAACCTAGGTGACCTTTTGCCAAATTTCTCCTGCTCTGTGGTATCTGCCAGTAATAGCTGGTATAAAGTTTTCAGTTTATATGTGTAACGATGTAACACACTGTGAAGGATAAGATTTACCGATGCACTCGGTATGACCAAGCATCTTGCCACTTTACAAGCACTGTTTGTTCCACTTGTCGTTTGAGATGCTAATTTGCCCATTTAGGATGTTACAGCATTCGAACGAGACTCCTGGTTCCCTCGTCCTGCGCGACACAGCAAACTTTCATTTACCTCAAATCGGCTCACCAGACACTGCGAACCGGTACAGGTGATAAGACCTTGGCCCATCTCGAGTTATTTCTGTGTTCGGGACTTTTGCAAAACTTCTGTTGCCGATTCTTCGTTCACATAAAAAATACTTCAGTAACAAGGCTTTATCCGGCGAAATTAACATTGTAGGAACACTCCGCCTGAACAAAGTTTTCAATAACGAGAGAGATGAAGACAATTCACAGACAATAAATAGCCGCAGCCTATTACTTAGGGGTTTTAAAGGAATCATATTTGCATACCTTTCGGGGTTTGTACATTTGTAAAAAGCACCGCCTCTCGTCGCGTTTCCGAACGTGAAGAGTTTTTCTGTTGCCAAATAATATCCCCCTACCTAGTTAAGGCTTTTGGTGCGAACCGAACTTCAATACACGCATTTATTTTTTTGTTATGAAATTTTGCAATATGAACGTACTTTTTAGCCACCCGGCACACACACACACACACACACACACATAAAATTCCCAAAAGCATTGGAACATCTGTTTGATTATGCAATTTCTGGATTAATACGTTCACGCATGCCATTGAGATGTACCTGTTTACGAGCTCCTGGAGAAACAGCAAGGTTCGTACTCTTCCAAGCAAAATAAATTCAAGCACTTTTCAAGGACTTTTTAAAACCAATTTACCATATGTATGAGTTGTCGGTTGGTCGGTAGGTAGGTATTTTAACAAGTTCAGACCCTTAAACTTAGCTGGGACGAGCACACCTTTAATGACCAGCATGGTGTGTCCTGCCTCCCTGTTGATTTATTTTATTAACATTAAATTGCCCCTCTGTCTTGGTGTTTCTCGAAATTTTTTTTTTTTTTTTTTTTTGTAGAATATTTTGAAGAGGTACGTTATTTTCGTATTCATCTGCTGGTATGATATTTATTGTTTGCTTAACTTTTTATTTTGGATACAGCCAAACCACACATTGTATAAACCACAGATTGTTTCATTGATACTTTAACTCTAGGAGTTGGTAACTATACAATATGATAATATATCCGTTCTTAATTCCGCAACCTTGGAAACACATTTTATAATTTTCCCCCTATTCTTCACCATGTTCTGTATTATTGTAATTATGAGTGGCAGTATTGTTATTATCATATTGTATAATTGCCATCTCCTAGAGTTAAGGTATCAATGAAACAATCTGTGGTTTATAACAAATATTTTTTAATCGGTTTCACATCGATTCTTTTGCGCATGTACTGACACATGACATGACGTCAGTTGAACTCTAACTACACAGTATTTATTTTGGTCCATGTGACTGGGTTAGCTTTAATGTCTGATGATGCCCTCAATAGGATTCCCGAAAGGTCTCACATGTATTGTTTTAATTTGTAAATATGTAGTTTTATGACTAAGGATATGTGAATTTTAATATAATCCGGATTTTAATATTTTTTTATCCACAGTTCCAGATCGTGCAATTACGGATAATAACTTAACGCTTGTACTTCTACCACGGATTTGAAATCAATCAACTTAACTCGGAGCTTATAGACTTTCCATTCGAAATGGTAGTTGGAATCCACGTTAGTAACTTTTTAGAAGTAGGTGACATTGCAATACGCCAGAATACACCAAAATCTATTATAGCTGACATAATTCGAAGATCAAAGTAACAACAGCAAAAACCTAAATGGAAGGCTGCGCAAATTAAATGAAACGGTTCACAAAACTCCTGTTGAGAACAATCAGAGAAGCACGTATATCGTCGTAGATGGTCTCTCAGCCGAGAATGAAAATGTTGTAGCAGCATTTATCAGAACTAGAACTATCCGCACAGAGTTGTATTCCCTTGATATCCACAGTGCGGTAGCTGAGCCCAAGACTAATATCACCCCTGTAAAAGCTGAAAGACGTTTTAAATGGTGTTTAGAATTCCCGTTCTCAAACCGTACGATCTGGAAACGAAAATGGCTAAATATCAACATAAAAAGAGGGTTCCATGCAGTGATGAGTCACGCTTCCCATTTTTCCGCTCCTATGGAAGTGTTTTTATCGGGAGATTGCTGGGAGAATGGTTTTCTTAAGATGACAATTATCAAGTTTGGTGAAGCTCTGTAATGGTTGGGAACCATTTCAGTTGAATAGGACTTTGGTCCATTGATTCTTTTACTTGGAGCCTTGAAGTCCAACTTCGACATCGAAATTACGAATAATTCCATTCTCCCTACCGTGGTATTACTTCGGTACGGACCGTTATTTGTTTCAGAAGGACTCTATTCCGTACCACATGAACGATGGCAGGTTTACAAAGAATCACATTGAAATGTTGAAGAGGTCAGCTCAAAATAACACTGTTGTGACAAATTGGAACATCGAATAAGATCTTACTCACAGCAATCTTCTTCCAGAACAGCTTTGTAGAAATAACGGATGAATATCCCTGTCGAGATTTAACATGAATTTAGTAGAAAGCAGGCCCAGAAGTGCAGCTGCTGTCAATAAAGTCAGAGGTGCCCCTCTATGAACTAAGATTTTGAAATAAAAGCGTTGTTCGGGCAGTCAGGTTTTTTTTTAGTTGATTGTTTTGTTTCAGGGTTTAACGGTTTTAACAATCACCGTGAATGTCAAAGGCTATAAGAAAATAAGCAGTTGCCCGTCCTAGATGCAGAACTACTGATTCCAGAGAAGGTAGAGAGCCAGCGCTATAGGGCAAGCACACCATCCGTTCCTCATATTTCGCTGAAGTCGGACCCATCTCAGATGATAAGATCAGATCATATGTAGAGGATTTTAGGAAGGAAGTGTATGACCCCAGGTCTTGAACAACCCTTAAAAATAGGAAGCTAGAAGATTTGGGTTAGAGTGACCGATAGGAAAGTGACACGGAAGCGAGGTAGAAAGGGGTAGGAAGACGCCCATATTTTTTACCGGGCGGCCAGTGACCGGGGTCCGACGGCTTAACGTGCCATCTCGGATGATAAACCAGAAACCAGCTTCTTTGATCTCTGGGTCACCGAGGCGGCTTACGGATAGGTGCCCGAATTCCTTTGTCAATATATAATAGTTTAGATTCATAAATAGATAGACATACAGAGTTCACGAGAACATGCTTTGCAAAATAAATAGTAAAGACATGCAACACATTTTACTACGCATTATTTTCCGATCGAAACTTATACATCAATATACACAACACATAACATTATATTACTACGAGTGTGATAATGCTTCCATACGAACCTGGACATTTGCAAGACGCGCAAGGATGGCTCTGTTCAGGTACACTCTTTCTTGTAAGTAGTGAGGGCTATAGTATTCTTCGGGGTCATTGGAAGCTGGCTTAATTGCCGAAAAACTTACGTTTAAGATTTTGGCTTCAACGTCAGTATCATCCTGAAAAGAAGGGAAAGAATTTAATAACAAATAAAAAAAATTAAAGTATATACATATATATTCCAAATCGCTTTTTAGAGTAAACAAAGTAAAACTGAGTGTGTTGATGACATACTGAAATGACGAAGACGGATAAAAAAATATTTCGCTGAGAAGAATCTAATGTTAACAATTTTCAGAGTTGGCTTCTCCCAAACACTCGTTCCACCAATCCTGCTTAAGCTTTCTGATAGCGCCTCTCTAAGAAAAATGCTGCAATCATTAAAAAGTTCACGATAAGTTTTTTTGTTAAGTACTTGAACATTGTCTACCCATTTCCTCCGTTAATTTGTTATTTATTCGTAAAATGATATCACAAGAAACAAACGAATGGGAGAGATGTTCAGTGAAAAGTAAAATTTTAAAGATAAACGAGTCACCAAAAGAGAGATGGCATTTCGTTCACTGATTCTGTTGAAAAAGGTCTTGTGTTGTTACAGACGGTTTGCAAACATTAATGCTTTTCATTTATTTCAGAAAACTTCTTTTAAATCTATAAACGAAATAATGTTATTATAATAAATATCTGCATTTTAAAGAAAAACGATTCTTTAATGAATGGGAGAGATTTTCAGTGAAAAGTAAAATCGAGCTACAATTATTCCCCAAAATTTAGTTAAACTAAATTATCAATAACATTTATTTTTACCATGAAAGAAATACGGGATTACGCCATATAATACAAATTTTGAAGATGACAATCCGATTTTTTTTCTGGGTGGTGTAGTGGTTAGCATACCTAGGCGTTTTCTGGGAGACGCGGGTTCGAGTCCCGCTCCAGGACGATGAAAATTTTCAAGTTTTCAAAAATTATCTGACTTACCATCCTTGTCACATTTACGCCAAAAATCGGATTGTCATCTTCAAAATTTGTATTTATTTTTACGTTGATATTTCAGCATACGAAAACAACTTTGCCGTTAAAGTGCGGATTTATTTTTTTACAAAGCCAATGTCGGTTCTTAGCGTCATTGTCGGGGGAAGCATAACTTTCGTAGACAAATAAAATCATCGTGAATGTTAATCACCGCAGTTTGTACTTGAATTGAAAATTCGGTCATTGATTGGTGCTTCAGATTTTTTTCTGGGATTTAACGACCTCCCCCCCCCCCGAGCCTCTAACGTTTCAACCCTAACTTAGGGTCACTGACTCCACAGTACGAAAAAGCCAGCTTGATTTTTCATTTACTTTCCCACTAATGACTCGCTTAACATTTCAACTGGTTAAAAACCGGCAATTGTTATTTAGTGGCGGCGGCCACATTGCTGGAATTTACTGAGCGCCTAATGGTTGGAAATGTACGCACACATACATACAGTATATGTTCTTCAAGAAGTATTGAACATTCTCTTAGTACGTTGATATCTTCTTTGATAATTTGAAGTTCGCTTCTTGTGCTCGTCGTTTTTTGTTTTTGTTTTCTTTTCATGTGTGAAATACTGCTTTGTACAGTTCTATTTAGATGTACAGTAGTTCGTAATGAGAATACAAAACATAAACCTGTAAATTAGATGAATTTTGAAAACACTTCATTTTTTCCTGTATATAAAAAATTCATATGAGATACGGAACACATTGTGCTAGTCATAATATGTGCTCCTGAGCTGACTGATTTCACAAGGGATGTCAACATCGCTGGGCTGCCGATTTTTAGAAGTGCATATTGCGTCCGTCAGTGACGTTTTTGGGAAGTAAAAGGGTGAACATATCATGACCGTCCACCGCCGCCCGGAGAACTGTAAAAACAACCACACTTGTCAGAGGATACAACCACACTTGTCAGAGGATACAACCAAACTCGCCAGATTATACAACCACACTTGTCAAAGGGTGTTATGTTAGGTCCGTCAGTAATATCTGCGAAAATCGATGAGGAGTCTCAGTAATGAAAAGAAGTTGATTTCCTGTTGAACGCAGTAGGTACTCACCATAGCCGTCCGAAATGCCTGCCTAGAGTGAGTCTGATTTCCTACCCTTGCCTTTTCTTCAAATTTTCTCGACCTATGAGGGATCAGCAGGAGTCACCCTCAGTCACTGTTGTTGTTATTAAACAAAGAAATGAACCAACAGAAAGTTTCAGTCGTTATGGTGTTTCCAGTAATAAAAGATTTTTGGGTCATGGTCGTTAAAATGTTAAATACAACCGTGAGCAACTCTACAGAATATAAGCAGTCGCCTGTCCCTAATATAGGACCACTGGTACCACAGAAGGAAGAGACACAGTGCTGTAACATAAACACAAAATCTATACCTCACCGGGATTCGGACTCGTACCAAGCTCGGACGAGTGGTCAGAAGCCAGTGCTTAGACCACTGCGCCAATGGGGCGGCAGGTACACTACTCTGTCCCACAATCGTAATTTTAACGATATAGTAGTTGCGCTAGCTAAACACCGCCCCTTGCAATGGGTAGACGATTATGATTCAACGAACGCCGTAATTGGTGTCTAGGGTGACGAATAACGACACACCTTGTAGAGATCAGGTGATGGGTGGACTACAACGTCTGCTGCTGGAGTGCAAAATATTAAGTTTGGGAGAAGTTATGTCATGGGATGAAGATGTTTCTGTGTTATAGCTTGAAAATTTATTTTGTTGGATGTGCCTGCAGTCCTGAATGCTGAAACCTACCTGAATAGCCTGTACCTCATTCGTTTGGGCAACTTCGCATTCTCCACACAGCAATAGCTCTCCGATACAGAGCCATGTTTACTTCAACAGGATAACATTCGCCGCCAGGTTCTGTAGTAGGGCGGTTTGAGACGAAATTGATGCTATGCATTTGGTGGAATTGTGAGCAGGGCCGGTTTAAGGGGGAAGGGGTCTATAGGGGCCTATAGCCTTGGTGCCCACTATTACGAACGGCCCACGAGACATGCCTGTGCTAGCAATATAGATACAAAGGGAGAGAGAGGTTTATAAAATAGTTTTACTTTTGTTTCGTATGATTTCTTCTTGGTCAGAAATAGAGGCTGGAGGACGAACAGACTTCAATCAAGGCAGTGACTCACCAAGGTTGAAGGTTTTATTTCGCTGTGTACAGCAGCATCAGCGACACAGTTTTCAGCTTTTTGCATAACAAAAAAGATGCACTGAGGAACGTATACAATGTTAAATCATTAGAAAAGCCAAAACAAAATCTAGAAATCATATGCTTTTAACTCATGTTCTTATGAGAACAATGGAAAATACAGTGACTTATTGTGAAAATTCTGCAGATAATTTATTAGCTTATTGTGAAACTTCTGCAGATACTTTATTAGCTTGAAGAATGCACGACGTATTATTTGTCACAAGCATATTGCTACAGTTTCATGTTTTAACGGATTTCATAATGATTGCCCGTAATAAATTCTTTGGGGGCTTTAGCCTAGGGGTCAACTCAAATGTCTTAGGTTAGGGGTCAACTCAAATGTCTTAGGGGCCTACTCAAATGTCTTAGGGCCCAGACTGAGAGGGACCTATGCACTGGGAATTCGCGCCAGATGGTCAAGTAGTGGACAAGAACCTCACCTCTATGCTGAACAATTGCAGAGTGTCCATGATGCTCTGCGCTAAGGCTACCCACCGCTCATCGATAAAAGGCGGGCGTTGCTGCAATGAATCGCAAGTCACACCTCTACATTGGTCAGCCGAAAACTGCAGGAATTAGAAGCGGTTGAGATCCTGCCCCATTCTCCATACAGTCCGGAATTTTCCTTATCTGACTACCCCCCTGTTTCGCTCCATTGCACATTTCCTACAAGAACGGTACTTCATTTCAGTGGTGGATGTGGAATCTAGTATCACAGTTTCTGTTCTTGTAACCTGACGAGCGGTTCCCGCCGTGGAATCGTGGCTCTGGTGGAATGGTGGCAAAAGACTACAGAAAACAACTGCCTGTACTTTGCAGCATGAGGTAGCTCATATGGCTTTCTTGCACCATGAAACTTTTCGGCTGCAAACGGACCAACTTTTGAATCCTATCAGTTATCTACTGGTCAGAGACTAACTCCAAGTCAAAAAGATGTACGAAGGCTACACAATTTCAAGAAATATGGGGAGACGCATAGTGAACTTACCAGAAAAGATGGAATAGAAACATAAACTTTATATACATCACCATTAGTAAATAGATTTGCAAGTACCTACGGATTATACTTCAAAAAACAAAGCAGCGTTGATAGGCAGAGATACTGAGATTCGTTAACGTTGCGTAACACTTCTGCATGAAATATGAAAAACACTTGGCATATTAAGCGTTATGTAATTTCGTCGCGGAAGCAGTACGTGGGAACGCAACTCGAACAACGAATGTTTTGTTCCATGACACACGGTGGAAGCAGTAGCGCACTCAGAAATTCCCCTAGAAGGGGGGGGGAAAGGACCGTAGCGCACAGAATTTTTCGAAAGTGGGGATGATCTCCCTAAATTTACCGGGGAAAATGGTGAGGTGCCCTAATTAAGGAGGAGGTTGTCTTTTGTACATTTATTCTTGTCCAGCTACTAATAATATTACAGTGCGAGAAAGTTAAATGATTAGAAGAGGCAGTCGATGAAATTCTTTTGCTGGTTAGATTTTTCTAAATTTATTTAACAGAACTACTCCCTTATAATTATTTTATGTTATAATTATACGGTACATGATTAAGAAGTACATGTAGATCGCATATTATGATTTTTTGTTTCAAACTTCGACGTAATGATTTTCCGCTCTGTCAGCCCAAAGGGGGCACCCCTCCCCCTTGGGTGCGCCACTGGGTGGGAGCAGAAGTCCGAAGTTAGAGGAAACTCGTGAAACGTCTCTAGTCTTGAAATATGAAATGAAGTGTTCAATTTAGACTTCAATCCCGGGATTAATATTATATACGCATTATTTTCTCGTACACATTGTGTGCCGCATTTATTGCAGTTCGACTGTGGAATTACTGAAGCTGTTGCTTCACATTTTTCTCCGACGTTGATCACGCTCTGAAAAACCACGCCTTTGTGGCAATTAATCGCCTCTGAAAGGTTTTTCACGGCTTCCGAGATGATTTAGAGCTCCGGCTACGCAGATAGTGAGCAGAGTTTTCGTATACTCGTAATATGCTCGCTAATACTTATTGCTTGACGCTGTTCTTGCTTTCGTCAAAAATTAAGTCATTGGCTGGCGCGCTTCGGACCTATGCTGTTTTTTTTTTTGTTTCAGGGTTTAATGACCCTTTAAGGCCATCCAAGTCTATGTCATGCATAATTTTGGGCTACTGGTTCCAAGAAAGGAAAATACCTAATGCATCACCGATGCCTTATCGTGGACTCAAAACCAGGCCCAAATTGGACGGCTAGCCAGATGCTTCCGCCTCTGACCACTCGGTCACTTTTCAAGACGGTTTAAGTTTCTTTCCTTGTTTCCAGGGAAGAAGTGGGACAGAGACTGTCCATGTTTCATTCGGGAATCGAAGCCAAGCTCAGATCGGATAATTATCCGATTCATCAACATTTTGTAGTATTTTGATATTTACATGATGTCATTTTGATAATAAATATCAAAATATGTATATATTACAATACAATGTAGTAGAAAAAGTTTGTGATTACGAGAAAAAGTGTTTAAATGAGACATAAGGTTCTTCTAGAATAGATTCTCGAGGAAATCCCGAAAATTGTACGCAGAACTGCTGCAGAATTAAATCAGCTTTGTAGGCATCGCAAATGATTTCTTCGCAACTCCAAGAGCGAATGAAAATGAACAATATGCGAAAGGCACTATAAAGTCTGCAGAGATGAAGAAAGATTACGAAGAAATCGTAAACCTTCTGGCCAGAAACAATAACCCTTTCTATGCCTTAATTTCTCTATTAGTCGCGCCAGCAACAGCGAACTCATCTGTATTCATTAAACCATTCTTGCGTAGCATCGTATGCCTGGGCCTCATTATCTTCCCGGTCATAAAAATAGAAAATTCTATCTTTTGATTATTAGCGCTTCTCTTTAACGTTTCCCCTCTTCCGCTTTCTCTGTTCCAAGACGGTGTTAGCTAACAGCTCATTATCTGACTTGAACATAATGCCACAACTTTTCATCATTTTCTGCTCTCGTAGAAACAATGTATTACATTATTCATTCTCATAACTTTCGTTGGTCTTCCAATTTTCATGAAATGTTTTCAAATAAGTTACGTGAATAATCTAAGAAGGAACTTTTAAGCACTTATACTTTTAAGACCAAGTTTCGATCAATTATTTCTTGGTAAAAAATACACATCCAGTATCGAAACAATCAGGAGTTCACAAAAATGTACAGGTACAAAAACTACAATATAGCCTGTGATAAACACTACGCATAGGAACGCGGCATTCGGGGAAACAGGTTAATTTTTCAGTTTGTATTTCATTACATCGATTTGATTCGGTTTGAAAATAAGAGCTCGTCATGCGGTGAATTTAACGGTATCTCAAAGTGCGAAATGACTCACTGGGCATTAAATTTTATAAAAGACGCGTACCATTTACGATAGACCTTTTGAAACAAAACAGAAACACTCGACACATCATAAATAAAAAAAAAAAAAAAAAACGTTTAAAGAAATAATTCTTTCACGGAAGGCAAATGTCATTATCGGCACTAAGGTGGTGTATTTTCACCATTTTCCATGCAGCTATCTCTTCAGAAAACTTGAAACCTGCATCGCTCTGGGGGAAGAATCGAACTTGCATCATCTGATTTCCATTCGAGCATCATACCCTTACCTACCCACGCCGGTGACGTTCCAAGCAACTAAGTAGATGTATCAATGAATGAAATAGGGGATTACACCATACAAATTTGGAAGATGTGAATCCGTTTATTGGTGTAAATATGACATTGATGTTAAGTCCTGTGATGTTTATATTCAAATTAATCGGAAATTTGATCGTTCTTGGTGGTGCAGTGGTTAGCATGCTCGGGCGCTATCCGGGAGACGCGGGTTCGATTCCCGCTCCAGGACGACGAATTTTCAAGTTTTCCGATATTATCTGACTTAACATCCATTTCATATTTATACCAGAAAACGAATTAACATCTTCCAAATTTGTAAGTAGATGTAGTTTACAAATCTGAATACCGTTTATATTTGCATTAGTCGAATCAATCCAATGCCTTCTTGTGGCGACAACAACTTATTTCTCATCCAGGTTGGGATATAAGTCGCAAGTTCCAGTAGGATGTTGGAACTGAAATCGAGGAGTTCTGGCTTGTTTCCCGCCTCAATGCGATGCAATTTTCAAATTTTCTTAAGAGATGACTGCATGGTAACAGTGAGAATATGCCACCTTTATGATGATAATACCATTTACACCGAGAGATCACTGAATTATGACCACCCCCATTCAAAAGTGGGTGCTGCCCGTTGGCCACGTGATTTTCCACAGAGCGTGATTAGTCGACTGACGTAGCATATATAAGGGGGAGTGGAACAGCAGGTAATAAAATTCGGAGAGTGATGAGTAAACGGAAGGATTTGTCAGACTTTGAGAAAGGATAGAATGTGGGAGCTGGAAGAGCGGGTGCCTTGATTTCCCAAACGGCTAAACTGGTGGGTAGTTCGTAGTTAAAATGTATCAGGACTGGCGTGAAAATGGTAAAACAACGATCAGGAGGCAAAACTGTGAGAGGTGAGCGCCGGGTCGGACAACTCGTACATACAGACCGACAGGACAACAGACGCAGCACGGTTCAACTCTTGACTACCCAATACAACTGAAGTTAGCCTAGAACAGTATACAGTAGCGAACAAAAGTATTTGGCGAAACACTTTTTCGACCATAATATTTTTTCTGCTGGACCAAATCGGGCCATTTTGGGATATGATATGTGTTATTCAGTTGTAAACATGACCCATATGCAGATGAATCTGAAACCTTAACACAGATCAGGTACCGAGCTTAATCGCAAAGATCATACAAATTGACCAACAAAGTAGGTGTGTATCACATTCATTTAATGCAACGATAACAGAAAACAAGTACGAGGACAAAACAATAACTAATACTTAGTGGGATAACCACGAGACTTAATAACAGCTGCACAACGGGCCGGCATCGAGTCCACTAGCTTCTCGACGGTGACCTTCGGAATTCGCGCCCATTCTGCAGACAGCTGGTCGAACTTCTGGGCCCTATTCCGGCAGATTTTCTTCGCACATCGTCTCTCCAGCTCCTCCGACATGTGCTCGATAGGGTTCAGGTTTGGAGATTGGCTTGGCCAGTCTAGAAGTGTGACCTGTTGCTGCTGGATGGCTGCCTTCGCTACTCTGGAGGTGTGATTTGGGTCGTTGCCTTGCTGCATGATCCTTCCGGGTGGCATGTTCTGGTTTGCCCATGGGAAGACATCGTTGATGAGCATGTCCGTGTAGCTCTTGCCGGTCATTATTCCGTCCATCTTGATGATGGGGCACATTCCATTGCGAGAGAAGGCGCCGTAAACCATGAGCAATCCTTCTCCGTGCTTGACAGTCGGCTGAATGAACTGGGGTTTGAATCTCTGGCCACACTGATGTCGTACGTATCGGATGCCATCACTTCCAAACAAGTTGAACTTGCTCTCGTCGGTGAAAAGCACCTTACTCCAGTCCGCCGCGGTCCAGTGTCGATGACGGCACGCGAACGCGACTCTGGCTCGTCGATTATTGACTCCGATGAGTTGTTTCTTGGCGGGGTGACTTCCATTCAATCCACCAGCAATGAGACGACGGGAGATGGTCATTTGGCTGACGTTCAGATCGTCGCTGTCGCGGAATCCGGTGACGATGTCAACAGCAGTCAAGGTGGGATCAGCACGAGATCGACCGAGGATGCGTCTATCCTGACGCATCGTAGTGGAACGAGGCCAACCACATCGCGGACTGTTCTCGACGGTCCCAATCTTCTTATAACGTTGCAGGATAGATGAAATGGACTGGTGTCGGATCTTCAGAGCCCTCGTAATGTCGGCGACGCGCATTCCGGATTCCATCATGTTCAAGGCCACCTGGTGAGATCCAACAGGGTTCTCCGCCTCTTTACCCATTTCTGAAAACCTAAGATTGACTTATTATCACACTACACATCACAAAACCCACAAAAATCACAAGAAAAACATTAATACATGCAGCAAACAAATGGGTAATAATTGGCAACTCTTGAATATGGCCCATTTCGAACGACAAATTCGCTGTGAGCGAAATACAAACTACGCGGCATTGTAACCCACGAATCAACACACATCATATTCCAAAATAACCCGGTTTGGTCCAGCAGAAAGAAAATTATGGTCGAAAAAGTGTTTCGCCAAATACTTTTGTGCGCTACTGTATGTCATAAGTCGCACGCTCGCAAGTATGGAATATAACAGCAGACGACCTCGACGAAATCCTCTCCTAACTACGGTTCATCGACGCAAAAGACTCACCTGGTGTAAAAATCATGCAAGTTGGACGTCGGATGACTGGAAAAAGCGTGCTGGTCTGACGACACGTGTCACCGCCCCCCCTCCATGGATGGTCGTGTATCAGGCATGGTCTCCACAGCGTAGGCCAGAGGAGGCGGTGGTATGGTGTAGGGCATGTTTACCTGGCACGACCTTGGACCCCTGGTGCATGTGGAACATCGCATGACTGGTGGGCACTGTTGTGAATTGCTTTCTGACTCTGTACACCCGGAAATGTTACATTTTTTCCCGAATGGCGACGGTGTCTTCCAAGATGACAATGCGCAGAGCCACGGGTTCAATGTTATGCAGGCATGATTTGAGGAACACAGTTCAGACTTCCAAGCATATCGATTGGCCTCCGGACTTCCCCAATATCAATCCCACAGAGCACTTGTAGGACACTGTGAAACGGTATATCAGGAATATGGTTGCACCAATCACCTCTATACCTGCATTGAAAGCCACATTACACAAAGCTTGGTTGGCCGTACCTCCAAACTATTTCCATCTTATTGAATCGATGTCACGTCGGATAGCTGCTGTACTGAGGGCGAATGGAGGTCCTACGAAGTATTAGGTAGATAGTCATAATTCAGTGATCACTTAGTGTATATCCGTCGACGAAATTCGTGAGAGCAGGTACTAAAAAATGAAACTTTGGAAATGTCTGAATAGGTACGAAATTTATTTCTTTTTTGCTTGATGCGGGACACGTATCTGATTAAATGAAACTGTGTATTATATATACTTTTACTGACTCGGGACACAAAACAAAAACACTTGGTCCTGACTACCTGAGAAATCGGCAATATTCCTCAGTTAGAGTCAAACAAGTGGCGGATGGCATACATAGATTTAACCAATGCGGAAAAATTAAACAAAATGATGAGACCAGATGTCGAATTAATTACAGTTTAGAAATGGTGGAAAATATGCAGAACTTTGTAGTGACAAGTAATTATATCGTTTGTAGAACTTTACGATTTAATTACTTATCACCCCAAGAAATATGTTTTAGTTTTTTTTAACAGGTTACTGAACACCCCTCATAAACAGACCCAAGTTTTCTACCGCTTATGCTGTGTGCCTTTTATTCGATATGGAATTTAATCCTTAAGGCTTTACGAACACTAATTTTCGAAATCCAGGAAACTTCAGCTGAAGAAGTAGTTAAACTCTAAACGAATACCGGAAGACCTCAGTGCGTAATTACCTGGCGCTCTGCGGACACTAGATCAGCGGTTGATTTCCAGAAGACTACATTTCTACTTGAATCTGACCTCTGACCTTTGGCCAAAAACTAACACCAGAATAGTTCGTCCCAGTTCATTTAGGTTCTCAAATTTCATGACAGATAGTCATGAAGTTTGTGGTGACAATTGCCTAGTGATAATCCTTCTGAGGTCAGATTCCATCCAATTTCTCCAAGAAACAGAATAAAGATCACTATTCCCTTTGTATCAAAATGGTCACCTAACCATCAAACTCAATTTTGGTCATAATTATTTGACGAGTTCGAGCTCATTGCTGTCCTGTTAAAAATATGCTCTTTAGCACGTGTTTCAGACGTTGTTTATCCACTTTTGGACTACGGTTATTTCTATTTGATTTTATCTATTCGGCGTTGTATGCTTGTTTCGCTGTAAATCCTATGGTTTCCCCTTTTGGTCTGTTTTCAGGCTGAGGTATTTAATGTCCTGTTTTTGCTAAAGCTTTAGGTTCATTCCTTTGCGATGAGGTGAGGAGCATATATTAAAATAAAAAAAAATTCTCTGACACACATGCAAGTTTGGCTGAATACGCTCTTCTGTCTCGCATTTCTGGGAACCATATGAGGGGTGATAAAAAAACATCAAGACTGTATGTATAACAGTTAAATGGAGCCGCGGAACAGAATGCCGTTTGACAGGCTGTGACCTTCGAAACCAACTGCACGTGCGCCTGCCGAGAGAACGTTGTCTGCGCAGTGGCTTTTCTGCTGTGGCCAGTTGTTTGGAGTCTAAGATCGCTATGTCACATTAAACATGTCTGAGAAAGTTGAGCAATGCATTTGAATCAAATTCTGTCAGAAACTTGGGGATTCTTGCAATGAAACTTATGACAAGTTGCTGAGAGTGTTTGTTGAGGACTGCATACGTCGTCCACGAGTGTACGACTGGTACAAAACTCTTCGAAGATGGCAGTGAACGGGCACAAAGTGACTCGTTGTGGAAAGCCCTCAACAAGCAGGAATGAAAAAAACGTTCATGAAGTTCGTTCAGCTGTGAGGGGAAATTGCATAATTACTATCAGAGAACTTCCTGACGACTTAGGCCTTTTTGCACAGGCAACGCTCACTGAAGATTTGGGAATGAAATGTATGTTAGAAAAATTTGTTCCAAATGTCCTCTAGGATGAGCGTAAGCAAACTCTATAGTCTGCAGTCATTGACTTGTTGAAATTGGCCAGAAATGACAACAACTTTATGAAAAAGTTCGTTAATGTTGATGAAACATGGGTTTATGGATATGACCCAGAAGCAAAGACTCAGTCCTCACAATGAAAGACATCCAGCTCACAGAGACACAAGGAAGCTCTCCATACATTGTTAATACCACACGCCAATCAGACTAGACTCCAAACAACTGGCCACAGCACAAAACGCGCTACGCCGACAATATTCTCTCGGCAGGTACTTATGTACTGGGTTCCAAGGTCACAGCCAACGACATTCTGCTCCGTCGCTCCATTTTTACTTTTGATCATTCCTCATATCCTCATCATCATCATTGTCAACCATTATCAATCCACTGCTGGACGAAGGTCTCCCCAAGTTTCCTCCACAACGGTCTGTCTTGTGCCAGTCTCCTCCATGTAACTCCCGCATATTTACGAATTTCATCCACCCATCTCCCATGTGGTCTTTTTCTGGGTCTTTTCCTGTCCCTTGGAATCCAATCTAAAATTTCGGCTGTCCATCTATGGACAGCCGAAATTTTAGATTGGATATATGAGGAATATATCATAGACAGTCCATCTATGATATATTCCTCATATATCATACTGTTTCTTGCCGTAATATGTATAGTCTGATATATAAAACAGACTGTCTTTGAGGAGATGCATTCATTGTAACATGCATGCCGAGCTCAGAAGTCGTGGATTCCTGATGCTGTCCTCTTCTACGGCGCTTGTAATAGGGAGAAAATGTACAAAGAATATGATGTCCTGACTGTTTCACGTTAGTTTTAAAATCTTCAACGTGGGCATAGTGAATAACTTTTGTTTTCGGTTTGCGCAGTTTTTGTTCATAATATCTTCATCAGCATGTCGTATCTTCATTTTATGATCACGGAAGCGTCATTCATTACATCCGATTCTTCTTTCATTGTCTTTACAGAGCACAGCATCATTCAGTGTTCCAGTCCTTTATTCGTCCCGAGGTGAGAGATGTCTTCATCTCTCACCTCGGGACGAATGTATTCGGCGCCCATCTAAGCTATGGAACACCACAATTCACTCTCGATAAACTCTCGCTCTCCTTAGCACTTGTTGCAACGTTTCAATTAACCCTAGCAGTTAGATTAACATTACAATAGGAAAACTGCAACTTAAACATCGGTTTGAAAGGCCTCGGTTTTAAACAAAAGAGTTTCATTCGATTTAATGTTTTAAAAACTCATCTCTGGCTTATTTTGCTCCAAATGTTTTCCATGAATTTTAATTTTACTTTCAAAAGTCTGGAATGCAACTTTAGAGGTCCGCACAAATACTTGGAACACAGAATGCAACTCACAGGTATTCACAAATACATGAAACAAACTTTATAGATAATCTCGGAAAAAAATGAACATACCTGTACGTTAAAGATAAAGATGTTTTCTTTCGGACAAGGCACGATGGCTGCTAATCCTTCAACAAAATAGTCGAACAACGGAGACAGGAATGTTGTTTGGGTCATGTCGTTAAGTCGAACTGTGGCACTGTTAAACAGCATGGATTCTGTAACCAGCCGAACTTTCAGTTGGCATTCTGCTAACACTTCGTTAATGCCATCTGCAGAAATACCATAAAAAATACACAAATTTACCGTTTGAACTCTATCACGCAAAGTGTGCTTAACATAGACAATGTTACATAAAACAATTTTCATAAGAAAACGACTTTAAAAAGGAAAAACTTATATAATGAACTTTCGATTATCCGACATACGGATGGGGACTGAAAAGTACCGTTGGATCAAATATATCATTTGAAAAAAAGTAGCAGTCAGCGTTAACATACAATATCATGGAAATAATGCAATTAGTAATACGGCTACTTTTTTAATAAGTAGTACATAATAAACACCATATACTCAAATGAATTATTTTAAGACAAATATAATAGAACAGCAACTTTTAGTTAATTTACCCTAACTTGGGTTAAACACAACTGTGTGTGTGTGTGTGTGTACTATACTTATTCCAAAACTACAGTATATTACTGCATCTGCTGAAATATACTGTATTTTTGGAATAAGTATAGCGTATTTACACATTACTGAAAAGAATGAGTATTCTGTTATTTGGCTCACACATCAGCTACTACCTCTTGTGGTATGGAAGACGTTCAATATGCTGTCGCCCTGAATGACGTAATACTGTTCAGATGTTGACAGTTCTTGACACCATCGCATCTTTCCCTGGGCAACTGGATATCGTCCCCTGGGCAGTAAGAGATACCAACTAGATATGCGACTCAAAACTTTGTTGCAAATTTCAGAATTGTTTTCACATATTGTTTTAAAAAAATAGCACTAAGTAAAATCAATACAGGTTGTTATGACACTCTGGCTAAATGCGCAAAAACGGTTGGGGAGGGGATATTGGGGGATATGTTTTGGGTACGTTTTTTCTTAAGGAACTGGCTCTGTCCCTTCCCTGGAACCAACGTCTCTAAATTAGGAACAAGAAGTAGCTTATAGCCCATTTAGTTGCTCAAGGTAGTCGTTATTCACCCCTTTTCCAAACAACAAAACAACTGAGAAAATTAGTCTCATTGGGTCACATGTAAACGTAGAACTCATAAGTAACACACAGTATGTTACAGAAAAAAATAAAATAAAATTCATAGTTTACTCAAATAGTTTGATCCAGATCTACGAAATATGTTATATATGGTGTGACAGAAAAGTAGTGAATCTGAATTCATATAAAGCAAAATATGGGTAAGAAAATGGTTTTATTACTAGTCTCTCTCAAAATATTCCCCAAGTAACCAAGTACATAACGTTCACAGCTATTTTCGCTGTCTGTATCGGGGTTTAACGACCACCGTGAGCAACTCTGAGTGGCATAAGTAATCCTCCGTCCCTAATTTAGTGCCACAAGCTTGAGAAAAGGGAGACAACCAGAGCCATCAGACAATCACACTACCAACGTCTCACCCGGAGCTCAAACCCGGGCCACTTGGACGACAACCCAGAAATCGACGCCAATGACTACTTGGCCGCAAGAGCGGCAAATGCATTATTACAGTATCCTCATTCTGGTTAATAGACTATTCACACACATGCTCTTTGTCACTTGCTCACAGTGCTCGAAATGGGCCGGTATACACCGGTATGGATTACGGGCACTTCTTTTTTCCTAGTATTTCATACCGGCACTTTTTTCACCTGGAATTTACATACGGGCACTAATTTTAGTAGTGAGAACTGTAGAAATGATTTTTTTGCCCGTGATTTACGAACGGGCATTCTTAAACATAGAAACCTTATGTACCTCGTGTCCTTGAGAAATAGCTATGTGGCAGGCGTAAAGGGTAGGGAAGTAGTGTACGCATTTGGTGGGAGGTGAGATTGCTATTAAGACTGAATTTTCATTCTGATTGTGGAGGTTCTAATTGCCCGGCTTTTTACTTGATGAAAGTCCCTATTGGAAGGGAACTACCTTCTCGTCTCAGGACCTTAAAAAATTCTAAGTCCAGCTGAATCATTAATGATAAGCCGAGGTTTGGAAGTCTCGTTAATCCATTGGTCACGAAGTAGAGACTTCTCGTTATAAACAAGCCTAACACTAATCCTCGGTGTAGCATAAGTAGTGCCTGCTGGGGTCCACAAACCAACCCACTCTAATCGACCCTCATCGTTTCTGTCTTATGGCATTTTTTTTCTTTTTTAGGTTTTCAGTTTTAGAGATTTTGTGGCCAAAGTAATTTTTTCAGAGTATTTTTAGGTAAATATGAACATACCGGCACGTCAAAATTTTCATTTCGAGCACTGCTCGCTCATACTCTGAAGTAGAACACAAAACAAATGCTCCCACAGCTTTGAGTTCCAGGATGTCTTCTTCCGATTTAATGAACAGCAATTGGTAAATCCTCGAAAATTTTAACGAGTATCAGATAGCAACAGTTTGCTGGACGAAGCAAACTGCACAGCGCGCGTGTGTGTATGTGCTTTCTTTTTGCTCATCGTCATGTTCTGCGGTTCCAAAAATATAGGAGGCGTTTCTCACTTTCTTGTTTCTTATTTTTCTGTTTTTGGACTTCAAGGACTTTTCGTCCGTATCGAAGGTTAAATCGAGTCGCCCATCCCTAACATAGGGTTACTGTTTCTAGGAAAGAGATAGGACCAGCGCCGTAAGAAAACCACACTGCCAATGTCTCATCCGGAACTCAACTCTGACTAACAGTCAGAGATAAACTATGATAAACAGTCTGACTCAAGTCTAACTAACAGTCAGAGATAAACTCTGTTAGTAGAGTAACAAGATAAGCATAACTGTTAGTTAACAGTCTGACTCAACTCTGACAAACAGTCAGAGAATCAGTCTCATCCAGAACTCAACTCTGACTGTTAGTCAGAGTTGAGTTCCGGATGAAACACAGATTTAAATTATACACTTGGAACATGCTGTGACCAAAAGAAAAAAAGCCACCTTGGCGGTAAAGTAACAATGTCCATGGCTTTTAATTAAAAGACTAGCGTATAGCCTGTCCTAAGACGGTTGTTTTTAAGCTTTAAATACATATTAATATATGGGGGATGTTGCCCGCTCTAAGAAGGGGGGAAATTTTTAATTGAAGCAGATTGAAAACAAATCAAATGGACGCCAGCTTTTTTGTAAAGAAATATAGTAAAAACTTATATAGTTGGGATTCATTCATGTTAGAAGTGAAAATCATATGCTATTTATTTCCGTTTTTCAAAAGACCTCACGATAAATACTCTGCGCGAAATATCTGTTGTTGTTCAAAAAATTTTCCTTCTAAAAAATTGTCCAGTTGTTTTCGTGTAAACTTACCTTAATAAATTTTGCTTTGATTTTTCGCGTTCAAATACTTTTTTCCAGCACACATGTTTACTCCGTTCACGGCTTGTTTTAGACTGTCCTATCCGAAGTTTATTTTGAAACTTCATACCGAAGTTTTTTCTACAAAATAATGCGACATCTGGTATTACAAATCGGAACTATGTAAATTATCGACAATGTGCTATTGGGGCGACATCTGCTTTTAGATGCAATCTTGCTCACTTCGACATAACAAGGTTTCAGTTTTTATTCACTAAACTCGGAAAATTAGTTAAATTACAAAGTAAAAAATAATTTAAGCGTACAAATTAATATTCGGATTGTGCTAAATAAAATTAATATACAAACGTGACTTGCCGAGATATTAAGATTTTAATTCGAATTTTGTAGATCGAAAAAACAGAACTCGAGTCAATGTTTTTAAATTAGCGCGCGATCACTTTGACATCTGAAAGTGATTTCGTGCTATTATATAGAAGGCAATCATTTTGACATGAGGAAAGAGCCCACAATTGATCGATAAGTGATGACGCAACAACACAGACGTTGTGTGACGTCAAGCGTCCAGAGAGACTGATCTGGGTGTTTATATTAATAATTCCAGGTTCATGTTCCCTCAACAATTATTCATGAACTTGAAATCTCGGCAACGGGGATATCATGTCTACAAGATATGTCATTCACTTTTTTTTTTAAATAACTCAAGGAATTGCAAATGAGATACAGAGGATAAAATTTATCTCAAGACGAGAAAAAGAACAGCTTCCAATATAGCTTCCTAATTCTGTATACGAATTTATTTCTGTTCTTTACAATCTTGCCAACCAAGAGTACATCTCATGTCACTTTACTGCATAGCAAGTAAGCTACATTTTGGAAACCATGAAAGAGGATTTAAAAAACCTTGATTTATCAGCTAAGTAAAGAATTCTCTTCTGGACGGCCAATGATCCTTTCCTAATTAATGTAGATGGTAAATTATTACTTCAGAGGAATTTACAAGTGAGTTATTTATGGAGCCAGTATTTTTTTCTTTTTTCTTTACGATCGAAACGAGCTACGCGACATGAGGACATAAAACGGCAATAAAGCTAAAACCGGAATCGCATTTAGATTCCTCAGGACGCGAAGCAGCTTCTCAACTGCAACGTGAGCGAGTGGAGAAAGGTTCCAAGAACTGCTCCAAAAAGAAAGGTATTTGATTCTTTGCTGGTGGAATTCTAAATTCCAGCTTGGAGTACAAAATAGAATGCCTTGCCTTCTTTTATGGCGACCTGAAAGACGTCCGGATTTGTAGTTAAAGGTCAGTGCGAGGTGCGGAAGAACGCACAAAGCACCGTCACGTGTTGAAGGATGTGACTGGCAAACCAATGAAACATTGGAAACTTAGTTCATGCGGAATACTCTTACTCGTCCTAGGAAGGGATGATAAAACACAGATAAAAGAAACCCTCCAGAGGAAAATCATTATTTGGTGACTGGTTTCAAAACATGACTTCAACAAACACAGAAAAAATCGGAAGCGAAAAACAAACATTTACTAGTTTCTTTATAGACTGCGACACTGCTGGGAATTCACGCCTCTGCAGTTACGAGTCAGTTTTCGTATCTTCACGAATTGCATTCAACACGAATCGAGATTCAATAAAATCAGCCTGGTTATTATTTGATCAGGCGTAGAACGGTGAAAGTGTTCCTGAGGGCTGAAACAAAAGTAACGGCGGAACACACACACACAGCATTATTCTCAAATAATTTTTAATTTAAACGTATAAAAGTTTATCCTATTAAAATCATACAGCTCAGTAGCAGGTCCTTTATTTTACATAATCTTCTTTTGACAGGGTTGTTTTTCTTTAGTTCTATGTGTGGTTTAACGAATTCTTGAGCATTCCCAACGAGTAGTCACCCGTACAAATTTAGAGCCACTGGTTCCAGAAAACGGAAATAGCTGCGCCTCAGTACAAATACAACCCCTATGTCTAATCTGGAACTCTGAATTGGGGCTCATTATAAATGATCCGCCAGAAACTCGCACATCTGACCGCTTTACCACCTAAGCGGCTACTCTTGATTGAAAACTTCAGTGTCCAGGGTTGTAAAAGTCCTATATCACTTCACGCACGCAAGTCTTACCAATGATGTCAGAAAAAAGATCACGAATATTTTCTCATTTAATGATTTTTTTGAGAACTTTCCTTAACTCAGTCTGTTCAACTTACACGCGATTTGTACGGCTGCAAAACGTTTTGTGTATAGAACCTGATCATGAAACTAAAGCTCAACCTTGGTGATGCTATCAGAGTTTAAAGTCTCCTTACTGCGGAAGACATATTTACATTAAGTAGACAAAGCATCAGAGATAGGGGTAATTGACAGCAGAAGACATTATATTTACACTCAGACAATAGGCATCCCCCGCGTATAGTAGAACAGACCTAAACGGAACACAAGCGATAAATAGACGGATAGCAGGGCTTCCCAACAGTCTATCGCAATCCACGAACATCGGTAAACGTGGTGATCTGAGGGACTTCGATCGTGGACGAATTGTCGGCGCTAATGGGTCGAAAGAAAGTTGTAAGTGACAGGCAAAAAGGTGCTATAGCTTTTGGCCGATCAAAAAGGACTCATCAAGGAAGTTGCTGAATTCCCAGGTGGTACCAAAGGAACAGTGTTTATAAAGATTCGTCTTAATCAAACTCAACTGAAAATAAAAGGAAAAACTGTGGAGGAAAAACCATTTTGACAAGTCGCAACTGGCACAGAATTCCTCGCCTGGTTAACAAAAACAGATTTCAAGCAAGACAGGAACTCCTCCAATCTGTTAATAACGGATCTCAGACGTCTAGATTCGAGTGAACATCACGTAGGGAACTTCATCGAATAGATATCTGGAGTAGAGTTGCAAGACTGAAACCAATGTTAACTTCAATTCACAAAAAAATCTGGATTAGCTTGGGCAAAAGCTCACAGAATATAAACTGTTGATAAGTAGAAGGTTGTCATACGGGCTGATAAATCCAAAATTTTCCTATACTCCAATGACGCAAGACGTGGGGTCACATGAGGTCTAAAGAAACATTTGATCCATAGTGACTTCCAAGAGTTCTTGCCAAAGGAGGTAGCTCTGTAATGCTGTGTGGTTGTTTTAATAGCTGTGAATTAAGTCCACTAGAAGACTTGAAGAATTTGATAAATCAGCACGATTTCAGAGAAATTTTAGACAATCATGTGTTTCCTTTCGCACAACATTTACAGGATTCTCATCAAGTAACGTATCCAATTTACCAGGATGACAGCTGCAGGATTCATAGAGCTAAACCTGTTATGGATTGGTGTGAAAAGTATGATACAAGTTTGGGACACATGGATTGGCCAGCTTTGAATTCCATGGAGAATTTATGGGACCACCTTGAACGAAGTGTAAAAACCAAACTTCAGCATCCCAGGAATACCAAACTTCAGCATCCCAGGAATCTCAATAAATTGCGAGAGAAACTGTTCTTAGAATAGTCAAAAATAGACTCAAATTATTTAAGTCATCTTGTTGAATTTCTTTCAGCGAGAATTAATGCTGTGATTTCTGCACGTGCTATTAAAAGAAAACTAAGTAATGAAAGTAATTTTCTGGATGTGACTAATTCTATTGTCCGGTGTCTGTTTATAAAAACAACGCTTTTCGTATCTGTCCTTTCCAACAAGTTTTATAAATATCCACTTCATACATTGCAGATTTGAGAGTCAAAAATAATAGCTTACACAACCCAATTATGTTTTAACAAGAGAATTCTACGGCGAATGATTTCAAGCAATTACATTCACACAGCGCACAATATTTCTATATACAATGGCGACCATTATTTAACTTCATCATCGCTTCTTACTTCTGCGAAGCAGATGCTTCTATAATAACAGAGTACGCCCCGCCATCAGTACTTTTCAATTTTTTTAGCTTTGGGGAACAGTATGACGGAGTCTGAGGAATCCACGGGATACAAATGTTTTTAGGTTGTCGCAAAGGAACACACATTTCAAGTAGTCCGTCCCCCAAGAAACCTAAAATTTCTAGACAACGTGCAGGAAAAACTTTCGTCTGATCAACAGTCGAAATTCATTATTAAAAATCCTCTTCAGTATCTTTTCCAGGTACTGGCGTAGGAAATATGTCTTTTGCTGGTCCAAATATGAAAATATGTTTTTCACTGGTCCTGAAATGAATGTTATTTTCAGAAGTCAGTCCATTCTATTTCAAAAGGCATTCCTGTCGAACTACAAGAAGCCAGTCAGACAACAATCCCCTTTCTGGAAAAATTGTGGTCACTGTGAGAAACATCGTAGTAAAAATTTGCGAAGTCCAGAAAGTAGAAAACTTCCATCTTCATTACACTCTGAACTCTACGGGGGAAGAGGGGTGTTAAAAATGTTTCACATTTTGCGTGCTATGGAAAAAACGACTCTTTTTACAGCAACCAGTTTTGTTTTTGTAACGGACTTTATGTAGTTTTCGCGATGTTTTCTTTTACCTCCCCCCCCTTTTAAGCTCTCCTTCGCCCTGCCACTTTGCTTTGAGAAGTCTGGCTCCAGTAATGGTAATTGGTAAGAACAGTATATTAGGTTAACTTATATATTCTACTCAAAGAGAAATCGTATACGCCCCTGACTGATTTTTTTTCTTACTTTTACTTCGATGATTTTCTATCAGGGCAACCTGTTCCCTTCTAAATTTTAGTCTTTCCCCCACAAGACGATCAGCGAGTCAGAGGAGCGATTTGACTGAACCTTGATGGGAACTTCGAATCGAATCAACCCTCATTCTGTACAGTTGATTACGCATCTTGTTAAAATTATTTACTCCTACTTCATCGAAACCTCAGTATTTCTTAAAATGTAACATTTCTTTTTCTTCATAGAAGATTACATTCAGCTGCAGAGGGTGAGTCGAAAGTTTTGCAATATTTGGATCACTTTATGTCTTCATAAGTACCTTTACGACGAAAGATGACTAGCATTCAAAGTATAGGCCATCGTGTTGCACCGTCTTTAGCCATTGTCTGCCAGTTCTTAGATTCCGCGGCGGTATCATGTCTTGTCCTTCGAAGCGAAAGACTCCTTCATTCTAGCTGCCACCTTCTCCTGATTGATGAAGTGCCGCCAGAGAAGGAAGTGGGCCATGGACCGGAACAAGAAATAATCAGACGGGACAAGAACAGGACTATATGCTGGGCTTTTTCAGTTCGATGCCCTCAAGTTCCTGGAGTTTTGCCCGCGTCATTCGCGAGGTATGAGGCCGAGCGTTGTCCTGCAGTAGGAGAGCGCGCTTTCTGTTCACCAACACTGGGTACTTTTCCTCGAACCTCTACTCTAACAACTTATCTCTAGTTGTTCAGAGTAGAGGTTGGCGTTGATAGTCCGACTGTCTGAAACAAATTCGTAATGGATTATACCCTCGAAATTCTACAAGACGCAGAGCATCACCTTGTGCTCGAAGCGCCCACTTTTGGCAACAGGTTCAGGAAGCTGGCCTGGACTCAACCCCTGCCGTTGTGTGCTAAAATTATGGAAATAGGCCAACTTTTCATCGCATGTAACAATTCTCTTGATGAAACGTACATTGCGCTGGCTTTCTAGGAGTTTCGTGCACACTTGCACTCGGCGGTTTGGCTCAGCTGGCGTCAGTTTGTGAGGGACAATTAGGCAGCTCCTGAAGGTGACAAACCACGGTGGTCTGTGATATGCCGAGCTCGCCTGATAATCTCTGAGTGCTGGTTGTCGGATTTGCCTCTACGGCCTGGCGCACTGCATCCGAACCCACGGTTGGCTGATCGTCGAGGTTTCTGTCACCAGAGTGAAATTTCATGAACCATCTGGTTGCGGTGCTGTGGTCCATGGAACCTTCCCCTTTCGCATGACAAATGTTTCGTGTTGCTTGAGCAGCGTCATGACAAAGTTCAAAGCCGTAAAGCAACGTTCCCTAATTAGCCGTTTGTGGGTGTTTATCTTTTAGGTGTCCCATTCACAGACAGAACGACGACATGCAATGCTGTTCACAGCAACGACTACCACTTGTTATCGCTTTCGACAGACTGTAGTGCGCGTCTTGAATTAGTTTTAACACGTGACGTACCCGCGGCAACACATACGTTTATACAATTATTGCAAAACTTTCTACTCACCCTCTGTATTTCAGAAAGTTCCACAACTTGAATAAGTTAAAGAGAATTGATCGTGGAGATGTATTATAACTCCTACCTTTCATAATCGATTCCCCATTTAGAAAAATATATAATTTCCTTAGCATTTTAATAAGTAAAAATTCCGGAATTAAGAAAAATGAAGTGAATTACCCAATGACAAAATAAACTTTCTCGATTTTTTTTTCACTCTTCGCTATTTCAAAGGAAATTTCTTAAGACTGGGAATTGTCAAAAAAAAACAACGTAATTTCACAAACAACAGCAGTTCCGGCACAGAAGGGCGGGAAATGCTCTCTACAAATAAAAGCACTTGACTTCAAATAGTAATACAAGTGATAACTCAGTGAAAAATTGCTTTAATATTCTCCGTTTCGGAAAATGTGGAAGAAAAAGAAACATTTTACTTTATTAAAAGTGGCAAACCAATAAATTATTCCTCTTTGAAGCTTTCGATTTTCTCTTTTCTTATTTCCTACTTTTCTTTCCCTTCTAGTTACTGTTCTTGCGATGAGATGCCTGGAAGGCGCTTAATGCGGACAGGCGAAAGACTACTGCACCAAATAATCGAACTTATGGCTTTGGAAAATTAACTCGCAGTCAAATTTGTTTTTCTGTGGCAATTCCGAAGCTATTTTTCAGTGACCTCGACTCACAGCGCATGAGCAAAGCAGGTTCACCTGTCAGCATTGAAATATGTCTTCACAAAGTGTTAATGTCTTAATTACATTCCATCCTTCTACAGCAAGAGAGAGTGTAGAAAAACGCTAATGAAAAATCACCGTGGAATCTAATGCCCTGATGGAAACGCCGTCAGCTGTGGAATGTGAAACTGTGAGGAGGAAATAAAGCAGCAGGAAAAGGCCAAAAAGAAAAAAAAATGTTGTAAATATTGTAGCTGCAATATCAGGTCTTAAAAAAGAGACCAACGATCTCCTTTCTTGGGGTTCTATTAGATATGCATTTCAGTGGGAAGGGAACTGAATTCATCATCATCATTATAAACAGCTAAGATCATACGTATACAAATCTGTCTTAGACCTAGAACACTATGTAATTCCAGAACTTTTTTATTTCTTTTAAAATATTTGCAGTCGTAAGGCTGTTCATGAAATTTAGTTTGACAAGGAATATCGCTCATAATTTTAAGCTATAATTACTAAATAGTGTCTTTCTTCTACTCTCTTAGACATTCACTCAGATAAACTTCCATTTCACAGAATAGTACAGCACTAAATTTAACAGAAAATGAATTTTATACAACAAAATTTCTGTGAATTCAAAAAAATTACCTAAGTTACCTAAAATCGTAGATGGCTGCACTCGCTACGTATTCTAGCCTTCTTACAGACCTGAGTGGTGGGGGGGGGAAGGATGAGCTCAAAGTAAAGTTGGGTGGCCTGAAGCCCACCCTAACCCACTTGTAGCGTAGCGCTTGGATTTCTTCAGGGAAGTGACATGGTCTCAACACAGAAATCCAGTGGTGAGGCCTACGTTCAAATCTACGAGAAGATAATCTGAGGGCTAAATCTGTTGTAGTGGCTTATGGTAATTTCATCAAAATGTTGTGTTTTATATAGATTTAACATGATTAGTACGCGACGCCCAGAAGTCCATTAGGTACGCGGCTCCTCCTCCAGCCCATATCTCCCCCTAGATTTAAGCGTGTTTATTTGAGTGCGTTTCTATTGTTTGCCGCTACGATTGGTATAAATTTATAGCATTTGAACTGATAGATTTGAATACAGATTGTCATCTACAAAATATTCAATATTGAAGGTACCCAATTTAAATGCCTTTAACATAGCCATAGCCTGATTTTGACATAAGGATCCTCTGAGCCCACCTGCACATCTGGGTACTTTATTAATATTTCGTGCTTTTACGGAACCCCATACAATAAACAGTATGTTTTTGTTCAACACAATGGACATTGAAGAAATTTTGAGGCTCCCTAAAAATGGAGTCACAGGCTTGGGTCCTGTAAACCCGTGGATAAATCAGGCCCTGTGTACCGTTTAAACTAAACTTTAAAACAAAAAATTCAGTTTATGACAAATGTATAACTCTTTAGGAACGGCAGTTCACTTCTGTTTGTAAATGCCGCCTGTCGTAACATTTCAGATCAGATCATATGTAGAGGATTTTAGGAAGGGAGTATCTGACCCACAGATCTTAAACAACCTTTAGAAAGAAGCTAGGAGATTTGGGCTAGAATGTCCGATAGGAAAGTAACACGGAAGAGAGGTAGAAAGGAGGAGGAAGACAACCATACTTATTACCGTGTGTGTGGGGGGGGGGGGCAGGGCAGCACCCGGGCCCGACGGTTTGACGTGCCCAGTCGTCACCACTTATTTTCCACCACGCGAACCGGTTATTATTCATTTGGCATAGCACTCCTCAGTATGTGCCTATCTTTTCGTGCTGGTTAAACACGTTATTTACGTATACCTTCAACAACTCCGCAGCATTTCCTCGCCGGTCTCTTTACACCAGGCCAGCGCAGCACTTTTGTGCCATTTTCAAGATCGATTGCTTTCTCGACTCCACCTGGAGTACCAGTCGGCTTCTTCCAGTCGTCGAGAAGCCACCTTCTATGCTACCTGGGCGCCGGCCGCTCCATGGTTTGCGATTGATTCTGGACTGCTACACCTATCAGAACCCTAGGACATTCTACACCTCCTTTGCTGAGTTCCGTGGCACCCTGGTGGCCCTCCTCCACTCTACGACTCGTGCAATCCACACTACCGTTGAATTGTGAATGCTAATGCCATCTCAGTGTTTTTTCATGCTTACTCGTGTACATTACTTACTTTCACCCAGCCTATATTATGTTGCTTTGGTGCCCTCGTTAAATAACTTGCACAATTGTGCACGCTGTGTTTTTATCTCATGTATGTAATGTTTTACCTTCACGGCGGTGTTTGTGCTGTTCTTTTTCTAATTGTGTACTATTGTTTCGCCTGTGTTATCCTGTAAATCATGCCCAGCCAATGTCATGTGACACGATGTGTTTCTCTTTGTCACTTCTGCAATTTTTTATTCAATAAGCTTTGCTTGCAGCATTTGTTATTCATCCCCATTGTCATTGCAGTGTATATACCATCATGTTTTTAACAGTTTTGTATTATTTCCCAGTGAGATGCCCAATACTGTACGTCTCCCTCTTATGTTTTCTTATGATAAATTAGAATAAAGCGATTTTGAAACCTGGAAACAACGAATTTTTAGTTAGGTTTAGATTTCACTTTCTCTGTTTGAAGGAAATTTTTGTGTGAAGAGCACTAAATCTAGGGAAAGAAAGCACGATACCAGGATTCCACCCCCTCCGAGGTGCAACGACTACCTTGAGCATTTAAGTCTATTTAGCCTGTCCCTAATTTGAGGCCTCTGAGGAGAAAAGCAGTGCTACAGGCATACTCACACTACAAATTATTCATCGGGATTCCAACCTTTCCCAGCTCGGACTGGCAGGAGATGTGCCTCTGACCACTTGGCTACCGGGAGAACACGTCCTGATTTGAGAAATCTGCACGATTTCCGTTAAGAGTAGAAGTTTTAATCTACATAGGTTCTTACCCGAGTTTCACCAATCACGCCCACCACGAACCGCAGACCGTGGGTGAAGAAAGGGCTCATACCAGCACCTATCCCAGGAGATACTGCGAAAAATATATACTACTTTTTCTTTTTCTAACCGCATTTGCTTGCTTTTGATAAATAAATGGATAGTGTCACCCCATCGACAAATGAAAAGATTCCTGTATTTTCATTGGTCAGAAAAGAACAGGTGAGCTACTAGTAGCAGTAAGGTAACTAACAATGTTTCATATTTTGCTGGGTTTAAAATACTTTCATTTTCTTTTTTCAAGAATGCACCTACAGCGCAAGTGACCACATTCCTTAATATGCGCACCACCTGTGAAGTTGTTCTACTACCACATGAGTACATACCTCGTCAAAAGTAGTGTCAACCATGAAGAGTACCTTTCCTTCTTTTTATACACACACACATTCGAAATCTCTGCAGATACTGGGAAACATTTTTTGAAATCGTCGTTTCCTGGAATGTCTTTCAGTAAATCGCTCTACATGTCACTAACTGACCCAAATTAAACTTTGGTAATATGAAAATGTTCCACGAGGCAAGGCAGGTGTATGCGAAATAACTGAGAAGGAAAGTAAATACGTACTCGCGAATTCTCAGCAACACTTTGGCGCGAGTTCCTTCGTGTTTACATTCGTTATCAAAACAGAACTGAAACAACTATTCCTGCATGCAAGTTCCACATTCCAAACTGGCAATGATTAATACTTTAGCGTCGTATCATTTACAATTTTTTTGATATCAGAATCAATTTTGAAACATATCTGGCTGCCAAATCTTTTCTTCGACATTTTGTTTTTCTCTGAGGAGAACATTGTTGAGCACATTTCAGGTCTTCACTCCGAAATTCCTGGACAAACTTTGTCTTGTTTAAGAGTTTAACTACTCCCTGAGAATCTCTAAGGTTATCTAATAACGTCTCTAATATGAGAGAGAGAGAGAGAGAGAGAGAGAGAAAGAGAGAGACTACATCACCACCAAGGTTTTATTGGTATTCCAACCTGGGTTGGATGCGGACGATTTTCCAGAAGACCTTCTTTAACTAGCTGGACATAGGGGCGGCCTGAAGGGAATTGAAGAGTTTACAAACTTGCTCCTTTATAACGATTCGATTCGATATTCACTCTCTGCTCAAACAATTTTCACAGCCCCCCCCTCACACAAATGTTTTTCTCAGTAAGTGATTAAGATATCTTTTCAATAAAATAATGATGGAGCAAACAAAAGAAATGCAGACGATTACGTATCAGAACAAAGTTGACTTTACTACAACATTAGCTGCTTTATTAGTGTTGTAAGACGCCGCAAGTCATTCTAGTTTACTAGAAAAAAGCACTTTTGAAGCTCAGGGTTTCTCAGTTTATTCTACAACCTACTGCAGAGATCTTTCACGTTATAACAACAAATTAACACACTGGAATACTCAAGGGACGAATCACCGCAGTATATTTCTTCCGATCGCATCACCGATCAGCGGTGATCGCCAATCAACTACAAAGAAAAGCAGATAGGCAATGGATGGAGGCACGGGGGGGGGGGGGTAGTCATTGTTCGTGATGGAAGAAAATCAGAGTTTCCTGAGAATGTCCCGTTTGGGACATTTTGTTGTTCTTCTCTGAGAGGAAATGCGATCAACTTGGGCTGCGTTCGTAATCAGTTGGCCTTGTTCTCTCTGATTGGCTGGAACATCCTTGTCCCCTTTCAATTCATCCACGCAACGCAAGAGCAACATCTGCTGTCAGGTTCGATTGGCACAACAGCTCGTCCTGTCGCCCCTTACCCCCTCTTCCCTCCGACATCGCACAACACCTGCGATGCTACGAACCAAAGGCACGATTGATTTCTCTGCGCATGCAAAATCTCTCCTTCCGAAAAGAACGTAAAAGAATTACTTTAGGAGAGACTGCTCTTCCAGGAGAAAAAAGAAAACAAAACAAAAACATTAACAGAAGAAAACAAGAGTATCAACTCTTCCAGCGCATGACTTCTAACAGCGGAAGATTTTAATGAAAGAAATCATAATGAAGCCTATGCAAACGCTTGACTATTACGCCGGCATACTGAGTACAAATCATCATTCAAAATACGTCAGGTACGTAAATACCAGTTATCGGGAATTTTATTTATCCAGATTAACACCCAGGTAAAAAGGAAAAACAAACAAATATTAAAAGAGAAGTTAGCTAGTGATGGTCTTTGAATTAAAAGAAAATCATAAGATCTCAGAATTACACCGGAAATATCAGAAAATTATATTTGCAAAAAGACAACACTGCGTTTTTTCTTTATTTTTTCCCCCAGCAATCCTAAATATGCTATTGACAGCTACAGTAAAAATTTCGTGACAAACGGAACTGACTGGAAAAATTTGGTAACGATATCTACGTACATGTTCCAGTCTGTTTTTCTAAAAACTCAAATATTGTGACACATACTAGGACATATTCGTGCAACCTAGCGGTAAACTTTAACAACTACAGGGGGTGGACAGCGAAACAAACACGTGGGTTTGGGACACAACAATTTATTAGTACGATGTAGGGCCTCCTTTGGTGGCCAATACAGCTGCAGTTCGACAAGTCCTGCATAGTGGCCCGATGGACTTGAAGCCATTCCTCTCGCAAAGAAGTGGCTAGTTCACGACGTGATCCTGGTAGACGAAAGCGTTTCCTTACTCGCTCCTCCAGAACACCCCAGAGTGGCTCAATAACGTTCAAGTCGGGTGACTCTGCGGGTCATAACAGATGTTCAACCGCACTTTCATGCTCAGTAAAGCACTCTTCCACCAGTTTGGCTCAGTGTATCGGTGCGTTATCATTTCTGATACACGGCACCCCCGTCGGGGTAAAATGTTTGAACCATTGAGTGCACCTGGTCCTCCAGATTGTCCGATACTCCTTGGCAGTGATGTACCCCTCAAGAACAATCAGAGAGAATGCCACGATATTGCTGCTTAAACTATCACCGATCCACCTCCGCTGCACTGTGGACAGTAAGCACTTCGGGTGATAAAGTTGTGAGGGATGTCTCCACAGGAAAACTCTCCCGGTTGTGGTAAAGACAATGAAGGACGATTCAACGGAGAACAGTACACATTTAACCCTGTCCAACATCCACGATTTGCGATGCTGGCATCATTGCAATCGACGTTTGGCATTCACACTGTTGATCCAGGATTTGGCGATAGCAACACGACCGTGAATGTTGACCCGATGAAGCTTCGGACGAAGAGTATTGATGGAAGCAGGTGAGTTGCGGTGCGTATTCAACTCTGGGGTGAGTTGGGCAGCTGTGGTTTTATGTTTTTTGGCTACCATCCGTGTTAGCCCTCGGTTTGTCAGTGTCAGACAGCTTCCTCTTACCTCGACAGTTAATGCTATTGGATGTGGTTCTTCCCTCTTGTTGGTATGCCGTCACGACCCTGGGTACTGTGGCTAGAGATACACCACATAGACACGCTGTCTTGGACAGAGATGCACCAACGATCTGTCCTCTTTGAAACTCTGATATGTCTCCCATTATGTTGTGTGGATCGCACTTTTTGGCGTCTAGCTGTACTACTGCTCTGCTTATGCAACCTTCACACTCCGCTCTCGTTGATAGACTGCGAAATAGATGCAGGCTGGCCACCAAGTAGCGCATACAGCGGCGTGACACGTGAGCAGGTGTTTCAGTTTCGTTTCCACCCCGTGTATATATTCAGTATAAACTACGATATGTAAGGGGCCTTCTGAAAATGCTCACCTGCATGCAACCCAAAACATCTTTAAAAGCAGATATATTTTGACAAGTAGCGATACCACTTACCATATTGCGGGAAGCATTTTACTCTTCAAAAACTGAAAATTTTCTAGCAATCTTTGAATATACTTACCTCTATACGATACAATAAGAACTTGCAAATCAGTGTCATAGTAGCAGAGACACAAACGCAATGTACATTTATGCCACGTATGATTCAGAAAATTCGAGAAACACATATTGGATATCTTGATAATACTTATATCTATAATCTGAACAAAACAACTTCCGTTTTTGCACGATATTCAATAAGACATTATTTAAAACCACTGACTTACTAAAATCTTTAATTTACAATTAAAAGACATAATAATATCGTAGTTTAAAACCATAAGACCTTTCAAGCTCGCTACGAGCTCATCCTCAGATGGGGGACAACAAACTAATGGAACAGGTGTTTAAATATTAAATTCTCCGTCACATGATTGAAGGATGCGCGACAAATATTCGTGAATCAATGAAAACTGCAAAAATGTTCTAGTGTGAGTTGTCACTTGAGTTCGAATGGTCACTTCAGACAGCTGGTATCTACGAGTCTGGGATATAGCAAAGGGTTTCTTCATTACAACAGGACAGACCATATCTACAGATAAATAAACTTTCCGCAAAGAGTGTGGTGAATTTCGTATTTGCAGTGGTGAGGACACTGGAATCCTCCCAAATAGGTACATGAGTTACTTTCGAAGTCCGTCTGGATAGTGCCGTTGTTTGCGCACCCATTTTGACATTGTATCTGTGTTCCCTAATCCTGGTTCCCAATGTGCGTAATGTCGATCCTATGTAGACTTTGTCTTCTAGGGACGAATCTGTAGCCCTTAGAGGTATACGGTATACCCAAAATTTATGGTCGTTATTCGTAGGATCTTTTTGATTTCTGACCATGGATAGGATATTCCTTGTCCTAATTCCAAAGGATACTGTTACAACCCTCCCCCGCCATTAATTAAGTAATTAATGGGCGTGGTTGATGTATGAAATTAATTAAGTATTAATTAAGTTCGAACCTTCATTGGAGTTTAAAAGTGTAAACAGCAGATAAAGTTTTATCTGGGGATAGGACAGAAAAGAGGCGAAGAATTCTCCTTCTGGCTGGGTGGTCTAGAGTTCCTAGCTCTGTTAGGTCATAAATATCAGGGCGCAGCTGACGGCCAGTCTAAACAGGGAAAGAGGTATACGTATCGAAGAGGGCCACTTGTAGAAATGAATGAAGATGGGGGACAAAAAGTTTAGCAAATAATCGTAAATTCGTCGATTGTTTGAGGCATTTTCGAGAACAATTGATCTCTGTGTGGTCCGTGCAGAAAAATAAGTTTTCGCACTTAGAGTGAAAATAAGGAAGAAAGTTCAGTTGTCTGTACGCTCTCCGATGTGAAAGGCTGGGTGCCTTGGATCTACTATATGAATTGGGATAAATGAAACGGAGACGACAACTCTGGGCAGCTGGAGATGCCAGTTTGCCATAAAGACAGCGGAATGCCTAAATCCGCGTGATAAAGCAGCAATTTCTAGACTGGGAACCTAATGGAAATAAGCGACTGGTTGACCCAATGAAAGCAAGGTTTCAGAGGAATTAAGAAGTCTGCGAGTGGACAGTGGTCATTCCAATGAGAAACGAAGCTCGGGTTAGAGTCCAACTACGGCAGTGTGCAATCACCATCTGTGACGTACCTGCCAGCAGGACGCACATGACATAAAGGCAGATAGGAATCAGAATACACGTCCGCGTAGCTTACTTGGTAGAGCAACTTATTCCGGAATGAGTGGACCCGGGTTCGAACCCCGGCGCGGATAAAAATGACGGAGAAATTTACTTCGTTATAATGGCGCCCGAACTATCCGGATGACCCGGCCTTTCAAAATCTCGCATTGGTGTGATGTTATTTCCACACCGCGAGACAGGAAAAATCAGAGAATTCCTTCTCCAGCGCTTCGAAAAATAAAAATGTGTTATGTTGCATTCCACACAGCAGATTGACTGGGAGTTCTCAAGTGCACGTTCTACAGTGGTTGTCTGCCTGCAACGATTCATGGTCACGGCTAACCCGTAGGCCATGCCCCCGGCCCTCTTTCGGGGAGGGGAGATGTGACGTACCTGCCAGCATGACGCACATGACATAAAGGCAGATAGGAATCAGAATACATGTCTGCGTAGCTCAGTTGGTAGAGCGACTTGTTCCGGAATAAGCGTACTCGGGTTCGAATCCCGGCGTAGACCAAAAATGACGGAGAAATTTACTTCGTTATACATCCTCTTCCTGAAGCGGCAAAGGAAGCGATCTGGTCCTGCGGGGCGAAGGGAGGCCCCCATGTGTGTGTGTGGTTACGTGAGCAGCGCAGCCTCTAAGGGTAAGTGCGACGGGATAAAGCCGGCGCAAGGAAAATTGATAGCGTAAGAGCGGTGGCTTTGATACCTAACAAATATACAGGTGAAAAGCTAAATCACAATTTGGATTTATTCTGGACAGCATCCATGTAAGTAGAAACGTTTTGTTTTTATTGTTACATCTGCTATGCAATTAGTTGAGGAACTGAACTAATATATTGCAAGAACTAAACTGAGAAATAGTAAGACTGAACTGTGGAATTTAAGTTCACTAAAACTATCTCGCGGGAACTGATTTAGGTCAAAGTTGACCCAATACTTATGTTCAGAAGACAGCTAAATTTTTGTTCGTATGTGTGCCATTGTTATGTTTTTTAAAGCCAATTAAATATTTGTTTAGGCAGTCATAGAACACATTATTTATATGTACGCATGTGATTGGTTCAAATTGTTTAAGTGTATGCCCATATAATACAGTTTTCGCGCCAAGAACTACGTCGAAGGATCTCAGTGAAGAAATATACTAATTGCTCGGCTACGGTTGTTAAATTGATTGACCGCGGTGGGATAATGACCCACTGTCGTAACATTTTGGTGGCGAGCGGTGAATGCTTAACCTAGCTCGGCCCGGTATCGTAACATTTTGGTGGTCAACGGTGGGATAACGACCCACGAGATCGTAACAATACGTTGTTGTGTCGGCAGTGGTTCTTTAAGACGTTAATAACATCGGGGACACAGTCCATGGAACCCACAAATCTATTTCTATTGGGTTTTCTCTGTAAAGTCGTGGCTACTTGCATTCTAACCTTGTACATAATGTTGTTGACGATATTATTCGGACAGCCATGCGTCAAGGCAATTTCGTAAATTTTATTAAATTCTTGCTGGCGAAGAGCGGCAGAAGAGGAATGTGAGAAAGCTCGTCGTAGTAGGGAATACAGAGCTGAAAGTTTGTAGTTTGCCGGGTGAGCTGAATTTCTGGGTATAATAGTGGAATTGGAAGTGCCGAAGATTTGCGGTATAACGCGTAAGAGATATTCTGGGTCAAGGCAGAAAAAAACAAAACTAGTAAGTCAAAACGGGGTCACAAATTCTCTGAAATTTCACGGCGCCGGTCAAATGGTAAAACTGATTATGTCAGTTAAGCGGAATTCCGTTAGTACAATCGACAGCTAGTTAGAATCCATGCTTTCGAACATCAGCTCTGTTGAGATAAAGAACATCGTGGTTGCATTTTTGTTTCCTGCTTACAGTAAAAAAAGAAAACTGATCTACGCATTCACTCATTCATACAAAGATGTCTGTACAGTTTTCTTATCAATTTTATCTGGGTGAGACAATTTGATATGGATTTTAATCAAGTTTTTTGATTGGCAAAAAAATCGATAAAAATATTTCAGTTTTGAAGTTCCACGCGTCGTATCTAAATTGTACCTTCTTTTTCCGAAAAGCATATACTTTCTATAGACACTGATTGACATTAATTTGACACTGAGTATGTCTTCGTATAACTTCCAGTTCGGTTGTCTAAACACGACAGCATAAACAACGAACGCCTAGTAAAACCACTTTTCTCACAGAAAAATGACAGATGCACCATTTATGGCGTTCCAAAACTTCGAAAAAATACATACTAGTTTTATTAATTACGGATATCAATTTTTATTATAAATACAAGTGCGTAACTGTACGTGACTTGACACGTATCTGTTTTGGAAATGGAACCTCTTGTTTTAGGAAAAAATGTTGCCAACGGATATTAGTATGACAAAGATTTCCACATAGATTTTCCACATTAGATTTTCGTTTTCTGATGAACAGGATTTATTTAAATGTGCATTTGTATTTTGCAGGACTATCTTCATAGAGAAATGATTGGAAAAATTATTTTCATTTATATAGGACAGTGACAAGAGAATGCATGCTCCCAGTATGTATGTATGTGTGTATATACAGGGTGTACACAAATTAGTTGGGCAATTTCGTAAGTGAATAATGTGCGAAATATTAATTGTAAGTTATCGGTTCAAATGCAGATGAGTCTTAGTGTATCGTAAGTTTGCGGGTAGATGGCGCTAGGTGTGTCATGTCCACGTCTCAGTCAAGGTTTTGCGTCTCAGTGACCTGTAGGTCGCGATTGTTCATCATTCGTTCTGTGTTCGCGTACCGATGGAGACGTATACCGGCGGTGAAAAAGCGAAATGCTGTCTGTGGTTCCATGAAACGCATTCCGCTGTGCAAGTGCAACGAAATTTCCGTCGAGAATACCACAAAAGTGCGCCGAAAGGAGACACCATTGTAGCATGGTACAATCGATTTACCGAAACGGGATGTGTTAGGGGCTAAGGCAGACCTAAAATGCGAGAGCAGACGGCGGAGGCAGGGAGAGAATCATTTGTGAGAAGTCCGGGAAATTCCACAGCAAGCGCTAGTATACAACTGGGAATTCCTAAAACAACAGTGCATAAAATCCTGCGAAAACGGCTGATGTTCACACCTTACAAATTGCAAATTGTTCAAGCTCTGAAGCCCATGGCCTGACGAATAGAGCAAAATTTTGCATCGATATGTTAGAGCGCATGGTAAGGGAAGACGATTTCCTGTCGCAGTTAGTTTTTAGTGACGAGGCAACGTTCCGTTTGAGTGGAAAAGTGAATAGATATAATGTCATATATGGGGATCCGAAAATCCTAATGACGCACCTTTGAGCATGGAAGGGATAGTCCCAAGGAACACGTATTTTGTGCCGTAAGTTGTTCTAATGTTTTTGGCCCATTCTTCTTTGCTGAAAAAAACTGTTACGGGAATCGTATACTTGGACATGCTTCAGATTTACCTGATGCCGATCCTGAAAGAAACAATGCCTGTAGGTTTCATTTTTCAATAAGATGGCGCACCATGTCACTTCCACAAAGCGGTAACTTCTTACCTCAGTGCTGAAGTACCAGTTTGGATTGGTCGCGGAGGTGTTATTCCATGGCCAGCACGATAACCAGATCGTTCACCCCTAGATTTCAGTGTATGGGGTTTTGTTAAAGACCAGGTTTACCGTCCGCCGCTTCCGAAATCCATTCCTGAATTGAAATCACGAATCAGCACTGCACTTGGTTTGATCGACGTGAACATGCTCACTAACATATGGCAAGACCTGATGTACCGATGAGACATTCGCAGAGTAACGAAGGGCAGCCACATCGAACATTTGTGAAAAAGGTAAACTTGGTGTGTTTCACTATCTTATAATCTTGTTCACTCTCATGTGTGCCTACATAACTACGTATAATAAACTATTCTTTTTGCCCAACTAATTTGTGTACACCCCAACTAATTTGTGTACATATATTTAATAAATTTGTAATGCTTTTAGTTAGTGCAGAATGGGACAGATTGGTATGTAGCAGCATGGTATATACCAATCTGTAAGTAAACAGGGAGGAGGAACGATGCAAACTGTCTGAGAACACCATAACCTTGAAATAAAGTTTTTCGTAATTATGAAACATTGTACATCGTTCTGCTTTTAATGGTCATCATCAAAAGACGTACCCATTAGGTTGCAGACTGTGTCATCTGCCTGTTTTTAAGTCCTAGTAGCAAAAACAATTGCACTCGTGGAGCAATGCTGACCTGTCTGATGTTTATGCAGAATGATTCAAAATGATATTTCCGATTCTGAATTTGTTTTTTATTAAAAAGTAACATTTAACTTATTTAAAAATAACTTTGGGTAAAAAAAGTAACTTGGATGTTTCTGGGGGCTGAAAAAAAACAAAGCATTTAAGAGTTGGTGTCCCAGTACTATCAAGAGTGATGACAGATGTTACGTGGTTTATAATGTTTAAGTCTGTTTTACAAAAGATACTTCCCTTTAATGAGACTTCATGAATTATTGCTCACAGTTTGTCTTTTTCCACAATCAGTCCTCCTAACAAAAAAGCGGGGGAAAATTGAAGAGAAAAAACAAAAACGCACTGAACCTTTTAAATCACCAGACCTAAGAGACACGGGGAGGTAAAACTTTGATGATAGCGTTGTTTAGTTATGCTATGCGAGGGCAAACAAGGGCTAAACACACTGGACGGGAAGAAACTTGGCAGGCAGCGCGAGAAATTGCGTTTAGGTCCACGAACAGCATTGTCATGATGTCCGTGGGAGAAGCAATCATCTTATTCATCATGGCGTCCCGAAAAGGGCAAACAAAGGGGGTAATGAATGAATGTGATTACTCTTCCATCTCAGGGTCTTTGGGAGCCACAAGTGGCGAATCACAGCATCGTCATCTGTTGAGAAAGGGACGCGAATTTAGGCGCAGAGTTATGGGGGCCCGAAGAGAGTGGCGATCAAACAGTGCGGCTGATTAACTTCGTGGAATTCAATGGCTGGAAAATCCCCATCAGCCGCCAAACAGCAACAAAATAAAGAGCAAAACGGCGACGATTTCACTCTCCGTGGAAACAAAACGTCGAGTTCGGTGTATACTGCCTGCACCAAGCGATGCTGACATTCAATTCAGCTGTTGAAATCGATATCGAGTAAACGGCATTTATCGATATAACAAAATGTAAATTTCTGTCAAGAGCTTAAAGAATGATGCAGTCAGACCACACATGAAGCACGACAACCTGTTTATTCGCTTCCCGACGTTATTTCTTTGCGCAGTTTTCTATAAATCAAACGGCCACTTCTTTCGTAAAACCGTGCAATCCTTTTTTCCCCTTTTTTTTTTTTTTTTTTTTGAAAAGAATTCCTATACAAATTTCGTAAGTAAGAGACATTGAAAAGCAATTAATTTTCGAACAGCTTTGCTAAATATTGTTGAGCGCCTCCCCCCCCAAACAATTCTGCCTTCACATTCAGCTGCTGAAATCGATATTGCGACTTCCTGAAGGCAGGTCCCTATTTCCGTTTTCCGTAGAAAAAAAAGTTATTGATTTATGCTAGGAATCAAAGGGTTAACGCACTTCGACACGAAATATATTACTGCCTGGTAGCTTTCAACTTTCATTTTGTGTCTAAAAGGAATTAATTTCAGGACCGCAAAGTTTTCATTTCTAAAATTCATTGCAGGAAAGCAAATTAAATTAAATCTTAGTGAATTCAGAAAACCATATTGTTTGAAAATTTCTGTATAGGTTCAAGATATGTAAGGTTTCATTAAAACTTATTACGGTTTAACTGTTAAACACCTGTTTATATTCATAAGTTATAATGGTACTGACCATAAAAATTTCATAATTGGATTTGTAACAGATGACAAAGTTTAAGTTTCTTTTAACAAATAAGCAAATTTTTTTCCGTTATAGACTTTTTTCTTTTCATTTTGATCACGCGTTTTTGGTAAAGCTCGCACTAAAATAGTTCTTGCAAACCTACCTCCATGCGCATAGTAAGCATATTTAATTCCAATATATCAAATGCATTGTGTGAAACATCACGTTTAAAATAACGTATAAGGTATTACGTAGAAACCAATATAAATGATAAATAAGGTATTACGTAGAAACCAATATAAATGTGTCGCTCAAAGTACGAAGAAATCTTTTTCCAAGACTTATAGAAAATTATACGATATTAAAGGGATATTTAACATGGTAAATCATTTCTGACATGAATACATCCCAAGCTCGTGTAACCGTGGCTTATTTGATTCAATGTACAAAAATCTGCCGAAGCAAAATTTTTCATGCTATGCGAAAATTAGAATATATAGTGCAATTTTGGATAGATCTAACAACTGTTTTTAGATACATGTATATAAGTATATGGATTATTCCTTTATGCGTGCGTGCGCGTGCATACAATATTAATTTTTTATAAAATACTATTTATTGCTCCAAAATGTGCACCAAAATTATGTACTACGAAAAATTATGGATTTCTGGTCATGTTTACCTCGATTGGAAAACGATGAAGAAACTGTCAGCTATTTCTGGCAGTTTCTCACATCCATTCCATACCTTACTCGGTCATTTCTTACATTTGTTTCGATGAAACACATACCCAACAATTTTAAAAATAAAACGAAAACTATAATATACTTAAAAATACATTCTACTTCAGCGATTACTCGTGACAGCACAAACAACAGTTATGAAATTCTTGGTGACCGAGTTGTCAGAGACGTCGGTTTCTGACCAGTCGTCTAAGTTGGGTCCGGATTCGAGTCCCAGATGAGGCATGGGTGGTGAGCTTGGGTATGTAATGATTGGTCGACAAACGGTTGGTCGACATAACGATTGGCCGACACACGATTGGCCAGCAGTAACGATTGGTTGACATAACGATTGGTCGACAGAAATGATTAGTAGACATAACGATTGGTCGACAGTAAATGATTAGTAGACATAACGATGGGTCGACAGTAACGATGGGTCGACAGTAACTATTGGTCGACAGTAACGATGGGTCGACAGTAACGATTGGTCGACAGCACGTTTGATCGACATAACGATTGGTCGACATAAAATGGTCAACGGAACTTGGAAAACAAAACAAAATTTGAATAAGTGCAAACAGTTTGGCGGTAAATTGCCCCACCGGAAGATTGCCACACGTCTTTCAGCAACCCGGAAAATTGCCACACACAGAAAAATTTCCCCACCGGAAAATTGCCACATGGTTTTCATTAAGGGGACGAGAATAAATCGCCGTTCGTTTTTTTCCGGTGGGGCAATTTTCCGAGTTTCCGAATTATGTCTGGCAGTTTCCCCAAGGTGCCTATACCTAAAGTGCCCCGGGGCCATTTCGGAAATAACATCGTTCAGAAGGCCCTCTATATAGATTTCACTTAGAGTACAAAAGATGACAAGGGGGCCTATTTGGAAATAATACACTGCTGGCCCCCAAAATGCAACACCAAGAAGGAAGCATCCGATTGGCCTGAAATTCGCAGCATGCGTCGCCCGCGAGAGGACAGGCAAACGATTAGCATTGCAGGGCATATGCAAATCATGTGCACCCGACACGCCACCGAGACGCACTATAAGAAGGGTGCACAAAAGACGGGGTGTAAGTAATAGAAGTGTGTGGTGCTGCCGGACTTCCTGATGTCTCGTAGCAGAATACGGCAGTCATTCCAGCACGTTTCGGAGTTCGACAGAGGACGAATAGTGGCTCATCGCGACAGTGGTTTATCGTACCGAGACATCGGCGCCCTTGTGGAACGACATCCAGCCACAGTGAGGCGAGTATGGATTCGGTGGGAGCAGGACGGACGGACGGACCGACGTGAGCGATTGCCGCAGCCGCGGCACACCACCGAACGAGAGGACCGGTATGTTGTGCGGTCGGCATTGACGGCTCGTACCGCCGCATCATGAACGTTAGCGCAGGAATTAGGGTGTGTTGCGCAACAACCTGTGTCAGCACATACCGTTCGACGTCGTCAGCAGAAGCGGGGACTTGTCGCACGGCGCCCATTGCTCCGATTACCATTGACGTTACACCACCGGCGAGTGCGACGGCAGTGGGCCGTTGAACGCCGCACCTGGACTACGGAATGGCACGACATTGTCTTCTCCGACGAATCCCGCTTCTGCCTGTAACACCACGATGGTCGGATCCGCGTGCGGCGGCACCGCTGCGAGAGACTGTATGACGCCTGCATTATGCATCGCCATACCGGTCCGTCGCCTGGCGTTATGGTTTGGGACGCAATTGGATATGACACCCGCACCCCTCTGGTACGCATCGCCGGTACACTCAACAGCCACCGCTGCATCTCCGACGTTTTGGAGCCTGTAGTCCTCCCTTACCTGCAGGACCTGCCAGCGGCCATGTTTCAACAGGACAATGCGCGCCCTCACGTGGCACGCATTGTGAAACAATTATTCACGGCCCACCAGGTGTCACTGCTGTCGTGGTCCGCCTGTTCTCCCGATATGTCGCCCATCGAACACGTCTGGTCGCTGATCGGCAACCGAGTGGCCCGGCAAGCACCACCCGCGGCTACGCCTGATGAACTGTGGCAACGTGTGGAAGCAGCCTGGACCGACATACCCCAAACCCACATCCAAAGCATCTTTCGCTCGATGCCGGGGCGTGTAGCGGCCATTATTGCCAGCCATGGGGGCCACGCGAACTATTGATGTCTGCGTGTTCCGCAAGTCTCACGTATCTGTAAGCTCAATCGTTTCATCTTTGTATCTGTTGTTGTGTCCAGTAAATCTGGCTTTGCTATCTCGTGTCCTTCTTGGTGCTGCATTTTGGGTGGCCAGCAGTGTATGTTATAATGCTGTACGTTCTGAGGACTACATTCTAAAAGATATTATTTCCAAAAAGGAACGTTAGTTTTGAGAGGTCAGAACGTTCTGAGAGGTACCGCTGCGAATGTAAACCATAATCCTCTGAACCAATGGTTATGTCGACCAATCGTTGTGTCGACCAATCGTTGTGTCGACCAATCGTTGTGTCGACCAATCGTGCTGTCGACCAATCGTTACTGTCAACTAGTCATTACGGTCAACTGATCGTTATGTCGACCAATCATTACCGTCGACTAATCGTTATGTCGACGAATCGTTATGCAACCAATCGCGCGACACCGGGTGAGCTTGTCTTACCGTGCTGACTGTTTACCTTCTATAGCAATGCTTCCAAATTGGGGACGAGCAATAGCATATAGTCCTTAGAGTTGCTCATGGGGTTCACTAAACCCCAGAAAAATGTACTTGAAAAGAAGAAATAAGAAGAAAAACTTAACAAAGTGAGCTGGCAACTCAGTAGTACGAAAGTTCACAGCGAATCTTTTTTTTTTTTTATATATATATATTCGACGTTTAATGACCACTGTGAGCAACTCAGTGGGCTATAAGCAGTAGCTTGTTCCTAATTTAGGACCAATGGTTCCTGGGAAGGGAGAGAGCCAGCACCGTAAGACAAACACAACATCCATGCCTCACTGGGATTCGAACCCGGACCCATCTCGGAAGAATGACAAGAATCCATCGCTTAGACCATTGCGTCACCAGGGCGGCCAGTGATCTTTAAAAATCTGATGGAGGTAAAATTTTATAGCCAATACTTAAATTTTGGATGGATTTATTGCGGTTCTGTTCGGTATGTTTAGAATAATACTATGGATCAGAACTTGAGTGTTAAACGGACGAACGCCTCTTCATTGAAATGACAGACTTTATACGGAATGTCGTCATATCAGTCAAGAAGTAATTCACTAATACCAAATGTTTCCAAGAGGCTGTTGTTTTCATCTGTGGCTCACTTTAGTCACTTTCAGTTGGTGGGGCAAAACACTTTTGAAGGTGCCTGAAAGTTCTGCGCCTTCAACTAGAATACAACATATTTATGCTTCTGGAGCAGCTCTCTAAATAAGAAAGAAAAAAGATCACTTCCCAGACTTAGTATGTCGTATCCGTCCCGAAAGGATCAGGAAGAGGTGGAATCATCTATAATAACAGTGTGTTGTGCGCAATCCGAGGATGACAAGTTTCAATACCTTATATTTCTCTGCTTATAAGTCAATATGGAGTATAAGTCGAATGGGTTAAATTTTTCAATTTCCTGATCTTCATTCACAAATAAATAAGTCGATCCTGAGTATAGGATGAAGCTAGAACAAATACAAGCAGTTTAACCGAATTTATATAACTACAGTTTTGAGGTTTTAGTAAATATTAGAAGACAGAGAAAGTGAGGTATAATCTACCGAATTTTTTTTCGGCAAGAAACTGAATTTCGTAAATTTATTATTTTCTCACGAACTGACGCTGCCATATTCTTTTCCTCCGACTGCCCAGTCGGAGAAGTCCCTCCGCGGAAAGGTGAAAGGAAAACGAAATTCTCTAACTCTATTTTTAGTGTTTCAGTAAATATTGAAAGGAAGAGGAAGTGAGGTAACTTGCGAATTTTCCTTTTCAGCAAAAAGTTGAAATTCGTAAGCCTATTTTTTTCTTACGACCTGACGCTACTGTATTCTTCCCTTTGATCAACCACTATTGAAAGCCGCGTGAGAATTAAGGGAGGTGGGGTGCCAAATCAGTCCTTCGCTGTTTTTTCACAGAGTCCGATTGAAATCAAACTCCGAAAGAGATTTTGATTTCAAACAGAAACATGAAGGTAAGCATAATAAATGGAAGCTATCGATTTTTATTCAGTTGAGAGATTCAATTCATAGATTGGTACAGCGAAAAAAGAAAGACTGCCTTCGTTACTAGGAGGTCATTACCATTTTTAGAGCGCATGCACCACCAGCTGTCATCATAATTGTCAGCTGCCAATGAAATGCGTGGTTGCACCCATTGTAGTTCTGGCGGCTTTTCAAAACCAACCACTCCAAAATGAAGTTGCCATTCTCATTCGGTCACAGCGATTTTAGTGAAGTTTCTGTCGAACAGAAGTAACCGTTTCACAGTAGGTTTTGAACAAGTTCTCAGTGAACGGAATATAAAATATATAAAATTTCAAAAGCTTTTGGAATGGTTTCTTATGAACGTAACATTGCGTTCCGGGTACTGAGATCACCACGAATTCAAGGTACAATATTTTTTTGTTTCTCTTTGACACATTTCAATGGCCAATCAATAGGTAAGTCGATGTGGCGTATAAGTAGAGGCCCAAACTTCTGGAGCAAAACCTCTGGTCTTATGCACCTAAAAGTGCGGTGGTTATTATTTATAGTGTGGCTGTGTTAAGACTTAAAAAGAAAAAATATTGAGCATGGCTTATAGTCAACAGAAAAGCATATGATTCACTTTTACTGGACACTCCACATATTATCTTACAGAGATTCTGAAAACATGTCAAATGACCATTACTATGGTCATTTAACTCTTTCAGTAAGCTAGTAACAAATAAATCTACATACAGCAGATGGAAAGAGAATGCTCACCTGTAGAAACATCAGAATCATTAAAGTATTTTTCAAGAGGATTCCCTTAGTGCCCTTTGGTTGTTATTCTTATTCCTTTCAATCATACACTAAATAAAATGCAATATGGATTCAATGAAAAAGAGGCCAGGACAAAAAACACACTGTCCTTTATTTACTGTACATGGGTTGACCTCAACAACTGCATTTTTTTTTTTTTCGGAATTGACGAACCATTTTTCGTGATTCTGTATGAAGCAAAATCCTGATTCAACCTTTCCCGTGAAATGGCAGAAACATCCCGAATTTCAGGTGGTTGCAATGTCGCTCGATAGATGATACATTGTGAGGAGATTTCTAAATTGCGAATTACTTAACTTTATAACTTACACCGTGTGATCAGTGAATTATGACCACCCTTATCAAAAGTGGATGTGACCCGTTAGCTACATGATTTCCGGGAGGGCGCGATTAGTCTACCGACGTAACTTATATAAGGTGAATAAATAAATAAATAAATACATACATACATACATCGCTCTTTCCACGTTCCAGAAACACATAGCAACCGAAAAATTGCTTTCAGCCGCCGCCGGGAATTGAATCCACGGATCTCTCGATATCTAGCCGAGCGCGTTAGCTTTACACCACGGTGGCCAACAACCGACGGCGCTATGTGTATTTTTAAGTCAGCTTCTGACATCTTAAATCCGTAAGGTGGGCTCGGCTACTGAGACGTCTCCATCTGGTGGATATTAACGGCACTGGCTATGTATATTACAGCAGTTAAATCCAAAGGGCGAGATCCAAGGTGAAAATCCTCCAATCGTTGGCCACTGTGGTGTAAAGCTAACGCGCTCGGCTAGATATAGAGAGATACGTGGATTCAATTCCCCGGCGGCGGCTGAAAACATTTTTCGGTTGCTATGTGTTTCTGGAACGTGGAAAGAGCGATGTATGTATTTATTTATTTATTTATTTACTGACGTCACGTATTTGGAGGATTTTCACCTTATATAAGGTGTGAGAGGAGCAGTAGGCAAAATTTGGAGAGTGATGGGCAAAAGGAAGGATTTATCGGACTTTGAGAAAGGACAAATTGTGGGAGCTCGGAGAGCAAGTACCTCAATTTCCCAAACAGCTGAATTGGTCGGTTCTCCGTGAACCGCTGTAGTAAAAAGACTGGCGTGAAAATGGCCAAACAACGACCCGGAGGCAGAACTGCATAGGACAGCAAAAGGTTGATGTGAGAGGTGAGCGTTTCGCCCAACGACTCTTACAGTCCAACAGACGCAGCATTGCTCAACAGTTGACTACACAATACAACAGAGGTCACCCGAAACAGTATCTGTCAAGACCATGCAACGCACGCATTGGGCTATAGAAGCAGACTACCCCGACGACATCCTCTCCTAACCACGATTCATCGGAGCAAAAGACTCGCTTAGTGCGAAAACCATGCAAGTTGAACGTCGGATGACTGGAAAAAGCGTGCTGGTCTGACGAGTCAAGTTTTTACTCCACTCCGTGGATGGTCGTGTACGTATTTGGCGAAAACAACATGAGGCCCTCGATCCGTCCTGCATGGTCTCCACATTGCAAGCCGGTGCAGGCGGTTGCGTGGTGTGGGGCATGCTTACCTAGCAGAAACTTGGACCCCTGGTGCATGTGACACAACGCATGACTGGTGCCAACTGTCGTGTATAGCTTGCTGACTCTGCACACCCAGCAATGTTACACTTCTTTCCCTAATGGCGACGGTGTTTTCCAAGATGACAATGCGTCGAGCCGCAGGTCCAATGTTGTGCAGGAATGGTTTGAGAAACACAGCTCAAATTTCCCCGCATGTCGATTTGGCCTCCGAACTCCCCTGATATCAATCCCATAGAGCTCTTTTCGGACACTGCAACATCAGGCGTCTGGATACACCAATAACCTCCATACCTACACTCAAGACCGCATTACACACAGCTTGGTTGGCCATATCTCCCAACTGCTTCCGGCATCTTTTTGAATCGATGCCACGTCGGATAGCTGCTGTACTGAGGGGGAAACGAGGAACTACCAAGTGCAAGCCGTTGGAGGCGGTTAAAATTATTAGTTTTAGTTGAAATTAGGTTGAAATTATCATAGTTGAAATTAGGTTGAAATTATCCCTGTTAGTTGAAATTAGGTTGAAATTGTCAGTTTTAGTTGAAATTATCACTTTTGGTTGAAATTAGGTTGAAGTTATCAATTTTAGTTGAAATTGAATGAATTGAAATACATACTACACTGAAGTGCCAGAAAAACTGGTACAGACGAGCTTATGCAAAATACATAGCAACGTCACCTATGCGCGTACTCGGTTGCGTCCGCCAATGCGTATATAAAGCGAAAACATCCTTGCCCGCTGTCAGAGCTGTTTTCGGCATGTGAATGACAAGTAATAACGATTACAGTGATTTTCAACGCGGTGTCATAGTTGGCGCTCGTGAGATGGGCCATAGTATTTCGGAGGTAGAAACGAAGTTCGGATTTTCACGGACAACCATTGCAAGGGTGTACCGTGACTACAAGAATTCCGGCAAAACCTCCAATACCAGTGTGGCCGTAAAAAGACATTGGGTGAACGTGACCATCGTCGGCTGTCAAGAATCGTTTCACGCGACACTCTCGCAGGTAGCATCGGAATTTGATGTTGGAGCCTCGACAAACATCAACATCCGGACTGTGCAACCTACCCTGCTCGATATGGGCTTTGGGAGACGACGCCCAACACGAGTCCCCTTGATGGGTGCGCGACACAGAGCTATGCGCCTCGCTTGGGCACGGCAACACCGCCACTGGACACTTGATGACTGGAAACAAGTTGCCTGGTCTGACGAGTCGCGTTTCCAACTGTATCGGGCAGATGGAAGGATTCGTGTGTGGCGCAAACCCCATGAAGCCATGGATCCCGCCTGTCAACAGGGAACTGTACCGGATGGTAGGGGGTCCGTAATGGTATGGGGTGTGTTTAGCTGGACTTCACTGAAACCCCTGGTACATCTACAAACGACTGTGACCGGCCAACGCTATGTGCGTATCCTTTCTGACGAGGTACACCCGTTCATGTCCTGCATTCATGCTGATGGGTTATGTCTGTTCCAACAGAACAATGCACCTCCACACAAGTGTCGGGACGCCACATTATGGTTAGAGGAACATTCATATGAGTTTGGGGTGTTGCCATTTCCACCCAAGTCCCCAGATCTGAACGTGATAGAACATATTTGGGATGTCATGCAACGCGCTATCGAACACAGGAATGCGAGACCTCGGAATACATCCGAATTGTGGAACGCTCTGCAGGAAGTATGGTGTGCATTGCTTACAGCATATTTCTAGAAGCTAGTAGAGTCCATGCCCCGTCGTATTTCTGCAGTCTTACGCTTCCGTGTATGCAGGTATTAGGTTGATGTACCAGTTTTTCTGGCACTTCAGCGTATATTCCTACTTCACTCATGTCAGTACTGAAGGTTCACGTGCATTAGTACAGATAAGGAAAATAGGAATAATAATTCATATTACAACTAGTAGAAATATTCACTTTATGACACAATTTATGACGTAACTCATTTCATTATTCCAAAATAATTACTTTACTGCAGATAACTGCATTATTTTTAGTTAATCAATGAATATTTGGTTATTTCCACTATTTTACTGTAGTTAAAACCGATAATTTATTTATCATAAACAACTCCTAACAGGGATCAATTCCGATAAATATTCGATTGGAAGATGAGTGTTGAATATCATAACCGTTGTATTTTGAAGTGCTCTCTCAAGCACGTTCCTTATAAGGAAAAGCAGACACGTTCTAACCAAGGATCTACATAAAAAAGTGCTTAATCAGGTATTCGTGTTTTTTGGAAAGATCACGTATATTCTAAAAACTAAGAAAAAAAAATGTTCACTGGTTATTTTTCTTTGCGATGTGATCATGACTGTCAATGATATCTTCCTATTTCGGTAATGCGATGTTCGGCACAGTTCATTTCTTCGGTTTCACCAAACTTTGTATCTACATTTCACATTCAAGAAGGATACTGGAGAAAAAGAAAAAACTGGAGAAAAGAAAGGAAAAACGAAAAAGCATAGGCGGTGTGTATATCTTAGGAAGTCTAGCGAGTTGCTGCTATTTGCTTAATTCACGTAATATATGTCTTCCATTGCTCTTAGAGCTTTCTAACAGCTCTCAACTGTACGTGACCGGCATTGTAGAGACGATCCTCGGCGCCCAGGAAACAGGCCGGCTGCGATTTGCTGATCTTGTTTGCATGCAAATGAAAGCAAGTAATAAGATAGTCTATCGAGGCTGCTGCTAACACAAAGAACCTGGGAGTTCTCGCAGAGCAAAGAAGGCGGCGAAGGAGATGCGGTTTAATGAGACACAACACTTGGAAATATCAGGCATGATTCTCGGGGAGTTACCAAGTACTAAAAAAAAAAAACAAGAAAAAAAAAACTGCTCGTTTGATTCACACCTCTTACTCATGAATACAGGAGTCCCTACTAAATGTGCTTCAGCCCAGCGCGGTCCCTTGAAATGAGAGAAAGAGGGGGAAAATAAACAGTTCGAAATGTATGTCTTTTTACGTTTTGGGTTTACCTTTCCTGCTCCCAGCCCAACCCCGGCGCGAGCGTGTCAACCTATGATAAAGAATTGTTGGTCCAAAACATACAGCCTCTAGTACCAGCAAAGAACGATAATCAGTGGCGTAGTAAGACAAACACACCGCCCATTTCACATCGGAGACCAACTAGAACCATTTGCCAGAAGCTCAAGCCTCTGACTACGCCACCATCGAGACAACAAAAATTACCTCGATTTCTGAAAAACCGTAAAGTTTGACGGAAATGTAGAATTTAAATTTTCCCCAATGTTATTCATAGCAGCCGTTAAGGTCCACATTATATGGTCCATTCGGTTTTTATAATATTATCGCCCATTCTTTTTCTATTAATATTTTTCAAACTGACGGTTTAAAATGACTTCTTACACCAGCAAAGCAATTAATGTAATAAATGTTCCGCATGTGCTTTTTCTCGTTTTCGCTCAAATGATTCGAAAAGAATCACAGTAATCATCGGAGAATTAAATAATGAAATATTGATGTTTAAAAATAAAAAAAAAAAAAAAAGATTGCAACAACATGGAATTTAGCTAAACCAGGGGAACGAAATGTTATTGAACCATAAAACTGAAAATTCAGTCAGTAATATCCGTACGTTTGCGAACTTCATTCATGCCCATAATATGTATAATTCTTTTAATTTTTAATTATCGCAACAAACTGAGGTGTGTGACGCTGAAAGATATTTTTTACTTAATTGCTTTTCACTTTGCCTAGGCAGCAACAAAGCCCAGATGTAAAATTAGTAAAATGTTGTAAAATCCTATTTCGTCATTAGGCCTTGACAACTTGCCACAAACAGAGAAATACTGGCGCCTAAGAATGGTAAGTTGAAGAAATCCGTACCAATACCACTAACTGTAAGAATGCCGTCGTTGCACGATATAACATATTGCTGAAAGCCAAAATGAACGATGAAAATGACTTTATTTACACTGAAATAAAAGTTGAAGGCTAAAATCACATCACTAGATTTTTCATGCTGGCTCTCAGCACATCCTCGGGTGAATGTTAAAATGAGATATAGTAAAAAATGGGAAAAAGAGTCCACCGCGGAACACCAATCATGTATATACACCACGTTCAGCTCCCAAGTGACTTCAAGGAAATGTCACAACACTCTGACCAGAATTTTATTCCAGAACAAATAAGTTACTAACCGAATTTTATTCCAGAACTGGAATAAAATTCGGGTTAGTATTTATTCCAATTTTATTCCAGAACTGGAAAAAAATTTCGGGTTAGTAGTTTATTTGGTCCTTGTTGTTCGAAATTAACGGTATCCAAGGTGGAGGTATGAATTTGGGTACTGCATCAGTACAACATTTTTCAGCACTATTGACGATGTGTAAACTCTCCGCTAGCAAAGTCGTACTCCTGTTGTTGTGACTTGAAATAACTCTTGCCTTGCCTCATTCCACAGAGGGATGTGGGCTCCCTGGTTAACTAATCTTGCTAGTGCTGTAGAGTTTGAATGTTGTTTTAACACTGTACTTGTATTCCACAGTACGAATCTTCAAATTAATCATGGTGGATCCAATATAAATCCAATCCATATCAACCGTATCCAGGATATGAGGAAGGTTTATTTCAAGTCACAACAGGAGTGCGACTTTGCTAGCGGAGTGTTTATACATCGTCAATAGTGTTGATAAATATTGTAATGATGAAGTACCCAGATTTACTTCAGTGTATTCAACCTTTACTTCAATGTAAATAAAGTCATTTTCATCGTACATTTTGACTTTCAGTAATATATATATCGTGCAACGACGGCATTTTTACAGTTAGTAGCCTAAGAATGGTTCTCCACAGCAGCACAACGTTCTTAACCGTAAGCGATAATAAAATTACTCCCTACCGGCATGGAAAAATAAGACATCAAGATGAGAGTTTATATTAGCAAGTTGTCTATTTTTGCACCAGGCATGTTAAGACTTAACAAACCAAAAGGTACCATACTCTTCGTGTTTGTTTTGTTTTCTTTAGGGGATGGGGATGGAAGGAGATAACGACCGCTGTGTGTAACTTAATGGGCTATAAAGCATTCGCACTGGTTCCAGGGAAGGAAGAGAGACAGTGCTGTAGAACAAACGCACCATCAATGCCTCATTCTGGATCCGAACCCGGACCCATATCGGACGAATGGTTTTAGGCCAACGCCACATGCCGACAGGACAGCGATGCGATCTTTTTTCGTGACAACGTCGCTAATTATTTGCAATGAAAACATTTCACGCTAAGAACATGCTTCAACGGGGCAAAAATTATTATCTCTCTCCGTGACACGCGGGCTCAGAGCAAATAATAGTTAGGCAAAGGAACAGGAGCCTCGATACCTACATTGACTTAACCGAAGAACAGTCACTTACGAGGTGGTGGTAGACTTTCTGGATTTACAAAACACTTGTTCTGCTTATTTCTTTTCCGTATCACAGTTATCAACTTTCACACGTTATAACTCGAAATAGAATTTCTCTGTTTCCTCCGTTAGAAACTTCTCTGACATTTGATATCTTCGTTTACAATTCTTTAATATTATGTATTTGACCATTTTATTTCTTATTCTTGTTTCGTTTCGGGATGCAACGACTCCCTTTAATATCTATTAGGGGTCGTCGGCTTTAATTTAAGACTACGGGCTCCCGAAAGTGGCAGAACCAACAGTATAGGATGTATAACTTTTATTTAAATTAATAAATAAAACCAAAGGATTAATTCCTTTTCCTATTATAACTAATGCCATTTTGAATTAAACAGTACTCTTATTTTCAAAGAGAATTTCTTTAACTTTGAAAGGCATCCTACCCTTAAATAAACCTACAATGAAGATTCGTTCAAGAACATGCTGTGATTTTTCTGTTCTTCCTTGTGCGAGTACCACTCTTGTTATATTCCTTTAGTGTAGAAATCCTGCATCTTTCTTTGTACCACGGGAAACATTCTCAGCAAACTAAAACGTCGAATAAATTTATATCATATATGTACAAATGCATACACTGAAGGGCAATTGAATTAGAGATACCTGTCTAGTAACGTGTAGCACCACCTTTCTCTCTGATGACGGCGACGATTCGTCTCGGCATGGACTCGACAAGACACCGGGAGCGTTGGGAAGCGATGCGAATCCACGACCCCTGAACATGCTCCCACAGTTCACGAAGATTTGATGGAGGGGGCCAGAGCCTCGAACATCTCTCTCGATGGTATCCCAGATGTGCTCGATGGGATTGAGGTCAGGTGACCTAGCTGGCCAAGGAAGCGAGGTCACGTCGGTGGAGTGTTCATCCAACCATTCGGATAAAATTCGGGAGCGATGGCACGGTGCGTTGTCTTGTTGCAGGATGAGGTCCCCAGTGGGATGTTGAAGACGCACAAACGGGAGCAAATGGTCGCCCAGGATATCCCAGTAACGTTGACCTGTGAGAGACGATGCCACACGTACCAGGGGTCCCATTTCAGTCCACGTAAACAGTCCCCAGTTGAGAATGCCACCCCCACCAGCTTGAAGAGTACCCCGCTGGCAAGAAGGATCCATCGCTTCATGTGGTTTGCGCCGTACTCGTATCCTACCATCCACATATACCAACGTGAATCTTGACTCATCAGTCCAGGCAACATTTTTCCACATGTCTAGGGTCCAGTGGCGATGTTCCAGCGCCCTGTGATGTGCGGTCATTAGCGGTACCCTCGTGGGACGATGGCTTCTGTACCCCATAGCGAGGAGATGGTTCTGGATGGTGTGGCTGCTTACACGTTTTTGTTCACCAGCGTTAAATTGCCGAGTGATTTCTTGCACTGTGGCCCGTCTATCCGCTGTTACAATGCGAGCTAGCCGACGATGACCCCGCTCTTCCACACGCTGTTGTCCACGGCAGTTGGCCCTTGCAGGGATGGTTTTACCGGATTCGATGTACTCACGGTGCACCCGTGACACAGTGGCTCGTGAAAATCCCAGTGCCTGCACGACTTCCGTGATGGAGTGACCTATTCGTCGGGCCCCGACAATTTGTACACGATCAAATGCGCTTAGATCCTTCGTCTTACCCGTACTGCGTCAGACTCTTACTGATTCCTGTCGCATAACTCCTTATATTGTCGGATCGCTGCATACGTCATGTCGTTTCCGTTTACAGGGCCGCCCACAGCGCCACATTTGCATAACGCTAGCTGTCTCTATATATAAATCAAAGTCAGCAAAGTAAAAATAAACGATTTTGAAATTCTAAAGCGCCAACGGCTTCATCAAAGAAAAATAAAAAATGTGCAGTGTTGACTTGCTTTTTTCTTTCCATCATTAGTTTAATATTCTCATTTGGTTGTTTCTTGTAAATAAGCAACTAATTTAAGTCTTCATCCACCTTTGGGTATGTGAATAAGCTTGTAAATCATTACGTTCAAGTTTAGTTGTGGCAATTTATCTCATACCTAATCGGCAGCTTTGTGATTTATTTGTTCAATAATTTACATTGGTCTAGTGTGAGGTAGGGCTTCGGTGTTTTTAGTCTGCTGTGGGTAGGTGAGTGGTTTAAAAATTTTATTTTATGTTAGGTAGTTTTTCTTTTTTTAAAAATTTTCTTTTTGTTTTTATACTGGGGCTGTTTTTGAGTGAGCAAGGGATCGGAGTATTACTGGGTCCGAGTTCTGGGAGAGTTTCTTCAAAAATATTTTTATTTTATTTTTTATTTTGTTTTATTTTCATTTTATGTTTTTCTTTTCGGGAGTTATTTTTTGCTGTTTCCGGTAGGCTCGTTGTCGCATTGTAGCAGACTAAATCACGCAGAAACCCATTCTTTCTTTGGTCTCTATAGAGGATGGATAGGTGTTGTCCGTGCCTGGCCCTTGACAAAGCCATGAAGAACAGCCTAACATAGTTCTATATCCCTCTCTTCTTCTCCCATTAGTCGGTAGCTTTTTGGTCAGGCAAATCAGTATTTACACTTTTCAATATTAAGGTGATTTTCAGTATCTATATATACTGAAAACAACAAGACTGCAAATTGCTTCAATAAATACTGAACAGCAAGACCAAACATCACTGACCACTGAGAAAAGAGAGGGATATAGAGCAATGGTAAGCCGTTCTCCATGGCTTTGTCAAGGGCCAGGCACGGAAAATGCCTAACCAGGCTGTACAGAGACCTGAAAGTGTGGGTTTCTGCGGGAATTTAGTCTGCAAAGTAACATCAACGAGCTAGCCAGAACCGGTAACAGAAAAAAAAGTAAAAAAAAATCCCACTGAAAATAATACAAAAGAAATGAAAATTAGTTAAAATTAAGAATTAAAACAAAAAAATAAAATAATAAAAATTAAGAACAAACCCCCAGATAGAGGACCAAGAAACGTCCGAACACCTTAGGCCAAAAAAAAAAAAAAAGGAAAATGATTTTATTTCAAAAAGGAAAACCTAATGGTGAAACAACAACAAAACCCCTTAAAATAACTAGACACTACCCACAGCAGACTGAATTCCACGAGGCTCGACCTCATATCTGATTCGAAGAGACCATCGATGGAGAGCCGAAATTTTAGATTGGATTCCAAGGGACAGGAAAAGACCCAGAAGAAGACCACATGGGAGATGGGTGGATGAAATTCGAATGTATGCGGGAGTGACATGGAGGAGACAGACCATTGTGGAGGAAACTTGTGGAGACCTTCGTCCAGCAGTAGATTGATAATGGTTGACAATGATGATGATGATGATGATGATATATATACATAATATAAAATGATAGGATAGCAGAACAACTGACGGATTCAAATCACATGAGATACTGTATACTGAAAGATCCTAAAAAGTTAGGCTTTGACTGTTCAGTAAATTTATATATTTGAAAATTCAAAAACGCTATTTGCAGACTCGTGCAACAGAATGGCGCTCTAAGTTGGATGCCACTGCCTTCGAGTTTCGTCACTAGATAGCTCAGCCACTTCTCAGATCATCAAAAAATCTGCCTCCAACAGTTTCTTCCACCATACTGACATCGGTGTAGAGTTCAAACACTAACTCCTTTTCACTGCACGCACGCACGCACGCACACACACAATCATAGATTTTCACTCAAAAAAGTCTCTGGGCTGGTCTTTCTGACTCTTCCCTATTTTCAACTTTTCTTCTCACTTGCCGTATCAACATCATTTTCAACCATTATCAATCCACCGCTGGATGAAGGTTTCCTCAAGGTTCTTCCACAACTTTTTCTCGTGAGCAAGTATCTTTCATTTTACTCCTAAAATGCTTTCGAATTTCATCAATTCGTCTTCCACATTTTCTTTTCCTTGGTTTTTTCTGTCCTGTCCCTTGGAATCCAGTCTAGTATTTCAGTTGTCTAACGGCTTTCAGTAGGGTCAAGGTAAAGTCACTGCATTTCAGTTGTTCAAAGTCCTAAAATAGCAATGGACTTTACCTTGACCATGACGTCATCAAATCCATATCATTTTCCTGATCCACGAGTTCCTCTTCCAATTCTTTCTGGTTATACCAAGAATGCACCTCTCGATGCTTCTTTCAGCCTCTGAATATCTTTCTTAAGCAAGGTCCACACCTCTGATTCATAAATAAGAGATAGAACTGGAAGGATGCACTGATTGGACACTTTTCTTTTAAGACATAATGGTAAATTACTCTTCAAAATTGTACTGCCTCTTCCAAATGCTCTCCAACCAAGTCTTACATGCATATCAATTTCTTCTTCGATTTGGCGCTCGCTGAATATCTGTTCTCTAAGGTAAATAAATGCAGGGGTCTGTAACATCTAGAATTGCTCCATCAATCCCTAAACCTCCGCATCAATTTTGCTTTCTGCTAGTTCATTTTAAGCCCATTACTTTACTCTTGTCAGTAAGTTATTGGACCATATTTCGCAACACTGAGGGAATACTTGAAAAAATGATTATGTCATCAGCAAAACGGAAGTGGGTTAAATAATCTCCATTAACATTTTTATCTCCTTGTCTTCCTAGTTCAGTGATAGAAATACATCCTGCAGTGGTAAAACCCTTCTCTACAGCAATTTCGCGCATCCAGGTTTACCAAATTCGGTTTTCCTGTTTTTTTCTGCCCACAGTAAATATTCTTTTTCCCTCCAGCCAAGTTTATATATATATATATAAGTCAGCCTTCCTTCTCAATCAGTTATTCAAAGAACTGCAACTGTTTCATGCTGGCAAAAAAGCTTTTTGTCTCAAAACTCTGCTAAAACAGAGAACAGGATAGTTGCTATCCCCCGTTCTTGCTCCGCTTCTTTCCTATCGTTGCGGCTACCTGGTACAGAGGTTCTTCGTTTCTTCAGTTTTCTGGGACATAGTATTTTTTAACGTATGTTTACTATAAGCCCACCACTACATTTTTTCAATTTCAATTGCTCAGAGCTTTAGGCTAGCAGCGCGCCTTTCTGGCGAGTCCCTCCACCTCTTACTATTCACAGATCACACTGCGATATTTGGAGACCCCAAAAGAACTTTTCGCTTATTCTACATTTCTGTGCATGTGTATGTCAGTTTCTTAGCTGTGATAATCGAATGTACACATTGGTAAGAACAGCATCCAAATTCAGCTTGTACCAAATGACTAAGTGAAAAGTTAAAAAAGCCATGACCAAGTGAAAAACTGAAAGATAAAAAAAAAAAGTCGTGAATAATGTAAAAGAGAAAAAAAGACAACACATTATCAAGGAAAGAGATGTCCACCGAAAAATTATGGAGCAAATAAGATAGCTATATCCTGAGCAGAGGAAAGGCATCGGAGGAAGAGCACCCAATGTGTGTGTGTGTGTGTGTGTGTGTGTGTGTGTGTGTGTGTGTGTGTGTGTGTGTGTGTGTGTGTGTGTGTGTTATTATGAAAAAGCCAAAGAAATGAGAGCCACCAATGTATTTTTCTCTTCAATAATAAAAAAAAAAATCCACAATGTGAGGTTTGTGCTTCGGCAAAGTTTGACAAAGTTGATCAGACAGTTCCTAAAGTAGGGCTCAGGGAAAGAAATCTATGACTGCTCTTCCTTGGAGAGTTAAAAAAAAAATGAAAAAGAAGAAAACTGCCTCTCCCGGTCAGAGAGAGAGAAATAGAAGCCAGCAGTGACAAACAAGAAGAGCTCTATACTGTTGTCAGAGGAAACAATCCACAAAGTTGAAGTACCTTAAAATATGTATCTCGCGTTAATCCCGACGAAAAGCGAAACATATATGTTAAAACTATAGCAGCCACAACGATGATGTAAAATTACTAGAATCACAGTAAGAAAAGTGCGCGGTCAAAGTTATATTTTGTTGTAGAGACTGGCAATCACTACGAAGATAAGCACTTAACGGTGTTGGTTTCAGCTGGGAAATGCAAAATGTCCCGCAATGCATTAGGTGCAGCGTTCGATTGCTTTTTTTTTTTAATTATTTTTCAGGTACAAACTTTCAAAGGACAGTTCGTATCTTAAAAAAATGCACTAAATTAGGCACATCATACCATTTCTCCTGATATTTTAGGAAATCATTCATAAAATTCTTCTCTAATTTGCACTAAAAGGCGATAAGTTCGACCATGGGCTTATGCAGAATTTTGTTCGAAAGGAGCGAAGAAAATTAGAAGTTTTTGAAATCCACCAGAACAAAACAGTTAATTAAAAATAAAAAAAATAAAGCATTTTTAATGTAAGTTTATGCATTTATTAAAGCATTTTTTTCTAATGTAAGTGGCATTTTAACCAAAAACATAAAAAGATGAAATACTTTCGCGGGTGGGGGTGGAAATACCTCTTTTCTTGGGCCCCCTCTAAATACGTCCGTGAGATAGACTTACATAAAAAACAAAATCACAAGAAAGAAAGAAAGAACGCACTCTAGTAAATGCATATGTTTGCGAAAATTTCATTCAGTGTGTGTTCAGATGAGTAAAAACTTTAGAAAGTACGAACATTACAATGTTGCTAGTCCAACTCGCATTTTCTGCGTATAGTTGTAACCCCCCCCCCCACCAGTACTACCGATTTTGAATGAGAACAAATTTTCCCGAACTGATGAAGGGTGAATCAGTAAATAAGCGCTCAAGAACAATGAAATGTTTCTTTCAGACCCTTGATGAGTGTGATCGTAAGCACCAGATGTGAATCAATAAAAAAAAAAAACATCTAATAAAAGAAATTTTCTTTCCACTTATGTTTAAGCAAAAGAGTAAAACAAAAAGTCGATAGTTTCGCCTACTCTCTGTTTATATTTCTCTCAGCTATGAGCAAATATTTGTACATTCCTCTTACCTTCTAAAAAAGAAGACATGGAGAGAGAGAGAGAGAGAGAGAGAGAGAGAGATTAGACTGTCTTAGCTGACCAATCAGAAGGATCTGGCAGCAGACATCATCAAAGAAACAGATGCCACGACCAGTGTTGACTCTGCACTTGTGCTTTTAGACAACATAGTTGGTGACGTCGTCGAACCCGCGTGCCTTGAAGCATCGACCGAAATGGACCAAGATGCCCCAAGATGGGCGAGTCCAAAGACCAAGTAGGAGGGTAATGATCGCATTATCTGTGGAGGGAATTCGATCCCCCTTTTACAGAAAACTCGATGTAATCTTTGTGATTTCTTGGGCTCTTCATCAGGTAATGAAATACATTATGATAATGCATTTCAATCAGAGTACTTTGATTTCTAACTTTTGTTAAAGCTTTCCAGAACGCTGCAGACGAAAATTTTATTGTGAAATGCTGTACCATAGGCATTAGGCAGTAAAACAGGCTTTTACGTTAAGTCTGTACTGAATTCGAGAAGCAATAAATAGATAAAACGTGGAAAATAGGAAACGCTGATGACGCCATAGCGTAATAAATATACCATCCATATATTATACATATATCGGAGCTCAAGTTCTAATAATTAATAGAAGAAAAAAAAATCAGAACTTTTGTTCAAGAGTCACGAACAAGAGAAAAAGTTCTATTCATACTACAACGTTATCGGGATTCTTCATCAACGCATTTTTTCTTCTTTTCTTTTTAAAAGCGAAATCATATTGCATTGCGAAGAAAACAGACGCCGCTAGTCTAATTTTCTGAACTCTATCTTAAGCTCTGTAGAGTTTTATCTTTTGTACACAGTTTAAGTTAAGCTAATATGATCGTGGAGAACTTCGTTAGATATATATTTAAATTTCTTGAATAATTAAGCAAATACTAACCGCTAGGTAGAAAGAATTAGCAAGACTTGCGAATAACGAATGTTTCTTCCTTTATTGTTCCTCTCACTGGAAATTCGAAGGTCATCAATACAATCCAGTACTAGTGGCTCGCCACAACGCCTAGGAACCGTGCATTGAGGAGGGTATAAAGAGCAAAGCTCGCACGCAGGGACAATTGTGACAGCGGGTCGCGGTTGCATTCATCTCCACGGACTGCGAGGATGCTTGGACGTTGGATCCGTACCCACTGCGAGCAATTGAACGAGTTTGAGAGAAGACGTATAATTGGGCTGAGATAAGCTGGTTGGTCAAGGTGCCGTATCGCTAGGTATTTGGGTCGGAGCGACGCGGCAATGACGCGATGTTGGCGTCAATAGTCGAGGAGTGCACAAAACTAGCTGCTCGCAGACAGTGGACGGCCGAGGGCAACGAAAGAGCGCGAGGATCGAGTGATTGTGAGAGCTACACGAACAGAACCGAATTCGTCGCTCTCAACTATCTGTGTCCATGTTGCGTCGTTTACAGGTACGGAAGTGGACATCCGGACAGTTGCTAGACGACTTACGGCACGGTGATTATATTCAGGAAAGCCATTCCTCCGCCTACCACTGACCAGCGAGTATCGCTGACATCAGTTGCAGTAATGTCGGGCCCGATCAACGTGGGATAGTGTCCATTGGCGTTGTGTTGTGTTCAGTGATGAGTCACGGCTTGCACTTGGCGCTGATTATTATCAGCGCATACGTGTCCGGAGACGATCTGTCCAGCGCATGGATCCTGCCTTTACCGTGGAACGGCACACGGCTGACACACCGGAAGTGACCCTTTGAGGAGCCATTTCCTTCGATAGCCGGATACCCAGGGTGGTTCTCCGTACCACCCCCACGGCTCAACGGTACGTCGACGACATTATACGATATGATAATTAACACAGCAATCAGACATCTCTGAATTGACTGTATTTTTACTGTTCTCACGTCATATCAGTCACTCAGGAAACTTGAAAATTTCATCGCCCTGGAGCGGGAATCGAACCCGAATCTCCCGATTCCGGCTCCAGGGCGATGAAATTTTCAAGTTTCATGAGTGACTGATATGACGTGAGAACAGTAAAAATACAGTCAATTCAGAGATGTCTGATTGCTGTGTTGATTATCATGACGTATTTTCCACTCATTATGAGAAAAATATTTTTTCTATATATTCTACGCATACATGAGACTGACAATGGAAAAAAAAAAGCTGAACTTTTTAACTGCACAGGTGAAAAATAGGAACGTGCTGCGAAACAGCCTGGCCGCCCGGTGGCGCAGTGGTCTGGTCTAAGCGATGGCCTCTGATCATTCGTCCGAAAGTGGTCCGGGTTCGAATCCCGGTGAGGCATGGATGCTGTGTTTATCTTACGGCACTGGCTCTCTCCCGTTCCTGGAACCAGTGACCCTAAATTAGGGACGGGAGACTGCTATAGCCCATTGAGTCGCTCACGATGGTCGTTAAACCTCCATAAAAAAAAAAAAAAATCAGCCTGAATATAACAAGACAAAATTGTTCACTGAAATTTATTATGTAAATATTAAGCCGGAGCACATTACTGTATTCAAAATCTAATTTTTTTTTACGTTTAACAGCAACACAGGATAAAGGTAACATCGCGGAGAAAAAAAAATTACGACTACCGGGGAAATCTACGCTCCGTCCGTCTTCTGTTTTAGGAAAGTTTTCCTCCATTTTGAAGCTGCAAAACAATACGCAACATCTGCCGATCATACGCAATAAAATTATGTTTAACAACATTACCGGGTAGAAGAAGCGTCGCGATAAAAAATGATTACGATTACGGGAGAAACCGTCTAACTTCCGTTTTCAGTCACTCCGTCTAACTTCCGTTTTCGAAAGTTTTGAAAGACGGAATTCCGCCCACCGATGGAAAACGACCCCACCACCATCACTACCACTACCTCCCAAATTTCTGTTAAGTTCTACATCGATCTCGAGAACCATCGAAATGACTATGGAAATGGCGGAATTCTTTGAATCCACTGAAGAATCTCATGCCTGAAGATCGCAGTGGAATTTTCGCGCCAACTTCCGTTTTCGGAATTTTTCGTCCATTTTCAAGCTGAAATGCAAATATTTATGGAATAAAATTATATTTAACGATGGTACTGGGCAGAAGAAACATCGCGAGAAAAAGAAATCGCGATTACGGGGAAAATATTCACTCCGTTTTCGAAAGTTTTGAAAAACGAAATACCATCCCCAGATAAAAAAAAGTCACCTGCCCCCCAATTAATCCCCAAATTTTCTCTTCAGTTTTGCATCGATCTCGAGGAAAAAACAAATAATGACAAAAACGGCGGAATTCCCCGAATCCGCGGAAGAATCTCTCTACGATACGATGCGTTGCCATTCCTGCTGCAGCAGCATCCAGAAATGTTTCAACAGGAAAATGCCGACCACACACAGCACGGCTCTCCTAGGCCTGTCTCCGTAATGTCGACGCCGTTCCATGGCCAGCCCGATCGCCCGAGCGATCACTGATCGAATTTGTTTGGACCATGTTGAGGCGCCATCTACGCACATCCCGGAATGTCTGCGAACTGGCCCGGAATTTGGACACCATCTCAAGGCAGTATCCGTGAACTGTATGCGTCTATGCCACGCTGGGCATAGGCGCCGACTATGGAGGAGCAAGGAGAATCTTGCCCCTCCAATAATTTTACTGAAAATGGCAGTGCCCACCCAATATTTTTTATCCAATAATTAAATACTAGCTTTGGCCTTATAAGGTAGACCATTTTCCACCTTAAGAAGCCAAATCGATTTATTTCCAAAAAATTAATAAATAACAAAATAAGTAAGAACTTTTTTCACATATTCAGCATTGCTCATTTGATAAGAAACTGGATTGCCAGCCCAGTAGTAAGTTTGACGTTTTTTCGTAATATGTGGTAAATGTTTAAAACAATTATTAAAAATGAAATAAATGAAAATACAGAAACGTAAGCTTATTATCCCTAGCGCCTTTATTTATCTATTTATTTTTAGCGCTCCTTGTTCTTAGTAACCCAGCTAGTTTCTCATATTTCCATAAACGTTTAGAATATTTTCTGGATATTTTTATAAAATCACTGGATGAATTTTATTTTTAAAAATATATTCGGTACAAAGAATAGCTTTATTTCCTTGTTCATTTGTTGATGAGCAATTACAATTCTGTTTTAAAATATGTACGACGAATCTCGTAGTTTATCTTTTTGCTCTTTTTTTTTAATTTTCCTCCTGATAATGGAAGAAACGTGTCCCTACCATGTCTGATCTCTTCATGACTGCCCCCACCCCATAATTTGGTGAACCCTTGGCGCTAGGTAACCGCTTATAACCGAGCCAGACGTGGCGCTAAAACGTTCTGGACTTGTTCCACTCGTGCAGCTGTTTTATCCGAATCAATGGCACAACTGTTTTGGTATTGCAACCACTTGGTTTCCTATATTATACATTGCACATACCAATTTTTATCTGGATTGGATGATTCCTTCTGCGTACTTTTTTTTTTTTAAAGAGTGCATGTTGTGTTGTATATCATTGCTTCTAAAACTCTAATTGAAACAATTATTTCTTTCCTTTGATCCCTTTATTCAACGAAGACCATTTTGCGAACAATTTGTTCTTCAAATACAGGCTGAGTCAAAAGTTCGTCCCGTTTTGAGGCACAAATAATGTTAAGCCTCCATTCTTGTGCGAAGCGCACGCCAGCGTCAGTTAACTGAACCACAATGACGTGGAACACACGAGGTAAATGACGTGCATTTACCTCGTGTGTCCCACGTCAGAGGAACAGAGCCACGTTGCATTAACAGGTGACCAGAGGATGGTGGTTCATAAACATGCTACCGCAGCGAGAGAAATGTGCGCAGTTGAAAGTGAGGAAACAGTTAACAGCAGCATTGCACGAAAATTGCTCCGCCATTTAATGCCAGTACCGAAAACAAGCAGAGGTTCGGACGTCCAATGACCACAAACACTGACACGCTAGTGGAAGCTGTGACACCGAACCCCGCTGCGAGTAGATGAAAACTGGTAACTGAAGTCTTCCCGATTTACAATCGCTTTTCATTTGCACCAGATTGATTTCTACCCCCGGCACCATCGACTGATTCCCCATGAATTGACACCCGAGCAGCCAAAACAATGTGTCGCTCCCTGTCGCAGATGGATGTCAAATCCATCGGACTACGTTTTGGTGTCGTATTGTCACAAGTGAAGAAAAGTGAATAATCCTACCTATCTCTGTGAACCAGTGGGTGAGGGTACGCCAGTAAGCACAGACAGTGGTGTAAACAAGGCGGTTTCAGAGGAAAATCATGCTGTGCAATTGGTGAAATTGTGAGGGTCTTGTGCGCTAGAAACTCGTGCCAGATGGTCAGGCTGTGAACGGGAACTCCAAACAACTATAGTGAGTTTGTGATGCTTTGCGCTAACCACCTACCCAGCATTCGCCAATAGGAAGTGGGCGTTGCTGCTACCTGTTAATGCCCTAAGTCACACCTCCTGAGAGGTTAGCTGAAAACTACAAGAAATTGTGGAAAAGGGTAGTTAATGTAGTGTGGAAAAGGGTCGAGATCCTGGCCCATCCTCAACAGTCCGGAACCTGCCCCCCATCCGACTACCATCTGTTTCGCTCTATGACCCAAAATCCTTTAAGAACTTGTTTAGAAACCCAGCAGCTAACTGGAGCAGCCAACTTACTCAGTAATCCCATTCTGCTTTTTAATAAGAATAAGGGTTTATTTGTTTGGTAATATATATATATATATATATTTGCAACCTTCATTTTAAATTCTAAAGTTTTTCCTTAGTCTTCAGTTTTGCTCTTAAGTATATATATATATATATATATATATATATATATATATATATATATATATATATATATATATATATATATATATGTCTGTTATCTCCAGCTTTTCTCCATAAATCGATAATTCTTCATTTCTTGTAAAAGCATTGAACATCACTTTTGTCTTCTGAAAGTTCATTTTTAATCCCACTTCTTTGCGCTTGTCAGCAAGTTCCTGGATCATACTCTGCAGTGCTGATGGGGTAGTTGCAAAAATGACTACGTCATTAGCAAAACGAAGGTGGGTTAGATAATCTCCATTAATCTTTATCCCTTTGTTTTCCCAGTTCAATGATTGAAAGAGATTTTCCAATGTGGCATTAAAAAGCTTCGGAGCTATGGTGTCACCCTGTCTCACTCCCTTTCCAATTTTAATGTGTGTTGTATTTTCAAACAGCCGAATCTTTGCACTTGTATTTTCATAGATGTTATTAACAATATTAATGTATGCATCTTCAATACCGCAGGATTTCAGAGCCATTGTAACTGCTGATGGTTTCACCGAATCAAAAGCTTTTTCAAAATCGATAAAAGCCATGCACAATGGAAGTTCGTATTCCCTCGCTCTTTGAATTAGTTCTCTCAATACGTGGATATGATCTATTGTGCTGTAGCCACTCCTGAATCCAGCTTGCTCTCTCGGTTGAGCCATGTCCAGTGTTACCTTCAAACGGTGTGAAACAACTTTAGTGAAGATTTTATAAACCACTGATAGGAGACTGATAGGTCTGTAGTTCCTGAGATCCTCAATGTCACCTTTTTTTATGAAGCAGGATCATTGTAGCGTTGTTCCAATCCTCAGGAATCTTCCCTTTATTAAGGCATCGAGTGAAAATTTGGGGAGTACTGTTTCGATTTCTCCACTTGCTTCTTGTTTGATGTCTACAGTAATTCCATGGAGCTTTTCCCCGCTTCATGTTCTTGACTGCATGTACAACTTCTGCTGGGAGGACTGGAAGAACTCTGGTACTGGTACCTTTCATGATATCTGGAGTACATATATCATCCCTTTCATATAATTTGGAGTAGAAATCTTTCACTCTTGTCAAAATTTCGCCTCTATTTCTTGTTACAGAACCATCTTCTTTTCTCAGTGCCATAATCTGTTTTCTTCCCTTACTGAGATGTCCCTTTGCTATCTTTAGGCTTTGGTTGTTTTCAATTGCTTTCTTCACTAGTTCACAGTTGAATTTCCTTATGTCTTCAGTGATATATTTCCTTACTGTCTTGCATAGCTTTATATATTCCACTTTGGAAGTCACATCTTCTTTAGTTGTCCTCATCCTTCCTTTTTGCATCAACATTTTGGTTTTTCCTGATAATTTGTTCACATGCAACTTGTTCTTAGACCCAGCTAATTTTGTTGCTGTTTCCATAAGAGCTTTGGTTACTTTTCTGTTAACTTCAGAAATATCCACTTCTTCTGCTGTTAGGCCTTCGAAAGCAGAGAATCTGTTCTTCAGTTCCAACTTGAAGGTATTATGGTGTTTTTTAAGGTTGGTTATGTCAATACATTTTGTTTGTCTTATGGGCTTGCCACGTTCGAGTTTAGTGTTGTGGTGCATCTTACATCTCACCAATCTATGGTCACTACCTGTGTTGAACTTGTTTAGCACACTGCAGTCTTCTATGACGAATTTTTTTGTTACACATAATAAAATCAATTTCACTTGTCGTCCCATTTGGATGTCTCCATGTCTATTTCCTGTGTGGCTTTTTCTTGAAAAAGGAGTTCAAGATGAAAAATCCGTCTGCCTCTGCAAACTCTACGAGAGTATTTCCACGCTGGTTTCTGTTGCCGTGACCGAATTTACCTACTGAAGTTTCATTCTGCTTTGCCGTTGCCCTATTTTTGCTTTGAAATCTCCCATAATTATCTTCAAGTGCTGCTTACCTTTATTATTTAGATCACGAATTTCCTCATAAAATTTTTCAATTTCTTCTTCAGGATGACTTGTGGTGGGTGCATAAGTTTGAATAATCTGAGGCTTGTATCTTCTCGAGAGTTGGATAACGAGTCGTGCAGCTCTGTCAGAGGAACTTTCAACTTCTACAACTTTATCCTTCAGTTTCTTGTTTATTATAAATCCAACACCACTAGTTCTGCCAGTATCTGTCCCACGATAGTGGAAGGGATGTCCACTTTTCAGTTCAATGAGTTCTTCTCCTTTTCTCCTTACCTCACTTAGCCCGACGATGTCCCACTTTATCCTCTGTAGTTCTTCTTGTCACCGTCTTTGCTTGCCAAAATGCTGATGTTAATTCAACGGCCAATCAAACTAAATCATTTTCCTGATTTGTTGGCTGGTTGCCTTGTGTGAAAATTGCAGTTGTGGACCACACACACACACACACATATATATATGTATGTATGTATGTCGTCCATATTAGTTTGATTGGCCGTTGAATTAACATCAGCATTTTGGCGAGCAAAGACGGTGACTCATTCCCTCCCTCCCTTCTTCTCAGAAAAAAAAACGGCTTCTTTTAGGGCCATCTCTGACAAACTTGCTTTTCCGGCAGTTTATTTGCGATGTTCTCTTCCTTTTATCTTCAGATTCCGCCTTCCCTTGCTCCTTTTCTTGCGTTCTTTGTGCTGTTGGCGTGGCACCAGTTTGGATGCAGCTACACTATCTACCAACAAGTAATTGGACAACCCTGCAATCGACGATATCTGCGGTCCTGATACACGTCACGGCCGCCGCCGTTAAATATAGTGTGGGAAACAACAACGCAACCAGTCGCATGCAAGATGCCACGCAGTTCGGAGCTCTCTGATTTCGAGAAAGGTGCAATCGTCGGGTATTACAGAAATGGCCGATCCATACGTGACATATCCAGCGAGTTGAAGTACCCAAAATTGACAGTGGCCTACGTGATTGGAAAGTGGAAGATCAAAGGTGACTGCTGGAATGTGCTTTGACCCGACAGACCCACAAAACTGGGAGTTAGAGACCGACGGGTGCTGGCCAGAGAAATTCGGAAGAACCGCGCCAAATCGATGGGTCACATCCACGAGGAGTTTCAACAGGCATCCGAGAATGTTCTTTCGATGAATACCATCCGTAAAGAAGCCCATCTGCTCGGTTATCATGGACGTGCTGCCGCCCACAAGCCTTTGACCACTAAGTCCAATAGTGCTGCTCGGCTAACGTGGTGCAAAGAACGTCGACAGTGGACCGTTGAACAGTGGAAACAGGTTCTCTGGAGCGACGAATCAAGGTTCGCCCTTTATTGTTCGGATGGCAGGGTCTGGGTTTGGCGTCTGCCAGAAGAACGCCTCCTTCAGGAATGTATTGTGCAAACTGTGAAGTTCGGCGGCGGTGGAATTATGCTATGGGGGTGTTTCTTCTGGTATGGCACGGGACCCTTGGTCGCAATTCCTGGTAGACTCAACGCCGAGACATAGTGCACCATTTTGGATGACCATGCGCTTCCTAAGTTGTGGCAGTTTTACGGGGTGGACCCATGTTACTTTCAAGATGACAATGCCACCTGTCATGTGGCGAGGTCCACCATGGCTTGGTATGGTGACAGTGGGGTTAATCGAATGAACTGGCCTGCGCAGAGCCCGGACCTTAACCCTATCGAGCACCTCTGGGACGAGTTGGAGCGTCGACTTAAGGGGTGCCCCCACCGTCCGAAATCGGTGAAGGAACTGACCTGTCTTCTCCAAGCCGAGTGGAAGAAAATACCGCTAGCCGTCGTACAACGCCTGGTTGAGAGTATGCCACGAAGGGTCGCAGCTGTAATCGTCGCTCGTGGAGGCTCCACCTATTGAAGGTGAATAAACTTCGTATTCCTTTGCTTTCACAGGTGTCCAATTACTTGTTGGTAGATAGTGTATATATGACAGGGCAGTTTACAACTTCAGTACTTAACGGGAAACCATATTCTCATAAAACTAATTTTTTCTTGCTGTTTTAGGATCTTTCCTGTCAGGGCATTCTGTTCACGCCTCTGGTATTTCTATTTCTCACCCCCCCCCCCCTACCCCGCTTCCAAAAGACTCAGAGAGTTGCAGTTAGAAGAGTTCTAAACCTTTTAGGGTTTCATCATCGTTTTCCCTCCATGTCCCATTTCCTACAAGGAGGGCACTTTGCTTCAGTGGTGGATGTGGAATCTGGCATCTGAGTTTCTGTTCTTGAAACTTTGAGTGAAAACTGCCGTGAGATCGTGGCTTTGGTGGAACGTTGGCAAAGGACAAACAGTTGCCAGGACTTTGTAGCGTGAGGTGACCGTGTATTGCAATCTTGTATCATTAAACTCTTTAGCTAAACGAGACGAACTTTTGATTCGCCCTGCATGTACAGTTTTCCCGTTTGGGGACGACTGGAGGCATTTCTGTTTGCAACTATCTCCAGTTTTAAAAACTTTTGTTGGAAATTTTTTTCTATACTGCATACCACACGCTATGGAACACGAACATTATCCTCTTTAAATATTGCAAACCTTTCCCCCTAGGAACATGCATATTTGCAAAACTTTTTTCTTGCTATCTCTGCTTCTGGAAGTCGTATGTGAATACTCCTTTATGATCTCACAGCTTTCGCTACTCAGAATATTTGCGCTTATTTTCTTCTTTACAATACAAAGTTTGCAGCCAACGAACGTCAGTGTATATTTCTATTTGAAAGATTATCTCCGATTGTAAAAATCTTTTAGAAAACTCTTTTCGTGACAGGATGTCCTTCACTTTAGAGAATATTTTGTGCCCATTTTCTTCTTTAAATAACACACAGCTTTCCTGCTCGGAACCGTAAGGTTGTATCACGTGTTCCACCATATCCCTTCTAATTCCTTTTGCTCGGATATCTCTCGGTATGAGGAACATTGGTGATTTTTCTAATAAACATTTCCGTGTCAGTAGGCATAAGCAGATATTTCTGCTTGTGAATATTTTACCGACTCAAGAATTCTGGAGGCTTTTTTTTTTTGGGGGGGGGGGGTGCGTTCCTTGTTCCATTCACTTTGATGAACCCTGCGCACACACTAAGGAACTCGCGGTTTTTCCGCTAGGTGAAGCAAATTCATTTTCCTCTAAAAATTTGCTTTGAAAAGTACATTTTGTAATGAAAAAAATTCAAAAGACGTGCTTATTACAATTGAAAATTTGGAGTAGTCTTTGATTTTCTTTTCTTATGTCTCGAAATTTATCCCATAAGCACTTGAGGTTATAAGAAGTCCCCACCCTAATCTAGCGCTGATGGTTCCTGGAAATAGAAAGAACCAGCGCCGAGATTTAGAAACATTTCCTTAATCCTCACCCGGGACTTGAACCGGGAGCCCAAGCGGCTGACCATTTGACCACCAGGACAGCGCACAGAAGAATAAAACGCGTCTTGCTGGGGCGGGGAGAAGGAAACAAGATAAATTGATCAATCGACTTGGATTCAAGATTGCTGGCCTTTTTTTATATATATATTTTATGGTGTAAATCGCCAAACCATTCTCTTCAAAACGTTATATCCGATTCTGTACAAAGTCATTGAACAAATCAAGTGGCACTTCATAGCTTTGAAATTATTATTTTTTTTAATATTCTTCTTTGCTTTATACATACCTTTATACTGTATAAAACACTGCAATACAATGCCCGCCGTTCTTCATTAATGAAGTCCTGATATTTTTAGGTTTATGTTCTTTATGGATTTGTTCAATGATTTTGTACGGGATCGGATGTAACGTGATAAACAACGGTATTGTGATTTACACCAGAAAATATATAAGGCTATTTATCCACATATACAGGCATAGTTAGTACGACATATACTATATGCCAAAATCTAAGATGGGAAGGAAATGTCAGAAAGAATGGCTGAAGAAAGCCGAAGATCTACCTAAATGTCACAAAAAAAAAAAAAAAGAAAAAAAGAAAAAAAAAAAAGAAATCAGAAGGGAATTACCTTACTTTTGTCATCCTCTACAAAGAGTTTGAGTTCTGAATTCTGCTTTTATATAACATACCCTATTCTCCATTTCATAAAAACCTGTTCACAATAAAGCAATAGGTAACTCTATACCTATCTAAGTCCTGACCCAAAGCCTTATGTTCTGTATTCGTCCGTATTTTCTTTTTGGCAGTACCCTTTTTCACGTCATTGCGTACCTAATTAAGTTGTCTAAGTTTCCCATACCTCCCTCTATCGTAAACAAAAGCTTTCTGTTCTGTATTGTTGCAGTATTTACTCGTACATTACAATATCTGTCATTAATTCTACAATATTCTACTAGTCATCATCTTCATTGTCAACAATTATCAATCCAATGCTGGACGAAGGTCTCTCCAAGCCTCTTCCACAACGGTCTGTCTTGTGCCAGTCTCCTCCATGTTACTCCCGCATACTTTCGAATTTCATCCACCCATCTTCCATGTGGTCTTCTTCTGGGTCTTTTCCTATCCCTTTGAGTCCAATCTAAAATTTCGACTGTCCATCGATGGTCTGTCCTTCTGGCATATACTTTTAATAACTTCTACTTTTGCACTTTGTACTATTTTGTTCAGAATAAGTCAGCAGGGATTCTCGTATCTCCCAGTAACATCTATATCTGTCTACAAGGCCATGACTTCTTGTCTTGAATCCTTTTCCTGTCTATAATGAAATACCTTCCTTTTCCATGCTATTAAAAAAAGGAGCAGGAGTTTCCACATGTCTCTATAGCATCAGAAAAAGCTTTAGAAAACGGCAAAAGTGAATGCTGTGGGTGCGAGAGAGAGAGAGAGAGAGAGAGAGAGAGAGAGAGAGCGAGAGAGCTTGTATGTCCCTGTGGATGTAGCCATTGACCTGATTACCCCACTACTTCCATCCTTAAACCTCTCTTCTACTGAATCCACTGCTATAGTTTCAGCCCTGAACCTTATCAAGAACCGGACTTATTTTAAATTTAATAACATCACCTACCGCCAGGATTTCGGTACCCCAATGGGGTCACCTCTTTCCCCCGTCCTGGCAGAAATAGTACTGCAACACGTCGAACATACAGTTTTTCATAATGGTACATTCCAACCATTACTCTATATACGATATGTCGACGATGTTTTAGTTTTTCGGCAATACTCACTTAGTGAATTAGACACTTTTGCTGCCTCTTTATCAGCCGTCTTTCCCACTATTTCCTTCACCCAAGAGTTAGAAACCTCCAACTCCCTTCCGTTCTTAGATATTTTATTACGACGCACCCCATCTAATGACATTCAAACCTCCGTCTACTTAAAACCCACTTGTTCACCTACCCTCATTCCATATAATTCGTACACACCACTTCCCTATAAATATAGTTCCATTTCATCTTTAATCCGTAGGGCTTATAGTCATTCCTCCACCAAAAGATCTTTAAAACTAGAATTACACAGGATTTTAAATCTAACAAAGGTTTCCGGTTATCCCGGATATCTATTTACAAAATTGTTACGCAAGTATCAACAACGGATCTCCACAACGTTACAACCAAATACGTGATGAAGTGACCACAAAATACGTGGCATCCATCCCCTACCACCCAACCATTGTACCGATCTTGCAAAATTCATGCAAAAAATACGATTGTTCCTTTGGTGTTTCTTCGGAAAGTTTGTTCAATTTGACCAAATCAGACCGAGATCCGACATCAATCTTAGATAAATACGGCGTTTATTCGGTACCACTGAACTCTTTCTCAACTACCTCACAGTCTACTTCTTACGTGGGATCCACTTATAGATCATTAAAGACAAGAATTACAGAACACAAATACAGTGTTCGTACACATGCCTCAACAACTTCTTTAGCACGAGAGGTACTAAAAGGAGAGCACTATCCTGACTGGGACAATGTAAAACTGTTATCGACGACCAAAACCAAAAATGGCCTGTTGTTTCTCGAGAGCTTGTATATTTATCATTTGAATGAACAATGTTGTAATGATGAAGCTCCATCCAATATACCAGCACCTTGGGGATACCTACTGAAAAACCGAGAAACAAGGTTATACAACAATTGATTTTATTGTATATATGTAAAACTCAAGTGAAAGAATTATGACCTTCATTTTATATTTTATATTTATTATATTTATGACAACCATTATGTGATTTTTACCTTACAGGTTATTTCAAATGTATGTAATTTATGACCTCATCCTGTTCCGACTTGTACGCATGCGCGGTCTTTGCCCATAACCACACGTGTATATAACCACTGCGTTTCATGTGCACCTTGCGAGTTTTGGTGCCTGATGTCGTAGGTTCGAAAGATCTCGCAAGTTTTTAACATTAAACCTTTTTAAACCTCAGTGAAATGAGTTATTTGTGTCGTCATGGTTTTAACTGTGTATAATTTTGATACCGGGGATACGTCTTAGCTTCATTTGAGTGTTGTAATTGGTTTGAGCTAAAGTGTTCCTGCTTAGACAGCTATCTTCTTTATTTGTACTTGTATATATTTTTAATAAAATCCTACCATAAAAGAAATATTTTCATAATGTTGGGCTTTTTGAAAACTTCGAACTGAAGAGTCTCATAGTACTTTCGCTTTTACACTATGGAAAGAGATCATTTGATAAGGCCCCGTTTCGAGTCACAGAAGGGTTGCATTTCGGCAGAATTCTAATATGTAAGAAAATTTTATTGTTCACTCGGATAAACACCGCTCTGATCATAAATGTGAAATGGAATAACATTTCTCCAAGTAAATAAAAGAAAAAAATCGAGTCCCAAGAAAAAAAAACTTACTGGCCAAAGAATACCAGACAAAACATTAATCACTTTAGTAAGAAATTTACGTGAACCAAACAAATGCATCTTCAAAGGAAAAGCAATATCAAAGTGTGAATAAGAAAAAAAAATGAGTTTCATAATATGCCAAGCATAAGTTATGCGCCACGATTCAGAGTCTCATTCAACAATGAAAAAGAAATGGAGGAGCTCCCTCGGCATCTTCTTTTTAGAAAAATAAATCTTCGTACACTGGAGGTATTAAAATTCATTCCAGATACATAATCAGATCTTATTATCTGCGACTGAAAATTTAGTTTCCGAAAGTGCAACAATGTGTTCCACCCACATCCCGGTCTACCAGCAAATTAGGGTTGTTCTTCCCATTTCTGCATGACAACGTTCCCTATTATACTCATCAGCCAGCAGATGTGCTTTTCCCACGGTCTGAATTTTTCAGAGAGAAATCCTCTGTATTATTGATTTTTTAATCTCATTTTTTACACTCCGTCTTGTAGGCTTTTGTCTTTAACAATAAAGAAAAATAGGAAAAGGAAAAACAAAAGAACAGCCTTTTTTTCGCTTTTTGTAATATTCGATGTTTCTTGGGATTACTTTAAAAATGAAAACTTGACTCAGATAAAGACTCAAATCACCCCCTCCCATCCCCTTTTTTCTTACGTATAAATCTTCATTGTGAATTATTCTGAAGAGAAAACATAGCTAAAAATGTGAAGATTGCGTAGTGAATGAATAAAATACTGAAAAACGAATAAAGTGGAAAGTTAAAAATATTTGTGAGGAACATTTTTTAATTCCTGTAATTATTTTTTAAGAGAGACTAAAATATTTCAGGAAGTGTAATTGCTCGCATCTATTACACATTTAACAGCTTTATGGATTGGAATTCCCTGAAAGTCATCAGTTTCCAAAGCAATTTTCAAAAAAGAAAGCTAAAAGAAGGAATAGAGATTGAGAAAAATCAAAATTCCATCATCAATGACTGCTGAGGATTTTTCCTGCCTAACATCTGGCAGGATTTTATGAAAAATAATCGTAACCGTCAAGGTTAACCGTAACCGCGATAGTAATGGGAATAAGTGACAAAAAAAAAAAAAAAAAAAAAAAGACAGCCTGAAGTAGGAGAAGAGTTTTCTCCGAAAATTTGCAATTTAAATAAAAAAATTCCTAGTAAAAATTCCCATAATAGTAGTTTTTGATTAGTAATTGAATTAAGAAACTAGGAAGCCAATTCTCAATATCAGCTTTATTAAAAAAAACTTTATGATACTTAAATCGGCATATTTTGTTTGATGCCTTCGTATATTTTATAAAAAGACGAAAAGAAGCTAAGGTAAACAAAATATACATTTAGGAAAAAAAAATATTTTTTTTACATTGGTTGAGCGAAGATCAAAACCATATATATATTAAAACCGGGCAAATGAATTTAAAAGGGAGAGTGGGAAAGACTAATTCAACATATTCTTTTTTGCTAAGAAGATCTGAGAAGTAAACGTTAGGTAAAAAAAAAGTACAAGGGATGCCTAGAAAGAAGTAATAAAACTAACAAGTACACATGCCAAAGAAAACTTAATTCAGATTTATTTCAATACATTCTGCAATATTACATCCAAAAAAGTCCGGACGCTACTAGATAGTTTCAAAATTCACAAATATAATCTGAAACTTTTTTTGTTTTTAATACAATATATTCCTGGCGATGTAAGGTAAGGTGATGTAAGGTCAGGTGATGCGTAACATCACAGCCTCTCCTTGACAAATGTCAACCCCGCCTTCTCGTGGTGCATCCTGTTCCCACTAAAGGGGCTCTGACGACCGCCCATAGCGGTATAACTATACCATCGGGATCAGAGGAAATGCTATCCCACACTCACCAACCCGCTTGGCCAGCGTGGTGAGTTATGGCCAAACACCTCCAAAATGACTCTACAACTTAAATCTTGGCCCTCAGTCTCCGGCAGCTGGAATGTACCTGGCCAAGGCAGCGGCCAGTGCGACATGAAGGCAGAGGGTGCTAAGAATCCCCGGAGGACCGGACTAGGCTGCCATTTGATGCTGACCTTGGCTACCTACAACGGACGCTCCCTATCTTCTGATTCAAGGCTTCTTGAATTGGAAGAGGAACTACAAAGGATCAAGTGGGACATCGTCGGGCTAAGTGAGGTAAGGAGAAAAGGAGAAGAACTCATTGAACTGAAAAGTGGACATCTCTTCTATTATCGTGGGACAGATACTGGCAGAACTAGTGGTGTTGGATTTATAATAAACAAGAAACTGAAGGATAAAGTGGTAGAAGTTGAAAGTTCCTCTGACAGAGCTGCACGACTCGTTATCCAACTATCGAGAAGATACCAGGCTCAGATTATTCAAACTTATGCACCCACCACAAGTCATCCTGAAGAAGAAATTGAAGAATTTTATGAGGAAATTCGTCATCTAAATAATAAAGGTAAGCAGCACTTGAAGATAATTATGGGAGATTTCAATGCAAAAATAGGGCAACGGCAACAGAATGAAACTTCAGTAGGTAAATTCGGTCACGGCAACAGAAACCAGCGTGGAAATACTCTCGTTGAGTTTGCAGAGGCAGAAGGATTTTTCATCTTGAACTCCTTTTTCAAGAAAAAGCCACACAGGAAATGGACATGGAGACATCCAATTGGGACGACAAGTGAAATTGATTTTATTATGTGTAACAAAAAATTCGTCATCGAAGACTGCAGTGTGCTGAACAAGTTCAACACAGGTAGTGACCATAGATTGGTGAGATGTAAGATGCACCTCAACACTAAACTGGAACGTGGCAAGCTCATAAGACAAACAAAATGTATTGACATAACCAACCTTAAAAAACACCATAATACTTTCAAGTTGGAACTGAAGAACAGATTCTCTGCTTTAGAAGGCCTAACATCGGAAGAAGTGGATATTTCGGAAGTTAACAGAAAAGTAACCAAAGCTCTAATGGAAACAGCAACAAAATTAGCTGGGTCTAAGAACAAGTTGCATGTGAACAAATTATCAGGAAAAACCAAAATGTTGATGCAAAAAGAAGAGAGATGAGGACAACTAAAGTAGATGTGACTTCCAAAGTGGAATATATAGAGCTATGCAAGACAACACGAAAAAGTATCACTGAAGACGTAAGGAAATTCAACTGTGAGCTAGTGAGGAAAGCAATTGAAAACAACCAAAGCCTTAAGATAGCAAAGGGACATCTCAGTAAGGGAAGAAAACAGATTATGGCTCTGAGAAAAGAAGATGGTTCTATAACAAGAAATAGAGGCGAAATTTTGACAAGAGTGAAATATTTCTACTCCAAATTATATGAAAGGGATGATACATGTACTCCAGACATCATGAAAGGTACCAGAGTTCTTCCAGTCCTCCCAGCAGAAGTTGCTCATGCAATCAAGAACATGAAGCGAGGGAAAGCTCCAGGAGAAGATGGAATTACTATAGACATCATACAAGAAGCAAGTGGAGAAATTGAAACAGTACTCGCCCAAATTTTCACTCGATGCCTTAATGAAGGGAAGATTCCTGAGGATTGGAACAATGCTGCAATGATCCTGCTACATAAAAAAGGTGACATTGAGGATCTCAGGAACTAAAGACCTATCAGCCTCCTATCAGTGGTTTATAAAATCTTCACTAAAGTTCTTTCACACCGCTTGAAGGTAACACTGGACATGGCTCAACCGAGAGAACAAGCTGGATTCAGGAGTGGCAACAGCACAATAGATCATATCCACGTACTGAGAGAACTGATTGAAAGAGCGAGGGAATATGAACTTCCATTGTGCATGGCTTTTATCGATTATGAAAAAGCCTTTGATTCGGTGAAACCATCAGCAGTTACCACGGCTCTGAAATCCTGCGGTATTGAAGATGCATACATTAATATTATTAATAACATCTATGAAAATGCAAGTGCAAAGATTCGGCTGTTTGAAAATACAACACACATAAAAATTGGAAAGGGAGTGAGACAGGGTGACACCATATCTCCGAAGCTCTTTAATGCCACATTGGAAAATGTCTTTCAATCACTGAACTGGGAAAACAAAGGGATAAAGATTAATGGAGATTATCTAACCCACCTTCGTTTTGCTGATGACGTAGTCATTTTTGCAACTACCCCATCAGAGCTGCAGAGTATGATCCAGGAACTTGCTGACAAGAGTAAAGAAGTGGGATTAAAAATGAATTTTCAGAAGACAAAAGTGATGTTCAATGCTTTTACAAGAAATGAAGATTTATCGATTGATGGAGAAAAACTGGAGATAACAGATACGTATGTTTATCTTGGACAGCAGATATCAAGTGAGGGTCACATTGATGAAGAAATTAATCGGCGTACAAAACTTGCCTGGAGAGCTTTTGGAAGAAACAGCATAATTTTCAAGAGCAATATGCCATTATGTCTTAAAAGAAAAGTGTTTGATCAATGCATCCTTCCAGTGCTTACGTATGGTGCAGAGACGTGGACCTTAACTAAAAGAGACATACAAAAGCTGCAGACAACTCAAAGAAGCATGGAGAGGTGCATGCTTGGTATAACCAGGAGAGATAAGAAGAGGAACTCGTGGATCCGAAAAATGACGAGAGTGGAAGACATCATGATCAGAGTTAAAACCCTGAAATGGCAATGGGCTGGACATACTTCCAGAAGGACAGACCATCGATGGACAGCCGAAATTTTAGATTGGATTCCAAGGGACAGGAAAAGACCCAGAAAAAGACCACATGGGAGATGGGTGGATGAAATTCGTAAATATGCGGGAGTGACATGGAGGAGACTGGCACAAGACAGACCGTTGTGGAGGAAACTTGGGGAGACCTTCGTCCAGCAGTGGATTGATAATGGTTGACAATGATGATGATGATGATATTCCTGGCACGTAAATTCTGAACTACGGAAAATCAGGTAGCGTTCTTTGCTAGTTCTTCCACACGATATTGAAAAGAACTTTTGCAATCTGTCTTCTAGATAGAATAAAAATACCAACGTTTACCACAATAAAAAAATTTAGGAAACCGAAAACCAGTCTGCTCGCTCATGGCAATAAACATCCCAATACGAGAGAATTGAGTGGTTATCCCGTTTGCTCCTCAGATTTGCTTCAGAATTTCAAAAATTCTCAAGCGTTTTCATTTCAAAGTTATTTTTAAACCCATAGAAAAGATAAATTTTTACGGGTCAAAAGACTACGTCGAATATATACATTCCTGGGGAATTTATCAGATAGCTTGTGAATATGAACTTTCATCCAAAGTAATCGAGGTAGTTGCCTTCAATGCACGATCTTAATAACAAGAGTCACTCACAGTACAAATTTAAATTCGTTGGCTGAATTTAAAGATTGTATTGTATAAGAACTTTCCGAAAGTTCTTATACAATAAAATCTCTAAATTCAGCCAACGAATTTAAATTTGTATTGTGAGTGACTCTTGTTATTAAGATCGTGCATTGAAGGCAACTACCTCGATTACTTTGGACTATTTCTGCACGAATTTCAATTCTCTTAATGAACTTTCATATACAGGACAGACCCGCAGGGCTTAGTTTCCGTGGGAAGGAACACAAGGAAATGTGAACTGAACAAGTCGTCTATAGCCCAACATTGTCACGAAAATAACCATAAATGTTTTGTTTGCAAACGCTACGCTTATTGATAAACCTGATTCGACTATCAAGCTTAAGTATTAGAAGCTTTCTACATCTACCGGAACTCTTCACGGCTTGTCAACGACATGACGTCGACTCCATTTCTTTCAAGCGCGTGGAAACAACTCACCAAAATCCGTGATAACTCTGATGATGTCACAATGATTTAAATGTTTACGCTCTATTCGTCCTGATGATGCCGAGCCAAACGTTCTGCGAAACTATAGTCGATGTATAATAAACCTTTTATTGTGGTTAACGTTTGTATTTTCATTCCATCTCAACACCACAAGTTCTGTACAGGGTGTCCACAATGTCTTGTTATCCCCCCTGTAATAAGAAATGTAAGTGAGCTATGTATCTGTTGTATGATGTATATGTTGAGTTATGGTCTGTCTTGTGTTTATTTACGGATTAAGTACCGGAACCATGTGTGATACCAGCGAATACACCCTATAACAGCGGATTGTTGTCAGTGTCTGGGTACACGAACGTCCACACACAGGGAAGACAATGCGTGACGTGCGTGCCGATTTCCAACAACGATTCGACAAAGAGGCCCCTCAAAACAGACTCTTCTGCGGTGGGAACATAAAATCTTCTAAGCAGGCAACATCAAAGATAAACCACGAACAGGAAGACCATCAACCAGAGTGTAACATTGTCAAGTGGTCGATGAATCAGTTATCAGGTCACCGACGAAGTCGCTCCGCAAACGATCAGCGGAGCTTGGAATACCACGATCGACACTGCATAAGCACACGAAGAATCACCTGCATTTGCACGCATATCGCCCGATGTTCGTTCAGGAGTTATCAGACATCGATTTAAACCGCAGACGGGATGCATGGGCAATGATGCTTCAGACATTTGCCACAATCCCAAAACGTGGAAAGGTCATTTTCAGTGATGAATGTGCGATATACCGCAGCTGTCGATCATGGAACGTTATGTTCAGGTCCAAGGAAAACCCACATTATGTCGAAGAATTGGAACATCATCCTCCGCATGCCATGATATGGGCTGCAATGAATAATCGACATCTGTTTGGACCGTATTTCTTTGATGGTCCAGTGATTCAGACAACTTATCTGGACATGCTGCAAACCTGATTTGAGCCACAACTTGGAAATCTTGGCATTCTGAATGACGTATGGTTCCAACAGGATGGAGCACCCGCCCATTACGCAATCGCTGTTCGGGAATACCTTGGTGATTGGTGAGGTCTTTCGGGATCGTTGGATCGGCCGAGGTTCGGCAGTGCTGCCTGCTCCACTTGAATGGCCACCTCGAAGCCCAGATCTCTCAACGTGAGATAATGCCCTTTAGAGTTTCATAAAGGAGGTTGTTGCACAGCAGCGCTACCAAACCACTGATGAACAAGCAGCGAGACGTGCTTTCTCTCGTATCACCCAGCAACTGCTTCGGAAAATGTCCCACAGAACATGGCGTAAACTTATTATCTGTCACGAAAATGACGGAGCCCACACGGATCCACTGGATGTTTAAGGATGCCTCAACATACAACTTAACATATACATCATGCAACAGAACATAGCTCACTTACATTTCTTATTACAGGGAGGGGGGGGGTAACAAAACATTGTGGACACCCTATAGTCACAAATTATATACCATCTGTCTTCTAGAAAAAGGGCTTCGGGCCCCAACTATATCTGGTCGGGTCAAATTGGCTTACGTCGCCACGTTTCCCCATTACCGGCAAACGTTTGCTGATACGTACAGAGCGCAGATGTGATAATTTATAATGACCGCACGTGTCGTTGGTATCATGTGGTACTTCGTTACGCTCCAAATATGTAAAACCGGGAGTATTTCTAATGCCAGTGTATTATGCAGTATATTATATATACAATTCTGTTTTTACGGGAGGCGATTTTGACAGGGACTACTTTGTGTATTTGTTGTGATGTAGGGGTTCTTTTTGTCTGGTGACCGTTCTGTCAACTACTGAAATAACGTTTTACATGAAAATGTCATTTCAATTGTTAAATCACTTACACTGAGCAACATTGAAACTCCCCAAGCCAAAAAGAGTGAGCCGAAAATCAACAAAGACACAGTATATTTCTCGTATGCACTTCTAAATATAAAATATTTTTAAATTCAATTTCGCGTAACCGTTCAACAGTCTAAATTCTGACTTTTAAAATTATCACTCCTTTGATTTGTTCAGTTGTACTTTCTATGCGTAAAATATTGCGTTAAAGACGAGGTTTCTTTTCATTGTAATTAGCATTTTCATTTTAAATCATTTATGGAAATACAAAATAGTTGGAATAAAGCATTAAAAGAGTTTCTGACTACGCTTTAATTTAAAATGTATTTCTTCTTCATCCAGGACTTTTTACGAAAATAATGAATCTTTTCAATATAAAGCATATTAATTTTTTTGTTGTATTAAAGTTTTATTGACAGTAAATTACCATTTTACATTCACTTTGGTTTTGAACTCTGCCAGAGTATCCCCAAAAATGAGATCAAGAACAATAAAAATTCGTTCGAAAAAGAAAGGCAATTTTAAACTGACACGCGGTTACATACAGTTAAAATGTGTTAAAAAGCGAAATTCAAGTTATTACCGCTTGAGAAATGCCAGACTGCAGAACTTTGGGCGCTTATAGAAAAATTCTCCACCGGTCACGGTTTGCCAACTTCCGAACTCAGAAATTCGAGTGAAAAATGCGACACGAAAAAGCTGTTTAATGTTTCGCTGCATTCATCAGGGTTTGATGATCTGGAAAACTTCCTCGAACTCCGTGTTTAATTTGCCGAGCATAAAGTTCTCCTCATGCCCGATTTCATTAAAGACGTTTCGAAAGGTGTTCTGTACGTTTAAACGGCTATCGATGTCCTTTGAAACGCTTCAGAAACGTCGGAAGAAAAATTGAGAGGCCAGGAAAAGCTACGTGAATGTATGCAGCAATTTCGTTGCTGGAAGACATGTTGTGATACAAGTTTTCGATTAAGCAAAAGGTCTTCGAAAAAGAAAAAAAAAAAAAAAAAAGGAAAAGAAAAAAGATTTAAGCTAATGCTCTAAATATCCTGGTTTCTCGCTTGCCCGTAGTCTACACGATTGCATCAAAATGATGCTTCACATATTTCATCAAAAATATCAGTATCCCACCCACAAAATTCAAAGGACTGAAGAACAGAGTTTACTAATGTAAATGTGCAAAGGCAGGAAATGTTTAATTTCTGAATACGGGAAAATATTGGAAGACTAAGTTAGGTTCTTGGCAGTGTACATATGCGGGTTATTTAGGAGCATAATTGTATGTACATAATCGTTCATAAGAAATGTGCATCTTCAGAATGAACTACGAGCCCGAAGAAAATTAAAGGTCTAAGTCGTTTACTGCACGATGAGAAGATGATAATAAAATAAATGATTCTTAAAAGGCAACACATAGCAACCACAAATTAAAAGATGGTAGTTAAAAACACATTAAGTCATTTCAATCCTGCATCAGGATCATCATCAGATGTAGTGAAGAGTGAGCGTGTTAGTAGTTACTGGATATAATGTCCAAAAGTCCAAAGAATCAGTAGATTGGTCTGAATGGCGCAGATTCAGTACGAGGATATGACGTTGACGGAACTGATGATGGTTAGGTCGAAGGAAGTGAAGTTATTCCCCGTTAAAACATAAGACTCGACAGTCTGTTTCCATGGCAATGGAATAACAAGGAGTGTCTTAAGAATAAACAGACTTTCGGTAAACAGAGTGAGGAACTTAGAACAAGGTGTAGCTAAGAGAGAAGTCTCATTCCATAACGGGCAATATACTCCTTCATTGACAAGTCGTGATATGGCAGTAGCGGTGGATCCGGTTTTAACATTATATTTATGTTCCGAAATTTTAACTTTAAGAAATGATAAAAACTTCATGTCTGCTGGGCAGGAAGTTTTGTAGACCATTTCACCGCCTATGATCATATGTAGAGGATTTTAGGAAAGGAGTGTCTGACCCCAGGACTTAAACAACCCTTAGAAATAGGAAGCTATGAGATTTGGGCTAGAGTGCCCGATAGGAAAGTGACAGGGAAGCGAGGTAGAAAGGGGGAGGAAGACGCCCTTATTTATTACCGGGGGGCCAGTACCCGAGGTCCGACGGCTTAACGTGCCCATCTGACGCACATTTAGTGGATCGAGCGTTTGTACCTGCCTGGGATCGAACCTGAGGTCCTTTCCGTGACAGTCACGAACGTTGCCCACTAGGCTGCCAGCGGCCCAACTTTAAGAAATCTGGTGGTACAGCCTATATATATATATATATATATATATTCACGATCTGGGCAAGTGGGATCGATTGGTCTTAAGGGAATGCTGTAGACACTAGGCGGTGTAATGGTCTACTGAGTCTGCGTTATTCAGATCAATCTACGGATTCTTTGGACATTATATCTAGTAACTACTGATACGCTCGCTCTTCACTACATCTGATGATGATCCCGATGCGGGATTGAAAGGACCTAATGTGTTTTTAACTACCATTTTTAATTTGTGATTGCTATGAGTTGTCTTTTATGAATCATTTATTTTTATTTTAATCTTCACATCGTGCAATAAACGGCTTAAACCTTTAATTATCTTCGCTACTGTGCACGACATTTAATATTTATTACTACACGCCCAGCAGACATGAAGTTTTGTATTTTGTTCTTCAGAAGAAATACTGAACTTAGAATGCACACCGAAGCAGCAAATTATTAGGAACACCCAATAACAATTGGACATGTGCCATCTGCACTTACGTATACAACTATGACATTGAGATGGCTTTATCAACAGCTCACCGCAAAGGATTCAGACGTGTACGAAGCGTAGATAGCAAAAGTATGGAAAAGGTTCGTGATTTAAGCGACTTTGAAGGAGGCATGACACACTTGGCGCCAGGCCCACAAGTGCCAGCATCTCAGAAACGTCTAACCTTCTTGGCTATGCAAGAACAGTTGCATCGAGTGTGTACAATGAATGGTGCACAGACAAGAAAACAAAACACGCAATTAGCTGTACTCCTGTGGGAGGAATAGACTACAACAGCAGCTGAAGAGGATTGTACGTGGAAAAAGACGAACTCTATTGCGCTAAGTAACCACGTGGTTCAAGAGTGGTATCCAAAGGAGAATTTCAACAAACACAGCCGTCCCACACATATTGGAGCGAACGGGCTATAGCACAGTCCTCATTCGTGTACCAAACAAGAAACTTAAGGATCCTAAAGAGGTCGCCTGGTACGATGAATCACGCTTTCAGTTAATACACGCCGATGAAAGTCAGAATTTAATGTTAACAGCACGAATCGACGAATCACGCTTTCAGTTGATACACGCCGATGAAAGTCAGAATTTAATGTAAACAGCACGAATCGATGAATCACGCTTTCAGTTGATACACGCCGATGAAAGTCAGAATTTAATGTTAACAGCACGAATCGATGGATCCAGCTGCCTGGCGTTGAGTGTACAAATTAAACTGGTGGAAACGGTGTATTGATCTGGAGTCTTTCTTCACGGCAGGCATTGTATTTCTTAAAACCTCTGGAACAGCACTTGAATGCCATGAGGCATCTTAATATAACTGTGGGCCTGGCACACCGATGAATGTGCATGGTGTTTCTTGATGGAGAGAGCTACTTCCAGCAGAATAACGCACCATGCTACAAGGCTTGGATCATCACACAGGGGTTTCAGGTAGAGGAATCTTGATATCTTTGTGGACCAGGCACACTCGTACATGTGCATGGTGTTTCTTGATGGAGAGTGTTACTTCTAGCAGAATAAGGTACCATGCCTTATTCTGGGCTACTTCTGATTGGATCATCACACAGTGGTTCCGGGTAGAGGAATCTTGATATCATGGTGGACCAGGCACACCCGTACATGTGCATGGTGTTTACTGATGGAGAGGGCTACTTCCAGTAGAATAAGGCACCATGCCACAATGCTTGGATCATCACACAGTGGTTCCAGGTAGAGGAATCTTGATATCATTGGGGACCAGTCACACTCGTACATGTGCATGGTGTTTCTTGATGGAGAGGGCTACTTCTAGCAGAATAAAGTACCATGACTTATTCTGGGCTACTTCTGATTGGATCATCACACAGTGGTTCCAGGTAGATGAATCTTGATATCATTGTGGATCAGGCACACCCGTACATGTGCATGGTGTTTCCTGATGGAGAGGGCTACTTCCAGTAGAATAAGGCACCATGCCACAATGCTTGGATCATCACACAGTGGTTCCAGGTAGAGGAATCTTGATATCATTGGGGACCAGTCACACTCGTACATGTGCATGGTGTTTCTTGATGGAGAGGGCTACTTCTAGCAGAATAAAGTACCATGACTTATTCTGGGCTACTTCTGATTGGATCATCACACAGTGGTTCCAGGTAGATGAATCTTGATATCATTGTGGATCAGGCACACCCGTACATGTGCATGGTGTTTCCTGATGGAGAGGGCTACTTCCAGTAGAATAAGGCACCATGCCACAATGCTTGGATCATCACACAGTGGTTCCAGGTAGAGGAATCTTGATATCATTGGGGACCAGTCACACTCGTACATGTGCATGGTGTTTCTTGATGGAGAGGGCTACTTCTAGCAGAATAAAGTACCATGACTTATTCTGGGCTACTTCTGATTGGATCATCACACAGTGGTTCCAGGTAGATGAATCTTGATATCATTGTGGATCAGGCACACCCGTACATGTGCATGGTGTTTCCTGATGGAGAGGGCTACTTCCAGTAGAATAAGGCACCATGCCACAATGCTTGGATCATCACACAGTGGTTCCAGGTAGAGGAATCTTGATATCATTGGGGACCAGTCACACTCGTACATGTGCATGGTGTTTCTTGATGGAGAGGGCTACTTCTAGCAGAATAAAGTACCATGACTTATTCTGGGCTACTTCTGATTGGATCATCACACAGTGGTTCCAGGTAGATGAATCTTGATATCATTGTGGATCAGGCACACCCGTACATGTGCATGGTGTTTCCTGATGGAGAGGGCTACTTCCAGTAGAATAAGGCACCATGCCACAATGCTTGGATCATCACACAGTGGTTCCAGGTAGAGGAATCTTGATATCATTGTGGATCAGGCACACCCGTACATGTGCATGGTGTTTCCTGATGGAGAGGGCTACTTCCAGTAGAATAAGGCACCATGCCACAATGCTTGGATCATCACACAGTGGTTCCAGGTAGATGAATCTTGATATCATTGTGGATCAGGCACACCCGTACATGTGCATGGTGTTTCCTGATGGAGAGGGCTACTTCCAGTAGAATAAGGCACCATGCCACAATGCTTGGATCATCACACAGTGGTTCCAGGTAGAGGAATCTTGATATCATTGTGGATCAGGCACACCCGTACATGTGCATGGTGTTTCCTGATGGAGAGGGCTACTTCCAGTAGAATAAGGCACCATGCCACAATGCTTGGATCATCACACAGTGGTTCCAGGTAGAGGAATCTTGATATCATTGTGGATCAGGCACACCCGTACATGTGCATGGTGTTTCCTGATGGAGAGGGCTACTTCCAGTAGAATAAGGCACCATGCCACAATGCTTGGATCACCACACAGTGGTTCGAGGTAGATGAATCTTGATATCATTGTGGATCAGGCACACCCGTACATGTGCATGGTGTTTCCTGATGGAGAGGGCTACTTCCAGTAGAATAAGGCACCATGCCACAATGCTTGGATCATCACACAGTGGTTCCAGGTAGAGGAATCTTGATATCATTGTGGACCAGGCACACTCGTACATGTGCATGGTGTTTCCTGATGGAGAGAGCTACTTCTAGCAGAATAAAGCATCATGCCACAGGGGTTGCATTATCACACAGTGGTTCCAGATAGAGAATTCTTGATATCATTGTGGACCAGGCGCACTCGTACATGTGCATGGTGTTTCCCGATTGGCAGGGCTACTTCCAGAAGATAATGTGCCCTGTCACAAGGCTCGGATTGCCATACTGTGGTTCCAGGAGCACCGCAGTTACAGCAAAGGGTTGAAATCACACTCCGAAGTCCCCAGATTTTAACTCAATTGAAGATGAGATTGAGATATCCGTTCGTAACAGAGATTCTCTTCTAGCGAACATTCGGCAATTGAACGGCATCACATCGGCTTGGCTAAACATCCTGTGGAACGATATCAGCACCTTGTTGGATCCATGCCATATCCAATCGGGGCTGTTTCGAAGGTCAAGAGCGAACTAACACTTTATTAGGTATGTGTTCCTGATAATATGGTACTTCATTGCTGTAGGTCTTTTATACTCTAATCGTCATGATTTACTTAAACATCACGAAGCCTCACTGGAACAAAAGATGAATTGAGCTTATACCGAATGTTTTCTATGTTTTTAGCTGAATATAAGCGAGTCCCTTCGGAACAAACGCTGGGTTACTAATCTTTCATATCACTATTAACATGAATTTTGCACAACCATTTTGAACATTCTCTGGGATAAACACTGGGTTGGGAATAAATGAATACTTCTTAATTTCCTTTTTGCTGAAAGCCTGTCTGAGAGAAACTTCGGAATAGGAATAGCCAACTGCTTATGAAAATTTAAATAACCTTTGGAGATTTAGTGTTACGTGTTGAAGATTAAACGTTATGTTTAAAAGTTTTTTTGTTTTTTTTTCAGTAGTTGCAAGCTGGTGTAGATGCTGAACTATGAACTAGTAAATACCAATATCGAACCCTGGTAAGTATAAAGAAAAACACTGGCGGTCT